>OZ010587.1:90772373-90872373 GCA_963932145.1 Acanthosepion lycidas
TGTAAAATATTTTAAATTTAAGTTTGAATATGTGTATCTCTGGAAAAGCTCTTATTAAAATATCTCTTTTTACAGATCTTAAATCTGAAAGTTTATTATAACCAGTAAAGCGTGTCTATTTTTGCAATTATTTTTTATTATGCCAAAAAATGTATTAAAAAGGTATCCAGCAGAACTACGGAGGCCCAATTCAGAAATAATGTCCCGTGTTTTAAGAGTTGTTTCTGCTGACAGCGAGGATCCGGCCTTTTATTGCGTTAATTTCGTGCCAAACTGATTTTTCAACTGATCTCCTGATTTTAAAGTTAAAAACTCTACATTTTATTTTTATTTTAGTGTTTTAAGTGTGTATTGAGCACTTTTTAATACCACTATTTCGTGGTTTGATTCAACTCAGATCATTAACCTTATATATATATATATATATATATATATATATATATATATATATATATATATATAAGTGAACATTGAAGTCAACATTTAGAGGCGACAGGCTGTTTCATGGTAGACGCAATCGTCAGGCCTGACGATTGCGTCTAGCATGAAAGATCCTGTCGCCTCTAAGTATTGACTACAATGTTCACTTTTATATTTACACACGCTCTATCTCTGATATTGAGCACTTTATCCCATAAATATAGCACACATTAAGAGTATATTTCTTCATATCTATCTATCTATCTATCGGTTATAAGGAACTTGGTAAACCGAATTGGTAAATCCAAAGAGGATTAAATCCTGAGAGCTCAATGTGAGGACAGAACTAATATGTAATGAAAAACAAACCACTTTAAGGTACCATTACGATAATTTATTTCACCCCAAATCCTTTTTTAAGGATTCAGGATCATCAGGTAAAACTTCCAACAACGAATTGAGAGGAAAAATGGGATTAGAAATTGGTGGGTAGTGTAATTTTTGTAATTTAATAGAGGGGGTTGAGAGTGGCAGTTAAACAGACAATATAAAGTATAGGGAGGGGTTAATTTTATATCTCTCTTAAGTATGTTTTATATTGGAGTAGGAGGAGTGACAGAACCTTGACCTATTTAGATGGTTAACAAAACGGAAGTGAAATGTAGAAAATGTATACAAGTGAGTCTTATGGTAAAGAGAGAGATAGGGGGGAAGGAGAGATGGAGTTGTTATAATTTTGTTTTAACAAAATTAAGTAAAAGATAGCTTACAATGTTTATTAGAAAATTCGATGTCTTTAAAAAAATTTCCCATTTTTCCTCTCAATTCGTTGTTGGAAGTTTTACCTGATGATCCTGAATCCTTAAAAAAGGATTTTGGGTGAAATAAATTATCGTAATGGTACCTTAAAGTGGTTTGTTTTTCATTACATATATATATATATATATATATATATATATATATATATATATATATATATATATATATTAGAATTAGGAAATGGATTAAGTCCGAGATATTTCTAATTTATTTGTTTTTAATTTTAAATGGATACGCATATTTGAGTAGATGCTCTTTTTTATTTATCTATTAAAAAGTATATTTATTTATTTACATACACCGGTCTGAATATTCGAGAAATTTTGTTAGAAAAATATGCGCACTCCGCCAGGATTCGAACTTGAATCCCCTGGAGTAAATCGCCATTGAAACGTATGAATTAATCTCTTCTTCCCCAACATCTACTTACAGATTGGATCCTATAGCCTTGAGTGGCAACCAGTCTAGGAGAAGGAAACTTTCAATTTAATCAACCTGCTGCCTTGTAGGTACTGCCTCATTCGGCAAAGTCTCGGATGGCTACAAGAAGGTAAATTTAGAAACAAATCCATCCCCGAGAAAAAGGGATGAGATTAGCCCAACATCGACGGGGCAAAAGGAACTGTTGAAACATTGCCCTATTCTGGTATGAACGGCGCCGCGATTGTGAGATGGAGGTCAGGCATCATTAGATCTGATGTGCTTTAGACCAACTCGGCCACCTGATGAAACAAAGCCGGAATAGTGCTTTTGAACACGTATCTCCCCGTGTATAAAAGTTCTTGTTGTATCCTAACTTAAACAAAGACAATTTTTTAAAGAAAATGACGGTTTCCACTACGGGACGCAGGTTCGAATCCTGTTGGACGGACCATATTTTTCAATCAAGATTCCTCGAATATTCAGGCCGATAGATATAAATAAAAAGGAAGCATCTACGCAAAAATTAGTATCCATTAAAAAAAATTTAAACAAATTAGTATATATATATATATACTCGACTCTCGCGTCGAAGTCGATGTATGAGGGTCAAGCAGATCAGTTCCTAGAAAACCGAGAGCCCGACAACATCACATGAGATTTGTTTATAGTGGTAAAGGTTTCGTGCAGGACCATTCACACTTTTTGAAGGGCCGAATACCTGGTGTACTTCGTGCCACAAGGTCCCCAAACGACCCTCCGCAGGTTTTGAATTCAGAGTGGTCCTTCACTTAGACCAGTTGCCATCCAAGACTATAGAACCCAGTCTGTCCTGCTATTTACCCATAGTTGGAGGGAGAAGAAGAGGATTCACACTTTTCGCAAGGGTATTAGCACGTAAGTAAATGCAATGAATTCGACTGGAATTCGAACTCGGCTCTCCGATTCCTGAATCCAAACCGCTATCCATTACTCCACCGTGCCTAGAACGTGTTGTTTTATTTTAACATCCAGCCTTTGCGTCGTTCTCCCTCTGTAGTGCGAACCGCAACTATATTTAAAAGAAGAAATCAACGACCTATTACAGTGTGGAGGGAGAACATCCTTATGCATAGACGGAAGGACAGGCTTGGCAGAGAAAACAACACGAGTGTTAGCTGCAAAGTAACAATGTCGAACTGTGGTAGAAACCTGCTTATCAAACCTGTCACTGATATTACCCAGCCAAGGAAGGCGTAGGTACACAGGACATCTTTTTACTGTAGTAGGTTTGACTTTGTTAAATTCAGCAATTTTATTCTTAATAATTGCTTGAACAATGCCTAATGGGTAGGCATTGTTGCAGAGAGTAGAAGTAATAAACCTAAGTTCATCATCCAACTTGATGTTAGAACAGATCATAAGAACCCTATGGGTAAGGGTCTTAATTAAATTAATTTTGCGCTTCCTGGGACAAAAAGAATCACAACGGGTATACAAATGAGTAAACGTCAGTTTACGGTAAACAGAAATAATAAAACCCGATGCAGATCTGCTGACCAGTACATCAAGAAAGGGAAGAGACGAATCAACCTCCTTTTCCTGTGTAAATTTCAAAGCCGGATGCATATTGTTAAGGGACGCAAGAAATTGGTCCGCTTTAATCTCGCTATCGACGAGACAAAAAGTGTCATCGACGTAACGGAAATAAACGTCAGGTTTATCAGATTTTAGTAACACACTCTCTTCTTGGAACCCAACAAAGATATTTGCTAAGATGGGTCCTTTAGGGGAACCCATCGAAACACCATCAATCTGCCTGTACATGATGCCGTCGAAACTGAACTCAACTGACATCGTGGCAAATTTCATCAGTTCAACAAACACGTCCTCCGGAATAACAGGCGGAGACAATTGAATACGATACAGGGCATCAGCATATATCAATAGTCTCAGCAAATAGAACGCAAGTAAATAAACTGGCGATATCATATCAACACATAAATTTATCCGTAGACGAGTAACACTGCGTAAAAATGGAGAATTCAAATGAATCTTTAATACAAGCAGAGTTATACTGCTCCAAAAGCGGTTACAGTATAGTGGAAAGCCATTTAGCCGCACCGTGTTGAGAAGACCTTATCATAGATAGAATAGGTCTCAATGGTGTCCCAACTTTATGAGTTTTGGGTAAGCCATAGAGACGAGGACGAATGGAGCCTGAGGATCTAATTAAATTTGATATATCAGTGGGCAATTTTCCACTTTTTACCCACTTAACCGGGCGTTTTTGGAACTTGGCCTCAATAGATAATGTAGAATCAAATTTATCTATTTGGCCTAACTGGACAAATCCACGAGAATTGTCATCATCTTATTAACATAATCCTGATAATCAAGAATAACGACGCCAGAAACTTTGTCGGGTTTCGTAATTATTAAAGATTTATTATTACGAAGTGTTTTAATTAACCAAAATTGCTCCTCGTTCCACTTCGATTCATTATGTGAAACAGGAGTGTACCTGCATAGCAATATTATTTAACTTTCCCTCGAAGTCGCTGACCTTGCTAGCAGATTCAGGTTCGAGCTTAGCTAGTTACGTGAACAAAAAAACTCAAACTCCGAATACACCTCCCTCTCGCTTAATGGGTGGGGGAGGAATATTTTGCTTTAATATTTATCCTAGAAAGAAAACCGAAAATTATATCAGGTAAGAATTAAATGATTATTTATCTGCCTGTTTGTCTGTCTGTCTATCTATCTATCTAGATAAATTCAATAATTTGACGAAAAAAAACAGCATAGCATGATGAACAAAAGGACATAAACTTAATAAAAACAAAGTTTTATCGTGAAAAAGTTTGTTCTTCATCAGCGGAAAGACCAAAGTATCTTTAAATTATTTTTTTTAATTTATAATTCCTTTCATTTGAAATGTTGGTTGAAAATCTATCTATCTATCTATCTATCTATCTATCTATCTAATAATCTACTGTATAATTATCGTATTTAGTACTCGCATGTTCAACAAATGTTCGTTCAACAAAGGATTTGGCAACCAAAACATATGAAGAAAGACACACACACATACACACACACACATACACACACACACACACACACACATACACACACTCACATACAAACACGCACACACACGCACACGCACACGGCATCACCAAAAAAACCCTCTATGCATATATAATAGCTAGCCACTCATAATCGAGGATACCCGTCTATTAGGGTGGCTAGCCAATCCCTATTGCAGACGCTCGCTCGGGCATGCTTGTTCAACACCCACAGAGTCCACCTGTGGTTTATACTGCAACTATGCTGAGCAGATCTTAGTTACAGTTTCTGAAAGAGAGCGTGTTATCTAGCGCGATAACAATTTCAACAAGGCTAGCACACTCAAAACCTCACGATGACTTGTGACTTCGTTCACCTTACGTATATATATATATATATATATATATATATATATATATATATATATATATATACACCCACAACTATCTACACTTTAAGTCTTCCCACTCTAAACACCTCAAAGAGAACCTTCCCTATTCACAAGCACTTAGACTCAGAAGGATATGTTCCAACAATGCAGAATTAAATAAACACATTGAAAATCTGGAGCATCACTTCACAACACGTGACTATGAACAACACCTAATCAGGGAACAAATAAATAAAGCAATTTCCACACCTAGAGAAGACACCCTAATGTACAAGATTAAAAATAAATCTAGCTGCATCCCTCTAGTAACCACTTTCAATCCCACTCTGCCTCCACTATCCCAAATAATCAAACGTCGCTGGGAAATACTACATCTCAAACTAGACCTAAAAAAATTGTTTAAGGAACCCGGCCTTCTTGCATATCGTAGACCTAAGAACCTAAAAGAAATCATAGGTAGTAACCACAAGGTAATCCGTAATAAATTAAGAACAAAAACAACAGGATTTTCCCAACCATATAACAACAAAAGAAGTTTATGTTGCAACCATATTAAAAACACGAATTCATTCACTAGCTCAATCACTAAATCTACTTTCAAAATCTACCACGATTCTAACTGTAGAAGTCATAACATAATTTACCTCCTAGAATGCACGCTATGCCAGAAACAATATGTAGGAAAATCTGAATGGCCCTTTCACTACAGAATTAATAATTATTGTAAACGAATTAAGTCGACTTCCCATGAAAAATTATTACCTGTAGAACAACATTTCCGCCTGGAAAAACATGATTTCAAAACCTATGCCAAATTCACTATAAATGAGAGAATAGAAAAGTTCAGAGCAGATAACATTAGAAAGTCCCATGAAAATAAGTGGATACAACGTCTAAAAACAAAATATCCAGCCGGGCTAAACCATAAATTTAACAATATATAGATAGTAGTACGAATATATAACTCAACAAATCAAAACCTACCCACATTTCTCACCCACACAAGACAGACATGCTTACGGAGGCGTGGAGGCCTCAAACTTATGCACTCACCCACTTACACACATCATACTCACTCACTCCCTAATGAGCCAAATGATAACACACACGCCCACAGCAATACACACGCTTACACATATCATACTCACTCACTCCCTAAGAACCAAATAACACACACAAACACTAAACAGAGACACATCCTCTCACCAGGTCCAATAAAACTGTCAAACTGACCAGAGAATTCAGAGCAACATGTATCTATCCAGCTCTTATCTCAAATAACAACTTAAAAGAGATTGTTTGACCAACACAAGGAATGTTAAAAGATTCATGTTAAAAAAATAGAAAAATAAAAAACAAATGAAAACTACAGACAAAAGTTCATTTTCTCCAGCAAAAGACTCATTTCTGTAGTTTAGTGCTAGCAGCAAGCAGAAATATTTCTCCTCCCGATGATGGGCATTTTGGTCGAAACTAGTCGAGGAATCTAAATGGAATAATAATAAAAAAAACGAAAGAATATTAATCTACAACCCAGTGTGTCTAAAGATTTTGATTTTTTAATTTTTTTTATTGTTCAATATATATATATATATATATATATATATATATATATATATATATATATATATATATATATATACACACGTAAGTATACAAGTATTTATATATATATATTTCGATCCTAGCTAGAGGCAACCGGACGTCTAGCCACACTGATGAGCTGTGATACAGCGAAAGAGTCTGTATGTGGATGACAATATATATATATATATATATATATATATATATATATATATATATATATATATACGTAGTTGAAAGAAGATTACTGGATAGATTATAAGATCTGTTAGCCAATAATTTTCGTCATTATTCCCTCACGACTATTTTCTGATCTTCTGTTATCTGAAAATTTACATATACATGGGTGGACTGATAAAGGTCATAGGCTGACTCTGAATTAGTGATGCTAAAACAGTGAAATCGTACATGCATCAATTTAAACTCTTCTTCTTAATAACTGCATTGTTTCTTACCAGGTAAAGTGGTATCTGACTGTCCATTGAAGACTTCAAAAGTAACTTGTAGAGATTTCTCTTGAAAATGGTTAGAATTTGGCATCTTCGTGTTATGAAACGCCTCCAGAAAAAAAATGTTTTTTGTTCCCAAAAGACATTCATGATGACATGGTTGTTACATTAACGGATGACCTTTCAGTTTTATCAACAGTGAATTTAAATTGATTTCAATGATTTTATCTTGATTATCAGTGAAATCGCTAAAATCGTTCATGTTGACAAATCTGTCAACATAATTCTATTAAAATATTTCAAAAATAAAATATACTTTTCTAAAACTTTATTTAAAGAAGATTAACTGATTTGATGTCTAATTAATCGGAATTAAAAAATATATTAATTCCTTTTAGTTCGAGATGACATTCACAGCAGAATAGTGCAATGGTTTGCTGGTTCCTTTTGCATAGGTACCTTCACTTGGTTGCGTAAAAAGCTGCAAAGCATAATGAGAAAAAGGCCGCAAACTCAATAAAACCAAAGTTTTATCATCAGAATATTTATGTTATTATTAAGAGGAAAGACCAAAGCATTTTTTATTACTTTTTGAAATTTGAAATTTCTTACTCCTTCCTAGCAGGTTCGAAATTTTAGTTAAAAATCTTTTTTTTTTTTTTTTTTTTTTACAACAGCGGCGAACTAGAAAAAAAAGTTTAGTTTTATTTTGCACTTTTCCGAGGAAAATCACACTGATTTGGAAATTCTTGCAAAATTCAAATAATTGTCGGATTTTAATGAAGCTGTCAAAACATATTTAGAAATGAATGAAATTATTTTTGAAATTTTTTGTTTTAGAAAATCTTGGTAAAAAATATTTTTTTACATATGTTACCACCCACTTACATAATTTTATGAAATTTCGAAAAATTAAATTTTTAAGCGGGGGATTTTTCATTAGTTAAAACCAGGATTCCTTGGAGAAAGTAAATCATTTTTTTTTTTGAAAATCAGTTACCTGTTTCATCAAAAACTGCTCTGAATTGTAAAATAAAAAAATGAATTAAAACTATGACATTATTTAATTAGAAAAGCTTTTAATTGCTTTTGTAAATAAGTTATATTAAGAGCACTATTGTCTGAAGAAATAAATTTTTTTCGATGAATAATGAATTTTTACAAGAATTTTTTCATTTCTTAAAAATTTTAATTTTAGTAATATAATATTTCAAAAATCGTTTAAAATTCTTCATTGATTTCAAGACTGCGTTTTGGTGATATCGTTAAGTGGCAAGTAAATTTACGAGTCAAAATTTGAAAAGCTCATAACAGTCGTTTGTACCCAAATATTAAAAACATTAAATAAATGTTAGTGAAAAAAACTTTCCTAATTTCTACCTATGGGAATCTATACATAGCATAATCTTTAAATAGGTCACGTGATTTAGTGTCGTCTCACGCACTGCAACTATTTCAATTTTAATATTCAGTTGTGTTTCATGATTAACGTCTTTGCAAATCATCCCTTCAAAATATTAAAAAGAAGTTTTACTTTTCTTAATTGCTATTTCACTAAATATTTTTATTTTATGTATTTATTTTAGTTTGGGTCATACTTTAATTAATTAATTAATTAATTTTTTGTTGAAGGAAGTAAACTTAAGAACATAGACACGAAATGCAAATTTCATAAACTTCTTCAAAGCTAACTAAAAGTCAATAAAACATTAAATAATTTCTAAAAAATATGTTAATTTGTAAAAATTACGAGGTAGTTAAAAAAAATGCGTTCATTTAGTTTTCGTAAATATGTTATTTCTGGTCATCTATAAAAGCTGTTGTAGTGACCACCACGTTTGCCACGCCTACATTTTTCTCAACTGTGATTGGTTAAATAATAAATACTAATTATCACAGGACAAGTTACTGATCGCAGTCACCACACTGAATTTTTCCTACCGTTAATTCACAAAAAATCACCGATTGGTTAATTTTTCATCCAATCAGATATTTTTTGTGTTCTTTCAAAATTTCTCCCGCCTTTGTTCCCGGAGCCTACCGGTAGTAATAAAAACGAGGCTTCGTTCCAAAAATAGACAGTAGAACTCAGCAACTCACACGCGTCTACACAGACTATTCATTCTACTCACTGCGCACACACAGACAGAGAACTTGAATTACATTCACCATAAGTTCTCTGTGAAAAAGCCAAGCTACACAGAACCCTGTTAGTTATACAAATAACTCACAACTGAATTAACCGTATGTTCTTCTGAATACAACATTCTATTTCAACATAGAACTTTGAACATTCTATTCAGAAAACTTCCTTAATTACATTTTATCTTACTCAAGCTAACAGATAAAGGGAAACTACTTTTTTCTACTTAATATGCACACATCACAAAAATTGTTTTGTATTTGTTGATTTTAATATATATTTTATCGTTGAAACAAAAATCGGTTTTTCATTGTTTTTCCTTGATTCAAAAATGTATAAATGTTAAATGCTCTTCAACACGCAGCCACATTAATCTTTTCAACACAACCAGCATTTATCCTGTCATCAATAAAGATCAAAGAAAGAGGAACTCATTGTTAAGAAATGCTTGTATACTGTTTTTTATGTTATAAGTAATATTTATTTCAAATCAGGTTAATTTAACTTTAAATTTTCTAATTTTACTCAAATAACGTGTCACTAATCTATAATTGAATTTTGGAAGATTTTTAAAACCGATAAATTTGTTTTGTTTACAAATTTCTTAAAATGAAGAAAATGACCGATTAAAAAAAAATCGAGCAATTATTTGATATTCAAATCTATATAATTTCTATCTGAAATATATCAGAATATTTTACTTACTGGAAAAAAATAAATTTAATCGTTTAGTTTTAAATTAAAGCTAAAATGAAATCTTCAAGAATGTTTTTACATTCTTAAAATTTAATTTTAAACTTTAGGTTTTCGAAAATTCAGTGAAGATTCCCAGTTAAACTGTATTTAGCACAAAAGAAAGAGATTGAAAAACATCTATGGGTATTTTTATTTATTTATTTTTCATAGTACCCCTCTTAAACACATGACTGGGTCTAATTTCCGCTGCAGGTTTTTCTTGGAAAGCGAGCGTTGTGTTTATGGAAGGAAATATTTAGTCACATTTCCTAGAGAAACGTAGAGAAAGGTAGGTCCCTCCCCGACACCTCAAATATGTAACCCTCCCATCCAAAGTACCCCCAAAAAAACAAAGTGAACGAAAACGCGGATCTCTGCGAGAGATCACATTTTTAAATGTGTCTGCTGAAATGCCAAGTAGAAAGAGAACGAGAAAAGTATTTACTTAAATCGTCCGGTATTTATAGTGTAGCGAAAGCGTGCCCTAGTGAAATATTTGGACAATTAAGGAGGAGATAACTCCGACAAATCTTTCTTGAGGCTTTAATTTAGGTTTAATTCCAAAAATGCAATGCCAATCGTTATCTACTGTCTCCTAAATAGTCTCAGGCTTTTCTCTTTCTACTCATTACTAATGTTTCTGTTCCTAATTCCTTCACATCCTGTAACCTGTTGCGTGTTAGTGGCTGTGTACTGCCTTAATTGGGGTGACACTGATTAAAAATGAAGAAAAGTGAACCCATCTTTCTCGTTTATAACTTTATGATTCTTTCATGCCTTGAATATTGCTACCATATCCCGTCCAGTGCTCCTACTATATATATATATATATATATATATATATATATATATATATCGAGATTCTCGACCAAAATCCAAAGAAGTGTCTGTAATGTTATAGGTCCTGACCTGGCATCACGATTTCAATCATTTTTTCACTGACTTGACACGGCTTCCCTGAGTCTTTACTATAAATATTTTCATGACAATTGTTCAAATGAGGATTCCTTCTTGGTACCACTTCGATCGCTCGTATTTAAGCGTACTAATACATTGGCAACCATGTGATCGCTTTACTGTAAAAATAGCTAGATGCAACCGTAAGTTCTATTCTAATAGTTTCTTCTTGCCTTTAAAACTCTCTTCTGGTTAATTACTTTCCTACCACCTTCGGTCTACGATTTCAATCGCCATCTTCCGTTTTATGAAACCTGTCAGAGTTAACTCCTCCTTTAGTTCGCTAACCCTTTCACCAGTGGTCGCTCTTCGCTGCTATAAATAGTCGCTGACCCTTCGCCTCTTTCTCCCTTTTTCCCTCAGGCTTTTGGATCGACACCTGGGGGTAAATCTCTCTTTTTTCTCAGGCTTTCAACTTACAACCTCGAAATGTAGGCCCTAACAAGGGATAGCATTTCTCAAAATGCTGGGAACATGCTAAGCACAATACACACACACACACACACACGCACATACAGAATATTCACACACACACACACACACGTTGTCCTTTGTAACTGTTTCCACGTAACTTGTTATTAATATATATTTGTATACATGTATTATCGGTCTTGTGTTTTGTTTGTTTTTCTTTGCCTTCTTCTTTGGACTTAATTAAAGTCCAACCTTTTCATGTAGTTGGGGCGGCGAACAGGAAAAATGTGAACCCACATGTGTTCTACGCCTACTCAACAACATAACAGCCACGGTCTGCTACAAACCTGTTCTTTTATTGTCCATTCTCCTCATTAAATTCTTTTCATTTTCTTTAATTCTCAAAAACCACTTGCATCTCAGTGGCATTATCCCCTTGGTTGGGGTGAGATAATTAAAAAAAAAAAAAAGGAAAGAAAAAGAAAAATACTTAGGTGTATTTCAAGAGGAATTTAAACTCACTGGAATCTTTTTAAAAATCTTTATCAATAAAATCAATTAATTTGTCCAATTTGGAAGCTTTGTGAGCACAACGTGATTCTCCTTATTAAAATCTTTTTTCAAAAACGAAATATACTTAGCTGAATCTTTATTTAAAGAAGTTTATCGGATTTAAAGTTTAATTAATCTGATTTGAAACAAATATTATTTATTTTTACTTTAAATATCGTAGAAAAGCATCTTTATTTAACATGCTGGTTTATATGAGGTGTCGAAATGAAAACTCATTCGACTCAGACTTATGTTTGGGAATTGTTTCTACTTTGAGATGGGGTGCATAGTTGTAATAATGTCTAGACGAATATATTGTGAATGCCTTTTTTCATATAATTTTTCAACCGTATAAAAATCTTAAAAAAATAAGAAAATATTCTAATCAGTTCAAATATTTTATTGAATTTTATGTACTTTCTTACTTATGAAGAGGCTTGTTGAAGAAATGTAAGAAAATTACCAATAAGTTTAAAATTTACTGATAATGTCGTGTATAGAAACACATGTTTGCAAAAATCGTCACGCTGATCAACACACATAAGAATTCAAAATTCTTTTTAAAATACAGGGTTGTTGAATTATAGTGAGCTTTTCTATTTGTGATTAGTAAATGTAGTTTTAAATTAATAACAAAATCACCTTACTGCTACAAATTAATACAGAATTTTAAAAGATTTAAAAGTTTATAAATTTTTCTAATTAAAATTTTAAAAAAAAGTGAAAACTCTTAAAATAAAATAATTATTCATCGAAAAAACTTATTCATGAATCAATTAAAATCTTTTCTAACTGAATCATAGATTTATTGTGTTTTTTATTTTACGAGTAAAAGTAGATTTTCTTTTAGTTTTAACCGTCGGTCCTGTTTGACAAAATAATTGAAATTCGATGATTTGTCCTTATAACAAATATAAAAATTAGGCGATGCAAAAAAAAAAATCAGTTCTCGAAATAACATAAAAATTAAATGAGAGGGGGAAACACACACACACACATATATATATATGTATGTATCTATATATTTCCATAGATTTTGTAATTGGGTGTTACATTTTAATCGCTGTAAAACACACAGAAGCCCTATTGAAGGAATGATAGATAGAGACAAGTAGCGCATTAGTGAACATATTGTATTATAATTACTAAGTTAAATTAGAAGACTGTAGAAAGAGTGATCTGGAGATGTGAGTGAACTTGCTGGCACTTGATCTGCAATAAAAACTAACATTTCTTAACTGCGTGAAAACTAAAGGGACAATCATAAACTGATTATGAAAATCAATTAGAATACTGTAGAATGTGAGACCTGGAGATTTGAGTTGACTTGCTGCCACTTGGTCTGCAATTCCCTCCCTGTGTGAAAACTAAAGGTGTAAATACAAAGTGAATTCTAAAATCAGTGAGAATACTTTCGAAAGACATTGATAGAGAATTAAGTTAGTTTCCTGTTTTCGTGCTGCTCTCTGGCATCTGAAATTCAATTGTATGTATTTTTTATATTCTGCGTGGCTATTCAGCTTTGATATATATTCAGTATTTTTCCAAACAATATTTGCTTATTGCTTTCTAGAATGTAGATTGCCTTCTAGTTATAGTATTATTAATTGTTGAAGATATATTTTCTTGTGTTGCATACGGCACGTTGTTCACTGGTCCCGCAGACCGGAACGAGATATGTATTTTCCCTACGACATCCTGGGTGTAAAAAGCTTGAGAATATATATCCTTTTCTTTTATACTGCTCTTTAGCCGTGCTACTGGTGGGTGTTGGTAGATCTTTCCAGGTTACTGTCATAATTTAAACAATTTTCTCATTACAAATATCATTTCTTTTATTAAGAAATTCAGTAAAAGTCGCCACTGCTTTGGGGCAGCTCCAGGTAATGATGGCAGTATTCATATTTACTATTTTTACACCAAATGTTTGCTTTTTCCATGAACATTTTTTCATAATCAACAGTGTAGGTATGTTCAATACTTCGCTAGATGAAAAAAGGCCCCAAACTTGATAAACGAGCTTTTACCCTTTAAATGTTTATATTATTATTAAGAAGAAAGACCCAAATAATTTTAAAATATTTTAAAAACATTTTTAATCCTGTCTAGCATGTCCGAAACTTTTGTTAGATATCTTGTTTTTTCGTTTTTTTTTTTTTTCGAGTCTGCAAAATTTACTTAAATTCAATCATGTCAGCTATTTTTGACAACTTTGTGAGCAAAAGTGAAATTATCCGTTTAAAAATATTGTAAAATTCAATTATACGTTTTTTGAAAGAAATTTTAAGAAAATTAGAAAATTTAAAGTATACTTAATCTAATTGGAAACATACATTAGTTAATTTTTAGCAGAAAAATTGAGTTGGAAATAAGAAAAGAAAAATGCATGTCTAACCGTGGTGATTATTTTGGGAGTTGTGAATTGACGTTTACGTCAATGTATCGACGACTAACGTCAGGGCAATTTATCGGACGAAAGGGCGGAAGTGACAGTATTTTTTAACTTTAAGTGAATCAGCTTATTTAACTATAAAATAATTCTTAAAAATTAAACACTTTCAGTAGTCTAATTTTTTATTGCTCTTTTTAGGCAGTTTTTAACGAAGATATGTCCAAAGTTTGCAATTTTTCCGTTCCTAAAATTGAATCTAAAAAAGAAATAAAATAATAATTGTAGTATATCTCATACCGAAAAAGAAAAATTATTTATATTTAAAAATTGAAAAGAAAATATTTAGTGAAATATGTAAAAAACAAAAAAAGAAAATAAAAAATTTTGGAAATACAACGATGATGGTCGGTCAGTCAGAGAATTTGACTCGAAATCAACGCAATTTATTTTTTATCGTCTAAATGTTCATGTTATTATTAAGAGAAAAGACCAATGTGTTTTTTGAATATTTTTAAATTTCTTAATCCTTTCTAGTACATCCTAAATTTTATTTAAAATCCTAGTTTTTTTTGTTTTTTGAGTTACCAAAATTTACATAAAATCGATCATGTCAGCCATTTTTGATAACTTTGTAAACAAAAGTGAAATATATCCCTTTAAAAATCTTGTAAAATTCAAATATTTTTTTTCAAAAGTTTTTCAGGAAAATTAGAAAATTTAAAATATACTTAAATGGAAACAAACATTACATAATTTTTTAGCAGAAAAAATTGAGTTGGAAATACGAGAAGCATGTCTAACCCTAGTGATTAATTTTGGAGTTGTGAATTGACGTTTACGACAACGTCATGAAAATTTATCGGACGGAAGGACAGAAGTGACGGTATTTTCAAATTTTAAGTGAACCAGCTTATTTAACAAGAATGTAATTCTTAAAAATTAAATACTTTCAAAAGTCTGATTTTTAAGGTATTTTTTACGAAGATATGTACAAAGCCTGCAATGTTTCGGTATCTAAAATTGAATCTAAAAAAGAAAAAAATAATAATTGCAGTATGCCTCACTGAAAAAGAAAAGAATTGATTACATTTACAAAAAATAAAAGAAAATAAAAATAAAAGAATATAGTGTAATATGTAAAAAAACAAAATTAAAAATTTTGCAAATGCGACGAATATGGGCGATGAATCAGAGAATTTGCTAACCAGAACGAAATCAACGCAAATTTATGTGGCCGGATTCACGCTGTCAGGAGAAACAACTATTAAACCCATAACATTATTTCTGAATTGTGCCTCCGTAGTTTTGCCGGAAACTTTTTTAATTCATCTTTTGGCATATCATAAAATTATTTTTAAAATACTAACGCTTTGCAGATTGTAATAAGCTTTCAAATTTAAGATCTGTAAAAATAGATCTTTTTAATATTTCCAAAAAGTCATATAGTCAAGCTTAATTTTAAAATATTTATCACATTTTGTATTTAAAATTGAAAAAAAAAAACAACACTTGTAAAAATTAATTTTTCATCGAAAAAATATTTTGACTTCAGACAATAATGTCCTTATCACATATTATTCATAAAAGCCATTAAAAGCTTTTTTAATTGATGTCTTACTTTCATTGATTTGTATTTTGCAATTCAGAACTAAATTTTAGAAACACTTCTCGTTTTACAAAAAAAAAAAAAAAAAAAAGAAGATCGATGATTTATAATCTTCAAAGATCTCTACATTTAATTAAAATAATCACAAAAATACACATAGTCAAAATTTCGGTTTTCATAAAATCAAGATATAACAGATATAAAAAAAAATTTACCATGACATTCAAAATATAAACATTTCTAAAATAATTTCATTCATTTTTTAATAAGTTCTAAAAGTTTCATTAAAATCCGACAATTATTTGATTTTTGCAAGAATTTCCAAATTAATGTGTTTTTCAGCTGAAAAAAGCGCAAAAAAAAAAAAACTAATGCTAAATATTACGTGATTGCTGACGTAAAAAACAAGTTTTTTACCAAAATTTCGAACCTGCTAGAAAAGATAAATATTTTTTAAAAACAATTGAAAATACTTTGGTCTTCCCTCTTAATAATAACAAACATTTTGAAGATAAAACTTTGTTTTGATTAAGTTTGGGACCTTTTGTCATCATGCTATTTTATTTTTTTCGGCGAATTATTGAATATACCTATAACAGTGTGATGTTCGTTAAAATGTGATCAGCATTTATCTTGTATGAATTAAGAGGATAATGTTGACAAGAAAAATGTATCAACAAAAAACATTTACTTTCGATTCATTCCTTACATGAAGTACAATATCCTGAACTCCGAGAGTTTACTAAGATTTGTTTCTTTCTCCTAAAAGCATTGAAATCAAATTCGTAGCAGCTGTTGTAACATCGTCGTGAAGTGGAATATATTCTGTATCCGAAAATTCTGCACACGTTATGAGAAGACTCGCAAATCTTAACCCAATAACCATTATATTTAAGTTCTAAGAAATTATTTTCAAGTCTTGCTATTTTTTCACATGGGTAGGGGCTGAGTTTTCCGTTAAGACATTCTATAGTCTTACTCTGATTGGTAATGTATCGACATATAGAATACACCTGTGTTCCATTAATAATCTGCGTCCCAAAAGGGATAATTTCGTACGTTTCTTTTTCTCGGAAAGATATCACTTCAGTCTGTTTAGAAAGCGTACACATTTTAGTGCAGATAGGGGCTTCACTGTTCCACCTTACGTTAGGCGTACACGTTAGTCTTTGCCGACCGATGAGCTGGTATCCAGGCAGACAAGAATATTCAATACTCGAGTAATCTTTTGACAAAATGTATTTCCCGTTCGGTATTTCTACTGGGGCACACGTCTTTTTACATCGAATCGGCGGTCTCCAGCTTCCTCCAATGCAGGTGGAAAGTGCAGATGAGAATACCGTGTAGCCAGGTTTGCAAGAGAAAATGACGCGTTGTCCCTGTTGGAGCAGAGAACCGACCGAAAGTTCCTTAAATCCGGGAATCAAGCGTACACCTTCCGATTGACTTGTGATATTAGTCACAGCACACATCTTCTTGCAAACTGGTGCCGTAGTATTCCACCGGCCGTCGGCTTTACATCGTAGAATGGCATCTCCTTTTAAAGAGTATTCACTTTGGCAGCTAAATTCAATAGTTTGATTGACAGCTATTTCTTCCTGGCTAGATACGGAACCATATCGGGGTGGTGGAATCGAGCGACAGTATGATACGTGACATGTCGGTGGTGGCAAGTTCCACAGACCATTTTCTTCACAGGACAGTTTATCTGTACCGTTAATACTGAAACCGCGGGCACACCAGAAATATACTGTTGTGTTGAAAGTATTGGCATTAGTTGAAATGTAACCGCCGAGTGGCGGTGTCAGAAGAGGGCAGGTGAGTTTTTCGCAGCCAATCTCGTTAAAGATCCAATTTTTATGTTTGCATTGCACTTGCAAAGATTCGATTTTTTTGTTCGTTTGGTAGTATCGATCGCATGTCTGAAACAATTTGAAATTCTTTGTTTGAAAATCCAGTGAATATCGCAAGTAACTGTTTGGTGAAAGGGGAAATGATCCACAATTGAGGAGACTTATTATTTGACTGATGAAAGGCATGTTATCGCTGAGAACCAAGAAATCACTTATCTGGCTTCCATTATGCTTCGGTTGAGTTGAATTGGTCAATTTATCTTCATTACGAATCAGCATGTTTTTAATCAATTCGATGATGTTGTCTCGTTCAGGTTTAATTCCGCCTGAAATATCTGAGTAAAAAAGTATGGCTAGAAGGACCAGTGGAAATATTTTTTGAAAGGAACACATGATGAAGGAATTGTTTCTACCCGACAAGAAATCGTATCTCTTCTGTGTTTTTATTAGCCTCACCCGTTTTATAGGTTGACTGGTGTGAAATTGCTATGTTGTCTGAAGTAAAACCGGAATATAAATAACGACAGAAGTTTTTTTTTTTTAAATTGAAATTGTTAAAGGTTTATTGGTAGAAGATAACTTGTGGGCAGAAGTGCATATTGTTTTGGTGTCCGACGAATAGGATTCGACGAATCTGATGGAGGAATAAGAATGACATTGTTAGTGGGCGGTGATGAGCAAGGGAGTTGCGACGAGAGATATTTCGTTAAATACATTTTATAGAGCAGTCTGCGTTTTGCGCGCGCTAGAGAGAGAGAGAGAGAGAGAGAGAGAGAGAGAGAGACAGACAGACAGACAGACAGACAGACAGACAGACAGACATAAAGCGGGAAAGAGAGATAGAAGACGATTTACACACTAGCTAGAACATACACACATATACAAACGCACACGAATGCAGGCACACACACACAAGCACAGACACATGCACACACATGCTGGCACACACACACATTCACACAAAGAAAAACAGTGAAAAACGTAAAGGCATATTATGATAAAAACGATTCTGAAAGATTGCAGATTTAAAGATGGTTAATAGAATCACTATATTTCTGTCTGTCATATTGAAAGGAGAATCTTCCTACCAACTATTGCTTGTCATATTAAACGAACTTAGCCATTGCCTTTTTTCTGTCATATTAAACGAAGTTACCTATGGCCTTTTTTCTGTCATAAAAACTAATGATCAGACCAAATTTTGTTTATGATATTAAAAGAAAAACTTACGATATGCTTTTGTCTGTTATATTAAAACGAGAAACTTCCTATCAAATTCTCTCTGTTATATTAAAAGGCTAATGAACATATTCAAAGGAGAAGAATCCTATGAGATATTTTTTCTGTTATTTTACAAGGAAAAAGTTCTATCAGCCTTTGTCTGGCATCTTAAATGGCAAAGACTACTACAACATTTGTTTGTCACATTAAAAGGAAAAGCGTCCTACCAGCGTTTATCTGTGATATTAAAAGGAGAAGTTTCCTAACATTTTGTCTGTTATTTTAAAAAGCTAATGTTCCTACCACCTGTTTCCTTTCATATTAAAAAGAGAAGATTCCTACCAACTTTTCCCTGTTATATTAAAAGTCAATGTTCCTACCACCGATTTCGTGCCATATTAAAAGATGAAGGTTTTTACTACCTTTTCTCTGTTATATTAAAAGGCTATTATTCCTACCTGTCATATTAAAAGGAGAAGGTTCCTACCACATTTTCTCTGGTATATTCAAAGGCTCCTACAACCTGTTTCTTGTCATATTAAATGGATAAGGTTCATAGCACCTTTTCTCTGTTATATTAAAAGGCTAATGTTTCTACCACCGGTTTCTTGCCATCTTCAAATGAAAAGCTTTCTACCACCTTTTTCTGCCTTATTAAAAGGAGAACTTTCTTACCACCTTTTGCCTGTCATATTAAATAGAGAAGATACCTACTAGTTTTCTTTGTTATATTAAAAGGAAAAGTTTCCTACCATCTTTTGCTTTTCATATTAAAAGCAGAATGTTCCTGTCACATTCTGTATCATATTAAAAGGAGAAGGTTCGTATCTTTTTTGTATGTCATATTAATAGGAAAATTTTCCTACCACCATTTGACTGTCATCTAAAAAGAAGCTTCATTGTAGCTTTTTACCGTCATATTAAATGAAGAAGTTCCTATCAACTTTTATCTGTCATATTAAAATGAGAATTTTCCGACAACCGTCTGTCCGTTTTCTACAATATTTTGTCTTTCATATTTGAATGGAGACGCTTCTCATCACCTATTGTCTATCATATTAAAATGAGAAGGTTCCGATCATCTTTTGTCTGTCAGATGAAAAGGAGAGGGCTCGTACCACCTTTTATCTGTAATATTAAATTAGAAATTTTCCTACCACCATTCATGTTTTATACAATTCCCCTACGAAATTGAACATGCAAGGTAAAGTTTAAAAAATGCTAAAAAATAAGAGAAGGAAAAACAAAAAACGTTTCAACTCCCTACACACACATTCTTTCCCTCTCCTAGACACATTGCCAACCAAAGCTAAAGAGTATAGTCGACCCTGCTATTCAACCTATAAATGGAGGACCACAGATTCATGCCACTTTGGGCAAAGAAAACAACACTGACTCTGATAAAACTTGAACACGGTTCAATGAGTTGAAATTCATCGTTGATATCACCCAGGCTACACGCCCACGCATAATGATAAAGTCGGAAAATTCAGTCACGACACTAATCAACTACTACTCGGTGAAATTGAAAAGGTTTCAAGAACGTTTTTGCTTAATGCAAACATTTGGAAAGCTGGTCGTTATTGAAAGAAGTAAGGCTGTACAAGTGAAAAGATTCGAAATTGACAACTTTTTCCATTTCACTGAAACAGATCTCTTTGTTATCGCCACTTCTTTCTTTCTTTCTTTCTTTCTTTCTTTCTTTCTGTGTGTTGTCTTACAGTCTCTAACATTGTAGTAATTTTCCCCAAATATCGACTGAAGACTGACTTATTCGTAATCGTTTGACTTTATGTAAAATAGTGTAAGTTCATTTTGAATATCTAAGTAAACTTTCTTTCTTTCATTTTCTCACTGAAACCAAGTAGTGTCCGTGATATATCTTTTCCGTTTTTCGCGCGATCAAAAGGGAATAGGGAATTATTTATGAATTATTGGCAGGGCGTAGCGTACGTACGCGCTAACTCAGAACTAATGCTGGGAAAAGCAAAATTATAATAAGATATAGAAAATGAATGCGTGGAACACTTATGCTTAAATCCTTTCTTTCTTCGATGTTAGCCATATCCGTCCCAAATTGGGTGATACAGAATCTTTTCCTCTTGGAACAGTTGTTGGATATCTTTACTCTTTGCGAAACCAATTTAAGTTCTTCCATTGCCACCAATGAATTCTCTGTTCCATGCTAACTTCCCTTGTACCGAAAAAAAACCCAGCATTCATATGTATAGCCTTGGTGTCTACGCCCTGGATACTATTGAAATGGAAAGGAAATTGTTAGTTGTGACCCTAGATGACTTTTTCAAGTACTTTCGAATTTCATTATAACACACTGTTAGTTAACTCATTTTCTTTTATCGTTCGCACTTCTTTCAGAACTGCAGTATAGTAGACATTAGCTTAAAAGCCGCCCTATCGGGTGGCATTTAAGCTAGCTCCTGCGGAGAGATCTTGATTAGACCTTCGGTTTGTTCAGGAGTTTGAGAGTCTCTAAGTCTTTTCATATTCTCAACATTAGAAGCTCTCCTGACTGCCGTTTGATTTGGGTTTTCATTTGCACGGGGCTTTCTTTGCCTTGGTTCTTTTGATTGCAATTTGACCCTCTGCTGGCGGAAATTTTATTTGTGAGGCATGCAGCTGCAGTATGAAATAGCCAACAATAAAAGCTACAAAATAACTCAAAAGTGATCGCTGAATTTAAGTATGGCATTAATATTTAAGCTTACCTTTTAAAAGTTCGACGATAATTTTTCTGTCGCCACTTAATTTAAAGACAATTTGATGTACGTAGGTCCTTACTTTCCGTACAAACAATTATTTTGATTTCAAGGGTGACTTTCGCTGGATTTCGCAATTAATTTCAATTATTTCCAAGTTATTAAAAATCAAAAAAAAAAAAATCGTCGCAAACAGTCGCGTAGAAAATCACCGTAAACAATGGCATTAATGAAAACTTGGGATTGTGGGCCCATGGTGTCGGTCTGATTCCAGAATGGTATGATATGTTGGGCTACGGCCTCTAGAAGTAAATTTGACACAAACATTTTTTGAAACACTGTAATTTGAGAACATTCATTTTTTTCCCATTTGAACATGAGCTATTGAATGAGAGAGAGTTGTATCCCTTTAATTATTTTTATCAGTAGAACCTAAGATGGTGGAACCCGAAAACAATCGCAGTAATGAAAACTTGGGAATCCAAAATTTCAGGTTTACATGTCCAGATCCAGCTCGGAATGATTTTAATTTTGCTCCCGGAGTCGACCTGATTCCCAAATGGTATGATATGTTGGGTTATGGCCTCTAGGAGTAAAGTTGAGAAAGTGTGGTACTGTGACACACTGACATTCGCATTTATTATATAGATAAGAAAACGACTAACTTAATTCATTCAGTTAGCGCATTTTGCGTCGCTGTGGTCACCACTCCCCTCCATCTCATAATTGCGGTTCCTTTTGCACCGGAGATGTTGAAGTAAGCCCTTCCCTCCTCTCAAAGGTGCATTTGTTTTTAAAGTTATCTTCTTGCAGACTTTGCCTAAAGAGAAGGGACCTACAAGGCATCAGGTGGTTTAAATTAATAGTTTCCTTCTCCTAAACTGGTTGCCACCCAAGGCTATAGAATCTAGTCTGTAAATAGCTTGTGAAGGGGGTGGGGTGAAGTGATGGATTCATACCTTTCTTAAGAGTATTAGGGCGGAAGTAAATGTAATGTACTCTGCTAGAATTCGAACTTGGCTGTTTGCTTCCTCAATCCGTGCCGCTAACCATTACTTCACCATGCATAAAAAAGTGTAAGCGGGAAAAAATATATTGGAAGCGTCAGCAGAAATTTCTGGGAAGCCTAATAACGAAAAAAATTATTTGTTTTTTACGGCTTATCAACCCTTTGCAGGTTATTTAAAGCTAGAACATAATTTTAGGTTGTAAGACTTTTTTTGAGATAATAATGATTTAGTGATACAAGTTTTACTATTTAACCCATATCTGGAACGAGAAGAGGTGGAATCATATCTTTCCAAAGGGTATTTTCGCGTAAGTGAATATAACGAACCCAATGGAATTGGAACTCGGCTCTCCGATATTCTGAGCCATTATCCATAACACCACCTGCACATCCAAACATACAGCAGTTGGTATTCTCAAGTGGTTACCCTTCTTTGTAGTGACGGTGGTCTTACGGGAATCGATGTTTCAACGTGATATGGCCGTAAGCCTAATAAAGAAAGAAGGCTTGGAGAATTTTACACTCACAGGACATATGGAAGCCAAGCGAAGCAGAGGAAGACAGCGAATAAACTACTTGAGGTTTTCGAATGAACAAGGATCACAAACGCAAAGAGGGAAAATTGAGAGGTAAGAGTTACTTAAAACAACAAAAATTATGTCCTGAAATGGCATGGCGTATTTAAAAGAAGAAAGGAAAAAAGGATTTATCAAAATAGCCATCATTTTTTTTTGACAACATAGAAAGCTCATAACAGTCGTTTGTACCCAAATATTAAAAAAAAAAAAAAAAAAATTTTAGTGAAAAAAAGGTTCCTAATTTCTACCTATGGGAATCTATACATGACATAATCCTTAAAAAGATCACGTGATTTAAATGTCGTCTGACGCGCTGCAACTATTTAAATTTTAAGATTCAGTTGTATTTCATCATTAACATCTTTGCAAATCATCCTTTCTTATCAAAGAAAAAAAAATTCTTAATTGCTATTTCACTAAATCTCTTTATTTTATGTATTTATTTTAGTTTGGGTCATACTTTAATTAATTAATTTTTTGTTTAGCTTCTTGAACCCTGACTAAAAGTCAATAAAATATTAAATAATTGCTGAAAATATGTTAATTTGTAAAAGTTACTATGTAGTTAAAAACTAAAAAAAAAAATGCGTTCACTTAGATTTCGTAAATTTATGTCATTTCTGGTCATCCATAAGAGCTGTCATCACCTTGAGAACTTCTCGATAAGTCAATAATAACAATCAAAGAAATAGGATGCAATAGGCAACAATAAACTACAAAAGAACTTCAAAATTGATCGCTGCATTTAAGTATTGCATTAATATTTAAGTTTTTATCTCCAAAACGTTCAACGATAATTCTTCTGCCGCCACTTAATTTCAAGACAATTTTATGTACTATGGTCCTTATTTTCCGTACAAATAATTATTTTTATTTCATGTGTGACTTTCGCTGGGATTTCGCAATTAATTTCGATTATTCCCAAATTTATTTCCAATGTATAAAAATTGTTTTCGTAAAAAAAAATTCGTGGCAAATTCACTTAAAAAAATCGCCACAAACAATGACAGTAATGAAAACTGGGGAATCCAAAATATGAGGATTGCGGGTCGGGGTCCAGCCCGAAATGTTTTTAATTTGCTCACCGAGTCAGCTTGATTCCAAAATGGTATAATATGTTGGGCCCTGGCCTCTAGGAGTAAAGTTGAAAAAGTTTGACACAGTGACATACATTCGCAATTATTATATAGATAAGAAGATGACAAATTGCCTTCTTGTAGACTTTGCCTAAAGAGACAGAACTTACAAGGCAGCAGGTGGTTTGAATTAAGAGTTTCCTTATCCTAGATTGGTTGCCACCCAAGGCTATAGAACCCAGTCTGTAAATAGCTGTTGGAGAGGGAGAAGAGATGGATTCATACCTTCCTTAACGGTATTTGGGCGGAAGTGAATGTAATGTACTCAACTGGAATTCGAACTCAGTTCTCCGCTTTCTCAATCTGAGCCGTTAACCTTTAAGAGCTTCTCGATCAAAGGAAGAGGATCCCATCGTCAAGAAATGCTTGTATATTGTTTTTTTTATGCTATAGGTAAGTAATATTTATTTCAAATCAGGTTCCGTTAATTTAACTTTAAATTTTCTGATTTTACTCAAATAATTTGTCATAAATTTATAATTAAATTTTAAAAGAATTTTAAATACGATGAATTTGTTTTGTTTACAAATTTCTTCAAATGAAGAAAATGACCGCTTTAAAAAAAAATTAAAAAAGTCGAGCAATTATTTGATATTCCAATCTATATAATTTCTGTTTGAAATACACCAGAATATTTTATTTACTGGAAATAATAAATTTAATCATTTAGCTTTCAATTAAAACTAGAATGAAATCTTCAAAGATGCTTTTACATTTTTAAAATTTAATTTTAAACTTTAGGTTATCGAAAATTCAGTGGATGTGCCCACTTAAAGTCATACTTGTCAGCCACAAAATGTATTTAGCACAACAGAAAGAGATTGAAAAACATCTATGGGTAGTTTTGTTTATTTTTTTTTTTTATTGCACCCTCCCCACCACCATCTCTTAAACACGTGACTGGGTCTGTATAATGAAACTAACATTGAATTTCCGCTGTAGGTTTTTCTTGGAAAGCGAGCGTTGCATTTTCGAAGGAAATGTTTAGTCACATTTCCTAGAAACGTATAGAAAAGTAGGTCCCTCCTCCACCCGAAAGTACCAATGAGTAGTTACCTCAACCCCACCAAAAAAACAAACAAAAGAAACCGTGATAACTACGATTATAATGCATTTAAAAAAATGAAAAATCTTTCTTGAGGCTTTAATTTAGGTTTAATTCCAAAAATACAATGCCAATCGTTATCTACTGTCTCCTAAATAGTCTCAGGCTTTTCTCTTTCTACTCATTACTAATGTTTCTGTTTCTAATTCCTTCACATCCTGTAACCTCTTGCGTGTTAGTGGCTGTGTACTGCCTTAATTGGGGTGACACTGATTAAAAATGAAGTAAACCCATCTTTCTCGTTTATAACTTTATGATTCTTTCATGCCTTGAATATTGCTACCATATCCCATCCATTGCTCCTACTATATATATATATATATATATATATATATATATATATATATATATATATATATATATATATCGAGATTCTCGACCAAAATCCAAAGAAGTGTCTGTAATGTTATAGGCCCTGACCTGGCATCACAACTTCAATCCTTTTCTCACTGACTTGACACGGCTTCCCCGAGTCTTTACTATAAATATTTTCATGGCAGTTGTTCAAATGAGGATTCCTTCTTGGTACCACATCGATCGCTCGTATTTAAGCGTACTAACACATTGGCAACCATGTAATCGCTTTACTGTAAAAATAGCTAGATGCAACCGTAAGTTCTATTCTAATAGTTTCTTCTCGCCTTTAAAACTCTTTTCTGGTTAATTACTTTCCTACCACCTTCGGTCTACGATTTCAATCGCCATCTTCCGTTTTATGAAACCTGTTCTTTTATTGTCCATTCTCTTCACAAAAATCTTCTCATTTTCTTTCATTCTCAAAAACCACTTGCGTCTCAGTGGAATTATCCCCTTGGTTGGGGTGAAATGATTAAAAAAAAAAAAAAGAAAAAGAAAAATAAGAAAAAATGTATTTCAAGAGGAATTTAAACTGACTGGAATCTTTTAAAAAATCTTTATCAATAAAATCAATTAATTCGTCCAATTTGACAGCTTTATGAGCACAACGTGATTCTCCTTATCAAAATCTTTTTTCAAAAATGAAATATACTTAGCTTAATCTTTATTTGAAGAAGTTTATCTGATTTGAAACAAATATTATTTATTTTTACTTTAAATATCGTAGAAAAGCATCTTTATTTAACATGCTGGTTTATATGGGGTGTCGAAATGAAAACTCATTCGACTCAGACTTATGTTTGGGAATTGTTTCTACTTTGAGATGGGGTGCATAGTTGTAATAATGTCTAGACGAATATATTGTGAATGCCTTTTTTCATATAATTTTTCAACCGTACAACAATCTTAAAAAAATAAGAAAATATTCTAATCAGTTCAAATATTTTATTGAATTTTATGTAATTTCTTACTTAAGAGGCTTGTTGAAGAAATGTAAGAAAATTACCAATAAGTTTAAAATTTACTGATAATGTCGTGTATAGAAACACATGTTTGCAAAAATCGTCACGCTGATCAACACACATAAGAATTCAAAATTTTTTTAAAATACAGGGTTTTTGAATAATAGTGAGCTTTTCTATTTGTGATTAGTAAATGTAGTTTTAAATTAATAACAAAATCACCTTACTGCTACAAATTAATACAGAATTTTAAAAGATTTAAAAGTTTATAAATTTTTCTAATTAAATTTAAAAAAAAATGAAAACTCTTGAAAAATTAATTATTCATCATAAAACAATTAAAATCTTTTCTAATTGAATCTAGGTTTATTACATTTTTTTTTATTTTAGGAGCAAAAGGTCCTGTTTGACCAAAATAATTGATTTTTTTAAAAAGATGTGAGGATGTGGTATTGTGGTGTATGGATGATTGATTGGATGAGTTTTTATGGTGAATGAGGAAATTGTAACGAGTGAATGGGTCGTGAATCCGATTAGCTTAGGTATAAGATAGGTAGTGAAGACCAGCATCCATCCATTCCCACATTTCGGCCTTGTGCCATAATTGTATTAATTTACAATAAATCTCAATAGTTGAAATTCTCCGATGACTTGTGCTTGTAACATATATAAAAATTTGGCGATACAAAAAAATGCATTTCTCGAAATATCATAAAATTAAATGAGTACGGGTAATATATATATATATATATATATATATATATATATATATATATATATATATATATATATATATATATGTACATATATATATATATATATGTACATATATATATATATATATATATATGTACATATATATATATATATATATATATATATTTCCATAGATTTTCTAATTGGGTGTTAGAAAAAGATTTGTTTGGTTACCGTTCGAAAAATGTTTTACATTTTAATCGCTGTAAAACACACAGAAGACCTATTGAAGGAATGATAGATAGAGATAAGTAGCGCATTAGTGAACATAATATAATATATTGTATTATAATTACTAAGTTAAATTAGAAGACTGTAGAAAGAGTGATCTGGAGATGTGAGTGAACTTGCTGGCACTTGATCTGCAATAAAAACTAACATTTCTTAACTGCGTGAAAACTAAAGGGACAATCATAAACTGATTATGAAAATCAATTAGAATACTGTAGAATGTGAGACCTGGAGATTTGAGTTGACTTGCTGCCACTTGGTCTGCAATTCCCTCCCTGTGTGAAAACTAAAGGTGTAAATACAAAGTGAATTCTAAAATCAGTGAGAATACTTTCGAAAGACATTGATAGAGAATTAAGTTAGTTTCCTGTTTTCGTGCTGCTCTCTGGCATCTGAAATTCATTGTATGTATTTTTTATATTCTGCGTGGCTATTCAGCTCTGATATATTCAGTATTTTTCCAAACAATATTTGCTTATTGCTTTCTAGAATGTAGATTGCCTTCTAGTTATAGTATTATTAATTGTTGAAGATATATTTTCTTGTGTTGCATACGGCACGTTGTTCACTGGGGTCTAAGAAGTCCCGCAGACCGGAACGAGATATGAATTTTCCTTACGGCATACTGTATGTAAAAAGCTTGAGAATATATATCCTTTTCTTTTATACTGCTCTTTAGCAATATTATCTAGTGGAATAAGTTTCCATGCATACAAGAAGGGTGCTGCTATAAATTAAACCATTTTCCTTAACAAAATCAGTAGTTATTAAAAAATCCATGATAAATCGCCATTCTTTTAAGGCAGGTCAGGCACTGATGGAGATATTAATATATACTACTTCTACACCAAATATTTGACTTTTCCATAAACATTTTTTCACAATCTCTAGTATGACAATTGCTAGAATGTGATTAGCATTTATCTTATATGAATTACGAAGACAACGTTAACAGAAAAAATAGTTCAACAAGAAAATATTAAGGTAAAATTCAACATTTACTTTCGGTTCATTCCTTACATAACAAACAATTATGATAAAAAGTTGACACTTGAGACACTAGTATGGGTCTTTTCTTTCTCATAGAAGCCTTGAAATCAAATTCGTAGCAGCTGTTGTAACATCGTCGTGAAGTGGAATATATTCTGTATCCGAAAATACTGCACACGTTATGAGAAGACTCGCAAATCTTTACCCAATAACCATTATATTTAAGTTCTAAGAAATTATTTTCAAGTCTTGCAATTTTTTCACATGGGTCGGGGCTGAGTTTTCCGTTAAGACATTCTATAGTCTTAGTCTGATTGGCAATGTGTCGACATATAGAATACACCTGTGTTCCATTAATAATCTGCGTCCCAAAAGGGATAATTTCGTACGTTTCTTTTTCTCGGAAAGATATCACTTCAGTCTGTTTAGAAAGCGTACACATTTTAGTGCAGATAGGGGCTTCACTGTTCCACCTTACGTTAGGCGTACACGTTAGTCTTTGCCGACCGATGAGCTGGTATCCAGGCAGACAAGAATATTCAATACTCGAGTAATCTTTTGACAAAATGTATTTCCCGTTCGGTATTTCTACTGGGGCACACGTCTTTTTACATCGAATCGGCGGTCTCCAGCTTCCTCCAATGCAGGTGGAAAGTCCAGATGAGAATACCGTGTAGCCAGGTTTGCAAGAGAAAATGACGCGTTGTCCCTGTTGGAACAGAGAACCGACCGAAAGTTCCTTAAATCCGGGAATCAAGCGTACACCTTCCGATTGACTTGTGATATTAGTCACAGCACACATCTTCTTGCAAACTGGTGCCGTAGTATTCCACCGGCCATCGTCTTGACATCGTAGAACGGCATCTCCGATTAAAGAATATTCATTTTGGCAGCTAAATTCAATAGTTTGATTGACAGCTATTTCTTCCTGGCTAGATACGGAACCATATCGGGGTGGTGGAATCGAGCGACAGTATGATACGTGACATGTCGGTGGTGGCAAGTTCCACAGACCATTTTCTTCACAGGACAGTTTATCTGTACCGTTAATACTGAAACCGCGGGCACACCAGAAATATACTGTTGTGTTGAAAGTATTGGCATTAGTTGAAATGTAACCGCCGAGTGGCGGTGTCAGAAGAGGGCAGGTGAGTTTTTCGCAGCCAATCTCGTTAAAGATCCAATTTTTATGTTTGCATTGCACTTGCAAAGATTCGATTTTTTTGTTCGTTTGGTAGTATCGATCGCATGTCTGAAACAATTTGAAATTCTTTGTTTGAAAATCCAGTGAATATCGCAAGTAACTGTTTGGTGAAAGGGGAAATGATCCACAATTGAGGAGACTTATTATTTGACTGATGAAAGGCATGTTATCGCTGAGAACCAAGAAATCACTTATCTGGCTTCCATTATGCTTCGGTTGAGTTGAATTGGTCAATTTATCTTCATTACGAATCAGCATGTTTTTAATCAATTCGATGATGTTGTCTCGTTCAGGTTTAATTCCGCCTGAAATATCTGAGTAAAAAAGTATGGCTAGAAGGACCAGTGGAAATATTTTTTGAAAGGAACACATGATGAAGGAATTGTTTCTACCCGACAAGAAATCGTATCTCTTCTGTGTTTTTATTAGCCTCACCCGTTTTATAGGTTGACTGGTGTGAAATTGATATGTTGTCTGGATTATAACTGGAATATAATCAATGACATAACTACTTTTTATAATATTGGTATAGTGTTATTGGCAGAAGATAACGTGTAGTGATATTATTATGGTGTTCGACGAATCTGAAGTCAAAACAAGAATGACGTTGTTGCTGGGCGGTGATTAACATCGGCGTTTTAAAAAGTTTACAATTTACTACCGTAAAATAAATTTAATCATTGGTTGAAAGTTTTAAATAAATATTGTAATTGTCTAGGTTTTTATTTTACATGTACTTTTGAGAAAAGTGTATTTTAAAGAAAGACGAATCGTTTGTAAAATATACATTTTTGATGAGTTTGATTTGCATTCTTTCTTCTGTCGTCGTAGTACCGACCGCTTTCCAATGCATGCAGCAATATCGACATCATCAGAAGAGGTCTGGATACAGCTGCTTTCCCCTCCCGGATCTAACCGGTAGGCCTTGACCGGATGGGATTACGACTTTTCCTTTTAAATTGGGGAAGTTGTTTGATTTGGGATGCGATCTGTACAGATACATTTTCGACCGGTAATTTGATCAGGTCTGCGGTTGAACCGGGATCTGTCGCTTGGGACGCGGAGATAAAAAAAAAAATGAGCTAATTGGCCATCGTTCGATGACGTTCCTTCGGAGGTTTTGTAGGATTGCGTCTCGATTACTGAACGAGCCTCGCGAAACAGAGTGGCTCTTGCAGCGTGTCTCACTGACGATGGCGCTTTCTCGATCATTGCGGCTGGCAGAGGATAACAAAAAAAAAAAAAAAAAAAAAAAAAACCCAAACCAAACAAAACAAAAAACAAAACAAAAAACAAAACAAAACATTCTGTTTTTGTTTATAGATATTTTGTTCAAATAAAAACTTTTTTCAGAATAATTTTTACAGTTGTTTGAAAATTTTATTTGTAGAATTAGTGGTTAAAGAACCACCAAAATAATTTCTTCTTTGTGAATTGTTGCGGATAAATTTTTTTTGAATTCGAAAAATATAATTCTATTTACTGACCAATCGGAGACGTGATCTGATCTCCTCGTAAATTTTGAAATTAAGGCCTCTTGGAGCCTCCGTTTTGCTTATAAAATGAGACTAACCCGCTGATAAGGACAGAAAGCACCCAAACTTCTAAGAAAGTGTCAAAGCCGAAGGGAGTCATAAATCCCTACGGAGGAAGAAAGAAGAGTGTACAGCTAAATCTCAATCAGAAAGCAGATTCAAGTCCCAGGGGAGAAATTCACTTGGTCTGCTTCCCGATAGGGATTTCAAAGTAGCTGCAAACTCAAACTTAACTTTTCTCTAAATGAAATATATAAAAAGTGCCCGTGACATCAACCAGCTTAAACCAGAAAACTCTCTTCGTGCTTTGTTTTTCCTATTCCGTCTTACAAATCAGGTGGAGGCAGTTTTTGTATTTTCTCTCTTATCTAATTTTTGCTAATTTTTTTACATTTTTAAAAAACTGATTTTTTTTACGTCTTGTATATTTGATTTGTTATCCAGCCTCAGTTTTGTATAAGGCGCACAAAAAGAATTTTTTTGTGGAAGTTCTTTGTCAATATTATATTTGTTTTTTTTATGTACTGTAATAAATGTTTGTTCTTTTAAATTTCATTTAGTGATTGAGTATCATTTGTTTGCTCCTTGCTCGACTTTAGCGGTAAGAGAATCTCATTAAAAAAAAATTAATAGAGTTGTAACGAGAGACTTGGATAAACACATTTTATAGGGCAGTCTGTTTCTTTGCGACAGAGAGAGAGAGAGAGAGAGAGAGAGAAGGATAGAAGGAGAGTTAGAGAGAGAGAGAGAGTGAGAAGGAGAGATAAAAGGAGAGGTAGAGAGAGAGAGTGTGAAGGCGAGATAGAAGAAGAAGTAGAGAGAGAGGGGGAAGGAGAGATAGAAAGAGAGGCAGAGAGAGTGGGAAGGAGAGATAGAAGGAGAGGTAGAGAGAGAGAGAAGGAGAGGTAGAGAGAGAGGGAAGGAGAGATAGAAGGAGAGGTAGAGAGAGGGGGGGAAGGAGAGATAAAAGAGAGGTAGAGAGAGAGAGAGTGAGAAGGAAAGATAGAAGGGGAAGCAGGAAAAGAGTGGCAAGGAGAGATAGGAGAGGTAGAGAGAGAAAAGGTGTAATAAGGAGAGATAAAAGGAGAGGTAGAAAGAAAATGGGAAGGAGAGATAGAAGGAGAGGTAGAGAGAGAGAGTGGGAAGGAGAGATAGAAAGAGAGGTAGAGAGAGTGGGAAGGAGAGATAGAAGGCGAGGTAGAGAGAAAGAGGGAAGGAAGGAGAGATAAAAAGAGAGGTAGAGAGAGAGAATGAGAAGGAAAGATAGAAGGAGAAGCAGAAAGAGAGTAGCAAGGAGAGATAGAAGGAGAAGTAAAGAGAGAAAAGTGTGGTAAGGAGAGATAAAAGGAGAGGTAGAGAGAAGGTGGGAAGGAGAGATAGATGGAGAGCTAGAGAGAGAGAGTGGGAAGGAGAGATAGAGGAAGAGGTAGAGCGAGAAAGAGATTGGAAAGTAATAAAAGGAGAGGGAGAGGGAGAGAGGGAGAAGGAGAGATAGAAGGAAAGGTAAAGAGAGAGAGATATATATAGAGAGAGAGAGAGGAAGAGAGAGTAGCTGAAAGAAAAGGCATTAGACGACAATGAAGTTTCTGCTAACAACGCGGTAAAAGTTCAGTTACAAAGTTGCGAGGACACACGCACACAGACACAAGCACATGCAGACACACACATGCACGCGCGCGTACACACACATGCACACGCACACAGACATGCACACGCACATATAAACACACACACATGCACACGCGCACACACACACATGCAGACAAATACACCTGGAAAACTAGGATAGTAGAGGAAGGCGGGAAAAAATTTAGTTTGACATTACGTCTTGACATCCGAGCCGGAGTTGAAACAACAGAACTAAAATAAAAAAAAAAAGAAAAAAAAAAAAGTGTCCGTTTGGCACAAGGTTTGACAACCGGGTCTCCAAGTTAGATTCATTATACTGGGTTTTCAGATTGAAAGCGTGAATACTTACGGTTACGATTTTAGTCCAAGAATTACCTTATAAAGTTGGATCGATCGGTTCGTCCGAATCCCTTCTGGTAGAATTTAAAGATTTCAAACTTATCACCTCATTTATAGATCTCTCTCTCTCTCTTTTGTTCTTGTAACGGCATTCACCCGGGGTGGGTTGAGCCGGCTCCAATATTGGAGGTTCATGGGATTTTTGGAATTCACAAGCGGTCCCCAAACCCGCATGTATAGCACATGGGATTTGATTATAGTGGTGAAGGTTTCGTGCAGGACCATCCACACTTTTTGAAGGGCCGATTATAGAGACCTGGTGCACTACGTGCCACAAGGTCCCCAAACGCCCCTCTGTAGGTTTTGAATTCAGAGTTGTCCTTCTCCTAGATCAGTTGCCATCCAAGGCTATAGAACTCAGTCTGTCCTGCTATTTACCCAAAGCTGGAGGGAGAAGAAGAGGAGTCACACCTTTCCCAAGGGTATAATGTAATGGATTCGACTGGAATTCGAACTCGGCTCTCCGATTCCAAGCCGCTATACATTACTCCATCGTGCCTCCTCTGATTTACAGATGTATCAAAATGATCCCTTCTATCATCAAATACGACCACTTTTAATATTACTAAACACGGTTTCCTTCGGCTGTCCGACCATTTCCATATTTGGGAAACATTTTGTCGGAAGGTCGTTAAAAACCCTTATCACGAAATCCATTATTTTTTAAATTTACTTATTAATTTCTCTATTGATCTGTTTGTTTGTGTGTCTAACGGTCCCCTATATACTGGTTCAACATTCGTCACTTTGCTGACGGCAAGATAATCAACTTCGTCCCAGTAAAACCACTAAGACACAATGCGTTACTTGGTGTTAAAGAATTAGTAAACATTAATAAGAAGCGCGAACAATAGAGGAGTGATCAGGAAGACAGTAGATAACGATTGACATTGCATTTAAAGTTTTGTAAATCAAAATTGACTGGAAAGTATGGAGCTGGAAGAGGGTTTCAAAAATGAGAAGTACATGAGAAGAAATTGTTAGCATAGAACTTCCGGTTACATCTAGACAATTTAACTGTAAATAGATGAGACCTACTTGCCAGTCTAGTATTTTCTTCTTTGTATGTGCCATATCCTTTCAGGTCGGAGGCGATCATGGCTCTCCACTTCCCTTTATCCCTTGTAGCTCTCTGTTTCGTCTCTCTGTCACCTCCCCCAAATGATATCTTCAGCATTGAATTTTTCTTTCTTTTGATGTGCCGTGTCCTTTCAGGGCGTAAGCGAACATGACTTTCCACTTCCCCCTATCCCTCCCAGCTCTCAATAAGTTACGTCCCTCTGCTACCTCTCCCAGACCATGTTCTGTCATCCCGCCAGGTATGTCATGCGTTGCTCTCCCTTGTTTCTCATTCCCTTTAATCGACCTCTGAGTATCAGATTCTCCAGGCCTTCCTTTCTCATTACGTGTCCCAGAAATTTCGGCTGACTCTTCCTGATATTAAGTATATGCCTCTACCTTGTTTGCAACCTCTCTAAGATCTCATCGTTGCTCACACCCTCGGTCCATTAGTACTGCGTTTAAATTCTCAAATTCTAGACACCATGAAAGTATTTATAGAAAAGAAACAGAGAGGCAACCTTACGGGGGCGGGAAAGTGACTGAAGTCAAGACGTCAGATCAGGACCAATTGCAGATTTTTCTTCATCAAGAATTTCTAAATATATCACAGGCGCACCGGACCGTATGTAGCATCAATATTCTAAGTATGGACTAATAGTAGACATTTAGATATATAAGATAGATTTAGGAGAGAAAAATTGTCTACCACGACATAGTGAATCAACTATCTTAGCAGCTGACCTATCAATGGATTCAATATAATTTTTCCACTTCATGTCATGTTACCTAGAAGAGGCGCAACGGGTCGCTCTCTTGGAGGTTAGCATCGGCCATACTGACGGAATGCATAAAGGGATCTCTCAGATGATTAACCCTTCGAGCCCTGCGTTCCTGAACAATTTTAACCCTTCTGCCTGAGCTCACGAGTCAAAATTCGCAAATAATTGGTATGTAATGTTTCGCGATAGATACTTTTGTAGGAACTGCGTATCCTGAAAATAGGATTCATTATTAAATAAATATGATATACATTTTTGTTGTCCTTATTTCTGTTTTGAATAGATTATTATTTTGTGCAACATGTAACCATAAAATGCCAAAAGGATTGGACGTCTACAGAGAATTTTATGTTGTGTGATTCTATCTCAGTCTGAAGTGTTTCGTGTTTTATGACCAGCGATAAGGTCTGTGAAATGAGGTCTTTCTAAGCGGTCATACACCTGACCATAAAATAATGAAGTAATAGATAAATAAATGAAAAGATTTTGGGGACAAAACCTGAGTTTGAAGACCTCCTGTCAGAGGCTTACATTAACAGTTAAAAATGGAATTGTTGTAGTGTTGCGCTGCACTTTACTGAGTGAAAGATGACTATCGAAGTAGTTCTGTTGCTGCCTGTAAGAGTTGCCAGCTGCTCGGCTGATCTGTTAATTTGAGATGTCAGAAGTGGCAGAAATTGTCCCCAAGTGTAGCCTACTTACCTAGCCAGATAATCTCGGAAATAAACAAGGGGATAAGTTGGAAACGGGGTTCAAGTCTACATTTTCTCACTGTGACGTTTATATTCAGCTTTCGTTTCCTCGTGAGCGTGCAACGGTGTGTTTTCCGACTTTTGAGGCACCCAGTTATGAACGAGAATGCAGAACAAAGTCGGTCCTCATTGTCCGATCACTGAAAAGCCAAGTGAGGGTCCCCTTGTATGGTTGCAAATTTTTGACCAATTTATTTACATATTTAGACATATTTTAAGTATTGACCTGCAATTAAAGCATCTTTATGGAACAGTTTAAAGTCCGGCAGCTTCTATGGCCTGACCTGATGACCAATGCTTGGATGTTACCCTCATAGCTTGTTCCAGTAACTAGTACTGCTACAAAGCTCGAAAATGTAAACACATAAATACATGTAAATGGGGGCAGGATTAATTTCAACTTCACCCATCGCGACGCGAATGAGTCCGAACTTTTATTGTCGATAACCTCAAAACGGTAGATTTTATCAAATTTTCTTTTCGAATTAAGCATGTAACTTTACACCTAAATAGAACAATTCGATAATTTTTTATTAGAAACGGACTACAGGGCTTGAACTGCAAATTACCCTCGATTTGAAATTAATTCTGTCACCCCATAAATACAGTGTATTAATACTGCTCTATATACCAGTATAAAGTTAATATAGAGGGTACCATCACTTGCTAATATTTGAAAACGAGCACAGAAAAAGAAAAAAAACGAGTGATATAAATCAAATTAAATGCGATGTGCTAAATATGTGTCGTAAGGATATTTACCGCTACTCTTTGTGAGCAGTATCCCCTTTTTGTTGAATGTGCCTCGCACTAGAAAAAATGATTGAATCAACGGTTGCATATTTAAGTAGTACAGGAGCGTTTTATACGCAAATGCAATTTGTTTATTTGCCAAGAAAAAGAAAAAGAGAGAGAAAAATATGAAAAAAAAAAAAAAAATAAAATAAAAAAAATGTCTGAAAAACCTTGAAAGGCAACTGAAATATAACCTTGTTTAACATCCGGTCGTTCACACAGTTATAACGAAACTAAATAATTTTTATGGAATTTAAGAGAATTAGAATTCTAGGAAATGTTTAAAAATGTTTGTAAACTGATAGTAATCAAAAGAAAGAAAATAGGATGAATTAAGTGGGAGCTGCGTGCCCTGTAGATAACAAGTTGAGGCAAGTTGGCGATTGCAGTGACATAATAAAAAAAAATTATATTCACACGGTGATAAAGAGAATGAATTGCCGCATGCTGAGATCTGGCATTTTGTAAGCACTATTGGAGTAGTGAGAGGAGTGCCTGGTCTGACGGTATAGGACACAATCTAAACCGTGGGAGAGAGATCAATCCTGAAAATATGTCTCAAAGTGTTATTAAAGAAAAGAAGATTCCCTGTTGTGATGGGATACAGCACAAGTTAGTCTGTGGTAAAGAGTTTAATACTACTTGTATGACTCAATGTGTTACTAGAGAAGGGATCATGCAGAGACATTGCTGTAATGTAACGACAAGTGAACCGGCTGTGATAGTATAGAGGACAATCTAATACAGGGTAGAGAGTCGATTCTCATTATATGTCTAAAAGAGTTATGAAAGAAGAGAAATAAAAATCCTATGATGGTACAGGACACAATCTAATATGCGGTAGAGAGTTCGATCCTCCTTATATGCCTCAAAGTGTTATTAAATAGAAGTGAACCTGTTGTGAGGGTATAGGACACAATCGAATACGTGGTAGAGAGTTCGATCCTCCATCTATGTCTCAAAGTGTTTTTAAATAGAAGTGACACTGCTGTGAAGGTATATGGCACAATCTAATAAGTGGTAGAGAGTTCGATCCTCCTTATATATCTGAAAGTGTTATTAAATAGAAGTGACCCTGCTGTGATGGTATATGGCACAATCTAATAAGTGGTAGACAGATCGATCTTCATTATATGTCTACCAGTGTTATTAAATAGAAGTGAACACGCTGTGATGGAATAGTACACACTCTAATAAGTGGTAGAAAGTTCGATCCTTCTTATATGTCTCAAAGTGTTATTAAATAGAAGTGACCATGCTGTGAAGGTATATGGCTCAATCTAATAAGTTGTAGAGAGTTCGATCCTCCTTATATGTCTCAAAGTGTTATTAAATAGAAGTGAAGCTGCTGTGATGGAATAGTGCACAATCTAATAAGTGGTAGGGAGTTCGGTCCTTCTTATATGGCTAAAAATGTTATTAAAGAGAAGTAGCGAATGGTACAGGGCACATTCTAATCCGTGGCAGAGAGACGAAACCTCCTTATATGTCTCAAACTGTTATTAAAAAGAAGTGACGCTGCAGTGATGGTATAGGGCACAATCTAATCCGTGGTAGGGAGTTCGGTCCTCCTTATATGGCTCAAAGTTTTATGAAAGAGAAGCAACGATGCTCTAATGGTACAGGGCACTTTCTAATCCGTGGTAATGAGATCAAGCCTTCTTATATGTCTCAACTAATAATTAAAATGGAGTGACGCTGCTGTGATGGTGTAGTGCAAAATCTAATCCGTGGTAGAGAGGTCGGTCCACCTTACATGTCTCAAAGTGTTATTAAAGAGCAGTAAATAGGCTGTAATTGTACAGGTCACATTCTAATCCCTGGTACAGAGATAAAACCTCCTTATACAACTCAAATTGATATTAAAAAGAAGTGACGCTGCAGTGATGGTATAGGGCACAATATAATCCCTGATAAAGAATTCGTTTCTTGTTATATGACTCAAAGTGTTATGAAAGAGAAGTAACGACGCTGTAATGGTACAGGGTACATTCTAATCCGTGGTAGGGAGATCAAACCTCCTTATATGTCACAAATTGTGATTTAAATGCAGTGACGCTGCAGTGAAGGTATAGGACACAATCTAATCCGTGATAGAGAATTCGATTCTCCTTATATGACTCAAAGTGTTATTACAGAGAAGTAACGACGCTGTAGTGGTACAGGGCACATTCTAATCCGTAGTAGAGAGATCAAGCCTCCTTATACGTCTCAAATAGATATCAAATGGAGTGACGCTGCAGTGAAGGTATAGGACTCAATCTAATCCATTGTAGGTAGTTCGGTCCCCCTTATATGGCTCAAAATGTTATAAAAGAGAAGTAACGAGGCTCTAATGGTAAAGGGCACATTCTAATCCGTGGTAGTGAGATCAAGCCTTCTTATATGTCTCAAATAGTTATTAAAAAGAAGTGACGCTGCAATGATGGATTAGGGCACAATCTAGTCCGTGGTAGTGAGTTCGGTCCTCCTTATATGGCTCAAATTGTTATGAAAGAGAATTAACGAGGCTTTAATGGTACAAGGCACATTCTAATCCGTGGTAGAGTGATCAAGCCTCCTTATATGTCTCAAATAATTATTAAAAAGAAGTGACGCTGTGATGGTATAGGTTACCTTCTAATCCATGGTAGAGAGATCAAACCGTTTCATATGTCTGAAAGTGTTATTAAAAAGAAATGCCGCTGCTGTGATATATAGGGCACACTCTAATCCGTGCGTGAGATTTGAATCCTCTTTATATGATTCAATGTGTTATAAAAGTAGTTAATCTGCTCTGATGGTATAGGGGACAATCTAATCCGTGCTGGCGTGTTCCATCTGACATATATGTCTCAAATTGTCATTATGACTTTTCACGGCCTGATTGGACATAGAAAAAAATAATTATCAGTGAAGCTGTACTTATATTTGATATAGCCCTTTTCTTCGAATTTGTCTTCTATCGTAAAGATTGCTGAGCTGTTCTAATACAATCTTAATAAAAACTTAATAATTGAACATGAGTACATAACGTCAAGCTAATCAGCAGGTTTACTCTATTGGTTTGCTACCAATGATATACCTATTACAATATATACCAATGATATACTGTCTTATCTAGACTTTTTTAATTTGAGCCCAGTACGAGATAGGTCCCATAATTTTGCATTTGAAAAGTTTAGATGTATTCGTAAGTTCTATGCTAATAGTTTCTTCTACCACACTTCTGTGGAATTCTATTCCGGCTGCTTGCTTTCCAGTCAACTTTGATCTTTAAAAATTTAAATGCAATGTCAACCGTTATCGTCTGTTTTCTTAATTCCTCTTCTTTTATAGTTATCTCGCTGACGATTGCATCTAGCATGAAACAGACTGTCGCCTCTAAGTGTTGACTTCTATGTTCACTTATATATATATATATATATATATATATATATATATATATATATATAATATATATATATATATATATATATATATATATATATATATATATATATATATATTCCATGGTTATAATTTAGTACATTGGAATCGTAATCACGATCCAAGTCATCAATTATATTCTTTCTCTGTCCTGGACATTGAGCTCTACCTGGATTCTATCCTCTTCGAAATTTATATATATATATATATATATTGACCACTAATATTATATATATATATATATATATATATATATATATATATATATATATATGAAATTTGATGCTAATATTTTGCTTATTTTACTTTGAAACATATATCGTTCAAGGCCGTCCTCTTTTAAGATTTATGAGACAGAGGTATATTATCAGTTTTTTTTTCATATCTTCACAGCAGAGAGGGAATGCGTGATCACGTTTCGTATTGAAGATCTTGGGAAATAAAACATGTCAGATTCAATCACGTATTACTTCAGAATTTAAAATTGAGAAAAAATTGAGTGACCTGTGGCCGAAATATATAGTTTCACAATTGATACTGGCGTATGATGTCAGACAAAAACCCATTATTCGTCTTTTACTGATTTACCAGGAATTCATGTATTCCCTCCCGTCCCATGTTTGAAGATTTGCGTCATACATTTTCACTTTTTTTTCCCCACTCATATTTGGATGAAAATAAGCTTAGTTATTGAAAAGTTTTGCCTCTAAAGTGGTAAATACAAAATTTTGAGAAATGTCGGTGTGTGCAATGGTTATCTTTGTTTTAAAAAATATTTTCCCCAATTAAGGTGATAAAGGCACTAAGATAGAAGTGGTTACTGAGAGTGAATTAAACCGAGGAAATGAGAAAGGTCAATTAACGAAACGTTTTCAAAAGGACAGAAGACGATTGACGCTGAATATCAATTTTTGCAGATCATAGATGAGAGGAAACCAAGAAATCACAAGAGATTTCCATATACAGGAAGTACGAGGGAAGAATCTGTTAGCATAGACCTTATGGTTACACCTAGTTATTTCAATAGTAAAATGATGAGACCTAGCTGCCTATCTAGTACTGCACTTAAATTTGTGAAGGGATACCGAAGAGGAAAGCTCATCAGAACAATGGCAGTATTTCTATAAAAAGGTACAGGGAAGCTACATTACGGTGGTGGGAGAGCGACTGAAGCCGAGATGCCAGGTCAGGACCAATAATATTACAGACTCTTTGTTTGTTTTTTGTTTTTGTTTTTTTGCTAAGATTCAGACAAAATCCAAAGAAGATATCGGCGCGTAAAATGAAATCCACGATTCAAGTTCAATTCCAGTTACGTCTGTTACATTCACTTTCGTAGTAACGTTCTTGCGAAAGGCATGAAACCATATTTTTGTCTCTCCCAAATAAAGATCAAATAGCAGACTTGGTCCTCTATCCTTGTGTTGCAATTAGTCTAGGAGAAGACCTACACGGTTCAAAACACCCCGGCGCATCGGAAGATCGCTATGCTTACATTTCTAAGAATAGATCAGTTTAATGATAACACTTGGTTTCTGGCACTGTATAACCCAGTATAATATCTTGTAGGTTAGTTGTTGGGAAGATAGACGTTGTCAAATATTGCGCAAGAGCTATGACGAGTAATTATTGAGTATAGCATCTCAAACGCTGGATATTATGGAGGATTTTATCTGGATGTGGGGAAAGTGGAAAAATTAATGGAGGCTATAGTTCTGATCAATCTCTTGGAAGTATTTTGTTTTTGCGTGAAGAATAATATATAATTCTACGGTATTATCTTTTTTATGAAATTATTTTACTTTTTAATTGTCCAGACGTAACTTGATCTTTCACGCAAACAAGTGGATCTCCGTCTAGTATATCTTGTAAATGAAATGGCCACGAATATCTTGCTGGTGTCAGAACTTAACCCCTCGTAAAGTCCGGGGTATTGAATATTGATTACCTCGACAGACAGACAGCACCTCCAATTTTTGTGAGGTTGACAGAACATAATATCCTACCCTTCATTTTTCTCGATTTGGACTAGTGCAAATTTGTCCTAATTCTGCGTTGTGTTGAATGTAGTATATATATATGTGTGTGTTATGGTCCGGTTCCTTGTACCACGGCGATAGTCCAAGGTAGAACTCGAACACAGGTATGGAATAACACAGTATATTACAAACAGGAATATATACAGAGAAGTAGAAGTGTTAGTATGAACAATCAGGTTTAGTAGAGAGAACAATGTAGTCTCGACCAGTATCACTTTTCCAATGTCTTGCAGTAATTGTCTGAACGCGACTCTGTTTCGGACTGCCTCTGACTCGACTCTTGACTCGACTTGAACTACTGACGATATTCAGTCACCTCCCCACGAGGGCATAATGTGGCACAAGGCCGGTTTAACGTGGGATCTCCGAGCCCGTGGGCTCGACCAAAAATATGCTCATTAAACCCGTATAAACGGGTTCAGGGTCGGTTTACCTCCCCGAAAGAGAATCCGCCCTTCGGCGTAGCCTCTTTCGGGTTCCTCCCCGCCCGAAGGCAGAGAGTTCAACCGATCAGCCGGTTAAAACTTGAACGACTGACGATATTCAGTCACCCCCCCACTAGGACATCATGTGGAACAAGGCCGGTTTTTTAACGTGGGACCTCCGAGCCCGTGGGCTCGGCCCAAAAGTATGCCCATTGAAGCCGTATAAACAGGCTCAGGGCCGGTATACCTCCCCGAACGAGACTCCGCCCCTCGGCGTAGCCTCGTTCGTGTTCCTCCGCGCAGACGGTCGAGAAAGCGAGCGACTGACGATATTCAGTCTCCCCTCCCCCCCACTGGGGCAACATGTGACACAAGATCGGTTATTTATTGTGGGTTTTCCGAGCCCGTGGGCTCGGCCCAGAAATATGCCCATTGAACTCGTATAAACGGGTTCAGGACCGGTTTACCTCCCCGAACGAGACTCCGCCCTTCGGCGTAGCTTCGTTCGGGTTGCTCTCCGCCCGAAGGCAGAGAGTTCAACCGAACAGTCGCCCAGGAAGTGAGCGACAGACTCTTTGCCTACTCCTGAGGCGCAGTATTTATTAAGTATGAAATAGTTCATAATTATTATTTTGGGTAATATCCCATAACAATATATATATGGTTTGAAGAGGCCAAGATTGTACTTATCAGGGAAGCATCCTCTCGGGAGTCTGTTTAAAAAAGAAACAGTTTTGGGGAAGAAGCTGACTGAGTGGAATTGTCACCGTACACATCGCATGACGGAACCTAGCTGTGATGATCTGAGCTGGTGCGACTAAAAATATTCGTTTGAATATTTGCTATAGTAATCCGGATATTGTAATGAGAAGCTATCAAAGTTTAGTCTGCGAGATGTGGGTTCTGGAATAAGCTAGACGTTAGGTTGACCCGCTAAAATATAAACTAGGACTGAAGTTTGTTTTTTTGTTAGTAGGCTGGTTCTCCACGCTTGAAAGATTAATCTAAGTCAAATTGTCTGACGCTAGTTTTCATTTCATAGTAAAAAGACAAAAGAGATAACTATATCTAGAATTTAAGATCCGGAGTGTGAGAAATGATTAAGAAAGGAAGCTACAAACATTTTGACAATCTCTTAAATAGCCCTCCTCCCCAGGAAATCCCGAAAAAAACTTATTTTAAATTCAGTTTTTGAAAGCGCAACGGTATTAATGTTGTGAAAATGCCCCATAGTAGATTTAAGTTGTAAAGTGAACACAAAATAAAGAAACTCACAGTAAAGAAATCTGCTGGTGAATTTTATGCGCGTCTATTGTACGGAGCGCTAACTTTAGCGTCCTATCGCGAAGCCGGTCCGCAATGAAAGTGAACGATTGGTTGTAATTCAAGTTGCCTAACACTAGTTTTAACTTCCATTGAACTCATACCTTTACGAAGTGGAGCTTCACGGAAAATATTTTTCAATATAAAAGCTGATTTATTATTATTTCTACAATTTAAGCAAACGAGCCTGAGAAAAGACCATGAAAGGTATCTAAAACATGTTAATAAAATCTTAGATATTTCCTCTCTCCATGAAATGCCGAAATAATTTTTTTTACTGATATTGCACGCATAATACGAATGTCAGTAAGTCGAGACAGTAGACTTGAGACGTTGTTATGTTGTACAAAACTAGGCAGTATATATTTTTAATTAAGAAATGCTTAGGCGTATGACTAGTTATGACCGAAGTGTAATTTGTTATCTTGTGCTAGACTATACCAAATTTCGTAAAGATTACATTTCTTTATCTGTATACGTCTCGGTACAAATTCTCAACAAACTTGCTATCTTCTCTCATTTTAACTGACCTCGGTTAATCAAATATAAAGGTCTTGAAATTAAAACTTAAATTGTGTAGGATTTAAAAAAACTATTCCAGTGATTGTTATGGCAACGTGTATAATGAAGAAATGCAAACATTTGAATAAAATCATTGATATCTCTGAAGTATACATCTCTTTTTGCCATCTTAAGTCATTGGTAATGATATATCATTGGTAATGATATATCATCGGTAATGATATATCATTAGTAATGATATATTATTGGAAATTATATGTGATTTGCCCAAATGTAAAAAAAATAAAATATGAAAATAAAATTAAAAAAAATCAAAATTAAAACTAAGCATTTGCTTTCCTCAAAAATCTTTATGACTTTTTCTCCCTCCCCTTCTCTTTGTAGCTATACCCTCTTCTCCCTATATACTTCTCTCTCAAGTAAGACAACTATCATATAAACAGAGGAAGAAAAAGAAAAGCAATTGCTGCGAAAAAGGAGTTCACTAGTCCCGGGTTTAGTTATTGTGACTAGAAATCTACCAAAACAAGAGAGGCTGAACTCATAAAAGAAGAAGAAAGGAACGTCGGAAAATAAATAAAGTAATTTTGCTCAATCAAAAGAACGAAGAGACTCTTGATGTTAGCCGAAGCCAAACTCCACGCAAATTAGTCTGGAACCACTCAAAATTGTATATGAAGAGACAACCGACAGACAGCAGGAGAAAATAGCTAGAAACAGGCCCGAGCGTGTCGGGTGAAGAACCAAGCGGTCATCTGCTTAAGACATTTTTCCGGCATTTTTGATATCCGAAAATACACTGTAGATTGACGCCACAAAATATTTCCAAACTAACCACACTCCCAACAGCCGCCATCAAGGTGGCGACTATTACCAAAACCTAACTCGCAAACTAACACCCGAACAAACTTTCGCCATCCCGATTTACAAAGGACTCAGTTAAATAAACATGTATTATTTATTTATATCCTTGATTCTGTTCTTTTATTTTGAAGTATTCCAAAATTTCCGATAAATACTACTAAGAATCTCTGGCGCTTCTCCACAATATATTATTGGTAATGATATATTATTTGGTAATGATATATCATTTGTAATGTTATATCATTTGTAATGATATATCATTTGGCAATGATATAACATTGCTAATATCATTTGTAATGATATATCAATAGATTGTATGAAACAGAAATCAGTTGCAATAATGATAATATAGTTTGTTTCCACGGACCCTGCTTATCTGAATAATAATGAGTAGTTAACCATCCTTACTTTATCTGGTTGCAAGTCATAAATTCTTTCCACTATTTTTAAAAGGTCAAACATCCGTCTGGTCCAAGGAGATAATTTGTTTCTAGAGTGTCAGTGTCCCAAGTGGTTACACATCTCAGTTTTTAAGTGGTTCTCCTCTTTCAGCAGGAAATACTAAAGATGAAAAAAACAAAAAACAAAAAACTTATTTTTGCAAATGCAGTTTTCAAATATTTCGGTTCTCAGTTTCATCTCTGTGATTTTATTACACACGAACAACCTATCCCCTAAATATTTTGATGCAGAAGTAAAGTAACATAGAGGAATACAAATTGAGAGAGAGAGAGAGAGGGTAGAGGGAGAGAGAGGGAGAAGGAGAGGGAGATAAAGGGGAGGGATAGAGAGAGACTAAAAGAAATCGAGAATGAGAAATTGAGTTCACTATTCAAATTACGATAATATTTTCGTTGAACACGTAACAATTTCACATCAAGTGCAGTTTATCCCTTTCAAAAACGCATTCTTGTTAAGTATTAAACTTTGAAGATGAAGTCCGTGTTTATCTAGATTTTGACCCAAATTAAGTATTTTGTGCATCAAGTGACAAGCACGTTTTTTTCATAAGAGAATCAAGTTTAATTTTCTTAAAAAATTATTACTATCAAATTATTGCTATCTTACGAAGTTCAAAAATATGTCAATAAAAGATTAAGTTAATGTAGCAGTTATTTGTATTTGTTTTCTTATGTTTTCGTGCAGAGGTACACCTCGGGTTACGTCGTTTCGAGTTAAGTCGTTCTCGATTATACGTCGTTTGTCAAAAATATATATGGAAAAATAAAAATCAAGTTTAAATCATTTTATTCGATTTTACGTTTGTCCGCCACAAATATTGATATATATATATATATATATATATATATATATATATATAATATAATATATATAATATATATATATATAATATATATATATATATATATATAATATATATATATAATATAATATAATATATATATATATATATATATATATATATATATATAATATATATATATATATAATATAATATTATATATATATATATATATATATATATATATATATATATATATATATATATATATATATATATATATACCTCGGGCTACATCGTTTCGAGTTACGCTTTCTCGATTATATGTCGTTTGTCATAATATATATATATATATATATATATATATATGTAAAATTAAATATCAAGTTTAAGTCATTTTATTCAACTTCTGTCCGCCGCAAATACTGAAGACGTAATATCACTAGAAAAGCGTTAAAAGTACACAAAATCATGTTAGTGTACAATAAATAAGAATAAACGTATATAAAATCATATTAAAATACTTACAAAAAGAGTAAATGTTAATATAATCATCATAAATCCTAGAGAACGAAATATAAAAACATCTGTGACTCTGTGTTGTCGTCTTATTTAGCGGTCTTTAAGAGTCCAATGTTGGCGTTTTCCACGGTAGGTGCATTGATAAGTTGAATCATCAGCGTGCTGCTATTAGTCAAGAAATCATTCAAGCAAAAGGGTTGTCTTTGAGGTCGTGAATAACAACAACAACAAAAATACCCAAATGAGAAAGATGTAGAGTTTAATCGATTCAATGCTGGTTTATGAAATTTAAAGGACGAAGAAGTTATCAATCTATTAAGAAGCAAGGTGAAAATGCATCGGCTGACTAACAAGCAGCAGCTGATTTTTCTAAAGCATTGGCTAAGTTCATCGAAGAAAACGGGTTTCTTCCTGAACAGATTTTTAACGTTGATGAAACTGGATTATATTGGAAAAAATTGCCAGACCGTTCTTTCATTGCTAAGCGTAAGGCTATATCGCTGATAAATTATTTTATTAAGAATACTGTACATATGTATCATAAATACTGTAATATGCAACGAGCAGTGCTTATTTGCAGTTTATTGTGTACTTATTTCAACTTAAGTCATTTTTCGACCTAAGTCGTGGCCTCTGGAACCAATTAACGACGAAGAGTGAGGTCTATCTTTATATAAATAATATTTATATTTATTTTTTGTGACAAAAGGCAAGTTTAACTTTTTCTTGTGCTAATCAAACCATTACTATGAGATAACATGAATGAACAATTATATTTTTGATATTGTTTGTATTATCAATAAACTTGGGACAAAAATGATAAATTATGTTTAAATAATAAACTATGTTTAAATCGATTATCAGAAAAATACTTTACATTTGACTTGCGAAATTTCACTTTATGAAAAAGTAAGAATATTTATATAGGTACCTTCAAATATTTATATAGGTAGATTCAAATATTTATATAGGTACCTTCAAATATTTATATAGGTACCTCCAAAGATTCACTAAAAATGAGCATATATGACGAAAATATGCCCCAAACTTAACAGTTTTATCGTCAACATTTTTATGTTATTATTAAAAGGAAAGTCCAAAGGATTTTTTGATTACTAAATTATATCTTTTGACCCTTTGCAAATATGTACGTCCATACAAGACATTATCAGAAAAATCCTAAAATTTATTCGTAATTTTCTAAAAATTAATCAACAAGTAATATTAAAATTACCTGGAATTCAATAAAATATTATTATATTTAAAATATTAATTTTTTTTAAAAAGATTACTGGGTAGTTAAAAAACGATATAAAAAGGCTTTTACGTTGTATTCGTCATTTAATTTTATTTCGATATTCTCCTCCTTACTTAAATTTTCCAAACATCAGTCTGTCAATACATCATTCAACACGTAAAATATTCACCTTGACGTTAAAAAAATACTTTTCTGCGACATTTAAAACTAATAATAAGTATTTACACTATTTGCATTGTTCAGACTGCTGTCCTCATCTTCATGATCATATTCACGACGTTCCGGCCGTTCTACGCTTCAGTCTTCTTCAGGTGATATACGTTGGAATATCGAATGCTGTATTTAGTCCACGGATGCATATTGTTCTAGTTCCCCGTGCCATGCCTTTTCTGGATGTCTCATTTTTTCAGCTAAACCGTAACACGAGGGGAAATAGAAAAATCAGATATGGCTGACCATATATGGAAGGAAAAGGTATGAGGTTGAAATAATAGACAGAGAACATCACTGGAAAATACGAAAACTTAAGGAATCAGCGCAAATACTAGGTCACAAAAATCGGCCAAGCACAGAAATAAATACAATATCAAAACCAGTAATATTGAGTGCTAGAGAAAAGCAACAATAACAAAAATTGTAATATGAGCTCTGGTAAAAAAATGAACTGAGACATTAGGTTTATAAATCACAAAATTTCACAGAGTTGGTAAAGGAAGTAATCCAATAAAATCCAATAAAAGCGGTGGTTGATGTAATCCAAAAGTGACTTGACCCAAAGAGTTGTGAGTTCAATACCTGGCCACAGTAGAGGTGAACAATAAACTTGGTGAGTGTAGTTACTAAAGACGTGAGGCATGGAACTAAAACAATCTATCCCTATGGATAAAAAGATACTGGTTCAAAATTCCAACTTATATCACCTGAAAAAGGTAGGTGCATAGATCCGCCGAAACTTCGTGGATATGACAATAAAGACGAGGACAACAGTTTAAACAATGCAAATAGTGTACAGAGTAAGATGGGTAAATTGTCGCCATTTATATTTTTAAATTCACGCATGCGTGTTGTTTGTTTTCGATTTTGTCGACTCCATAGTATAGTAGAGTCAGCTGGGTACCGTTTTTGAGAAAAAAGGATCATTATGACGCAATTCACTGCCAGAAATTTGGAAACGGCATGCTTGGCATTGGCGCCTGAAGCTTCAATAGGGACATTTAAGAGTATTTGGGTGTCAATCTCAGGCCATTGCAGAGGATTCCGAAAGAAATCAATGATATATAAAGTCAACATCATTATGTTTGGAGTGATCACTAGTGATAGCGACATTATAACTCCATTCATCTTTTCAAATGCCTTGGGGAAGTAGTACTGCCCTGGGTCAAGAGGGTGGCTGCTGGAAGACCTTATGTTTGGCAACAGGACTTTGCACCATGCTACACAAGCAAGAGAAACCAGTCATAGCTGTTAGACAATTTCTGCGACCCCATCACCTCTTGCATCTGGCCATCTAACTCCCCAGACTGCAACCCCCTTGATTATTAGGTTTGGGGCTTAGTTGAGCAAGAATCCAATAAAACTTTCACTCCACAGACGGACTGAAGGCAAGGATTATGACAGCATACATGACTTAAACAAGGGAACTGTCCAGAAAAGTAGCAGGAGATGCCGAAGTCGTATGGAGGCCGTGGTTGAAGCCAATTGCAATTTTATGGAATAAATTTACCCTTTACTATTTCCCGATACTTTTGTGTAATTTTGGTAAATATATCTGTTAAAATCAGATGTCAGTGTTATTTTAAATTTTGTATAATTTGCACGACAGTTTATCCATCGCTCCCTGTAAATAGTTACAATACCTCATCTCAGAAATAGAGACAGATATTAAGTAATATTTGTTTCAATTCAGTTTAATTAAACTTTAAATCAGCTAATTTATCTCAAATAAATTTTCATAAAAGTATGTAATGGTACTAGAGGGTAGATGGACCACTACTATTTATATTATTATACTTTAAACGTACAGGATTCAAGTAAACAACAAAACTCCAAATGTGAACCAACAAGTATATATTGAAATAACATACAAGAACAAACACGCAATAAAATTGTTTTCAATGTATAGATTAAGGGAAAGAATTTGCTCCCCTTTAACTGTATTTTTGATTTGTAATTGATTGTCCAAAAAAAGTATTCTTGAGAGAAAATGTTCAGGAATCAATATTAGAACAAGGAACACAAGAATACAATTGATCAAAAGGTGTGTTGTGCTAGAGAAATTAAAAGAGTTCCGATTGATTGAACTTGGCTAAGTTACAGAGAGAAATGTAAGTTTATATTACAAAATTCTGTGTCTGTGTGTGCGTTTGAAATGTTGTGAGGAAGGTCGTAGGTTTGTGTAGACAGGCGAATTTTACTGGACCTTTCTGGTGACTTGTGAAAAAGTCGCCTCTTTTAAAGAAAAAGATAGGCTCCCAGAGAAAGCGCGGGAACAATTAATTTGGCATTAAAATATGTGATTGGTTAAAAATTAACCAATCACTAAATTCGTACTAACGAAACAAGCAAGCAAGTTCAAAATCGAAAAATTCAAAGTAAGGACTGCGATGGCTAAATTGTCCTATAGAAAGCTAGTATTGATTTATTAGCCAAACGCAGACTAATAAAATGTGGGCTTGGAAAAACATAGCAGCCGCTACAAGTATATTTTCTTTTTTAAAGATTTTTTTTAAAAAAGAGAATTATGTTGTGTTGATAGATTTGTTAAAATGGATAATTTTATCAGTTTCAATGATAATGATTCTAAATTAAAATAAAACTAAAATAAATGCTTAAAGAAAGACTTCACTTTTTAAAATTCATTTTAAATTTTAGGTATCGCTTCTTTTTGGAGGTGCCTAATAATTTTTACCTGTCTGATGTCATAAAATATCTAATTGCAGTAAATTTTATTTAAAAAAAATATTCTATGAGTTATTCAGTTATCATATATTACTCTTCCGAAAAGAGAAAGCAGTCAAAGGCGATAATTCAGGATTAGTTTCTTTTTTGAACATCCATAACAAAATAATCTAACAGTTTTCAAAATGAAAAAAAAAAAATCATTTAAAATTAAAAAAGTTTCATATTCGAAAATAAATTTAATTTTTTTTTAATTCTTTAAGCATGGTTTTATTCAATAAAAATCTCGAACAGCAACGGGATTAATTTTAAAATCACACTGAAGAATTAAAAGTAATTTTAAAAATAATAAATATTTAGTGTATTTTTTTTATATATCAACTGAAAGAAAATAATATTTCATAAAATTATGGAAACACCAAATGTTATAAGATTTGATAAGATTCTGGACGAATTTTTCGTATGTTCAAACTTTTCCATGTATATGTAATAAATTATTTTTTTTACTGAATTACAGCTTCAGGGATTTTTCTTTATATAACTGTAAAAAAAATTACCCCCTCCACAGTTAAAAGTACACATAAGATGTCGTGTTTATGAATGTGTGTGTGGGGAAAGACCACTTAAATATTTGCACAGTGTTTTCTAATAAAATAATCTGTATTCAATTTTATACAATTCATTCAATGATGAATATGTGCTAAAAAATTCTTTTGAATCGGATAAATTCCCTGCTTTTTCAAAAATTTTAAAACAGCGGCTAGCGATTTTTTTCCTTTTATTTCGTCATCTGCTGAAAATTTTCGTTTGTTGATGTAAAATATATTCGCAACAATTTTGGCTGCAAAGTGATTTCTTTTCCAGTTGGAGAATAAGTTTCCAAAATTTTTTCAGCAGACCATCTTTTAGTGGATTCATTATGTTTTTCAATAAATTTATCTGCATAGTCAAGTATAGCAAAACAAGCACAAACGAACTCTGCCATTTGACTAGATGGAACCGTAAGACCTCCTCGAGAAAGTAAGTCATAGTACTGCTTCTCTGTAGCATCATCCCTATCATTGTCTACCATGACCAGGGAATACATTTCACATTGAAAACGTTTATTTTTTTTAAATTTTCACTAATAAAGAAAAAAAGGTAATGGAAATTTCTCCAGAAGTAATTTGTAGTCTTGTTAAGCCTATACGGCACAGTAGTAAGACATAACGTATTAGTTCTTTAGGAAATGAAGGACGACATCTTGGTTGGTAATATTGTCTTCTTTGTAATTCTTTTAGAATTCAGTATGGTTATTCTTCCACCACATTTTGTATGTAGTTTGGAAAATTTTATGAATCTTGTGAATTTAGCATTATGTCCTTGTATAAACCATTGTGGTAACTATATAGGGATTGGCCAATGCGAATACATTCTTATATGGATGGAAAATGAATTTTAGTATCAAAGACTATTCTATAAATTAAAATATAATCTTCCTTTTTTTTAAATTCAGAACCGTTAGGACAACACTTTGCTTCTTCCAATTGTGTAAAATCCTTTATCGTATCAGCTGAAATAAAATCATGTAATTCATCAGTTTGGCACAGTCGTTGTTTTGGAGGCATTCTGAATTCTCTTGTATTCAGAAAAAGGGACGGTCTTCTTATTTTTTTTAAATGTATTGTAGGTATTTCTGAATGTATTATAGGTATTTCTGAATGCATTATAGGTATTTCTGAATGTATTATAGGTATTTCTGAATGCATATGGGTATTGGATGTAAATCCCAATCCAGTTTGTTTCGTTTTCCTTTCAAAATAAATTTCTCTTCAAAATGTTTCATACAGAGAACTGAATTTTTCGAAGGTAACCAATCAATACAATTAATGAATTTTATCGATTTTTCTACAAGGTCGGATTTTCCAAGAGGAAAAGAAAATCTCGATACTTTTTCATTGTTAGTAACATATCCACTAGAACAGCCAAATAAAATACATTTGTTAACCGTTTTTGTTAAACAAAATATCACAAGAAACTTTAGAATTTAATCTTTAAATGCAATTGACGATGAAGTAGAAAATTTACCTAATAACATTCATTTTCAAAATGGGCCGTATACATAATTGAAAATAATAAAAGCGAGGTAACTCACAGCCGTTTATAAATTCGTGGATTAGTAAAAAAAAAAAAAAAAAGAAAGTGTAGATATGCCAGCTCGCACGACCACTACGTTCCGCCAATAAATTATCACTTCGTCCAGATCGCGTGGAAAGAGGGGAAAAGACTCCACTTGGTCTCAGTGAGAAAATGAATGAATGAATGAAAGAAAGAAAGGAAGAAAGGAAGACAAAAGTGTTCAACAGTTGCCTCCGTGAATTGGAAAACGTTGCCAATTTCAGATCCCCTAATTTATACCCACTTCCCAAAACAGCAACCAGCCTTCACATTTACTATTGCTACTGCAATACCTTGCTAAAGCAGCCAAACTCAGACATTGAACGATGCGACAGAAGTCGCCACGAACCCATTCAAAATTCATCAGAAAACTCAAATAGGAAAACAGCGATACTTTCAAGGGACTAATAGATATTATAATTGCAAACTCACTTTTTCTTTCTTTCATTTTTTTCCTTTTACCTTCTTTCCTTCTTTCCTTCCTTTCTTTTCCCTTTCATTCTTTAACTCGTTCATTTTTTTCTTCTTTCTTTCCTTCTCTTTTTTTTCATTGTCAAATATATCAACAGATTTTTTGTTTTTTTTTAATCTTGGATCCTACCATTTCTGTTTATACTCAAGCAATTATTTGCATGTTCTTATTTTGGTTGGATGCTACAGACTTAGCCTCAGTAGAAAACAGGGCACTTCTCACATATTTAAACTTTTGATCTTCATGTCGATATTGCAATTGAAGCTAAGAAAATATCTTCTTAACATTCTCCTACCCCCGCAACAAGTTACCCCGTACGAGAAGTGACTTTTTTGTAGTTATTATCATAATGTTGTCACCACTGTGACCTGTAACCTCCTTCAGATTTTTTTTCTGGGATAGATTGTTGTTGTTCCGTTGTCCATTTTTAGTATTACTCAGTTATTGCTACCCTATTTCCACTGGACTGGTGTTTGTACTGTGGAGAGTTACCACATAACTTTCAATTTATTTACTGTTGTCGAGTGATTTCACAGTGGAGGCTTATATTTGTTCTAAGTTGGTCCTAAAATAGGTTAGGAACTTGATATAATAGGTATAACGCAGAGTAATCTTGTTGTGGTCGCTGATACTTTAGTATTCGACTAACTGTCGTCCGACATCGACTGACTGACTGACGATATTCAGTCCCCCCCCGCTGGGGCGTCATGTGGCACAAAGCCGTTTTTAACGTGGGATTTCCGAGCCCGTGGGCTCGGCCCCAAAATATGCCAAAATATGCCCATTGAACCCGTATAAACGGGTTCTGGGCCGGTTTACCTCCCCGAAAGAGAATCCGCCCTTCGGCGGAGTCGCCTTCGGGTTCCTCCCCGCCCGAAGGCGAGAGTTCAACCGATCAGCCGGTCAGAAAGTGAACGACTGACTGAAAGACTCCCACGTTACTCTTACTACTCCTACTTATTATAGGTGGGAGAGTCTATTAACTATAGAATAGGGGTGTTCCACTATAACATTTACCGAAGACTGAAATAAAACGATAATATATATTTATTTTTTCGATTAAGGTTGGGGTGAGTTCTTTGATATTCAGAGTAGCAAAAGTTCGTTTATAAGGCAGATCTTGGTAGCAGTAAGGACAAAACCAATTAAGAAGGGCGGAAAATATCTTAAGCAGATGACTGCTAAACTTCTTCATACGACACGCTTGGCTGGTTTCTCTGGTGGTCCCTTCTCTCCTTCAGGTCGTTTCTCCTCTTCTGCCTCAGAACTGTCAGTTTATATACTTTTGGCAAGACTCTCAGACTATTGCTGCGGACCTTGGTTTCGGCTAACATCAAACGTCTCTTTGTGGTAATTTTTTGAGTGGCCAAAATTATTTTAGTTTCCATTGTTCCTTTCTTTATCATTTCACACACACATACACACACACACACACATATATATATATATGAAAAAATATAGTTTTAATGTGTGCTATATTTATGGGATAAAGTGCTCAGTATCTGAGATCGAGCGTATGTAAATATAAATATAAAAGTGAACATTAAAGTCAATACTCAGAGGTGACAGGCTGTTTCATGCTAGGCGCAATCGTCAATATTGACTTCAATGTTCACTTATATATATATATATATATATATATATATATATATATATATATATATATATATATATATAATAGTTGGCCACTCGTATTCGAGGATACCCGTCTATGAGGACGCTCGCTCGGGCACATTTCTGCTTGTTCAACACAACACAGAGCCCACCTGTGGTTTGTACTGCAACTATGCTTAGTTACAGTTTCCGGGAGAGAGCGTGTTATCTAGCGAGATCAACAATCTGAACAAGGCCAGCACACTCAAACCCTCGGTCACAATGTGCTAGTCCAGCTATCGACGGCCTCAAGTGTTTCCTCAAGTGTTTTCCGTGGCACTTTCATGTACTTTCCAAAGGCGCCGCACGTTGGGACCCCATCCCACTTCAGACTGATACCATCAAGAAGTCTCCTTTCTGAATCAACCGTGGTGAGATTCCAACCCGGTTCTCATGTTCAGAAAGCGAACATTCTAACACTCGGCCATATATATATATATATATATATATATATATATATATATATATATATATAAACCTGCTTCTTATTCCATATAAAAATATATACATATTTTTATATGGAATAAGAAGCAGGTTTTTTTTTTTTTTTTTTTTTTTTTTATATAGTGTGGGGGTGTACATTTAGATAGGTACCTATATATTTTGCCATAAATATGAAAGAACGGGTAATATTATATGTGTAAAGATATGGATTATGTAATTAAATACTGAGAGAGTATTCGAACGCAGGCATAAGTGGGTGCATGGGTGAACATGAGGATCGAGACATGTACGTGTGTAGATATGTGTAAGTGCAAATTAACCTATATGTGTGTATATGGATATGCTGCATATTATGTATATATGAATGTATGTGTTTGTATATATATGCATGTGTGTATGTATGTATGCATATGTGTGTATATATGTATGTGTATATACGTATGTGTGTGAAAAAATATGTAGATGTATATGGATATACAGGTGTCTTTAAATGTATATGTATATATATGTAAGTATAAGTGTATGTGGAGATATGTATGAAGATATATGAATATGCGTTTTCTCTGCAGATGTATATGTGTAAATATGGGAATATACATTGTTTTTTTTTGTTTTTTTTTACTAATTAATAAAAGATAAAAATAAATTAATTAATAAGATTACTAAATATAAAATAGATTACTCTTTCAATGTACTATCTGTGAATTTTTCTAATCGACTATTTCATAGAAAATAACAAAAAACCACCGAATTTCAAATTAATTTCTTCGTAGATTATTTAAACATTTAGATACAGAAAAAACTTTATATATATATATACATATATATAATAAAATCATCATTTTATTATATATATATATATATATATATATATATATATATATATATATATATATTATATATATATACATATACATATAAAATCATCATTTTATTATATATATATATATATATATATATATATATATATATATATATATATATAATAAAATCATCAAAAACAAAACAAAAAAGCATAGTAAAGTATGTTCAGCAGATATTCTCATTTCAAATTCCTGTCGACAGGCGGCACTCGTACGTTGTTTACCGTCCCAACACCGATTTTGAATTCGGACGTTTGCATTATGAGTTAGAATACATTTTGCACATGGCTCCGAAGAAAATTCCCAGTGCAAGTGCTAATGCTAAGCGTAAGTCTATATCGCTGGAAGATAAGGTGGAAATTAATTATTTTATTCAGTACTGTAATAAGCAATGGGAAGTGCTTATTTGCGGTTTATAGTGGGGTTATTTTGACTTAAGTTGTTTTTCGACCTAAGTCGTAACCTCTGGAACCAATTAGCGACGTAGGGTGAGGTATAACTCTCTATATATGAAGATATATTTAATCAGAATTTACAATTTTCGATAAGGTATGATATATACTAAAGTACACAAATCGACCGTCTAATCAGATACATTATTGACCTGTAGCTAAAAATTGTCTAAAAGATTTTTCTCAATTACACACACTTGCTTAAATCCTCATTAGTTTTGAACCAAGAAAAAATTAAAACATTAACATTTTCTTTCTCTTTTCTAATTAATATACCCCGTGTTGGGGGCGTCATATGAACTTAAATGGCCGATCAGGATCTGAAAGAATGTATATAACATATCTTGATACTTTTTTTTTTTTTTTTTTTTTTTACTAATTTACTAAATTTTTTTTTTTACTAATACAAGTCCCAAGTGCCACTTAGTGTAGAGGGTTACTGTGTAGTGCTGTATTAGTTTAAGAAAGATTAGAAACGTTAGAACTGAAGTTATTGGGTCTATGCAGAAAAGATAGCAACTTGAGGAGGTGAAGACTTAATGTCTGTATAAAATTTCAAAGTTAATCCGAGACGTTAACAGTATAATGTGGGAGTAGACTTTAGAAAGAACCGGAAAACCAATTCTAATCAGGAAAGGAGGGTAAAACCTCTACTTCTGTTAAAAAAAAAAAAAAAAAAAAAACGGGGAGAAGTGCGAAACTATCTATACCCTATTATAGCCAGATTTTCTTTTCTTTCATAACTGTTGTGGATTCCGAGATGAATTTGGTCTCCAAGGAATGACAGCCGCAATAATTAAATATAAGAAATAAAATGTATTTACACAATCATACAAAGAGTAATACTGTTCGTAAGTCCAGGAACATGGTTAGTAGCAAATACAGATAGATATATACAGTCTCGAAGTAGGACTTCCTTAGAGTCTACGTGCTTGTAACTGACTTCTACAAGAGGTTACCTCACACTATCTCCGTTCGTATATTCTCTCACTTTCCGTATATCCTCTCACTATCCGACTACCGACTACCGACTGCTCTTACTGACTGTAACTCTGGCTATTTAACGGCAGCAGTCCAGGTACACTTGGTAGAGTCCACTTATATGAAAAAGGGGTGGACCCCATAACACCCACCTCCTTAGATCCCTTTTTGGGGGGAGTTAATATTTTTGTCTCTTGTGGTTGATGATCAGGGGTTCGACGAATTTTCTTTTCCTGTTTGACCTCATTACTGTATTTTTCCTGAGGTCTTTGTATGTCAAACGCTTCAAAGATTGTATCCATAGCATCGTCATTATCTGCGGTTGACGAGCTTGGCTCCTCCATTCGTCTTTTCTGTAGCTGGTCGATATGTCTTCTGTGTGAAAACTTTTCGCCTTTTATGGTGTTTTTCGTTGTTGGGTGTTTAAATCTGGCAACCTCTGGCCATTTACTAAAACTATCTATTGTTATTAGATAATAGTAACCTTCAATGGGTCCTGCGTAATCCACGTGTATTCTGGACCACGGTCTGTCTACTTTAGGCCATGGCCTTTGTATTGAGGGTGGTGCCTTCGCCGCAGCAGCACAGCCTTTGCAACTTTCCACCATTCGCGTGATATCATCGTCCATGTTCGGCCAGTATACAAAACTTCTCATGAGTGATTTCATCTGTTTTTTTCCGGGATGTCCCAAGCGAAAATCTTTTAAGATCCTTCTTCGTAGTGACTTTGGTATTACTACTCTCTCATTATACAACAATATGTTGTCACAGATTGAGAAACTGTCTGCTAAATTCTTCACGTTGTCTTCTATTTTTTTCTTGGTCTCCTGAATAAACTCGTCTCTTTCTGCTTCTCGTCTTATCTCGAGCAGCATTACAGGTAGTTCCTTTATTGTATTGCATAGTACCTTACTGATTTCATCTTCTGCTTGTAATGCGGCAATTACCGACTCTTCTAACGGTTCTTTTTTCGCAGGTATTAATCGCAATAGTCCGTCAGCGTGTCCTATTTTCTTTGATGGTAAGAAGTCCAGTTTAAAATTATAGTTCAGTAACACAGTTCCCCATCTTAAAAGTCTGTTCGCTGGTAGGCCTTTTTTTGAACCAAAAATCGTAAGGAGTGGTTTGTAGTCCGTTTGGAGTGTGAACTCTCTCCCATAAATATATCTGTGAAAACGCGTTACTGCAAAAATTATGCCTAATGCCTCTAGGATCTCTGAATAGTTTCTTTCCGCCGGTAATAATGATCTAGATGCGTGTGCAACGGGTTTGTTTGTACCGTTCCGCATCTTGTGTAAAATACACGCACCTACCCCATGTGAGCTCATGTCACTTGCAATAATGATTTCGAGTTCGGGATCAAAATGTGTCAGTATTAACTCTGAAGTTAATTTTTGTATTATTTCCTTGAACGCTTTTTCACAGTCCTCTGTCCAATTCCAATTATGCCCCTTTTTTAGTAACTCATTTAATGGAGCCCTCAGTTTATGCATATTATCAATAAATTCGCCATAGTAATTAGCTAGGCCCATGAAACTTTGCAGTTCTGCAATATTTTTTGGTTCCGGCATATTTTTAATTGCCGATGCCCTCTCTGGGCCCTGTTTCCTGCCATTTTCATTTATTATCTGACCTAAATATTTAATTTCATTTAGGAAAAAAATCACACTTTTCTCCTTTTACTTTGAAGCCGAAGTCCTGAAGTCTTCTAAAAACTTATTTTATGTGTGATGTGTGCTCTTCAACATTGTCGCTCTTAATTAGAATATCATCCAGATAAGCGGTCGCGAAATTCTGACCCGTGAGCATTGTGTCCATCGTTTGCTGAAAAATTGCAGGTGCAACTTTTATTCCGAATGGTAGTCTGTTGAACTTGTACAACCCTTTGTGCGTATTAATGCAAAGGATTTTCGTACTCTCTTCTTGTACTGGGATTTGTAGATTAGCCTCACAAAGATCTATTTTTGAAAATATCTTACCGCCATTGAGCTTTGTAAATATCTCCTCTGGGCTCGGTAGTGGGTAATGGTGGTCTTTTATTGCCTTGTTGAGTCCCGTCGAAAAATCTGCGCAAACGCGAATTTCTCCTGACTTCTTTTTTACATAAACCACCGGTGCTGCCCACTCACTAAACTCTGTTTTTTTATAGAATCCCAGTTTGTTCAAGTCTCTCCAATTCTTTGTCTATTTTTTCTATAGTAGCAAACGGTACATTTCGCTTCTTTCTAAAAGTTGGTTGGACGTTTTCTTTTAATTCTATTTTGGCCTTAAATTTGTTGCATCGTCCCAACCCGCTTGAAAATACCTCAGGAAATTAATTATATAATTCCTCCTTGAATTTTATAGTATCTGATGGTTCAACCTCTAACTTTTTGAAAAACGAGTTGATAGGTAGGTACCAAACGTTGAATTTCTGCATCCAGTCGATACCTACTAGATTTTCAGTATCTTTCATGACGTATATCTTAAGTTTTTTTGTTTTGCCGTGAAATTTAACATTCACTATTATTTCTCCCTCAAATTTTATTCGTTTGCCTGTAACCGACTTGGTAATGTTTTGAGTGTGTAACATGGTAGGTCTGTTGAGTTTTTTCCATGTCTGTAAGTTGATTATCGTGAGGACGGAACCCGAATCCAGTTGTAAGTTAATCTTTTTGTTTAAAATTTCCAGTTCCACATATTTCCTTACATTGGCGTTGTCATCATTATGCATCCTTGTAGCTCTTATTCTATTAGTATCTTTTCTGTTTCTACATTGGGATGCCTTGTGGCCTTTTTTTCCACATTCATGACAGTTTTTATATCTGAAGCGGCAATCCTTGTTCCAATGTAATCCTTCACATCGATAACATGCTGATGGAAGGGGCTTATATTTGTTTCGATATTCGTCATAATTTGTCCTGTATGTTGTACTTTTTCTCTTATCATAAAAATTTGTTTTTCTTTCCGGGGAGGGTGAGAATCTTTTTTCATTGTCGTAAAATTTTAGTTTTCTTTCCGGGGAGGGTGAAGAACGTAGACTTTTGTTTAACTTACGTATATGAGAAACAGCTGATTCTTCAATGTCCTTTGCGTCTTTCTTTATACTTAAACATCTCTGGCAATCTTCCGATAATTGATGTTAGACCCGGTTCGTTTTGTAATTTTGCAAGCATTCTTCTACGCATTTTGCTATCTTTTGTAGAAACCAGGCCTTGAACAAAGATGAGGCATTTAAAATTGTCCGGTGTCAATTCCGCTAGTTTGAAGTCGTCACAATTTTTTTTTACGATTGCGGCAAACGTGGAATAATCCTCATTATCGCCCTTTACCAGGTTAAGGCATTTCCACCTCCTATGGAAGAGTGGTGTTTTGGAGCTGAAGAGTTCTTTAAGACATGTCACTGCTTCGTCAAATTTTAATTCGTTCGTCTTTTTTGGCAAGATATAATCCACGAACTTTGTATATTCTTCAGTTCCTAATTTTCTAAGCAATAGACGTAGCTTTTTTGCTTCTGTCCAATTTTGACAGTCTATGTTAAAGATGTCTTCATGTCTTCTGAAGTAATCTCCAAAATTTTTGTCCTCATCTAGAGAATATTTGAAAATCTCTATGGTATTCCACACTGCGTCTTGCGAAAATGTTGCTGCTTTTCCAATATCTAATTGCTTGTTGCCCGCTTCTTTCAATATTAGTTCCTGGAGCTCTGTATATCTTGATTTTCCTTTTGCGTTTGTAATATTTGCTTTAGCCATTTTTCTTGTAGCTGTAACTGTTGATCATTTTGGTATTTCTGCATTTGTAATTGTTGCTCATGTTGGTGTCTTATCAGTTCTACCAACATATTTTTAAAATCTTCCATGATAACTCAATTTTTGTATTTTTACTCCTCGAAATTGTTTGTCGCTAATTTGTTGTGGACGACGAGGGAAGGATTTTTCTATTTCTTTCTTTTTTTTTTTTTTTTTTTTTTCGTGTGAGTTCGAATCACTCGAAGCCAATTTGCTTGTTGGACGACGAGGGAAAATTTTTCTTTTGTTGATTTTTTCTTTTCCGCTTGTGTTCGAATCTTCGTCGCCAATTTGTTTGTTAGACGACGAGGAAATATTTTTCTTTTGTTGATTTGTTTTCCGCGTGTGTTCGAATATTTGTCGCCAAGTTGTTGTTGGTTAGGTGTACGAAAAGTTTTTCTTTCCCTGTGTGAGTTTCGAATCCTCGTTCGCCAAGTTGTTGTGGATTCCGAGATGAATTCGGTCTCCAAGGAATGACAAACGCAATAATTAAATATAAGAAATAAAATGTATTTACACAATCATACAAAGAGTAATACTGTTAGTAAGTCCAGGAACGTGGTTAGTAGCAAATACAGATAGATACATACAGTCTCGAAGTAGGACTTCCTTAGAGTTTACGTGCTTGTAACTGACTTCTACAAGACGTTACCTCACACTATCTCCGTTCGTATATTCTCTCACCCTCCGTATATCCTCTCTCTATCCGACTACCGACTACCCTACCTGACTGTAACTCTGGGTATTTAACGGCAGCAGTCCAGGTACACTTGGTAGAGTCCACTTATATGAAAAAGGGGTGGACCCCATAACAATAACAATCTTTATTTAGCCACTTCGTCATAGGGCAATGGTTAGCAAGCTTGACTCGTTAGATTAATTTCAACTGAATAGTGAGTTCGTTCCTCACTGGGTGACCCGTACTTCCGGCCTAGTGTCGCATCTTATCTACGCTTAGAAAATCACCATAAATGTCTTTATTTATTTATTTTTCCTTATGAATGCGTGCGGAAATCTTTTCGACGGTTAAAGTCACATAACACTTTCTTCAATTCTTGACCACAGGTAGTTCCTTATTTCTTACTGATTTTCATTGTAAAACATATGCACATAGGAGGTGCATAATCATGAATAGCCCACCTACAACTGTTGGCAATACTTACTTTGATGTGTCGAAAAGTATTAGAGATAGACAAAGGAATGTGTATGATGTGTAGGGATTGTAACGGATATTGACGCGGAGAGGGGGGAATCACAACCGATTTGAATTCCGGTCATGTCTATCACGTTCATTTTCGCACAAATGTCCTTGGGAAAGACATAAATACATCTCCCCCAACTCCAGCTAGAGTTAAAATTATTAGATGTAACCGTAAGTTCTATGCTAACAGTTTCTTCTATCGCACTTCTCGCTTGTGTTGAATCTCTTTCGGAATCTTGCTTCCCAGTCAACTTTGATCTTTAAAAATTTAAATGCAACGTCAATCGTTCATTTGTCTTCTTAATTCTGGTTCTTTTATTGTCCCCTCTCTTTGATACTACTTCGTATTTTCTAAGACTGAGTAACTCCTTGCGTCTTAGTGACATTATTGCCTTGAAGAAGATGATAGTGGACCGCTTAGAAAACACCCCGGGGAAACTAAGCGACCTCCTACAATCCGAAATGAGTTTCAACTTTAAATTAACCACAAAGGGTTTATTTTGTTGAATAATTACAAGACCCAAGAGCCACTCAAGTTAGAGGGCTACAAAGTACGATGCACAGTTTATGAGGATATATAGAGAAGATAACGGTTTACCCTAGACTTGAACAGGTTAAGATTGTAGTGATCTAGGAAGCATCCACTTGGGAGTTGGTTCCACCAAGTAGAGATTCATAGGAAGAAGCTGTTCGAGTGGGATCTACATCTCACCATTGGAATACGAAAGGAACGAAGTTGGTTCGCTACAATGTGCGTAGAATGGCAGGTCTTAGCTATGCAGGATAGAACTGGTGGAACTAAGGGGTGTAGTTCATCTGAACACATTCTGATAGAGTAACAAGTGGCTTGGAACGATTGTTTGTAGGAATGGAGTTTCAGGATGGAAAATAATTCATCACCCACAAGGCCGCGGAGACGCTTTTTTTAGACTATCGAAACAGGGAAGTGAAGACTGGACAGCTCCTACTGATCAGGCTGGCGCTAGGGTCACGCCCCCACCCTGCCCGGAAACCTTTATTCGGACCCCCCTCTTTACTACATGTTGATTTCTTAAAATTTCCCAACCTGGGGGTGGGGGTCCAGAAACCCTCGAAGGAAAATTGTGGGGTGTAGGGCAGCACATTTTTTAAATTACCAAAACTCGGGGAATTACACAATTTAAATGAAAATTTCAGTACGTATTAATTAATTATTTATTTTTATAATATATACGTTTTTTGTTTTAATTAAAAAATTTAAGAGAATCTTATCCTTTGTAATAATCACCAATATTTTCATGACTAAATTTTACTCGAAAACAAATGTTTAAGTTGCAAATTTTTACATTTCCGTAGAGATTAATCGCCCATGCATCTCCGCTGAAAAAATTGTTTTACAAAGATTCCAACGTGACACATAAAAAAACATCCCGGACAAAATTAATTTTCTTAAAAAAAAAAAAAAAAAAAAAAAATATGTTGCTAGCGCATGGTAAAGAATTGATGTATTTACTGTTTTGCCAAGTGTCGATATATGTCAGCTGTACTCCATTTTTATTTTTTAGCAGAGCTTGATCTGGCTCTTAAAGAGGTCTGAGTGGAGTTTAAAAATCCCAACCCAAGAGGCACTCAGGGTACGGAGATCTCTCTTAGAAAACCCTCGCTCGTCGTGATAGGCGGAAATTCAGGGTCCACTAGGTGATGATTCGAAACATTGAATATGACCCCAGCCATTTTACCAGCATCTTTAGCCATGTGTCGTATGTACGAGTCCCACTTGATGATAAGTCATAAAAACTAAAATAAATGAATCATTCTGCCGTACGGCGTAATATAATTGTGGGTGTACTGTAGTGTTTATTCAAAAAGACCTTATGTTTTATTATAAGTTATCTGGTAATGCAACAGAGAGAAGAGATCTGTATTTTTCAAAGACGTTCGTTGCTAAGTAAACACAAGCAAACGAAGTCGAATTTCAAATTCTATTTCTCGTTCTTATTTTTCTTTCTCCTGATAGCATTGCGCTCCGAGGTTGAAAAGAAGTTAAAGGGAGATAACTGTCTTAACATTTTGTCAAGCAAGAGTGACTTCCACTGAATTTTGGATGCTTTTGATACAGAGAGGTGAAAAATGAATAAACAAACCAATAAATATATAAATAAACAATGACAGTGTATAATAAAATTGCTTCTTTCATATTTAAAAAATATAAGGAACATTTTATGAGTAGGGTTGATAGTGTCGTATCCGTGACAAAGTACCACCTCGGTCTTCCTAAAAAAAAACAAAAAAAAAACAACAAAAGTCGAAAAAACACATTTTAAATAATTTAAATATATTCTTTGAAATTAAATTTTGTTTTTATTTAAAAAAAATAATAGCCTAAAGAGAATCAGTATTAAAAGAAAAATTAGTTTCCGTACTGCAATACATGAATAAATTTTTGAGGCATTTTTAATACATTGGCACCTTCGCTCTTCACAAATTGACTCATCGACTCGCCATTTTAGACGAAAAATAAAAATAAAAAACTTTTAAAAAGCAGTAATTGTCCTAGAGATGTGTTTCGAAGTTATCTAGTAAATTTAGCGATTAATTAACTGGGTTTATTAAACGTAATGCTTACTTTTTGCTTAAAGCATAATTAAAATAAAATTGAATTACGCACGGTACCACGTGAGGTCACAGGTCAATAGCTATAAATATCTATTACAATCGTCTCTAAAAAAACAAAAAAATACGGAATACCAGCACTAACATAATCAAAAACAGAATACCAGCAGTGACATAATCAAGAATTTGAAATATTCATTTAAAAATAAATTTCCTTTAAACTTATAAATTAGTCTAAGAATATAAGTTGCTATTCTATACGATTCTATGAAACTTACTAGAATTAATAATTTTGTCTTCTATGTTACAGGAGAAAGAACCTTTTTTTTTCTCAGTTAAATGATACTTGAATGATGCATTGCTTTATTACATATTTGATGTAAAATATTTATTTGCACTCAATGTTTTTTTTAAAAATTATTCTGAATTTAAGGTTTTTTTTTAATTATCATATTTTACTCTCTCGATAGTATTCAATCAAAGGCGATAATTCAGAATTATTTCCTTTTTTAACATCCATACCAAAAATAATCTAACAGGTGTTAAAATGAAAAAAAAAAAAAATTCCAAAATTCCTTTTAAAAGGTCCACCCTTATAGAATCAGATTTCTACATTTATTTTAAAACCCATTAAAAGTGGCTAAGAACGAGGTTATCTCAAATCTATCTAAAGTAGCAAAACGAGCCATTAAAACCGGCTCCAGAATGCAGTAACTAAGAACGCTTTCTGATTGGCTAATAAACATAAGAATCATAATTTCATACGTTCTTAACTCCGTATCCGAATATCGGTCTAAATGTGTATCCTTAATAGACACAAATTGGCGCCAACTAATCTGGAGCCTCCTACGTGACCTGAAACATCAATAAATATGAAACTTCATTCAACAGTGAATCTTAGGAACTTATCAGCTCGACCCACGAATCCATGACACTCATTTTTCTGGCTTAAAGTTAATTTTATTTAACAGCTTGCGAAATACACTCACTCATTTATATAAACTAAACATTGAACAACAAGTGACAAATTCAGTTGAAGAGAGACAACTTTACACAATCGAGCACAATATTATAAAATTCAACACACAACCCCACCAAACAAACAAACAAAAAAAAAACAAAAAAAAACTGTTTAATTTTCGTACAAACATACAAATACCTTATCACACTTACCTATTTTTGCACATAAAATTTCACAACACTTTCACATAATGTTTTCATTAACATTTCAAACCACGCATGAAAGAACTTTGAAGTAATTCAAACAACTCATACAATTTTTTAAAATAAACAAATATTCATTGTTAACGAAAAGATTTGTTTCACGTTCTTGTTTCTTGTTTGCTTGCTTTTTGTTACATTTGTTGAAGTAAAAAAAGACTGGAGGGTTAATTAAATTTGCATTAATCTGCTACATCCTCGAAAATGGCATTGTATAAAGGTTTTCTACACTGAAGAGATTAAGTGTGATACAATCTTGGGACGACCCACTGTCTTTGAAACATTCTTCTAAAATTACAGTTTATTCATCATTTCTCAGCTTTGTAATTAATTCAACTTTTGTGAGTTCAGATAAAAATATTCACAGTCTAAGGGACATAATACCCACATATCTTTAACTTCTACGCATGTACATCAATATACACAAATAAATACAAATGTCATGTTATTTAAAACCATTTTTGTTCCTTCTTGCATTTCATGTTTTGTGGTATTTTACGTCAAATATAAATTGTGTGGTCATGTTATTCACGCAGCCATAAAGAGATATCTAGAAACCATCCATATCCTTATCAACCTACAACAACAGCATTACTTTCATTTCGAATCTTCGAACATGTCTTTTTTAGTTAATATTTTTTTAAACAGATATTTTAATAGATATTTTTAAAAATAGATATTAAGTGTAGATTTTGTTTTTGTCTAATCTGAAAGAACGTGTTTTAATAAATTAATAAATTAATCCAAGCACCAACTCTTGGAAAAAAAAAATTGAGTTTTATTCAATTACTTATTAGTAAGGTTCGGGATGAATTCTCCCTCTGTTCACACCTGATAATTCATAACTTTTTAACTGAAATAATATGAGGGATTTTTCTTTATATAACTGTCCTAAATTTTTGTGGATACCTTCCAAATTAAAAGGATTTTAAATATTTCCACAAATTAAAAGGATTTTAAATATTTCCACAACAATTAAAAGGATTTTCAATATTTCCACAACAGTTTCTAATAAAATAAACTCTTCTGTATACAACTGATTCGTTAATGAATATCTACTGAAAATTTAGTTTGAAATTTTTTTTAAGCATTCAACCCCAAGCAAGGCGGGAAGCCACTAGCTGCGTGCTACAGAGAGTTGGAGCGAGAGCAAATAGGAGTGATAGAGGAAAGGATGAAGAGAAGGATAGGGGATAGATGAAGGCATCTGGAGACGTCGATTGACATTACATTTGAATAAATGGAGATTATAGCTTTCAGGAAAACAAGAAGAGGGGAGGGAGTTCCACAGGCGAGAAGTGCGAGACATGAAGCTATTGGAATAGAAGAGACGGCTACATTTAACAGTTTCGACAGTGAAAGGGTGAGAGCGAGATGCCAGCCTCGTTGAACGCTTAAATTCATGAAGTCTGGGAACCAACGGAAGCAGCTCATCGGGGTAGTTACCGTGAAAGTAAAAAAGACAGAGGGAGGCAACGACACGTCTGTGAGAGAGCGGCTTGCAAGGAGATGACAGATCAAGGCCAATTACATTGCATATCCGTCTTTGGATTTTATCAAGGACCTTGAGACAATTAGAAGGTGCTCCAGACCATATATGGCAGCAATACTCCATGCCAGGGCGAATGGTTGATTTCTAGATTTAAAGGATCGACTCCGGTAAGAAAAATTTCCTGGCGCGGAATAGGGAGCCAATTTTCCTTGCGGTGGACGAAGCTATTGACTCAACGTATTCGTTCCATCTCAGGTCAGCAGACAATGTGAGACTGAGCAGCAGCAGAGAGGTTCTCTCGTGGAGTTGAGCGTCAGACATTCTAATGGGAGGCAGGGAAGGATCTCTGTGGTGATTAATAAAGAGCAGTTTTGTTTTAGAGGCATTAAAGTTAACCAGCCAATTTCTGCCCCAGTCCACAACCGATTGGGGGTCCTTTTCAAGACAAACGGCCAGGTTAGTTTTGTCAGCGATATAAGATTTGTTTTTGAGGCAGGAGTAAATAGTAATGTCGTTTGCATAGATGCCTACTTGGGAGCCTATGACATCAGGAAGGAATTTAATAATTCCTTGATTTTTGGCAATTTTTTTTTAATTTGGTACTTGCCAGTTTGAGCAACGTTAAATTAAATGTTTGATATACTGACGCCATACAGTGAACTAGATAAGTGGATTTAGTTGTATTTAACCTCATTCTTTAAGCCAAGGAATCGGTCTGAACGTTTCTCAATATGGCCTTGTTGAACACATCTCGATGTTTCTGTATTGCATCTAGACAATGAAGATGTCTCTCATTTTAAATGTTTAATGTTGATATATGTAGATGATTCTTTTAATATTCACTTAGCCAACCTCTTCGGCATTTTGAGGTGTAAACGATATTTCGTCTGTGTACATCAGACTTTTACTTTTCGTCTGTGTACATCAGACTGATGTACACAGACGAAATATAAAAATATTTGAGACTTGACATTGCATCCTGCCAGCATTCATGACTCAATTTTCTAAACTCTTTAATATATAACTTTTTGTAGAATGGAATTTTTTAGGACGGGTTATTTCATGACATACCCCTCTAAAGCAGGATCGGCGCTAGCGTCTCGCCTTCATCCGAAACTTTGATATGGCTTCCTCTACATGTCGATTTCAAAGTTTAACCTGGGAGTCACAAACCCTCGAAGGAAAATTATGGAAGGGCAGCGCTTTTTTTTTAATTACCAAAAATCAGATAATTATCCAATTTGTATGAAAAACGGGCGGAAGAAAATCAAGCAAAAGGAAACAATCAAACTTAGTTGACAAGAAGGTGGAAAATAAAAACGAATGAACAACAATTAAATACAGAAAAAATATAAAAGGTTTAAACTAAAAATAATAAAAAACTAATTAAAGTTGACGAACAACAATTAGACATGTCCAAAAATTAAAAAGGAAATAAAAATGAATTATAGTCTTTTAATTCTCAAAAAGGAAATACCCTGAAGAAAAAATAAAATCTAGCTTATAAAAAGTGGACGAAAAGAAAAAAAAACAAGTACACAAAAATAAAAGAAAACTGAGAAATGCAAAAGTTGAAAAGGTTTCACAGATAGCAGAAAAATAAAACGATAAAAAAAATTCGTAATTGTCGCCAGGCGAACTTAGACGGGATTAGAAAAAAAAAAAAAAAAAAAAACCCACGCACACCTACAGGAAGATAATCCAAAGGAAGATGAGATTCCCCCTTTTTATGGTGGCAGTTGGCGGTGGGCGGGGTTTGGGGTCGGAGGATTAACTTTCCTGGAATTTCTTTTTCTTTTACTAACACTGTGTTTTCGAGTATTTATAATTGGAGTTGGCAAGTCAAAACATCGTACTGTAGGCAAATATCTGTTGGGTTTTTATTTTCTTTGTTTGAATTGAATTTAAATGGCCCCTTTTTATGATTATGTGAATTTCCACCTTTTATCTTATTCCTGTTCCATCATTCTGCCAATGCGATGTATTATTTCGCCATCTTCCTAACTTTGTAACCTTATAAGTTTCGAAGAAAATCTTATCTCCAGCTTCGAAAGATTTTATAGTTTTGTACTATGCCAACCTTTTATTTTTCTTCTAGGTAGTAATTTATCAAACACCGATTAATTTTCCCGGCGACATCCGCGATGCAGTGTTAGGGTTAGGGAATTCTTAAAAAGGGACTTTGTTTATAAATTCTTAAAAAGGGAGTTTGTCTATAAATTCTTAAAAAGGGAGTTTGTCTATAAATTCTTAAAACGGGAGTTTGTCTATAAATTCTTAAAAAAGGAGTTTGTCTATAAATTCTTAAAAAGGGACTTTGTTTATAAATTCTTAAAACGGGAGTTTGTCTATAAATTCTTAAAAAGGGAGTTTGTCTATAAATTCTTAAAAAGGGAGTTTGTTTATAAATTCTTAAAACGGAAGTTTGTCTATAAATTCTTAAAACGTGATTTTGTCTATAAATTCTTAAAAAGGGAGTTTGTCTATAAATTCTTAAAAAGGGACTTTGTTTATAAATTCTTAAAACGGGAGTTTGTCTATAAATTCTTAAAAAAGGAGTTTGTCTATAAATTCTTAAAAAGGGACTTTGTTTATAAATTCTTAAAACGGGAGTTTGTCTATAAATTCTTAAAACGGGAGTTTGTCTATAAATTCTTAAAACGGGAGTTTGTCTATAAATTCTTAAAAAAGGAGTTTGTCTATAAATTCTTAAAAAGGGACTTTGTTTATAAATTCTTAAAACGGGAGTTTGTCTATAAATTCTTAAAACGGGAGTTTGTCTATAAATTCTTAAAAAGGGAGTTTGTCTATAAATTGTTAGAAGTGGGAAGATAGAATCAGATTAAGCTGATGAAAACAAATATTACTGTAGCAGACCGTGGCGGTGATGAGTATGTAAAACACACGTGAGTTAAAATTTCCTGCTAGCCGGTCCAACTACACGAGAAAGTGGGACTTTAATTAAGTCCAAAGAAAACAAACAAGACCGATAAATATATGTAAACAAATATATGTATTAATAACAAGTTAAAGGTTACAAGCACATGGACAGTTACATGGACAGAGTGCGTGTGGTTAATATTATGTGTGTGTGTGTTGTGGTGAGTGTTCGTACGTACGTGTATTGTTCTTAGCGTGTTCCCAGAATTTGGAAAATGCTGTGAGAGCTCACATCTGCGAGGTGGTATAAGGCTGAACGCCTGAGGAAAAAAGAGATCAAGGCGAAAAGGTCAGTCAGTATTTATAGCCAGGGTAGAGAGAGACCCCTGGTGAAGGTTTAAGGAGCTGAGGAGGAGCTAACTCCGACACTATACTTTGATCGTAGCCAAATGGCCTAGAAGTCATGGTGACCACGATAAAAGCGCTATTTTTCAGACGCACAACAGCGGCCACAATATTCTTTCTCTCTGTCTGTTTCTCTTTCTGTGGAATATAAAATCTTTCTGTTTTGAGAATCTTTTTTGGTGAAAAATGAATATATTTGTGGATTTTTATAATTTTAAAATCGTATATTTAGTGTCATGTTGTGCAAATAATTTTCATTTTCTATGTTTTCTTATTACCTAATCGATAATGTTTTTTTTGCTTTTGATAATTCTTTCTTTCTATCTTTATTTCCAAGATGTTCGTATCGTAGTATGAGGGTGTGCCGAAAACGTCATAGGCTGATTATGAAGACCGTGATATCAGAGCTATGAAAACTTGCATGCAATCATTTCACTTCTGATTGATAACTGCATTGTTCTTTTCCAGATAAGCCGATATCTGGCTGTTCAGAGAAGACTTTTCGTCCTGTTGGTCAGAAAAATCATCAACTACAGATATGACGTCATCACCACTGCGATACTAATTCCCAGCTAAGTGTTTTTTTTTATTTCATGTTGAGGAGCAGAGGATAGTCAGATGTAGCCAAATCAAGAGAATAGGTGGTGGGCAGTGATCAACCAGTTCAAAGCCACAATCACACACATCACCCACTGGAACCAAAGACTTGTGCACTGGAGCATTGTTCTAATCAGTTCGTCTAGCAAAAGTCTTGGAAATAAATTAAGAATTATCAAAAGCAAAAAAATTATCGATTTGATAATAAGAAAACATAAAAATGAAAATTATTTACACAACATGACACTAATTTAGTAAAGAAAAAACGACTTAAATAGACTGAACCATTTTTTTAAAATAAGAAAGATGTTTTCACTATTATAGTCTTACTTATGATAAAACCCAGGTTTTGTGTGTGTGTGTGTGTGTGTGTGTGTATGTATATGTACGTTTATATATTGGATCGGATTTCCTACATTTTTCAACCGATTTCAACAAAACTTGACAGGACTATGTAAAAGACAATTGTTTATAATAAAATTCTATTCAATCGTTAGACTCATAACGATTGAAAACAATGTTTTTGTTTGAGTTTGGGTTTGACCAATTCGTAAAAAAAATAAAATAAAAATAAAAATAATTAAGACATGCGTGTCCGTCAACCTTAAACAATAATCTTTGTCAATTTTATTTTTCAGTCTTTATGATGGTCGATACTTGATCTATCTCTTACTGTTACATCCCCGGCCAACGCTGCTAGTCAATTATAATTATCAGTAGCATATTACAATAGAATTCCCCATACCCGGAATTCCTCATATCCGGAATCCCGGATAACCAGACTTTTTGATGCGTATATTTGAACTATTTAGCTGATATGTAACTGATTTGATATTTCTATTTTTCAGGAAATTTACTTTGGATAATTGCTTATGCTTATTTCGCTCCAAAGGCTTGTATTGGTGCAAAAGATGATGGGAATAAGAGGAAAAGAACAACTTTCGAGTTATCGCAAAAAGTGGAAATTTTAAACAGACTAGACGCTGGTGAAATTTCATTGTAATAAGAAAGTCAAGATTGTATGATATAAAATCTTTCAAAGAAACTTCTCCAGCGTTCAACTGTCACAATGAACAAGGACATAAAAAAAAAAAAAATTCTGTTCATGGTTAGCCGTAAGGAATTGTAAATGTAGGACTACCTTACACTTAAATAAATTAATAACAATAATAATATTTATTAAGAATTTATTACAAGAAATATCAAGTTTTACGGAAATATTGTTGGCAATTATGGATTTAGTTACATAACAGATAAATAAAAATAATATAAATTTTGATGCTATATTCGATTTGTTGTTAGGTATTTTTTGTTTTCTCCTTTGTTATTGGCAGCATTTTAGAATACTTTGGTTGCAATGCTAAGTTTCCTAAATTGAACAAACTGGAGCTATTTCGTTTATGCTTTGTTACCTCTTTTTTTTCCATTGTTGTTTTTAGAGCGATTTCTTTCAGTGATTTTGATGGTCAATAGCGAAATTTTGAAATTTAGAATGATCTTATTTCATTAAAAAAATAAAGCCTGTAAAAGGGAATATTTTAAATTAATATACGACCAAAAATAAAAGGCTTTTGACAAGAAAACCTTAATGATTTCACTATAATCATGTAACAATAATGTAATGATATTCTACAGACAAATTTACGGTTTATGTTACCTCATCTCATTGCATGGCTATGAACTATAAACCTAAATTGAGCTTGAAATATTGTGTAAGCGGCTTTAATTTTTCTTTTTATAAAATACTTGAATATGATATAATGAATAATTTGCAGTGAAAAAAGCAATTTTCGATTTTTGTTGACTACGTCCCTCCTCCACCAAATTTGTCATGCATTAATTATGATCAAAATTATAAATAGGTCCCCCTTTTAAATCGATAAATAAATCAATATTTATCGGTTCTAACAAGTGTCGCGGCCTGACAAAGTTTTAATAAATGCTAATATCAAAAATTATTCTCCCCCACTAAATTTCCCAGTCTATTCAAGTGGCATCGCACACATCCACGCATGTGATAAAAATATAGTTTTAAGATATGATACATTTATGATTAAAAGTGCTCAGTATAAGGGGCAGAGCGTGTGTAAATATAAACGTGGACGCTGATGTCAACGCCAAGCGGCGACAGTGTGTTTCATGCTTGAACGCAATCTTCAGGCCATGTGTGCTGTGTTTTACGCGACTATTTTTATATGCTGGTGCATTATGGGTAACAAGGTTTGTTGTATTATCCTAACGATTATTGAGCAGGCGGTAACGGTTTCAGATTATTCTACTCTTACTACTGATAATGGGGAGTGAACTCATGACTTAGTAGTAGCGGTCACCTAGACATGACTCGCTAAATATTGTCCCATGTCGAAGAGCCTGGAAATGATTTTAGCTTGAAAATTCATTGCAAATGAGTTTTAAGTTAATTTTCTTTGTTAACCATTGTTGGACTATTGTTTATTTTTTTGTGTGGGGCACTCAGTATGGATCAAACTGACTTCTCAATAGTAATGGTAAGCCAGATTAGCTTTGTTAACCATTACTCCATGACAAAGGCGTCTCAATAATGATGAGTAATGGTAGTAATAAAATAATAATCGAACCCTAAAGAAATTAACTAATTAACTTAAAGGCCATTGAGAAGGGAGCTCTTAAGCTTGACATCAAGGTACTTTTTTTTGCATCTATAGAATTTATTACATGTTCTTCAAGTAAGGGGAGACTACTTTGTAATTGCTAAAACTGTAATTCCATTAAAAAAATTCAATTTTAATTTTAACTCCATTTAAAAATTTTAAATTGTATTTAACTTGTATTACTACTTACCACTAATCGTAAGGAATCGATTGCTGAATAATTTTTAAATAAAATAATATCTAAAAATATGGCATAAATATTTTTATATTATAAAATATATCTATATAAAAACGAGTAATGAAAATATGTTTCCACGAAAAATATGTAAAACAAATTAATTTACATTGGTGAAAAGCAGTTTTCTTTTTTTCTTATTTCCTTGTGTATGTGGGCGGGTGCATGGGCCCGGTTGCGCGTATGTGTAAAATAATAAATAAAAATATTTCTAAATAAAATATGTAATAAATATATTTCTATATAAAAAGATATAACAAAGATATTTCTAAATAAAACGTGTAATAAAAATATGTAGCAAATATATTTCCATATAAAAATATATAATAAAATATTCCTATATAAAATGTGTAATGAATATATTTCAATATAAGAATATATAATAAAAATATTTCTAAATAAAATGTGTAATAAAAATATTTCTAAATATGTAATAAATATATTTCTATATAAAAATATATAATAAAAATATGTCTAAATAATTTGAGAAATAAAAATTTTTCTCCGTAAAAAATGTAATAAATATTTTCTATATAAAATGTGTAATAAAACATTTCTATCTAAAAATATAAAAATAATATATTTCCATATTTAATAAAAATATTCTAAATAAATTGTGTAATAAAAATATTTCTATGTAAAAATATGAAATCAATCTATTTCCATATTTAATAAAAATATATATTTATATATTTCCATATATAATATTTCGAAATAAAATGTATGATAAAAATATTTCTATATACCAATATGTAATAAAATATTTTTACACAATAAAATATCAATATCTCACTGGCATCATTATTTTATTTTAAAATTATTCATCATTTTCCCTCTTTTTCAATGTCGAGATATGATTTTCTTCAGCATTTTTAACAAAAGCTGGCTCTTTTGTGCTGGGATGAAAACGAACGAAAAAAATAGCATTTCAGCGGTATTGTTCTCACCGAAATCTCGCTACGATGTGCCGTTTTTTTACTGAGCTACGGCAACAAACGAACACATCCACAAACAGAAATCGGATCATGCAATATAGCCTGTCGGCTTGTCATGGATAATATATTTTATAAAATGACATTCAGAAAGGATTAGCGATCTGGGGTGTTAAACTCTTATAGCGAACAAATATTTCTAATTACAAATTTAGCAGTATTTAGACTAATAGAAAAATAAATTGATATGGCCACACACACACACACACACACACACACACACACACACACACACACACACACGTGTATGTGTGTATGTCTATAAATATACGTGTATAAATGGTTAAGAAGATGTTAGCGTTCCGAATGTTCAAACCGGATTCGAATCTCACCAATTTTTTGACAGTAGAAAAAACAAATCTAGCACGAAGGCCCGCTGGGAAGTGCTTGAAAATTCTAATTACGTAGGTGGAACTATTCCTTGTACTCCTTGGGAAACGTATAAACCCATCTACCGCCAGCCGCCTAGCTATCGATTGGCAGACTGAGCTATTATAGTTAGCAATCAGTCTAGGAACAGGTGTTGGCCAAAGGTTTGGTATTTTGTTTTATACGCCATATCAACCTCAATGGGTATTGGTCCCAAACTGGTGGGAATGAACATTTATTGTATCGTTTTTAAAAATACAAATGTGCCACAAGGCCAAAAAAAAGGGGTATGAGGAAAGCTGGTTATTGCCGGACTAAACTTTGACTTAACTCATCACCCGAGCACATACATTATAATAATCCTTTCTCCACAATAGCACATTTATACAAAAAAACACATCCATACCACGATCACCAAAACAACGCGTGTTCTCCATGTGATCCAAAACTAATTCCTCATATTTACAAGCATGTGGGCAGGGGAGATAAAAAGTATAATTTTTTTTTTATTTACATAATAATAAAAATAACCCCATGACAAGATGAAAATATGGGACCCACCCCCCGCTGCTAAAGTCGGTAGAAAAGCAAGTTAACCGGTTGAAAAGTACGGTGGGAATTTATAGAAAAAAAAGAAAAAAAAAAGAAAAAGAAATTAAAACAAAAACACGAAATCATCCCCCACCGTCTCAAAGAACTATACCTTCTGTCATCTAAGGAGAGAGATAAAAGGGGTGGGAGAAATTAAAACGGAAAATGTTGGGGACTTCAAACTGGTGGAAATATGGCTGCTAAACATCTACCCTACAGATTCATGTAAGGATTTCGTCTTAGTTAATAAAAATGAACAATTCTTGGTGTTAGGTGTTACCCAAACATTTTTCTGTCTTTCTTTGAGGCCAGAAAGCTATAATCACTTGACTGTATCCCTTTTGCACATGAACATTGTTTCTTTTTTACTGTCTTATCATTGCTTTATTTTGTATGATCTTATAGTTCCTTTGCCTTATTTACACCATTTACATTTGGACCATTGTCCTCATCTTTTTTTGTTATTACAATGTTTTGGCCGTTGTGCCCTCCTGTCTTCATCAGGTGTATATCAATCGATGTAACCTACAAGTAACTGAACCCTTTATTTAATCTATGGGGGTAGACTGTTGTCGCTCCACTGTCTTATCTAGGGATATCTTGTCTCGTTTTTATTTTTAGTACTGTTATTACTTGCCCTGTTTCCACCAAGTACAAGTACACACTGCCCAACTCGGGGATTGAAATGACAATTACTATGTCACCAAATTTATGAACATAGTAATAACTGTCATAGTAGTACTCTATGTTAACAAAAATAATTCTTAGTCTGACTCAGAGGTTTTTTTCTTTCTTTCCTTGAAGTCAGAAGGCTATAATCATTCAACTGTATCCCTGTTACGAGGATGCATTTCTATAATAAGAGATTCCACTGAGTTCTACTTGTTATTACAAAAAAGTTTTCATTCATGAAGTAGTTGTAAAATAGAGAAATTAGAAATAGAATGTTTGGAAGATTCTAGATCATTCTAGTATATTCGAGAAGAATCTAGATGATTCGAGAAACATCTAGAAATATGCAAATTAGGTGTTAGCCCCTATAAAAATAGGTTTTTGGAAAAGGGTTGTCAGTTGTTGAAAAGAATTTTGCTGTTATCAACTCCGGCTTTTGATTCAAGGACTAGTCACTATTATATCCAGCCGAAAGAATCTCTATAAAAAGTTGCCGACCAACCAAAACCCAAAAGAGAATTTCATGGAACAAATTTGGTAAATAGAATTTTGACTAATTTTCATTGACCAAACTAAAAATTAATATTTATTTACACACCTTTGTGGATTTCCAAATATAGCACTTAGATTGCTTCACTAGCCGTAAAAGTGATAAAGATATTTGATCCCCTTTCCTTCTCCCTCGTAACACTTCGCCAGTAACTCTGTTTTCTGTTTTGTAGGCCACAATTGTTTATCTTGTATATATTTTATGTTGTGTTTTAGTAAATTAAATATTTGTTTATGATTTAGCTCTGTGTTGTGGTAAATCATTTTTGTTTCCTTTGTTACAATTATCAACACGTAACAGTCCCTTTTGCACATAAAACACTGTTTCTTTTTTTACTGTCTTATCATTGCTTTTTACTTTGCTCTTATAATTCCTTTGCCTTATGTTACATTGTATATTTCTCATTATTTTGCTCTGTTCTTATTCTTATTGTTCTTGCTATTGAAAAGCATCATGTAGTTTAGAATAACTCCATGATTCCGAATGCCGTCGATCTAATATATATATATATATATATATATATATATATATATAGATAGATAGATAGATAGATATATGGTGGCCCAAAAGTTACTGACCCATGAAAAAATTCATAAGTATTTTATTTCTGAATATTTTTATTTTATTTTTTCAGAGGATTTAGAACTGCCTCTCCGACGTTACCATGAGCAGAGATGGCACCGAGGAATGAACCCTCATTGTACAGTGGTACTTTGAGTCCCATGGGTCAATTTCGGAAACGCAGCTTTCTTACCGTCGACATTTCAATACCAGAGAAACAAAAACACGATACGCGGAATAGTTAGCCGTTTTCAGGAGCAGGGTGCAGTTTGTGATCTCCCAAGATCTGGAAGTCCTAGTACGGCAAGAACTGTTGAAAATCAACGACAATTGGAGCGAAGTCTGGAAGAAAATCCATCTGTTTCAACCAGGAGAAGATCGCAACAAATGGGAGTATCGCATTCCTCCTTACAATGTATATTGCCGAAATTCTTGGAAGTATCATTTTACCTACTGTATAACTTGAGAATTATAAAAGTTATTAAAGATTTAAAAGGGTCAGTAACTTTTGGGCCACTCTCCCTCCCCCCTCTCTCTCTCTCTCTCTCTCTCTCTCTCTCTCTCTCTCTATATATATATATATATATATATATATATATATATATATATATATATTGAATGAATTTTTTATCCGACATTATTTCTTATTACAGTGTAACTCTGATATAAGATAAACTCGGATATAAAAGAGATTTTATCTGGTTCCAAATTAGAGCTATACTTACCTAAACAAAATAGACCAAACCCGGATATAAGAGAAACCCGGATATAAGAGACTTCTTTTCCGGTCCCGACAACTCTCTTATATCCGGGTTACACTGTACTAATCATTTTTGATTTCAAATACCTTTTAAAATAGATTTTTAATATACATAAAAATATTTTTTGGGATTATTTCCCCATTAAGAGGCTATTTTTGCAGTGTGATTTTCAAAATGGGTGCTTTCAAACTATACAGTTCTTTTTCCCCAGTTTTTCAAAAGGAATCCATCATCATGTCAACAGTTCAAAATAATTCAATTCTCTTTGTTAATCCATTCCCATTCATGAAATCTATGATTTTTAGTTTCTCCTCCATAGACAGAAACTAAGATAGAAACTTCCTTTGAGTTTTTGTTGTTTTTTCATTATATCCCATTTTACCACTGGCAACCGTTTTCATTTTTTAATTCCAATATGTTCTCACAACATTTGCATATTCTTTCCCCCCCAATTACTCTGATGTAAATTCTATCCTCTCCTGGGATCTCCCTTACCTTATATAACACATTTTCCTTCCTACTGTAGAATATGATGAATTCGACTGGAATTCAAACTCGGCTCTCTGATTACTTAATCCAAGCTGCTATCCATTAACTACCTCAAACATACACCCAATAAATGAAGTTAAAAAAAAAAAAATCCATCATATATGTGGAAAAAGAAATATACAGTGTAACCCGGATATAAGAGAAACCCGGTTATAAGAGAGATTTTATATGGTCCCAAATTAGAGCCATACTTACCTAAACAAAATAGACCAAACCCGGATATAAGAGAAACCTGGATATAAGAGACTTATTCTCCGGTCCCGACAACGCTCTTATATCCGGATTACACTGTACTTACAAATGTTATTTTTAGTAGGAAAATGAAGATTGCAAAATAGCATCTACAGCAGTTGTGGCGGACTTCACTACATTAATTTAACTTAGATTAGAAAACCAAACTGACGTGAAGAAAAAAAGGATAAGTCAAAGACATCATTACACATTAAATTTGTATTTAACAGGATGTGAAAGAAAGTCATGCATTGAGTGAAACAAGAGTTATCTCTCTTTAACTATTATTTGTGTTCCAAAGTTCGATGAAAGAAAGTTTGTGATAATTTCTGGTAATAATTGTTCTCAGCAGATTTGCTGTGTAAGAAAAGATTATGTAAGTGTATAAGGAATGTTCAGCATGCGAGTGGTGGCGTGAGTGAGAAGGTTGGAAAAGTTCGGAAGAGTTCCTACGTACGTGAATGCGTGAAATATTATTTAACGTCTGACCGCAGGGTTGAGACGATAATTCTTAAAGGTCACATTTTCGCAGGAAGAAGAGAGAGAGAAAAAAAAAAAGAGAAAGAGGCAAACTTGTGTTTGCTATTTATAGATAATGTAATCACGTGACAGGATCACAGCACATTTGGCGGGAAACTTGACTTAGTCACGCGCTGGAAAAAATATATTGTGCGTGGGTGGATTGCAACGCTCACTCGTGTTTTTATTGACCAATTAGCGAGCGAATTTTGGGGAAACCTAAGAAAGCCTCTGGAGTCCGATTCTCCCAAAAGTGCACGAAATCGTCTACATGAAAATATAGCGATTATAAAATTGTCGCATAGCTACGATTTATAAATTGTCCATTACACAGTAGTGTTGATTTATTATCCAATGAATGCTTGTTGTTGTATAATTTGAATTTGTGTATGTATGTATGTGCGTAATGATGATCATTGCAAGTTCTTTGCCGAGAAAGATAAAAAGTTGTGGTAGGCTGAAATTCTAAAGTTAACTGAAAAAATATGTTATTAATTTTGATCATGTGATAAACCCTACAAAAAATAGATCCATGGGGTCACACACGCGCACATTAATATATGTTTATATATATTTGTATATTTTTTATGTAATTATTATTATATTTTAATTTGATATTTATATGATTTTTTTTATATAGACCTGTTTCAGAATCATTATCAGGTTAATTTGATTTATAACGCAATTGGCTGTTAAAACGGCTGAAATTAGAACAAGCAAGATGAGTATATAGTGCAAACTTAAATGTATATAAATAAGCAACAAAATCAAAACGGAAAAAGAAAGTTATAAATTAAAACCGACAAAGGGAGATAACTTAAGACTAATTTCTACAAATGAAAATGTGTAAAAGCAAAAAGCATATATGTACGGTTGTAAAAATAGGATAATGATCAATGTAGCTATTTGACTAAACTTGACTAAATACTTGAATTATCACCGGTAATGTTTTACATTGTTTTTATTACAATACTAGAGAAAATTGTACTAGTAGTTTTTAGTAGAATCCTAAACGAGAATTTTTTAAAGATTTAAAAAAATACTATTCATAAATAAATATTTAAATTTAATTCGCGCTAAACAATATGATCAAACTTATTAATTAGACGATTATTTTATTTATTGAAAAGAGAGAGAGAGAGAGAGAGAGAGAGAGAGAGAGAGAGAGAGAGAGAGAGAGAGAGAGAGAGAGAGAGAGAGAGAGAGATTCTAAAAATGATTATATATAGAAATCCGTTTGCACCCAGCAGGCAAATTCACAATTATCTACCTTGCCCCTTAGCAAGTCAGTCACGAGTTGCTTCCCTTGAAGTGTTACGTTCGAGATTGTAAATTGCAGTTTTATTGTCTGTTCATTTGGTTGAAGTGTTTTTTTAGTAACGAATTCAGAGAGAGAAGTTTGTCACTATTTAAGTAGATTGGACCAATCATTAAGATAAGTGCGACACTTGTCAGAAGCATAAACTAATAATTTTAATTAATTAACTTAATTTAAATTTAATTAAGTTAATTTTATAAAATCCTTTTTGAAATGGTTCCTGTTGAGAAAATAAATGTAGTGTAAAAATTGCTAGAGTTGTCCGGGTTTACCTGTTTTGTGAAAGAAAATTATTGTCGTTTTTTTTTTTTGGTTGCAAAAAAAATTTATGTTAAATAAGGAACAAACGGATATTTTTAAAATATTAAAAAAAATATTAAAAAATAAAAATTTACACAAATTAATAAATGTATGTAACTGTTTATTTTTAATTTAAGATAAATAATTATTATTTCTCAATGTTTGTATGTGTGCTTCTGTAAAAATCCTTCCTTAAAATGGTTGTAAAAAAGTAAAAATATAGAAAAATTAAAAAAATCAAAATCAATGATGGAAACAGTTCAAATTTGACATTTTTAAATATATCAGAAATCAATATTACACTGCATCGATATTATGAACAGTACTACATTCTAAATCGTTAAAAATCAATATTTTCTATTCTGACAAATATTGTGGCTTGAGAAATGTTTAAGAAATGCTCAGCTAAAAAAGTGTTACTCAAAATTTTTTTCCTTATTTTTCTTTTGAGTTTAGAACCGCATATCTGTTGTCTCAAATCTATTTTAAACTATGAGGAAATTATTCAGCATTCATTGTTATTACAAGAAATTTAAATAGGGCTAATATTTAGTTAAATAAGTACATCTTTTCAAAGTATGGCAACAAAGTTTAAAACAGACTGAATTTGATCTATCTATCTATCTATCTATCTATCTTGACAGCTAGCTGTGACGTCGTCCCCTGGTCGCAGCGCCAACCGTGTCGTTGTATCCCAGTCTACCACGGCACCAACGGTGACGTCCTACTTTGAATCCTAGTCTGCCTACCCACGTTGTGATTTGATCTAGGCAGAGCAAATCAATCAGTCATCGGGGCCGTACTGCAAACCGAGTCCAACGGGGGTGATACCACAAAAATACGCATAAAAGGCAATAAAATGAAAACTCAAAAGTTCAAAGTATCAAAGAAAAAGGTAACAAACTTTATGTCTAGTTGTTCGATACATAGGACTGCATCTATCTCCCGACCCGTTCTATGGATCGTGACACGTCGTTTTCCGCTAGGCAAGTTTTAACACTTCAAGTCGTCTGCTCTCTAAGAAATTGGTGTTTCGGTGGGTCTTTGGACGAAAGTCAAAAGAAAAACTTATTTTGGTGATCTGGATCTAAGTCGCTCTTCAAAATAATTGTTCTTGGTTTGAAGATGGTCCGGAAAATGTGCGGGAATCTTGGTCAGCTATCTGCGAGGCTTGCCTCAACCGGAGACTGACTCTGGGAACTGCTGGGTCTCGACTCATTTCTGCTCGTTGTGGCTTCGTTTATATGGGCACCGACCAAAACCGGGGTGGTTTGTCTAATTACATATCCACCTCTCTGGTTAGGATTTTCCACCTTTTTCCATTTTTGGGAACCTTTCCTCACTCCCACCTTCTCATCATACTTCAGAGGGGCGTGAACTGCCCTCCCCACATCTTCGTGGCAACCTCTCTTACTCATCCTCCAGATGGGCGGCAACAGCCTCCCTCGTGCATCACGTGATCACCACTCGACCAATGATGTCTTAGTCGGGCGTGGACGAATCTGCGGCTTTGCTTCAAGAAAAAAAAATCTTGCTTAAAAAAAAAAAAATTATCTCTCTTTTTCTTTCCTTTTTCTTCCCCTTAATGGTTTATCATTTCTCCAGCCGCGAACGGGACAATATGACAATGGCGGTCATAACTCTTGTTCTACACGTGGTTTACGTCAGGTGTTTTATCGCTAATTATCAGAATGTGTGGTCTTCTCGACATGGTCTCAAAAAGGAACATCTCCAAAGTTCCAGTCGGTCTGTCACCTCGAAGAAAGAAAAAAAAAACACATTTACATTCTTTCGGCACAATTCCTGATAACAAAATTTTATTATCGCAGGCCAAGGATGCTCGTGGGTGTTTTTTTTTTTAATTTTCCATATCTGTCTAAGTCTTTTTGTCTGTTTTTCGTCACTTAACGAAATAACATTTTCATTTGAATTCTTCTCTCTTTCTCTGGCCAGTCGGTCTGTAGTTGATAATAAGATGTCTTCCTGCTTTCATACCCTTAGATAACACGGCCGATGCCAAAACATACCTGATTCTTTCCTTCCTTCCCTTTCTTTCTACTCAGCATTTCCCTGTCATTGTAATGACACTCTTTCGCCATTTGTTACTTATCAAAATATCCTTTTATCCATTGTCTCTTAACTGTGTGTGTGTTCTTGCTTAACACTCACGATTCGGTTCTTAGCCTCTCTTTTTCTTCTTTTCTTTCTTTTCCTTTTCTGTCTCGTTAAATGGTGCCACAATCCTCCCCTAACCGATTTGTCATTTACCCGTAAATGACACCTAAAACCAAATACACCATTTAACATGCATCATGCATTTGTCCCATGCAATTATATACTACTTTCCTACATGCAACGTAATGTTCTCTTTCAAGTTCTTCTGTTCTACATGCAATGTAATGTTCTTTTTCATCTTCTTCTGTCCTACATGCAATGCAATGTTCTTTTTATTCTTCCGTTTTACATGCAAGTGTAATGTTCTTTTTTTTCAAGTTCTTCTATTCTATATGTAATGTCATGTGTGCGTGTGCCTGTGGGTGCAGATGTGGTTACTATGGCTTGTTCTTCTTGGACAATGTTTTCCTCTCCGCTGTGGGAGGTTTTTCCGCCACACGTGGCGGTCTCACGCCAGCCTCCTCCGCTGATCTTCCTGCAATTTCTTCGCCGATTCTGTATGAGTAAGGAACACTGCTCGGCATCTCCCTCTCGAGTTGCTGCATGCGCATTGGATTGTCGTTCGTTAATCTCCTCTTACTCTTAATCTTCCATACTACTATACCCCCGATGGCTATAACTATGAATGTACCCATCACTATTGACCAACTTATCGCTATCTGCTCATCGCCTTCCCAAGCCATACCTTCATTTCCCAACGCACTTAACTTGTCCCACAATTGATCCATATCGATCTTTTCGATCGGCTTCATTAGTTCTGGCATTTTATTCAAGGTAACATTGGGGAATCCCTTCACTATTGGCTCCCATAATTCTGTACAATTGACTAAGCCTCTGACAATCATTTCTATGATTGAATCTTTCTCTTCATATCTTTCTTCTTCCTGGGGTAAGGACATAGATATCCCAAATGCCGAACATCCCATGGGTAACTTTAACAGGGATAATGGTGGCCTTACTCTTAATGTCCTTGTGGACTCTCCACCACACACTCTAGACAAGCTGATAGGTTTCTGTGTGGCTACTGCCCACACCCCGTCTGAAACACTGATAGCTTATGGTAATGACGTGTTTGCTAATACCTCTACTTGGCAAGTTCTCTTAATTCCCTCTCTCTTCCCTTCAAACAATTCTAGTATGCACATCTTGTGGTTACCAGTTATATAGATAGGGCTTAACGAGGTACATGTCCCTAGAGCATCATCTCTACACTTTCTAGCTTCTTCAGCTGTTAGCAACATGAATTTCGTTCTCCCTGAATTTAAAGCTATGTATTCTGTTTCCACCTTGTACCTTGCTATCATTCGTGTAGCTACCATCATGATCATTATCAACCCTTTCATTTTGATCTTTCCTGCAACAAGATTCTCTTGTTTTTATTCTTCACAACCATTCAGTTTTGCTCAATTCTTTACTCAAGTATTCCATAATTTCTTACTACGTTCAGCTCTTCCCTCCTCCAACTAACTCCTAGCAGACAGAATGGCCCGGACAGGTGTGCGTGGCGCTCATTCCCAAAGGTCGTACTTCATGACACCACTGATGGCCAGTCAGCAATGCCAATAATCTTCTTCCGTCCTTCGTGAGATGCAGCCCGCGACTCCATCCTCTCCATCCACATCCACCACAGTCAGCCAGCAGGTTTTTTTTTTGGATGAGCCAGTGTCGTTACCTGTCGACACCGAATGTTTCTATTCTGCAGAGCCTTCTTTGTTCTACTGAGATTTGGGGTTCTTCACCCTTCTTCTCATCTTCCGAGGTGGTCCCTGCTCAACCTCTAACCTTCCCTCTGTGTTTAATTCCCGTCCAGGAGGTGTTTTGTCCTCTTCTTCGTCCCCTGACTCTTCCTTCTGTTTAGAGTCCTCGTCTTTAATACCTCCTGACTCTATGTCTAGATCTCTCCTGTTCCTTAGCTTTTCCTTGAGCTGGGAAAGGGGTATTTGATCCTCTTCCTCCCACTCGCTGGGCCCTTCGTCCTGTTCAAGGTGCTTGATTGGATCTCCTCGTCTTTCTCTTCCTTTCCTTTGGACATGGGGGTGCGATGGTGACCTCGCAGGGTCTTCTCTGCACCGATTCGACGACTGAACACCGCTGATATACGCCTAGGGTTCCAACCCCGTCACTCGGATCGCTTCGTCTATCGGGCCAAGTCGATCTATCTCCTCATTTTCTTCGGAATCTTCCTCCGTCTCTATTTCTTCCGGCTCAACCAGAGTTACCTTCCTTGTACTTGTCTTCTTAGGCCTCGGCTCGCTCATTTCCAGGTTAGCTATTTCAGCCTTCTTTAGATCATTGGCATGGACCCTCCTTGGTCGTCCTGCCACTTGATCCCATATTAGATATGATACTGGACCCGTCTGCTCTACTATCCGGTAGTACGGTTCCCATCTTTGGTCCAGCTTTCCTTCTCTCTGGTGGATTTTGTAGTAGACAGGGTCTCCAACCTTCAATTCTACTACCTTTCTTTCAGCATTCACTCTCTCATTTCTTTTCTTCTGTGCCCTCTTTATTCTTCTTCTGGCCTGAACAAATATTTTATATTGTTGTTTTAGCAACAGCTGATGATGATCTTCTCCCATATACTTTCTTCGGGGCTTCAATAGGTTATCAACAGGCAGGACCACGTCTCTGCCAAACAACATAAAGTAAAGAGAAAATCTGGAGGTTTCGTTTATCGTAAACCTCACGGCCGCCAGAGCCTGTGTCAAATACAAGTCCCAGTTTCCATTGTTCTCTCTGACCAGCTTGGCCAATACATCTCCCAAGGTTCTATGAAACCTTTCCACTTTAGCATTTCCTTGGGGGTGATATGGAGATGTTTTTACATGCTCTATATTCAAACCTGTCAGTACTTCTCTCATTATGCTGTTTATATTCTCCGTGCCATTATCTGTTACCAACTGCACAGGGGCGCCATACCTAGGGAAGATTTCACTTATTATCAAACCGGCCACAGTTCTAGCCTTCTTGTCTGGTACTGCAAATGCCTCAGGCCAATTTGTTAGCCAATCGACAAAACTCACTATGTAGTTGTTTCCCTGCGCAGTTTCCCCATATGGTCCTGATACATCCATACTCACTTTCTCGAAGGGGAAGTTCGGCACGTCCGTCTCCTCCAATGGTGCCATCTCCTGCCTTCTGCTCTGCGACTGGCACACTACGCAGCTCCGAACATAGTTAGTGACCTCTCCGTACAATTTGGGCCAATAGTACTTTCTTCCTATTAGATCACATGTCCTATCAATTCCCATGTGACCCAACCTCTCGTGGCACTGTTCCAATACCTCTGGCCTTAAACTTTTGGGCGCATACAACTTGGGCTTGACTTCCTCATCCCTGCCTGAGAGATAATACAGCCTTTCCTCTATTATGGCATACTTGGTGGTCTCTCCTGCCTTCACCTTTTCTCTCAGGGCAGCTATTTCACTGTCTGCCTGCTCCTTCTCAATTCCTTCTGTCCAGTAGGGATCGGTTATTATCTGTGTGACCCCTTCTTCGTCCGATTCTAACATAGGGCGATCTTTTAGCTTATTAGAGTTAATTACTCCTATTCTATAGGCTTTATCATCTACTCCCTGCTCTACTTTTACAGATCTTTCTTCCAGTTGTTTCGGTATTCTTGAGAGTAAATCTGCGCACGTGTTTTCCTTCCCTGCCAAATACTCTATCTTACAGTGGTAGCCACTTAACTTAAGGGCCCACTGTTGAATCTTCTTATTATTTGTCCACTCTGCCTGCAATAGGTACTGCAGAGGTTTGTGGTCTGTTTTTATAGTAAAGACCGCACCATTCGAGTACTAGTCCAGTTTTTGGAGAGCATACATGATAGCATATGCTTCTCTTTCGATTACTGGCCATCTCTGTTGTGTCTCTGAGAGATTATGAGAGAGAAAGTATATCGGTACTTCCTCTGGTATGCCTGGCACTGGTTCTTCTTTATCGGGACACGGCTGGGTAAGAACTGCTCCTACACACTGCTCACTGGCATCAGTGTATAGTACCATGGGCTTGCTGAGGTCTCGGTACGTCAGCAGTGGGACGGCTGTCAACTGTTCTTTTAACGTATCAAATGCCTGTTGACAATCCTCTGTCCACTTGAACCTAGCGTATTTCTTCGTCAGGGCTACTAGTGGTATGGCAATTCACGAAAATGCCGGGACGAAGCGTCGGTAGTAACCTATAGCTCCTATAAAACCTCTTACCTGTCTCACTGTCTTAGGTTCTGGCATTCCCCTTATGACTTTCGTCCAAATATGTCATGGCAAAGCTCTCGTATCCTCCTAACACTATTGACATCAGCTGTTGGAAGATTCCCGGGGCATTAGCTAAACCGAATGGCATCACCCTGAACTGGAACAGTCCTAGGTGACACGCAAATGCGGCCTTCTCCTTGTCAGCCTCATCAAGGGCTACCTGCCAATACCCGGACCTCAAGTCCAACGTAGAGAAGTACTTTGCCTTCCCTAATAATGCCAATATGTCATCTATTAGTGGCAATGGCACCGCCAACGGCTTCGATATAGAATTAAGTTTCCTAAAATCTACACAAAAACGGTGCCCGCCATCTTTCTTACCTACTATTACGATTGGGAAGCTCCAAGGGGAGATCGATCTTTCGATCATCCGAGCTTCCAACATCTCTTCTACTGCCTCTTCTACAAGGGGTCTTTTATGAATAGGTGTCCGGTAGGGTTTTAATTTCACAGGGGGGTGATCTCCGGTGTCGATTTTCATTTTGACTGTGTGGGTCTGGCCCAATTCCTTGTCTGACTGGGCTACCACATCTCGATTATCCCTCAGCAGACCTCCCACCCTAGTTCTAAATTGATCCGGTGCTAATATATCTTCGTCCACTATTCCTTCTGTTTGCTCTACAAGTTTTCTTCGTTCCTCTTCGAATCTCACCCGATTCAGAGTTTGTAGGGTTAGCGCTTTCCCTATCTTTTCCCCTCTCCTAACCTTTATAGTTTTTTGGGCCTGGTTCACCATCATAATGGACACTAATTCAGCTGCCTCCACCACCGTCTCACACAGAGTTACCTCATTCTCTTCTAGGCCCTTCCACATGGACCAACTGCAGGGGTCCTTTTCCTATTTTCTTCCCTGACATTAACCTACCCTTTCCCGACACCGCCGTTCTAGGGGGTAGCTTTACATCTTCCTTCACCACTATTATTATATCTTCTTCCGGTGGGCATCCCAATGGCGTTCTCTCGCCATTCACTATCAGCACAGTGGGGTTGAACTCTATCTGGGCCCTCTGGCTCCGGAGCCAATCCTCTCCCAAGATTGCCTCCGTACACAGGTCGGGGGTTACGTAAAAATTTTGGGTGCTTCTTAATTTCCCAATCCTCACAGGGAGCCTCACCATCCCTTTTATCTTCAGGGGGGCTCCATCTGCTTGCGTGACCTCTATGTCCGCTTCCCGTAACCTACTCTTCCGTTTCACCCGCCTGTATGCTTCCTCTCTCAGCAATGACACAGATGCTCCTGTGTCTACCAGAGCTTTAATCGCCTTACCCCCTATCTCTGCTCGACAGGATAGCTCCTTCTCCTGCGTCAGCGAAGAGAACGCTTGGGCTTTCCTCTTCCTGGGCCCCCACCCTTGGGTCATCCCAGCCATAGACGCCGGCAGCAATAAATCACCTTCATTATTCTTACGGGGGGAAGTTCTGCGCTTTTCGCACCTGGGCCAGCCCGGCTGGACCTCTCCCAATCTCCCGCGGCTGTTCCTAAGGATACAACTTCTCTTCAAGTGCCCTGGTCTCCTACAAAACCAGCACCTTCTTGCCGGACAGTTCGCCGCAAAGTGGCCCACCTGACTACATGTCCAACATTTTGCTCTTTTTCTCTTCAACTCTCTCGTTTACTCCCGGGGGGACCTGTCCTCTATCTAAGCGGCTCGCCCGACCACTGGTCCAAGCTTTTATTTCCCTTCTTTTTAACTGGGCCACACTCCCTCTTAATTCCGGGGTGGCCCGCTGGCTTTTCCCTGGTCTTGTCTCTTGGGCTCGGCCTTCTTTCTTCCCCTTAATGGTTTATCATTTCTCCAGCCGCGAACGGGACAATATGACAATGGCGGTCATAACTCTTGTTCTACACGTGGTTTACGTCAGGTGTTTTATCGCTAATTATCAGAATGTGTGGTCTTCTCGACATGGTCTCAAAAAGGAACATCTCCAAAGTTCCAGTCGGTCTGTCACCTCGAAGAAAGAAAAAAAAACACATTTAGATTCTTTCGGCACAATTCCTGATAACAAAATTTTATTATCGCAGGCCAAGGATGCTCGTGGTTGTTTTTTTTTTTAATTTTCCATATCTGTCTAAGTCTTTTTGTCTGTTTTTCGTCACTTAACGAAATAACATTTTCATTTGAATTCTTCTCTCTTTCTCTGGCCAGTCGGTCTGTAGTTGATAATAAGATGTCTTCCTGCTTTCATACCCTTAGATAACACGGCCGATGCCAAAACATACCTGATTCTTTCCTTCCTTCCCTTTCTTTCTACTCAGCATTTCCCTGTCATTGTAATGACACTCTTTCGCCATTTGTTACTTATCAAAATATCCTTTTATCCATTGTCTCTTAACTGTGTGTGTGTTCTTGCTTAACACTCACGATTCGGTTCTTAGCCTCTCTTTTTCTTCTTTTCTTTCTTTTCCTTTTCTGCCTCGTTAAATGGTGCCACAATCCTCCCCTAACCGATTTGTCATTTACCCGTAAATGACACCTAAAACCAAATACACCATTTAACATGCATCATGTATTTGTCCCATGCAATTATATACTACTTTCCTACATGCAACGTAATGTTCTCTTTCATGTTCTCCAGTCGGGCGTGGACGAATCTGCGGCTTTGCTTCAAGAAAAAAAAAATATCTTGCTTAAAAAAAAAAAAATTATCTCTCTTTTTCTTTCCTTTTTCTTCCCCTTAATGGTTTATCATTTCTCCAGCCGCGAACGGGACAATATGACAATGGCGGTCATAACTCTTGTTCTACACGTGGTTTACGTCAGGTGTTTTATCGCTAATTATCAGAATGTGTGGTCTTCTCGACATGGTCTCAAAAAGGAACATCTCCAAAGTTCCAGTCAGTCTGTCACCTCAAGAAGTTCTACAGGGAAATTTGAAAAGCAGTTATAGAAATCAAAATCCACCATCTATTGAAGAAGTGCAAAGATTTTGGGAGAATATTTGGAGCAACCCAGAGGAATATAATCCTATAGCAGTGTGAATCAAACAAGAATAAGAATGAATGAAAGACAAACCTGTGAAAGAATTCGAAAAATATAACCAAGAATTGTGCTAGAAAAGATCTAACATAATCCTCCAAATGAAATCCCCAGGAAATGACAAGGTAACCAATTTTTGGGCCTTGTCACCTGTCATCAATTCATAAAATTCTTGCACAAACTTTATCAATGCTAATTAATAACGCCAACGAAATTTCAGAATGGATCACTGAAAGTAGTACATATCTCCTGCCCAAAACAAGTGAAACAGATTATTCAACAAATCATAGGCTAATAACATGTCTGCCCACCAAATATAAACTGATCATGTCTGTCCTGATGAACTGTACTTAGAGTTTTCTCGATGAAGACAACATTCTTCACCTGGAACAGAAGGGATCTAGAAGAGATCAAATACTAATATTGGATAGATTACCGTAAAGCCTTTAATAATGTGCCACACTCTTGGATCCTTAAGGCTTTTGACATGTGCAAACTCATCTCGGCGATAGTAATTTTCCTTAAATATAGCATGGAACTGTGAAAAAGTACATTATACCTAAATCCCGCCAAAGGTAGTTTCCAATTCCGATCGTTTGAATATCCGACGAGGAATCTTTGAAGGAGATTCCATGTCGCCCCTTCTGTTCTGCCTGTCCTTAATCACCCCCTGTCACATGAACTAAATAGTAATAACTATGGATACAAAGTAAAATAGAAAATGTTTAATCACCTTTTCTACGTGGATGATATCAAACACTTTGCGAAACGCGACAATTAGTTGAAGGGTATCCTCAATACTGTAAAATGCTTCAGTGATGACATCGGTATGGATTTCGAATTAGATAAATGTGCAAAAGTAACATTAAAGAAAGGTGGAAATTACAGAAACATTTACAATAGATCTAGATTTTGTCACAAAGATTTAGGAAATGGATCAAGAAGGAGCCTAGAAACTTAGGAGTCAGCGAAGAAGATGAAATACAGCACACCCAAATAAAGAAGTGAGTAAGAAAAGAATACTACAGGCGCGTGTGTCCCCGAATATTAAATACCGAGTTGTATTTAATATCATAAACACCCCATGGGCAGGTCCCCGTGACGCAATACAGTTTCAACATCCTTAATTGAACCATAATTAATATTAAGCGAATCGATGTTAAAACGAGAAATTTTCTTACTTGCCACCGCATGCATCATCCCAAGGTTGATCGTCTGTATGTGCCCAGAACCGAAGAAGGAAGAGGATTAGTTCAACTAGAACCGTCTTACAAGACCACAGCAATAGATCTTCAACGATACGTAGAAACTGCAGACGATTGGATGATGTCCTGTGTCAAAGAGCATGAAAGAAATGAGACAATTGATTCAGTAATAAAGAAAGCCAACAAAGTCAAAAGGACATTTCAAGTGATTGAATTAATGCAAATAAAACATAATGTACCTACTGCAGCGGCAAAAACATTAAAAAAGAAAGCAAAAGCAAATGCAATGGATTTAGAAACGATGGCAAGATAAGGCTCTTCATAGTCAATACTCAGCCCGTATCAAACAAACTGATGTAAACAAACCCTTTACCCAACAGTGGCGACGTAGTAAAGGGTTAAAAGCTAAAACCGAAGTTTTTATTATTACTGCACAGGACGAATGCTCGCTAACTAGAAATTACCAAGTACACATATTGAGAATTTGTGTTAGCTCAAAATGCAGATTCTGTGATAAATATCCAGAAAGAATTGACAATCTTGTATCAGGTGGCACGATATTGGTATCCACTGAATATAAAACCCGGCATGACAGAGTGTATCTGCATTGGAAAATCTAAAACTTTTACGGAAAGGAAACTGCAAGAAATTGGTATGAACACCACCAAGATCCAGTTACGGTGATAGGACCTGTAACAATTTTATGGGACTTTACAATACACACAGACAGAACAATCAAAGCTAATCGCCCAGACATCGTGATCAAAGACTGCAAAGACAAAATAGCAGCAATAATAATAATAATAATAATAATAATAATAATAATAATAATAATAATAATAATAACAGCAATAATAATAATAATAGCAATAATAATAATAATAATAATAATAATAATAATAATAATAATAATAATAAGAATGAAATTCATCTATGGGGTAAAAATAATAGGAATTATTATTAATAATAATAATAATAATAATAATAATAATAATAATAATAATAATAATGGACCAAATGTAGAAACGGTGACAAGATAAGTCACTTCATGGTCAATACTCTGCTCGTACCAAACATGCTGATGTAGCTATATCCCTGGTCAAAGTCTTAAGACCAGATACAAAACGGTTAAATAATATATATAAGAACATGAAAGAGGTAAGAAACTTTATTCAATAATAAAGGAAGCCAAGAAGTTCAAAATGGAGTTTCAAATGGGTGAAGAAATACAAGTAAAACTTAATACATTTACTGCAGCAGGAAGAAACTTAAAAAGGAAAGCAAAGGCATAATCAATCGACCAGATACAGAAACGATGGCAGGCTAAACCTCTTCACGGTCAACATTTTGCCCGCACCAAAGCTGATGTAGACAAACCCCGTATCCATCTGTGGCTACGTAGTACAGGGTTAGATCTGAAATCGAAGGTCTTATTCTTACTGCACTGGACGAATGCTTGCTAACTAGAAATTACCAAGTACACATATTGAGAATTTGTGTTAGCTCAAAATGCAGATTCTGTGATAAATATCCAGAAAGAATTGACAATCTTGTATCAGGTTGTGTGGTATTGGCACCAACTGAATAAAAAAAAACAGGATGACAGAGTGGGCCAATATCTGCACTGGAAAATCTAAAACTTTCATGGAAAGGAAACTGCAAGAAATTGGTATGAACACCACCCAGATCCAGTTACAGGTATAGAACCTGTAACAATTTTATGGGACTTTACAATACACATAGACGGAACAATCAAAGCTAATCGCCTATATAAGGATCTTGAAATCGAAATCTCAAAAATGTGGTACGTGGGGACATCAAAAATTCCAGTTGTAGTTGGAGCCCTCGGATTGATTGGAAATGTCCCGATAAACTCATTGAAAAAATTCCTGGTAGTCCAAGCCTTAAAGAAATACAAAAAATTGTACTCACAAGTACAGCTTACACCTTAAGGAAGGCTTTATTTATGTAAAATATGCGTGATCTTAGTTTTTTTTAAAGGCTCAGAGGAAAATGTTATGATGCCATTTCTAACCTTAGATCTCTGGTTTGTACTCGAAAAGTAATGAGTGTACACCAGAAATCAATGGAAATAAAATGATAATAATATTAAAAAACATTCAATGATTCAACTTTAATTTTTCAAAATCTTTTTAACGTCACATGTTTGTTGTTCTCCATTCAACTGGATCGTCTGTCTAATTCATAGAATACGGTTAATTAACACCATTATTTTTCAACTAGCGTTGCTATTGGAAACCATGTCGTCATCACTAGTCAGTATTTAAACCTTAACGCGAGCCAAAATAGCTCTATAAATCTCCATGTTGATGTGGTGTCATAGCAAATTTATCTCGCAAGAGCAATTACGACTGAGTAGTAAGTTCGAAGCGACAAGACGAGACGAAACGAGATTTTGAACTCGCCTCGATGAGATCTCGCTTTCTGCGGTGATAACTGCTACGAATTTATTAGAAAATGCATTCTAATTATTCAGCTTTATTTTTACAATTTTCAGTAGTAAACGTAATGAGCTATTCGATTTTTTTGTGGGGAGTGTAGTGAAGCTTTGAATAATGAAGAAAAAGGGCTTGGAAAATATAACAGTTACGGGATATATTGAAAATATTTGGGACAGGGGAAAAGGCCGAGTAACTTACCAAATGAGCTTGTGATTGGCAGAACGGGGATTGGGAGAGGCAGCAAAAAGACAAGCATCGCTAAGTACTATAATGCTCTTAGCAATATTCACTGGGGAGAGCCATGATCACACACGTCCTTAAGGGATACGGTACAAAGAAGAAGAAGTTTAAGAAGAAGAAGAAGGGAAGGAAGGAAGTAAAGAAGAAGAAGAAGGGAAAGAATAAGAAGAAGAAGAAGAAGGAGGGAAAGAAGAAGAAGGGAAGAAAGAAGAAGGGAAGGAAGAAGAAGAAGAAGAAGAAGAAGGGAAAGAAGAAAAAGATGAAGAAGGGAAAGAAGAAGAAGAAAAAGAAGAAGATGGGAAAGAAGAAGAAGGGAAGAAATAAGAAGGGAAGGAAGAAGAAGAAAAAGAAGGGAAGGAAGAAGAAGAAGATGAAGGAGAAAGGAAAGAAGAAAAATAAGAAGATGGGAAAGAAGAAGAAGAAGAAGGGAAAGAAGAAGAAGAAGGAAGAGGAGGAGGGGAAGAAGAAGAAGAAGAAAAAGAAGAAGAAGGGAAAGAAGAAGAAGAAGACGAAGAAGGGAAAGAAGAAGAAGTAGAAGGGAAGACAGAAGAAGGGAAGGAAAAGGAAGAAGATGGGAAAGAAGAAGAAGAAGATGGGAAAGAAGGAGAAGGAAGAGGAGAAGAAGGGAAAGAAGAAGAAGGAAGAGGAAGAGGAGAAGAAGAAGAAGAAGGGAAAGAAGAAGAAGACGAAGAAGAATAAGAAGAAGAAGGGAAAGAAGAAGGGAAAGAAGAAGAAGTAGAAGGGAAGACAGAAGAAGGGAAGGAAAATGAAGAAGATGGGAAAGAAGAAGAAGAAGGAGAAGGGAAAGAAGAAGAAGTAGAAGAAGAAGGGAAGAAAGAAGGGAAGAAAGAAGATGGGAAGGAAGAAGAAGAAGGGAAAGAAGAAGAAAAGTAAGAAGAAGAAGAAGAAGAGGAAGAAGAAAAAGAAGAAGAAGAGGAAGAATAAGAATTAAGATCAAATCTTATACGCACTAGAAAAAAAGGAAGTCCTTCTCATCTGAAACGAAATGCAATGTTCCTTTAATCTGACATTGTGTTAACCATCTAAAGAAGGAGAAAGAGATATAAGTAGAAGAGATGTTTTATTTCTTTATCTAAGTTTTGAAGATGCAAATGAGCAAATACAATAAAAGAAGCTAGAAACGTAATTGTATTGTGTGGTCAATGAACAAAAATAAGATCGGAACTGGTAAAGAGTGGCACTTGCTTTACGTCACCATCCATAGCGAAATGCTTCGGTGGCAAGTCCGTCACTGACCCCAGAGGAAAGAGGCCTCTGTGCCAATAGCAATTTTGCGAAATGAATAGCGAAGGCGATTGAAAATACTCCTCAAAGATATGAAATGTCTTTGATATATCAGTGGATAAAGATAAATGTTTTGTGTAGGACTAAAAAGAAAGAAAGAAACATTAATTAGGAAAGCATTGAGTGAGAAGTGTTGATAGTTGACAGGAAAATAAGAAGTATGAAATGAAAGTGCGCGAGATATATAGATAAAGAGATATGAACAGAATTAGATAGATAGATAGACATTAACAGACTTAGATATTAACAGACTGAGATAGATTTGAACGGACTGAGATAGATAGATAGATAGATAGATAGATAGATAGATATAAACAGACTTAGATATATATGAACAGACTTAGATATGAACAACTTTAGATAGATATGAACAGATTGAGATGGATGGATAGATAGATAGATAGATAGATAGATACGAATAGACTGAGATAGATTTGAACTGACTAAGATAGATAGATAGATAGATAGATAGATAGATAGATAGATAGATAGGGACCAGGCTGAGATAGATAGATAAATAGATAGATAGTGATGGGAAAGAGAGATAGCGAGAGAGAATTTAAGTGAAGGAAATAGAAATAGAAGGTGAGATAAATGACGGAGAAAAATGGATGGAGAATGACAAAAAATGGATGGAAGCAACGCAGTCGGGGTATTGAACACATCTTTATGATTCCATCGCCGATTGTCATTGTTATGAACAGGTACCAGCAATAGGCAACCTAAATTCAAAATCTCGTTCGTGTTTACTTCATACTACTTAAGGCGCTTATGCTCTTGTTATCTTAAAGAAGTTTTTCCTACAGAACATTGAATTTTTCATCTTATTTTCTGTTGCTCTTTTCCTGCAAATTTCCAGATCTTCATTCTACCGATTATTAGTATTCAACGCGTATCGAGAATTAAAATAAGCCTCCTGCGAACTCCTTATCTATTCTGATGAGGCTAGAAAGGTAAACTTGCAGGAGTTGTCCAAATTTACCCATACATTTTCGAATTATTGATGTTATGAGTGGCACCAAACTCGTTCAGAAAAATCTAAACTGTCAATTGTATAAAACCGTTTCCTCAGATCAATGATTAATAAACAGCTTTGAGCGAAGGAATTATGTAGGTTTCAGCGGAGACCATCCTTTTCGGCTGACGCTACAGAATCGCAGAATGAACTGTACCAAATAATTGTAATCGAGGACATTCAACAACGGCAACAACTAAAACGGATAGTTTATGTAATTTGAAGAAAGAATAACGAGTTAATAAAGATTTTGATATTCCACAATACTTATAATAAAATGTTAGAAAGGAAACTCCCATCAATATTAGGAAGAGAGATAAAAGGGACTGAACTTGAGAAACCTATTTTCCTGAAAAATTGTTTGAAGAGAAAGATTTTATGAATTTCAAACGACAGTGATAGTAGCTGCACGGTCAATAAATGCTGAATATTTTCTTATAACGAAACAGATAATATTACCATTCGAACTTAAAAGAACAGATACTACATTTTAATCATATATGATGGCCAGGGAGTGAAAAAAAGGAGAAAAAAATACAACATTTTTTATCCCAGTCCGATGGCCAGGGAGTAAAGAAAAAGAGAACAGGTATTAGATTTTGATCGCCAATGTCCAGGGAGCGATGAAAAAGAGAAGAGAGACTATATTTTGATCCATGTCCGATGGTCAGGGATTAAAGAAAATGAGAACAGATACTAGATTTTGATCCCAGTTCGATGTCCAGGGAGCGAAGAAAAGGAGAACAGATAATAGATTTTGATCCCGGTCCGATGTCCAGGGAATGAAGAAAAGGAGAACAGATACTACATTTTGATCCCCGTCAGATGTCCAGAGAGTGAACGAAAAGAGAACATATACTATATTTTGATCCCAGTCTGATGACAGGGGCGTGAAAAAAGGATAACAGATTTTGATCTCAGTCCGAGGGCCAGGGAGTAAAGAAAAAGAGAACAGATACTACATTTTGATCCCCGCCTAACGGCCAGGGAATAAAGAAAGGTAGAAGAGATATTAGATTTAGATCTCAGTCCGATATCCAGGGACCGAAGTAAAGGAGGAAATGTAACAGATTTTGATCACGGTCCGATGTCCAGTGGGAAAAGAAAAGGGAACAGATATTACATTTCGATCCCAGTCCGATGGCGAGGGAGTAAAGAAAAAGAGAACAGATATTTGATTTTGATCCCAGTCCGATGTCCAGTGAGCAATGAAAAGGAGAATAGATACCACATTTTGATCCCAATCCGATGTCCAGGGGGCGAAGAAAAGAACATATACTACATTTTGATCTCAGTTCGATGACGGGGGCGTGAAGAAAAGGTTGACAGATATTAGATTGGCCAGAGAGCGATGAAAAAGAGAACAGATACTACATTTTGATCCCCGTCCGAGAGTCAGGGAGT
>OZ010587.1:90877373-90897373 GCA_963932145.1 Acanthosepion lycidas
ATTTTCCAGTCTTCTATTTTTCTTTATTTATCTTCTAAGACCAGAAAGAACTAAATGATATATATAACATTCTGAATAGTGGTGTTTGATCCCCTCCGGTACTAATACTGCGACAATACCTCACAGCACTAAGGGTGTGTTAAGAACGAGATTTATAGCTCTCAGAGAACGCACATTGGATTCTAGCTTTTGGCTTGGTTCGAACGTCAACCTGAGGCGTCGATGTGAAGAACGGGACAATTTCAGACACTCCCCACCCCCTGGAAAACATAAAATTAAAAAAAAGCAACAAAAAAGCAATACAATATAATGATGAAAAGGTGTTTTGCATCCAGTTATATAATTTCTCGTTCTCTTTTCTTTTTGCAAAACGCCGTGGCCATCTAATACGAATCATATCTTAGCAATAACAAAAGAATAGAAAAATCAATGACAAACGCGGCTATTGCCGACCAGTCAGAAGGCAAATCTTAATAAATGTGGCTATGTCCGAACAAATTCTTTGGAACTATAGATCATTCCGTGATTTTGTAGCCAAGTCCGGTTGTATCAGTGCTGTTTTCAAGTTTCTTTTCTTTTTTTTTTTTTACCTACGTTCAACCCCGTTTATTTATTTTTCCAATTTTTTTTCTTAATTTTTTCTCTCACTTTTTTCTTTCACTGATTGGAGCAACCATGCTGTTTGGGCTGTATTCGGATCTAGATAAATGGATTTACGCTGGAAAAAAACCAAACAGGTCATATATTATTTTTCTCTTGTACCCCGACCGCCTGCTCCTTACCCTTGTCCCTGCCCAAAATCTCTTTTGTGCTATGAGAAGGAAAAGCATTAGTGCCGATGCCGCCATTACAATGGCGGACGGCAGGCGTAATACAAATTAACTGGAGGTCGTAGGCTAAAATATACTTCGATTCGATATTTTCTCATATTTGGCGATGAAATATAGTCAAGATCAGATGACCTTGCCCCGCTGTGATGTTTTCGGTAAGAAGAATGAAATCGAATAAAATAAAATGAATCGAAAATAAAATAAAACGAAGTGTTGATGCCGGGGAAAATGACGTTGCATATAAAACAAGAAAAATAATAAGTCGATCAACTTTTGTATAAATTTACACTGTTGAAGTAATTGATGGAAATAACATTTTCAGACACGTCAGATCTGAAGCAGATTCATTTAATGTGAGTTAGTGAACAGACGTAGATATTTGATGACTCGGATTTTACAAGTATCATAACGTATAGACTGCCTTTGCTATGGAGAATGTAAGAGATGTTTGTATATAGCTTTCAACTTGAGTCAAACTTGGTTATGACTAAAAACTACAAACCAATAAATAAAATATGCCTTTCTATAAATATTTTCATGGGAATTATTCTGATGATCTTTCCTCTATGGTAACTAGAATTTATGAATTTAAGCTCAGTGCGAGATTGGCGGCAAGGCCTCATCCTTTTTGATGTTGAAATGGCTAGATATAACCCTAAGTTCTATGCTAACAGTTTTTTCTATCATACTTCTCGCCTGTGGAACTCTCTTCTAGCTTCTTGCTTCCCAGTTAAATTCGATCTTCAACCCCCCCCCAAAAAAAAACAGAAACAAAAAAACAAAAAAAAACAAACAAACAAAAAAACAAAAAAAAAAGATGCAATGTAAATCGTTACATTCTGTCTTTTTAATTCTTGTTCTTTTCTTGTTCTCTCTCCTTAATAGTATTTCCCTCACATTCTCTAACACTAAGCAACCCTTTGTGTCTTAGTGGCTTTATTGCCTTGTTCGGAGTAAAAGGATTAAAAAAAATAAATACCAAAAACATAGAAACAAAAAAGCAACATAGAAGTAAGGCAAGATTTTCATCCATATCCCACAGCGATAAACTGTCCGATTTGCTTAGAATTCCTTTTCTTCTTCATCCACTAAATGTTTTTTGTTAAAGTAATATTCCATTGGTGATATGTAAGTTTCAGTTGAGCTGCTTCATCCCATGAACGGCTGCTTTGTGGAATGAACACCCAATAGGATATCTGCAGTCTTAACCTGTTCAAGTCTAAGTTCAACCGTTACCTTACCATTTATACACATAAACTGTGACTTACTCTGTAATCCTCTACCATGAGTGGCTCTTGGGCATTGTACTAGATGAATATCATTATAAAAAATGCGTCTGAAAGAATCAGCGTATATGAGGAGGATTGCCTCAATAGTCTAAACATGGAAATAAATGCAATATGGGAGCCGTTAATAAATAAAGAAGAAATGACAGTAAAGCTTCAAGAGCAGAAGCTGTAGTAAAAAAAAAAGAAGAGCATTGCTGACCGCAGTCAAGCAGCATCACTCAGTATCACTCATCAGCAGGTAGATTAGGTTTAAGGATCAAATTTTTCCACTCAGAATTATCGTCTTGAGCGATAGCGGCAACACCGCCTTTCTTGGAGTGAATTGTCTTAATATATATATATATATATATATATATATATATATATATATATATATATATATATATATATATTATTTGCTCTGGATTTACATTGAGCTCTCTGGATTTTATCCTCCTTAAGTTTACCCATACGGATTACTTAGTTTTTCATAAACTAAATAACTATATATATATATATATATATATATATATTTATATTGTCATCCACAGACAGACTGTTTCGCTTTATCATCAGTGTGGCTGATTTCCTCAAGCCGGGATCGACTGATTTGGCACACACACACACACACACACACACACACACACACACACACACACACAAGCACACACACAAATATATATATATATATATATGGCGGTGGGGCGGTCCTTGTGTGTGTGTGTTGTGCACATACCCTAGCACTTATCTTACAGCAAAGTATTTTACTTATTGGAAATATTAAATTTAATCTATTGAAATTAAAATAAAAACTTTTATTTTAAACCATTTAGGTATCGCGTTTTGTGTGGAGGTACCCACTTTATTGAATAAGATATTTCATATGTTTGATGTACATATATATATATATATATATATATATATTTATATATATATATATACATGTGTGTGTGTATGTGTGTGTGTCTGTGTGTATATGTATATGTGTGTGTGTGTTTGCACGCTCGAACACTTATTTTACAGAAACATACTATATTGATCCCAAGGCAGAAGATCTGATCTGTGCGTAACGTGCTATTTTTTACGGGTACTATGCCAATATTGTTGTAATTTTTTCTGCAGTTCTTGTTGCTAATATCTTATTGGACTAATTTATAAATTAAACTTTATTTTCCTTATATAGGCATAGGAAAAAGTTATATGTAGTTTTAGTATTATCCGCAGTTTCAGGCATCCGCTGAAGATCATGAAACGCCTTGCTTGCGGAATACTTACTGGATAACATTTGATTTAAGGGAATGACCGTTCTTTTGACTAGATTCATATCTCGGATGCTGATTATATTTAATTATCGTTACATCATCATTATAATCACCGAGAAAGTTAATTTCTTTCTTTTCCTGTTTTCTTTGACTCAAGACGCCATTTTTCTTATCATAAATATAGTTTTTCCGTCAGGTGTTTTTTTTCAATCAATTAACTCCGAGTAAGCCGATAATACCATCAAAACGCAGAGAGCTACATGAAGTGAAAGAGAATGAAAAGATTTAGAGAAGGAAACAGAAAACCCATTCCTATTCCCTGTTCAAAACACCGGGGAGAAGTGTGAACGTTAAGATAGACGAATCTACTTACTCCAATTAAGAAAAGGAAAATATAATTCGTAAATAAAATTTCAGAGTTCAAGCGGAGATGTTAGAAATTCAGAGTTGAAGCAGACTTTAGAAGGAACCGGACACCCAATCCTAAACAGGAAACAAGTGATGAAATTCTACTCCCGTTCAAAACACCAAAGAGGAGTGTGAACTGGGTGATAGCCGAAACTACCTAATCCTGTTAAGGAGAAAAAAAATAATTAGTAAATAAAATTTCAGAGTTCAAGCAGAGATGTTAGAAATACAGAGTTAAAGTAGATTTTAGTAGGAACAAGAAACCTAAAGAGGAAACAAGGGATGAACTTCTACTCCCGTTCAAAAGACCAAAGAGGAGTGTGAACTGGGTGATAGCCGAAACTACCTAATCCTGTTAAGGAGAAGAAAAAAATAATTAATAAATAAAATTTCAGAGTTCAAGCGGAGATGTTAGAAGTACAGAGTTAAAGTAGATTTTAGTAGGAACAAGAAACCTAAAGAGGAAACAAGGGATGAACTTCTACTCCCGTTCAAAAGACCAAAGAGGAGTGTGAACTGGGTGATAGCCGAAACTACCTAATCCTGTTAAGGAGAAGAAAAAAATAATTAATAAATAAAATTTCAGAGTTCAAGCGGAGATGTTAGAAGTACAGAGTTAAAGTAGATTTTAGTAGGAACAAGAAACCCAAACCTAAACAGGAAACAAGGAATGAACTTCTACTCCCGTTCAAAAGACCAAAGAGGAGTGTGAACTGGGTGATAGCCGAAACTACCTAATCCTGTTAAGGAGAAGAAAAAAATAATTAATAAATAAAATTTCAGAGTTCAAGCGGAGATGTTAGAAGTACAGAGTTAAAGTAGATTTAGAAGCAACCGGAAACCAAATCCTAAACAGGAAACAAGGGATGAAATTCTACTCCCGTTCTAAAGACGAAAGCGGAGTGTGAACTATTACGTTCGTGCAAAAATAATGTCGTTTTTTGACGTTCAACTTTATGTGAGAAAACAACATTATTTTTAAACCAACGTAATAGGTGATAGACGAAAATATCTACTCCTATTATGGAAAAGAAAAATAATTAGTAAACAATATTACAGAGTTCAAGCGGAGATGTTAGAAATACAGAGTTGAAGTGAACTTTAAAAGGAACCGGAAACCGAATCCTAAACAGGAAACAAGGGATGAACTTCTACTCCTGTTCAAAAGACCAAATAAGGGTGTGATCTAGGTGATAGCTGAAACTACCTACTCCTATGATGGAGAAGAAATAATAATTAGTAAATAAAATTTCAGATTTCAACCGGAGATGTTAGAAATACAGAGTTGAAGTAGAATTTAGAAGGAGCCGGAAACACAATCGTAAAGAGGAAGCAAGGGATGAACTTCTACTCCCGTTCAAATGACCAAAGAAGAATCTGCTCTAGGTGATAGCTCAGACTACCTTTTCCTATGAAGGAGAAGAAATAATAATTAGTAAATAAAATTTCAGGGTTCAAGCGGAGATGTTAGAAATACAGAGTTAAAGTAGATTTTAGTAGGAACAAGAAACCCAATCCTTAAAAGGAAACAAGGGATGAACTTCTACTCCCGTTCAAAAGACTAAAGAGGAGTGTGAACTGGGTGAAATCTGAAACTACCTACTCCTATTAAGGAGAAGAATAATTAATTAGTAAATAAAATTTCAGAGTTCAAGCGGAAATGTTAGAAGTACAGTGTTAAAATAGATTTTACTAGGAACCGGAAACCCAATCCTAAACAGGAAACAAGTGATGAACTTCTACACCCATTCAAAAGACCAAAGAGATTTGTGAACTGGTTGAAAGCCGAACCTACCTACTCCTATGAAGGAGAAGAAAAAATTACTAGTAAATATAATTTCAGAGTTCAAGCGGAGATGTTAGAAGTACAGAGTTGAAGTAGACTTCAGAAGGAACCGGAAACCCAATCCTAAACAGGAATCAAGGGATGAACTTCTACTCCCGTTGAAAAGACTAAAGAGGAGTGTGAACTGGGTGATAGCCGAAACTACCTACTCCTATTAAGGAGAAGAAAAAATAATTAGTAAATAATAATTATTATATAAATAATTCGTAAAAAATAAACAGGATAAACCTCTGCCTCTTTTCTCAAATACTGTGGAGGTGTGTGAACCCGGCGAGGGGTGAACCTATCTTCTCCTATTATTCTCTTTGCGGCAAAATACACACAGTAAAGATTGTACTGTATCAATTGTTTGTCAGTTTTGTTTGCTAACTACTATTCCACGGCGAGGTATCCGATGTTAGTATTTATATCGTTTTGCTTAGTGCAACACCGAGCACTCGGTGAGTATCATACTCATTTCAGCACTAATGCCTCGTGAAATCAGCTTGTTAATCATTGCCCGAAACTTTTGATGTTTATTAAATTTGAGTTAGTACGGCACAAGACTATAATTGGGGGGCACCTTATGAGGATCAATCTCACTACAGTAATAATCGTAATAATTTGCAATGTGATCGATCCTCACCCGGCATCTTTGGTTTCAGTCCCATTCCTACCGCCGTAACGTTGCTTTCCTGAGCTTTTTCTATAAATACTTTCATGGCAATTTTTCCGACGAGTTTTTCCTCTTTAGTACCGAGATTTTATGAATTTAAGTGCAGTACTGGATTGGCAGTTAGGTTTACAATTTTTTACATTTTACAATTGAAATTGATAGCTGTAACCGAAAATTCTATGCTAACAGTTTTTTCTCTCGCACTACTCACTTGTGGAAATCTCTTCCTGTCTCTTGCTTCCCAGTGAACTTTAATTTTCGTTAACTTCTGCCGTCTTAATTCCTGTTCTTTTATTTTTCTCTTTCCTTAATAATGTTATTCTTTTTCTCATTCTTTTACTTCCAGTAACGTCTTGCGTCTTAGTAACTTTATTGCCTTGATTAAGGTGAAATAATTTTAAAGATAGTTTGCGAAATTAGCTTGTTAACCACTACTCCGGAAGAATCACGCATATATATTGATACTAATGTATTTAGAATAATCTGTTGGACAGTAATATTCCTAGTTAAGCTTTGTCGTGAAAGGGTGCGTCTCTAGTCTGCTGAAAATGTGTTATTTATGAGTAAAAATAAGATTATCTATCGTCAAAGAAGTACCGACTCCCTTCTTGATGTAGGTGAAAATGCAAACCGAGAGAAACTAATCTCCACCTGACGCAACACAATCAACGCCGAGGTTGACTCATTTACCATAGTGTGAAGTGGTTGGTAAACAACTTTCGCAAATGTCTCAGGGAATTATTCTGATTAACATGTCAATTAATGACGATGCCTTATCGCTAAATGTAATAACATTATGACAGTGTATTGTAATGATTACTTTCATTGCTTCTAGTTGTGGCTGTTTCCTGTCTTCTTTCACAGGTTAACAGCCTCCATCATCATCATCATCATCGTCGTCGTCGTCGTCGTCATCATCATCATCATCATCATCATCATCAGCATGATCGTCGTCATCATCATAATCGTCATCATCAGCATCATCGTCGTCGTCATCATCATCATCAGCAATGTCACCATTATCAGCATGATCATCGTCATCATCGTCATCATCAGCATCATCGTCGTCATCATCATCATCAGCAGCAACGTCATCATCATCATCGTCAGCATCATCGTCGTCATTATCATCATTGTTATCATCAGCATTATAATAATTTAAAATGTTAAAAGAAGAAAAAAACAAAGGAAACTATATATAAATATATAGAAAGGGAGACAGCGAGTTTGTGTGCGTGAGAGAGAGAGAGAGACGGAGAGGGAGAGAAGAGGAGAGAAAGAGAGAGCGGAAGAGAGAAAGAGAGAGAGAAAGAGAGAGAGGGAGAGGGAAAGAGAAAGAGATAGAAGCCATGAACTTGAAAGAGGCATAGATATAATAAGATCTGTCATTCATAAAAAATAAAAAGGCAAAAAAACAAAACAAAAAAAAAACGAAAAAAGTACAGGTCTCCTAGAAGAGGCTGTCATTAACCCTCAGGTCGCTCCCATTATCTTACATCTATTATGATCAGTTTATCCGCAAGTATGGCTTACAGTCTCTTCACTTGTCTTAGCCTCACCTCGGCCCCACTCAAACCCACCCAAAAGAAAATCAAATATTTGTTCGAGTGGGGAAAATAATTTGTATCCTTTTGCAATCAATCAGTGCGAAAACGGGAAAACGATGTTTGAATCAGTCATGGCAGTGGAGATAATATAAATGTGCTTATTTTTTTAGACCAGGCGAGAATGATAGGTAGGAAAAAAGAGGGGGGTTGATTGGGACGTAGAATGATTTACAGAGAAAGTGAAAACGAAAGAATGAAATTTAAGAGATCAAGAGCGAGAGAGATAGGTAGAAAGAGAACGTGTAATATCGATAAAAAGAATAAGAACGACTATGAAATAGACAGACAGACGGACAGACAGACAGATAGATGGGAAAGAGAGAAATGGTGAGAAAAAAGAATGGGAGAATGAACGGGTAACATTGGTAGAGAGACTGAGAACGACAGTTAAAGAGAATGAAAGATGAATATATATATATATATATATATATATATATATATATATATATATATATGTAGATAGATAGATATTAGGTTGGTGCAAAAGAAATTACGTATAATGTCGTTTTTTGACGTTAAAAAATACGTCAAAAAACGACATTATTACGTCATTATTTTTGCACCAACCTAATAGATAGATAGAGAGTAAGAAAGTGAGAAAAGAGAGTAGGAGAAAGAATAGGTGACAGTGACAGAGAAACTGAGAACAATTCAAATACATAAATAAAGAAATAATAATAGATATGTAGGTAGATAGATAAGGAAGAGAAAGAGGGAGAAAATCGCGAGAAAAAGAAAATGGGAAAAAGAATGGGTGATATTGATAGATTGGGAACGACAGTTAACAAGAAAGAAAGAAAGATAGATAGATAGATAGATAGATAGATAGATGTGAGAAAGAGAGAGAGAGAGAGAGAGAGAGAGAGGGGTGAAAGAGAAAAACGACAAAGGTTGAAAAGTATAAAAAGTACTGCACATAACTTGAAAATGGAAAAATAATTATGAGAAATAGTAATATAGAATACAAGTAAAAAAAGAAGAAGAGAGAAACAGCAACAGAGTAAACAGAAGAAAAGAACTCCAAAGCAGCCATAAAGTATAGCGGCCATTATGGAGATGGAAGCGAAGCTTACTGCTATTATAAGATTTGAAAATGAAAGTGAAAGTAATGAAAATGAAAGTGAAAGTACCGAGAAGGAAAGTATGGTAGGCAAGAATAGAAAGTGAAGGTGTAGCTGGTTGTATTAGCAGCGGTGCAGATTGGTAGCAGTGGTTCGGGTCGACTGAACGAGAGTCCTAGGCACACAGGGGTTTGGTGGGGGTATTTCAAAGATGGCAGCGCTAGCGAGAGGACGCCATGATTGGCAACTTGTGTAAAGACGAATGATCTCTCACCCTCTCGATTCATCCGGGCTATCGACATTGTCGGCTGCTGCTTCCATTATTGATTCACTGTTTAACTGTCCTCCTGAAGTGCAAGTCAGTAATAAAAGTGTCATTTTCCATCATTATCTGGCTATATTCCCCTGAGCCGCAGTCTCTCTTAAAACATGTTCACAAGAATGCAAATAAATAAACGGTGGGAACAAGGTGTGGGCTGGAGTTGGGTGGGGTCAGTGGCGGTATGGGCGCAGGCGGTTCGACAAACGCTTACGACGAGTGAACGAGATAATGTCTGTCGAGTAATAGAGGGCCGAGGACAAAGCTATATTTATTCCCGTTATAAAATCAAATCGTATATTCTAGCAGCAGGAGAAAATTTGAAAATTTAGCTTTCCTGGCTGTGATAAGTCAGCGTTTTTAATGCAAAAGCGTAGGCTTACGAGAAGCAAAAATGTGCAGAGAAGCAAGCTGTCGGTATAAGTGAGATCGGAGAGAGGTTCCTTTTTTATTTACTCTGTAGATTTGTAGTGGTGTAAGTATCTGTTAATATACACGATTCACTAGATATTTCAGATCACATACAGTGAAGACGACCTAACATAATATTACGTGGCATGCGCCAACTTTTACTTTTCTCGTTTCTCTTTTAGACGTATCGAAAGCATTAAAACGTTGGTCTTCAGTCTGACACAGGAAATGAAAAAGCATGTGATAATTGTAACACTAAGAGAGACACAGATCGGAGAGAGCCAGCCCCTTGAAAGTGGCGAGAGCCTCCTTGTTCGAGGTCGAGGCTTATGTCGAAGACGTGTCATCCGTGACCGAGAGAAAGAAATATTCTAATAGGTTAGATTGCTGAGTTAGTTTTATCGGGATCAGAATATCATCAATCACCACCATAGCAAGTCGATATGGGTTATTATCTAGTAGCTGAAGGAGGTGAAAGTCGCGGTCGGATGTGCCCGAGGACATCATATGCAAGTCCTATGTGTTGAGAAGACGGCCATCCATATCTGACAAGAACTAATAGAACCGTGTGAACCGACTGAGACGCTTTCTAATCAAGTGCAAGCTCATGAAGAGGAAGAAAAAAAAAGACTGTGCTGACCTCATGGATGTGCACACAGTGGGGTGCAGCAAGTTCATGTATTTCATGGACCTGGGAATCGTGAACAGCGAGAACCATTTCAGACCGTCCCGCTTTTGTCCGTTGGACTTGATATTTCATTCTGCCAATACAGAGTTGCTGTGGTCAAATCCCAGAGAAGATGATCGTGGAGAGTCTGTACGTATCCCAAAAGGCATCTTCTCCTCCTACGAATACGAACAGCTGCATTTCCAATTTCTATTTCAGATTATTTCTCAGGACTTTTACTTTCATTTTCACCACTTTCACTTTCACTTTCATTTTCACCACTTTCACTTTTACCTTTAAAATCCTATAATTGACAGTCTTGCTTCCCTTTATATAATGGCCACAGTATTGCATATCTCTAGCACTAGAATTGTACGCGATCATTTCATCCTCAGCAGTTTGGGGGATTAGAGTAACGATTACCAACGCGAAAAGTGGGATTGATAACCGTGTTCAAATTCCTGTTGAAGCTGTTGCTTTCGATTTCGGAAAATGTCGTTGGAAAGGTAAAAATCCACCACTTCTTTTCCTAGGTAGGGCTTAATAACAGGGTCGAAATAAATCTCTCTCTGGGCAACCAGTTTAGGATAGGGACAACTCTGAAGTCAAAGCCGACTGAACGTGAGGCAAGCAACCCGTAAAACTTGCTAATTGTTACAGAAACCACAGCAATGCACTAAGATGGTGAGTTTGTGGTCCTATACCCAACAGGGGAGTCTACATGACCAGCTACTAGATTAGAGTCGCCCAGCTCCTCTGCTTTTAATCCTATGGAGTCCTCAAGATGGCGACCAGCATGTGGATCCCACAATACAAGGCATTGACTAAAGGGCACCATTTTAGATGTCATAAGCAACACGAAAGAGAATCACATTTAAACCGGACATGCAGTCTAGGAGAATGACGAGTCTGAATTCTAAAGCGTAGAGAAAGCGACGGGAAATGAGTCCACTATATTTCTTAAGTAATGGCAACAGATAACAGAAAAGAATCTGTGGAGAGTTATGATCAGTTGACATGACATTAAAAACCTATATCTGTCTATATTTCTGAGATGAGGTATTATATACACTATTTACATTATTCGGACTATTGTCCTCATTTTTATCGCCATATTTATCACAACGTCCTCAAGGACACATAGCACAGTGGATAAAGGCATTAGTTAGATCCAGTGACAGGACCCAAAGAGAGTGAGTTCAATACCCGGTTAAGGCAGCGGAGAACTTGGAATTAACAGGAGATGACTGATAACTGACGTCCATTAAACGTGGCACGTGGAACTAGAACAGTCTACCCTAGTGAGCGAAATAAAGGGTTCAATTCGACATTCCAACCACCTAAAGAAGGCCGGAGCGTACAACGGCTGAAACGTTGTAATAAATATACGCGCAGTGCTAGATTAACAGCTAGGACTTATTATTTTACTATTGAAACTGCTAGATGTAACCGTAGGTTCTATGTTAATAGTTTCTTCTCTCGGGGTTCTCGCTTGTGGAACTCTCTTCTTGTCTTCCTGTAAGCTATGATCTTCTTTAAAATTTAAATGTAACGTCAATTGTCATCTTCTGTCTCCTTGAATCCTGTTCTTTTCTAATATTCTATCCACAATTTCTCTCACTCTCAGTAACCTCCTTGCGACTTAGCCACTTTATCGCCTTGCTTGGAGTGAAACGACTGAAAAATATCGTTTCAATTTGGGGGCCCCAAGATAATAAAGAACGATATACTATTCCATTAGACCGAGCCACCGCCATCCACCGAGCAAATTGTCTTACATGACCTCAGTTACTAGATATTTTAAAAATAGTCAGATTTCAAAGAGAGATTAGCCTTCATCTAATGAAAGATTTGTGAAGGAATCAGTACTCATTTCCGTCCCTTTCATCTGAGTTCGAGCTTTTCAAAATAACAAGAAAAAAAATTAGTCAGATTTCAAAGAGAGATTAGCCTTCATCTGATGAAAGATTTGTAAGGGAATCAGTACTCATTTCCGTCCCTTTCATCTGAGTTCGAGCTTTTCAAAATAACAAGAAAAAAAAAAAACAACAAAAAAATTCTTTGCATCTCCTTTTCAGTTATCTGCCATTATTAATATTTAGTATCCCTACTCGGCGAATTCTTCACCAGCTAGAGACGGCAACCGAAACATCTTTCACAGGCAATACGCCGATTTGTAGCAGGCTAATAAGCAACCATACTCATGGCCTCGACAGAAAATCTTTTAAAACTACCTCCAACCACTAGAGACTTATTGTTAAGCGAAAAGATCACCAGCGACTTAGCTATGACTACTTCGCTTAAATTTCACGATTTGCAAACATGAATACTCTCGATTCGATTATCGTGTTGCATTGCATGTCGTCTTTGGATTCTAGTGATCTTTCGGTCGCTCTTCGGTAGGGAACAGAACGCTGCTCACAGATTGAATCAGCGACACAATTTTCTACAGGTTTTCCTCAAATTCAAAATCCAAGACATAACTCAAGGAGTTATATTTTCAGAGTTATATTTTGATGAATTGGATCATGATTACGATTCCAATGTAATAAATTATAACCATGGAATATTAGTGTTTGAGCCTTTTATATTATATTCTTACTCTGTCCTGGACATTGAGTTCTACCTGGATTCTATCCTCTTGGGAATATATATATATATATATATATATATATATATATATATATATATATATATATATAGTGTCCACTAATATTATATATATATATATGTATATATATATATATATATATATATATATATATATATATATATATATATATATATATATATATATATATATATATATCCCAGCCTTTTCATTTCTTTCTTTCTTTCTATCTCAGTCTTTCTATCTGTCTGTCTGTATGTATGTTTCTCTCTCTTTCTCTCTCTCTCTCTCTCTATATATATATATATATATATATATTATATATATATTATATATATATATATATATATATATATATATATATATATATATATATATATCCTAGTCTTTCTTTCTTTTTTTATTTCACCATCTTTCTATCTGTCTGACTGTCTGTCTGTCTCTCTCTCTGTATATATCCCAGTGTTTCTATTTCTTTCTTTCTTTCTTTCTTTCTTTCTTTCTTTCTTTCTTTCTTTCTTTCTTTCTTTCTTTCTGTCTGTCTCTATCTATCTATCTATCTATCTATCTATCTATCTATCTATCTATCTATCTATCCCAGTCTTTCCATTTCTTTCTTTCTATCTATCATATAGTAGACTAATAATGGGTAAATTAAAAACAAAGTGTAAAAATCTCCAAAGTAATGCGTTTTCACTCCTCGGAGTCAGTCACACGCACACATACATATGCAGGGTACGATGTGTTTATTTTGTCGCCATTTTATATTTTTCTAATTTCGCGCATGCGCCATGTTTGTTTTTGATTTTGTCGACTGCACAGTACAATAGGTCAGTTGGGCGCCGTCTGTGAGAAAAAAAGAGCACCATGACGCAATTCACTCCGCCAGAAATTTGGAAACGGCATGCTGTACTACTTGGCATTCGAAATACGAACATTTCAGAGTGTTTAGGTGTCAATCAGAGGACAGTGCAGAGGACTCGGAAAGAGTTGAATGAGTCTAATGGTGATTACGAAGGTAGGACAGCTCGGAAAAATCACGTTGATCGTTCTGATAAGAAAATAACTCCCGAAATTGTTGATGAGATCCAGGCCATGATTGACAACGATCCCTGCAAATCAGTCAAATCCATAGCCAGAAACATAGAAGTGTCTGAGTTTCTTATCAAGCAGGTAGTGCATGAAGACATTCTCAACAGGACTCAATGCTACACAAGCAGAAGAACTCAGTCATGGCTGTCAGACAATTTCTGCGACCACATTACCCTTTACATCTGGTAACCTAACCCCCCAGACTTCAACCTCCTTGTAACACCAAAGATGAACTGAAGGCAAGGATTATGGCATCATTGATCAACTTAAACAAAGAGAGAGCCCAGATGAGATGCAGGAGATTCGGAAGTTGTCTGGGGGCTGTGGTTTTATTGAATACATTTACTCTTTAGTATTTCAAGATTTTTTTGTAATTTTGGTAAATATATCTGTTAAAATGAGACATCAGTGTTATTTATTATTATTTTTTTTTTTTTGCATAATTTAGACGACAATTTATCCATCGCACCCTCTAGGTTTTGTCAGCAATTACAGCAATAATTGATAGCATATGACTTCATTTTACTTCTTAGTTTGTACGTTCACATATTCCCAGACACGTCTTCACTTATTTTCCGCTTTAGGGTTAGTATTAGAAATCCGCATCACGTTGAAACAACTGTTCCCATACCATCATCAAAGTTAAGAAACGTCAAGTCGAGTCTGGTCAGTACCTAGATAGATGGGTAACCGCTTAGGAATATCAGGTGCTCTAAACTTGGATGTGCGGGTGGTGTGATGGATAATGGCTCGGAATTTTTAATCGGAAGGCCGAGTTCCAATTCCAGTTGGGTTCCTTATATTCCCTTACGGGTAAATACCTCTGGGAAAGGTATGGGTTAGTATTAGATAACCCAAGAAATCACATTGAAACACCGGTTCCCGTACGATCACCAAAGTTAAGCAATGTCGTGCCTGGTCAGTACCTCGATGGGTGACAGCTTGCGAATAGCGGGTTTCCTCTTTAGGTTTAAATTAGTTAACCCCGGAAATTCGCATCACGTTAAAAACACCGATTCCCGTACAATCACCGAAGTTAAGCAAAGTCGAACCCAACCAGTACCTAGATGGGTAACAATCTGTGAATACTAGGTGCTGTATACTTGGATGCATGAGCCATTACTCTTTGAGTAATGGCTCGGAATTTTTAATCGGAGGGCCGAGTTCTAATTCCAGTTGGGTTCTAATATGTTATTATACTACTTGAACAAAAATATATTGCTCAGTGCTCACAATTAAAGAGTTTTATATCAATCTCTTTCGTTATATTGTTTAATGCTTTAGATTAATCTATGTTCCTCGGAGAAGATTTAATCGAAAAGCTGGCCGCTTAACAGGACTTACACAACATTTTTCTTCTTTTGACAGTAACTTTAGCTTACGGCCATATCACGTTGAAACATCGGTTCCCGTACGATCAGCGAAGTTTAGCAACTTCGAGCCTGCTCGGTACCTAGATGGGTGACAGCTTGGAAATAACAGGAGTTGTAAGCTTGGATGTGTAGATAGTGTAATGAATTGTTTATCGGATAGCCGAGTTCCAATTACCGTTGGGTTCGTTATATCCACTCATGCGCAAATACCCTTGAGAAAGACATGAATCCATCTCTTCTTCTCCTGTTATGGGTTAATTAGTAAGACTTGTATCACTAAAACCATTATTATTTAAAAAAGTAACTTAGATTTCCGTATTAAATAACGCATAGAGCAAACCAAAAATCAAGCAAGCCACAGACTAACCAACCGAAAATCCGAATACAAAAGCTTGTGTTGAATTTTTAATATCCAATTATTCTATGTTTAGTCTAATCTAAGTTTATCGTAACTTGGACTAGCCTATAGTCCGAATAAACTAGACCATGAAAGCTTGGAGAGTACAGGATTTCGAAGTCGACTATCTTAACTTTAATCTCGGTCAAAGTAGGTAGAATTTTCATCTTGCTCGAGCTGCTCCTATCTTCACAAATTAATTCTACCCGCCTTGCATGTTTATTCTGAAATTTATAGGCAAGATCGAGAATGCCGATAAATTCGCGAGAAATGTGCATATTCGATGGAATGTTAGGGCCCTTCCTATCTTTGCCGCTGAATAAGTCTATTCACCGAAAAAGAAGTCGGCCGTTGTCTAGTGTCATTAGTCGCATGATTAATGCGTTTCGCCCAATGAAATGAAAGCTTTTCTTTTAACAGTAGGCTCAGTCTGCCTGTCACAGGAAGTCAAACAAACACGTCACAGGAAAAAACAAAAACAAAAAAAAAAAAACGGTTAACCAACCAAGAATTTCCTCTCGAAAGATGCTCAGAAATGAGTCCTTTCATCCCAAGCAGGGCAATAAAGCCACTAAGATACAAGGCGCGGTTATCGAGGGTTAGTGAATATGAGAAAAAAAAGCATTATTGAGGGAGAACGAAAAACATAGGAATTAAGAAGGCAGAAGATAACGATTGACATTACATTTAAATTTTTGAAGATCAAAGTTGACTGGAATGCAAGAAGCCTGAAACGAGGTGCGCGAAAGAAGAAACTGTTAGCATATAACTTACGGTTGCGTCTAGCAATTTCAACCGTAACTGGCCGACAATCTACAATTATGTTTAAATTCGTAAATTCTAGGTACCCTAGTAGAAAGTTCATCATAACAATTACTGCAAAGGTGTTTATAGAAAAGGCAAAGGGAACTGAAGCTGAGATGCCAAGTTAGGACCAATAACATTGCAGATTTTTCTTTGGGCTTTATTAAGAATCTCTAAATATATAGCAGGATCTACAGTTTCTCTATGACCTCCTAACTAGTCCCTATATATCTCCATATGTACAATTATCTGTTAGAGCTGAGGAATAAAAATAAATTTTTACCATTACCGTTAGAGATCAGATCAGATACTATACTTTGATCCCAGCTTGATTGCTAGGGAGCGAAGAAAAGCGTAATTTGAATGGCACTGGCTGCTCGGTCAACAGATACATAGTTTCCATTGTGAAATAAATCAATATACGTGCTTAGACTTTTAAACACGCTACGCATGAATGAAACCCTTTCCAGCTTTCAAACCAGAGAACTGGTCAGGGGCTCAACCCTTTCCACCATTTTTCCTCAGTCGAAACGTTGCTAACATCTCGCTACTCTAAAGCTGATTTTTAAAGATGTTCAGGCGAGCAAACTACATGACTTCGTTGCACCAGTTCAGACCATCACAGCTAAGACCGGCTTCGGTGAATCGACACGTTGTTCCCTTCATATTCTATTAGCGAGGAGAAAATTCGACAGCTTCAGCCTTAGAACTGCTACAATATGGAACGGACCCCCGAGAGTTGCTTCCTCGATCACTAAAAGGTTGATCTCTTCACGTCGAGGGTCAACCATTATCTATCCTATATGTTCTTATGAGAGTCTGCCTATATTTCTCAAGGACACATGGCACAGTGGATAAAGGTGTTGGTTAGATCCAGTGACAAACCCAAAGAGAGTGAGTTCAATACCCGGTTAAGGCAGTGGAGAACTTTCAGAGGGAAAATTAGCAGGATATAACTGATAACTGACTTCCATCAAACATGGCACGTGGAACTAGAACAGTCTACCCCAGTGATCGAAATAAAGGGTTCAGTTCGAAATTCCATACACCTGAAGAAGGCCGGGGCGTACAACGGCCGAAACGTTGTGATAAATATGGCGACAAAGATGAGGACAATAGTCCGAATAATGTAAATAATATTCTTATAATTTTTCAACCTTCGCACTCTACCTGCAAGCTTCTCTTACAACGTCCTTAGTTAGTAAATTTCTACATTGAAAGGCTTTTGGGTTGAACTGAAATTGCTACTCACCAATTGAAATACGAATTCGATGGAAGATGTGAAAACTGTGTGCATGTGACATAGCGGGTTTTACCAGTGAAGGTCTGAACTGGTGGAAACATTCAATGTAGTTCGCCCGAACATCCAACACGATGGCAGCGATAGTGTAGCAAAACGATACCAATGCTCCGTCTTTGGGAAAGGGAATGTAGAATGGTAAAAATTCGTCGCTTTTAAAATGCAGAAACGCTTTTGAACTCCGCCGAGGCTTTTAAAGAGCGTTTTTTTTTTTTTACTGATGAATTTGCGATCGAGATTCTTTAAGCCACGGAAGATAAACTGTTTTATTCTTTACAATTAAGCTCAACTATCGTGTCCACAGCTTGCACGTTAAAGTGATTTACCGTCCGGATGTTAAAAAAGTCTTCTTTATGATCGTTTTAAGTGCATTCGCCTCACACTGGCATTTCAGGTGCATCGAATCAGGCATTACGATAACATCATCAACATTACTGACGTGTTACTTTTCGTTTTGCTAATGACTAGAGCGGCGGTCTCTTTCTCTACGCCAAATTCCTTTGTCACGTCCTGGTGCTGTGTTCGGGTAATGACGCCGAGTCAACGAGGGTAGGGAGAAGGCTGTTAGTCCACCATTTCAATCCTCTTCCCTCGTGTTCGTTATGGATGGCCTTAATCACCAAAACCTTAGTATTTTGCTTGTCGTTTTATGACTGCCTACAAGCATCAGTTGACGTGATTTTATGATAAACGGGATCTGCACTGATACGCCATGAGTTTTTATTATTAGCTGGTTTCAAGTTGCAATGAACTGGGGGTAAATAAGTGCTTATCTATCTATCTATCTATCTATCTATCTATCTATTTATCTAGCTAGCTAGCTAGCTAGCTAGATAGATAGATTGAGCTAGCACACACACACACACACACACACACACACACATATATATATATATATATATATATATATATACTCGACTCTCCGGTCGAATTCGACGTATGAGGGTCAAGCAGATCAGTTCCTAGGAAACCGGCAGCCCGACACCAGCACATGAGATTTGATTATAGTGGTGAAGGTTTTGTGGAGAAACATCCTTTTTGAAGGGCTGAATACAGAAAATACAAAACTTGCGGAGGGTCGTTTGGGGACCATGTTGCACGTAGTGCAACAAGGTCCCCAAACGACCCTCCGCAAGTTTTGAATTCATTGTCCTTCTCTTAGGCCAGTTGCCGTCCAAGGCTATAGAACCCAGTCTGACCTGCTATTTACCCATAGCTGGGGGGAGAAGAAGCATGTAAGTGAATGTAATGGATTTGAACTCGATTCCCCGAATCCTTAATCTAAGCTGCTATTCATTACTCCAGTGTGCCTCCTGATGTGAATGTGTCGATTCACCGTACATGGCATATATATATATATATATATATATATATATATATATATATATATATATATATATATATATATATATATCAGTCTATTCAAATCTATCTATCTTAGTTTGCTTATATGTATGTATGTATGAATCTGTCTATCTGTTGGTGCTCTCTCAAGTGACTCGTTCGATAGCTGGTCTAAGGAGTCACTTGAGAGCGTACCTATGGAGGGTAGCAATTGGCTGAAAAACTGTAAACGACCAGCAATTGAAATGTGATTTTGCGGTAAGACATCGGGTCCAGAAGCGGTTTCATGTGACATTTTAAATTGCATAATAATGTGCAACCCGCTGTTGCACCTCTTAAGTGCCCTGTTTGTGCCAGATTATGTAAATCCCTTGCTGAGCTAAAGAGCCACATTCATCCAGCACATCTGTAGATATTCTGCAAAAGGATATGTAGTAATGGCCGTACTCGAAAACGAGTTGGCAACCACTATCTATCTATCTATCTATCTATCTATCTATCTATCTATCTATCTATCTATCTATATCAGTCCATTGATATCTATCTATCTATCTATCTATCTATCTATCTATCTATCTATCTATCTATCTATCTATCTATCTATATCAGTCCATTGATATCTATCTATCTATCTATCTATCTATCTATCTATCTATCTATCTATCTATCTATCGCAGTCCATTGATATCTATCTATCTATCTATCTATCTATCTATCTATCTATCTATCTATCTCAGTCCATTGA
>OZ010587.1:90912373-90989873 GCA_963932145.1 Acanthosepion lycidas
AAAAAAAGACAGCGATCTGTTAAGAATGACGGGAATGAACGTTATATCTGTGATTTTGAGGAAGACAGGAAGATAAAACAAACAAACCATAAACATTAAGCTAATGAAAAGAATTGCCAGACGAAAAGAAGACAAACAAAATGGCTGAAAAGGAAGTGGGGGAGGAGGAATTGAAAGATGATGATTGGGAAACGGAAGTGATTACAAGATTGCGAATCCGATGAAGATAAAAAACAAAAAAACAAAGACGTAAAGCAACGCGTCAAGTTTGTGTTTACATCGACTGAAGCATTATTGTTGAAATTAATTATGACAATAATTACCGAATCTGTCGTAATATAACGCGCAATAACATATAATACTCAGCCATTATAATACTCAGACATTATTTGATAAGACATATTTAGAATAACAATTATTTCATAACCTCATTCAGTAATGTTTAAGAAACAGCTCTTAGGATACAGAAAACTTATTGCTATTGTGTGAGAGAGCAACATGCCAACAAAGTAATGCTAAGACACAAATAAAAGAAGCCCAGCAACGTCACCTTTTTTCAGGTTTCCAACTCAGCCATTACAGTACAGAGTTGCAAGTGTTTCTTCCAGTAATGACACGATTCTAACGCCCATCCTCCGTATAATTATAAATATTGGGCAAGGTCCCGGTATTTCTCTGTCTCTTTCTCCCATTTAATCTGTGGTCCGCCAGCATAGCCATATTTACGATCTGGTACGCTCCTTTTTCTTATTTATGGTTACTGGATGGGCTGGGGGTGTGGTCTGAGTGGCGAAATCTAATAATATTGTGTTTATTATTATTAATCTTATGTGATATCTTCTACGACTCTTGAGGTGTTTCGGTCCTTATTATTATTATTATTATTATTATTATTATTTGATATCCTCTGTGACTTTTGAGGTGTTTCGGTCGGCTGTTGATAATCATAGCACAGGTTCTAGAGCACAACACTATCCGCAGCACATGAACTGTTTCTAAGGAGCACTGCCACCTGCGCCCTCCCAATGATGTCAGGTATGCCCAAGGCTTCTTTTGAGGCAGAAAAATTCCTGGAAATAGTCCCCAGTGCTCCAAGTAGAAAATGGACAAAATTGAACTGTTGATTATTATATTTCACTGATTTGCCCTCGCAATTCTTTGAACCTCTATATTTTCCCCTGTACTGTCTTCATAATATTCTTATCTTATAATATTAGGTTGGTGCAAAAGTAATGTCGTTTTCTCACATAGTAACATATGTGAGAAAACGACATTATTTTTGCACCAACCTAATAATAATAATATTATTATTAATAATAATAATAAATTTTAATCGATTGAGCTAGCTCAGACATTATATCAAGGATGGGTCAGTAGAGATGTGATTTAGTTGGATGTTGTCTCCAAGAGATGTTAAGCATAGCTTTCAGCATCCGAGTATAGGTTCCATCTAGCTTAGACTCTAGGGTTTTAGTTAATTTCCAAACAGTGGCACCATACACAATGTATAGTGCCACAATTATATGGAAAATATTATATAAACCATATATGAAAAATTATGTTCCATTACCTTTCGCCATTTTTCAAGAACTTTCATGATTCCTTTCTCTTAAAACTTGGCTGGCACCTTTTTGGTCGATGAACTGCTACAGGTTTCCTTTAAAGACTTTCATAGAAAATTTTCACACTAAAGCAATATTACAGAAATTGAAATAAGTGTCAGTTCCAAACATACAGAGTCTTTTGTAGGAAAATCTTTTCTGTGATTTAGTTGGATGTTGTTTCCAAGAGATTTTAAGTAAAGCAAACTCTTGTTACTGAAATGTTAGATTTTTACTTTAAAAAATATAAAAATATATCATTTTAAAAAAGTTTTAAAAAATGACTGGGTGGCTTCAAAACTTTTTTCCTGTGAAAAAATTAGCATTAATTGATGACAATAATTTCTGTTATGGGGGAACACACCTATAATAAGTAGGAGTAGTAACAGTAACGAGTCAGTCGGTCGGTCAGTGAGTCGATGTCGGACGACAGTTAGTCGAATACGAAAGTATCAGCGACCACAAGTAGATTACTCTGCGTAATACTTATTATATCAATTTCCTAACGTTTTGTACGTCGAACCTATTTTAGGACTGACTCAGTACAAATACAATCCTCCACTGCGAAATAACTCCACAACAATTTCAAAACAATTGCATCTGAGTGTAGGTTCCATCAAGCTTAGAGTTTAAGTTAAAGTGCAAGCAATGGCACCTTATATTTAAATCGTCTCTACAGTGGCGCGAAAGAAGCTCCGTTTGAGGTTGCCTAGTAGATACGATTTCCAGATTATATCCATTTTATTCAAGGCAATAGAGTCTTTAAGCTTCAATATACTTTGAGCAAATTTCCGCAGGTGTACATGTGAAAATGTTTTCAACGAAATCTTGAATCTGGTTTTTATCAGAGAAGGTTTTCCCCCGCATCAAAGCTTTTTTGCAGGGTTCGACAAAGGTAATGATCGGCCGGTGCGAGATCATGTCTATATGGCGGTAATGTTGAACGGACTGAGTTCAAAAATATTTTCTTGCTATATGTAGTCATGAGATGTTATTTTTGTTGTCATGGAGAGGGAAAAGCATTTTTCCTATTGACGAGTGCATCTGAGTGTTGTTTTCATCAAGCTTAGACTCTAGTGTTTTAGTTAATGTCCAAGCAGTGGCACCATGCATTAAAACCGACTCTACAGTGGCGCGAAGGAAGTTCTGTTTGAGGTTGCTTGGTAGATCAGATTTCCAGATTACATCCATTTTATTCAAGGCAACACAGGATTCAACGATGCGAATTTTCACATCCTTTTTAGTAAGATTTATTTCGCTTTCTAGGTATATAACAGATTCGACAGAGTTTATTGATTCACCTTGTATTGAACCTTGCTGGATGAATATTATGATTTCAGTTTTAGAGCCGTTGAAGTAGAGTCAACAACAACAACAATAATAATAATAATAATAATTGTACTCTTAACAATAATAATAATATAATAGCTACATCTTCCGTAATATAACGTGAACTGATCTTCAATTAAAACCATGAAACTTTGAAGGACAGTTCGAAGAGAATAACCGAAGCGTAAGAGTGAGCTTTTTTAGTGCTTGAAGAATGGTTGAAAAGGATTGCCATTTACTTTTTTCAAAAACTGTTGCAAAGAATGCCAAGAATTGCAAAAAGCAGTAATTATGTCAGGTGGTGGTTTTATTGAGGAAAACAAAATATGATGCTGTTGTTTGATCATTTCTTTTATCGTTAAATGCTTATTTTTTGTCAAAATAAAAGCAAATACACTGTAGTTACTGAAATATTATCTCATAATTTGAAAGAATATTAAAAATATCACATTTTAAGAAATTTTAAGGAAATGCAGGGTTGCCTCAAACTTTTTGTCTGTAGTGTATCGTGCCTATATTAAAATGATATTACTAAAAACGGTGCAACGAGAAACACACTTTCCTGGATGAGTGTTTAAAAAGCTAGTTCCATCACTACTGATTCGTGAGTAGATATCATTACAGTACATATTGAGTCCTTCAAATTTGTGGCCATGTGTTAAACTAAGCCCTGGAAATAACTATTACAAATGACACAGAAAGAATCAATTCAGTAGTCCGTAAAACTCAGCTTGTTAAATAATTCGCTTAAAGGCCTCCAATGTAGATTTCGGACAAAGGAATCCAATGATGAGTTCGGATAAGGCAATACAATCTAAGGTTCGGATAAGGGAATTCAAAGTAGAGTTCAGGCAAGGAAATCAAATGTAATGTTCGAACAAGAGCATCCAGTATAGCGTTCGGATAAGGGAATAAATATTGAGTTCAGACGAAGGAATCTAGTGTAGAGTGTGAACGATGGAATGCAGATTTCGGACGAGGAAATGCAATGTAGCATGAGATGAATTAGACAGGAGAGTTCGAAGTGAATACCCAGAGAGTGAGTGTGAGCCTTTTCAGTGCTTGAAGAATGCTAGGGAAGATCTATCATCTACCTTTTTTATAAAAAAAACTGTTGAACAGAATGCCAAGAATTTGTAAAGCAGTAATTAAGGCAGTTGGTGGTTTTATTGATGAAAACAAAATATGATGCTGTTGTATGCTATATTTTGTATAGTTAAGTGCTTATTGTTTGTTAATGAAATGTTATATTTTTACTTTAAAAAATACAAAAACATATCATTTTAAAAAGTTTTTGAAAGAAATGCTGAGTGGGCCCAAACATTTTGCCTGTAGTAAAGCATTGATTGCTTCAGTGAACAAAATTAGCATTAATTGATGACATGTATTTCAAAACATTTTTCAAATTATTTAAGTTCAGTTAATTCCAGTTTTACAATTATAATATTGTGATTTTATTTTTGACCTGGGTAACTGGTTCTTTATTATCATAATTCAAAAAGTAACAAGGGTAATAAGTCACAAAACATACAGTAAAATATTTCAGGAATAACTCAGATTGGGACAATAAAACCGTTTTCACTCCACTCTGGTCACTAAGCACGTGCTTGCTATACTACTCTACAGTTGCAAACTTTGCATAAAAAATTTGCTGACAAAAACAACCATTTTGCTTAATTTAAGTCTATTTCAGCACTGCTGCTATGGTGGGAGATGGAAGTATATCTTTATCACATGTCACTCTCTCTTTTTTCTTGTCCAAATCATTTCCAGGTCGACTGCTACAGTAGTAAGGAGATCTCCCTTCTATATTTTTCGACCCTAAAATTGAGAGGAAGCTGTCACAGATCCTAAATAAGAAGAAGGTCTACTTCACAATAATTATAGACAGCTGACTCAACGTTACACCAAGCTGTCATATATGTTAGGCGCTCAGAACACTTTGTGAAATTGAAACGGTGATCCCATCCATAGCAAGCGGATGGTAAGTTTGGATTTAGATGAGGCCCTGGCAGTTGTTGGAAACCGACTGGAATCAGTTCCCTCCTTTGGAGAATGTACTAACAGTCCATTAGATAATCTGATAGAAATGTTGACGTTCTGTGTACAAAAAACATTCTTCCAACTAGAATCTGGCATATAACAGCAGGTGGAAGGGTTGTCTATGGGTTCTCCATTGTCACCAGTTATGGCAAACATATACATGGAATACTTCAAGGAAATTGCTTCAGAAACTAAAGCCAACAGTATGACTGAAATATGTAGGCAACACCTTCATACTCTGGTCTTAACAAGAAACTATAGAAATACTAATGGACTATGTGAACTCAATAAGACCTTCGATCCAGTTCACAATGGAAGAAGAAAATAATAATCAGTTAGCCTTCGTGGATGTACTCATAACTCGCACAGACAATGGGTTCAAGACATCTGTATATCACAAGCCAACTTTCACCGAACAATATCAACTTCAATTCTCACCATCCATATAGTAGGAAGAAAGGGATATTTCGATGTCTACAACACCCGGTAAAGATCAAAGAGGCGACACAGACACCGGCTAATAGGAAATGGTAAGCATCAATTGTGCCCTTCAGAATAACAACTACCCTGTAAACATAACATCAGCGTCTGCAGGTGGAAACAGAAGGTTCAAGAAGAGCTAGAAAATTTACACGATCTCTCTACTTTATATCAAGATCAAGATTCAGAAGATCTCCAGTCCGTTCAACAACAGAACTATATTCAGAAGCAGTTGTACTCTACTGAGAAATCTATGCTGTGTCAAGTCTAATATTGCGAAGAACATAACCAAGAACTGTGTGTTCTCCATTTCTTGATGTTGTGGTAAAGAATATAATGTGAAATAAGCTGACTCCTAAATATAAGGATGGAGGAACATCGAAAAGCCGTAGTGATGAGTTAAACAATGAAATCAGGCATGGCTGATCATGTATTGAGGGAAAAGGGCAGTCATCAGTACTTGTGGAATGAAATGAAAATACTGGACAAGGAAGAAAACTGGAGAGTTAAACGTCTGAAAGTATCAGCGTATATGCTAAGCTATGATGACCTCCTTAGTAGACTTGTCATAGAATTAAATACAACATGAGAGCCGCTAACATAGAAAGGAAAGAAGTGACAGCAGCAGCAACTGTAAGAACAGGGAAACCTCAGTGAATTTGGTGATATAGCAATAGTGACTTCAATTCCTAGGTCGGGTAGTGTGTACTCAATAGTCCGCATGCAATTAATGTACATAAAAAGTACGTTCTATATTTTGTCTATTTCTTTCTTTGTTTAGTCGCATTCACCTACTACTTACCAGTTGAAGTAGATTGTTAGTAGAATATTCACTGTCTTGGTAAGAAAATAATTTTGGTCCAGAACTCTGAATTAGAGAATGTAACATTGATTCACTTAAGACTGGGGTAGCATCAGGACAGTTTTTATTAATAATAATAATAATAATAATAATAATAATAATAATAACAGTAATGATAATGATAATAATGATAATATTGGAGTTTATTATTTCTGCTTAGAATAAATAGAAGAAAAATTGTAAATAGCGAAATAACTTATTTCAAAGCTTGAACTCATGTTCAACATATCAGGAAACCGTCTCCCATGTCAGCATATATGTCTTGGTTCAAGCATAACGAATACCAAACCGAGGCATTAAGGTGATACATAAGACATGTATAAACAGTGATAAAAAAGAATAGGCGAGAAAAGAAGAAGAAGAAGAAGAAGAAGAAGAAGAAGAAGAAGAAGAAGAAGAAGAAAATTAAAATTAAAAGTAAGAAGCAGAATTGGAGAGAATGAAAGAAGAAATAAAGAAGAAAAGAAAAATTGAAAAGGAATACTTGAGAGAAGAAGAAGAAAAAGAGACGATGAAAGAGAGAAGTAAGTGGAAGAATAATTGGAGTAAATAAAGAAGAAGAAGAAGAAGAAGAAGAAGAAGAAGAAGAAGAAAGTGAAGGAATCTCGAGAATAAATAGAAAAGTAAGTAGCAGAATTGGAGAGAATGAAAGAAGAAATAAAGAAGAAAAGAAAAATTGAAAAGGAATACTTGAGAGAAGAAGAAGAAAAAGAGACGATGAAAGAGAGAAGTAAGTGGAAGAATAATTGGAGTAAATAAAGAAGAAGAAGAAGAAGAAGAAGAAGAAGAAGAAGAAGAAGAAAGTGAAGGAATCTCGAGAATAAATAGAAAAGTAAGTAGCAGAATTGGAGAGAATGAAAGAAGAAATAAAGAAGAAAAGAAAAATTGAAAAGGAATACTTGAGAGAAGAAGAAGAAAAGAGGAGAGAAGATGAAATGGAAAAAATAGTTTAAGAAAGAGAAGAAAACAAGAGGAAGAATAATTGGAGAGAATTTATTATTATTATTATTATTATTATTATTAGTAGTAGTAGTAGTAGTAGTAGCAGTAGTAGTAGTAGTAGTAGAAGAAGAAGAAGAAGAAGAAGAGGAAGAAGAAGAAACAAAGCGATACTAGACAAAGAAAAAATCTGATGTGATATAAAGATTATTGGTTGAACATAACAATGTCAACAATAATGATATTTGTTCGGGAAACTGACGCAGAGAACAATTAAGCCAAGACAGATTGACATCGAGGTCAAGTTCAATGGAGCAAGGTGGGTGCAACTAGTTGAGGTTTATATATAATGGGACGGGGGAGTTCTAGGTGGAGGCAGGAGGGAGAACAATTCTGTTCATCCGGTTGTCGAACACAAGTCAGAATTGTTCCAATCACAGTTTTCTTTTTTCCCTGGAACTATTTAAGAAATGCCAGAAAAAATATTTCTAATATAGGACAGCACAGTGGGCTAACAGAGCCGGTGTAATGGTTAGTAAGCTTGTCTCGCTAGAAAAATAACGACTGAGTAGCGAGTTCGATCCTCACTGGGTGTGCTACACTTTCGGACTTGCGCCACATATAAACTACGCTTGGAAAATCACTATAGGACAGTACAATTTGGCAATATGCACCGTTCATCGAAAGTTACAGTTGAGTGAATAGATTGTCTTAATTTAAGGCTTATTTTTAATATAACGCATTTAAGGCTTATTTTTAATATGACGCATTTAAGGCTTATTTTAATATGACGCATTTAAGGCTTACTTTTAATATGACGCATTTAAGGCTTATTTTTTTTAATATAACGTATTTAAGGCTTATTTTTCAATATGACGCATTTAAGGCTTATTTTTAATATAACGCATTTAAGTTACGAGCATCTGGATTAAAGGCTGAAACGGAAGGCTTTTTATTAATATAACCCAAAACCATAGTGTTTTCACTAGAAACTTTCAGGTGAATATCATACATAATAGTACGAATCGAAAATACAGGTTCTGTGACAAATATTAAGAAACCATAGACCATCTAATCTCAGAATGTTCTGTACTGGCGCTAAATAAGTATAAAATCGTCATGATATAGTTGGGTAATATTTATATTGGACAAAGTGCAAACACTTTCGAAAAGATGGTAATAAACAATGCTGTGAACAACACCCAGCCCAGGTTACAGAAAGAGAAGGCATCAAAATTCTGTGGGTTACACCATCTTTATAGACATCTTTACCAATAGGCCGGACATAATTGTCAAAAACAGAACAGAAAAACCCTATTGCTAAGTATTTCCGAGCGTACTGTATCATTGCAACCAAGGAATTTGAAAAAATATCGAAGTATAAAGACGTAGAAATCGAAATAGAAAAAGAATGTGGAAATTGAAAAAAAGAATAGTATCAGTCATAGTAGGTGCGCTTGGAATGATAAAAAGGAACACAACAACACATTGAAAATATCCCTGGAAATCCAAAAGAGAAATCCAAAAAGTAGTCTTGATAAGTACAGTCCATTGACTACGAATAATTTTGTTCATGTAACGTTAGTGATATCATGGGAGTTAGAAAAAGAAATCATGAAATGTAGCCATAACAACACACCACTAACTGCCTTAGGTCTTCCTGCAGACTTGGTAGGTAGTGTGATCATAGCAGAAATCGAAATATAATAATAATAATAATAATAATAATAATAATAATAATAAGAAGAAGAAGAAGAAGAAGAAGAAGAAGAAGAGTGGAAAGGAAGAAGGCTGAGGAAGTAAAAGTAGGAGATCAAGGAAGACTAAAGAAGAAGATTGGTTGGTTGGTTGGTTGGTTGGTTGGGTTTTATGGCATATCAACCACTGTGGGTCATTTAATGCGAAATTAAGTTATATATATATATATATATATATATATATATATATATATATATATATATATGCATACATACACATATACCTATACATATATTAAATATACAGTACTATTAAACATATAGCTGGCAACATTATTTTTTCAAAAATGCATAGCTGGCAACATTATTGTTTCAAAAGCGTATAGCTGGCAACATTATTTTTACCAAAAAACGTATAGCTGGCAACATTATTTTTACCAAAAAACGTATAGCTGGCAACATTATTGTTTCAAAAACGTATAGCTGGCAACATTATTGTTTCAAAAATGTATAGCTGGCAACATTATTTTTCCGAAAAGATTATCTGAAGCCTTGTTGTTGGACGTAGTTTATCGTCATACCCAGGACGCGAAGAAGAAGAAGAAGAAGACTGGGGAAGACTAAAGAAGAAGAAGAAGAAGAAGACTGGGGAAGACTAAAGAAGAAGAAGAAGAAGAAGAAGAAGAAGAAGAAGAAGACTGGGGAAGACTAAAGAAGAAGAAGAAGAAGAAGACTGGGGAAGACTAAAGAAGAAGAAGAAGAAGAAGAAGACTGGGGAAGACTAAAGAAGAAGAAGACTGGGGAAGACTAAAGAAGAAGAAGAAGAAGAAGAAGAAGAAGAAGAAGAAGAAGAAGAAGACTGGGGAAGACTAAAGAAGAAGAAGAAGAAGAAGACTGGGGAAGACTAAAGAAGAAGAAGAAGAAGAAGAAGAAGACTGGGGAAGACTAAAGAAGAAGAAGACTGGGGAAGACTAAAGAAGAAGAAGAAGAAGAAGAAGAAGAAGAAGAAGACTGGGGAAGACTAAAGAAGAAGAAGAAGAGGAAGACTGGGGAAGACTAAAGAAGAAGAAGAAGAAGAAGAAGATGAAGAAGAAGAAGAAACAGACTGGGGAAGACTAAAGAAGAAGAAGAAGAAGAAGAAGAATCGAGGAGACTAGAGAAGAAGAAAATGTTTCTCGTTTCTCTTATTACCCTTCTTCATATAGTCATTTTTTCATCTTTCTTTCCTTCCTTCCTTTCTTCCTTCCTTCCTTCCATTAGTCTAGAAAAGAACTTTGTACGAAGAAGAAGAAGAACGGAGAGGAAGAAGATGATTAATTTTGTTATATTTATTATACTAGTATAACGAAACAATCCTTGAAAATGTCTAACAGTTTAGCCAAAAGCACGCACAACTCACAAAATTTTGAAGCATTTTTACATTCATTAAGTCTAGAAAAGAAGACCTTTGTACGTATATATATAAGGAAAACATAAGAAAAAATAAAAAAGATTATCTTCTCTCTCTCTATGTATATATATATATATATATATATATATATATATATATATGAGTGTGTGTGTGTGTGTGTGTGTGTGTGTGAGTGTGTGTGTAAACGTATTATTCCCATCAGCGTATCATTAAATTAAAAAGAGTAGTAGTTGCCAGTAAGAGAAATATTATGCCGCTTCTGAAGAACAAGGAAGAATTGAAAAAAGTTTATTTTTGCTTTTTTTTTTAGAATGTTCAGGGTGGGCACTAGTAGCAGAAAGTCGGGTGAGAGGTTGACGGATTTCGGAAGTTGGGCATCGATTACTCTTTTTCACTTCTTCATCCTAAGCTGCTTAGCCAAGTGTAGCGTAAAGAGCCATTATCACTCACAAGGGAACTCACCTTCTTCCTGACACAAATGGTTAGTCTGCCCATTTGTAATCACCTACCATCTTTGGCACCCGCCACCCAATACTCTCCTTTCTTCCAATGCCCATTACTCTTTTCTCCTTCATCTTTTACGCGTTCTCCTTCACCCCATCCTCAAACTCACACTTTTTCGATGACTTCTATTCTTTCTCTCCTCTCTCTCCTTCAGCAATGGCCATATTTGTTGTGACCGACAGACGTTACCATATTTAGTGTACATTAACTGGTATCCATTATTACTAGTGGCCCTATGCCGAGTTTGTCTTGGATTTTTTAAAATACTTTTTTCTTACTTTTGCAATGATTTTTTTTTGTTTTCTATGATTGCTTCTAGATTTTAGTTATTTTTGTTGTGTTTGATGCACTGATGCTTTTTTGTTGTTCTTTTCAATACACATTTGACACGGATGAAAGTGTATTAGTTGTCTTTTTATACTGTTACTTTCTTAGCTGTTGTTAAATCTACTTAAAAATTCCTATCATTTATTTATTTTATTTATAATATTATCTATCTTTTTCTTTTAGCGGTTTTTGTTTCATTTTGTCTTTCCTTCCTTCCTTCCTTCCTCACTTCCTTCCTTCCTTCCTTTTACTCTCTTTTCTTCTTTGTATTTGGTTCTTTGTTTCTTTGACTCTTTCGTTTTCTTTTCTTCTTTTTTATATTATTTTCGATTATTTATTAATGTTTCACTCTTCTCTTTTATCACCTACTTCATATAGCCATTGTTTCTTTCTTTCTTTCCTTCCTTTCTTTCTTTCTTCCTTCCTTCTTTCCTTCTATTTTCATTCTTTACATTGTAATTTTTCCTTCATTTCTTTTTCCTTCATTACATTGGACTTGATTTCCTTCCTTCCTTCCTTCCTTCCTTCCTTCCTTCACCTCTGCCTTCCTTTCTGCCTTTCTCTCTTTTTCACTCCTCGTTCTTGGTTCTTTCTTTCTTTCTTTCTTTCTTTCTTTCTTTCTTTCTTTCTTTCTTTCCTTTCTTCCTTCCTTCCTTCGTCTTTTATTCCGTATATTGTATTTATTCTTTCCTTCTATCCCATCTTCCATTTACATTCTTTATATTTTATTACGTTTTCCTTCCCTTTTTATTCATTACAGTTTTTTCCTTACTTCTAAAATTTTTCATTGATTTATTTCCCGTTGGATCGTTTTTTTCTCTCTCTCTTTCTCTCTCTTTCTCTCTCTGTCAGTTCATTTCTTTTGTCAATTAATTTTTATTGACGATACGTTTCTCCCCCCCCCCCCGCCATCGTTTTGTCATTCGTTTTCATTTCCATATTTTGATCCATGCGTGTTTATTTTACTTTTCTTTTATCAAACTGATTTCAGAATTGCTTATTTTCTAGAGTCATTTTAATCGCACAAGCTTGATTTCTTTCCAGACTGACGGTAATCACAACCTATGAATCTCACTATCCACCCACGGCAGTGCATCTGGCATGTCTAACAGTAAAATAGACAGTTCATTAATTAATTAATTACCAGTTATATATATATATATATATATATATATATATATATATATATATATATATATATATATATATATATATATATATATATATATATAAAAACAATTGTCGGATTTTGTCCATTTCATATAGATGCAATTAATTTGGGGGATTTAGGCTTATAGCAATGAGTCTAGAAGAATCCTCAACCGAATGCAGAAAGCACTGGACGGCCGTTTTGTCCTATCTGGGACTCATCAGCAGTGCGCATCCACTACCGAGAGTCGAACCCGGACCGTTTTCGATACAACGTCAGACGATTGCGTTTAGCTTGAAATAAGCCTGTCGTCTCTGAGTGTTGAATTTTATGTTCACTTTTATTTATATATATATATCATTAAAAAAGACAGACAAGGTACTACGATTAAGCTTTTTATTTAATTTTTCTTGTGTTCTGAGAAGAGCTTTCTTTTCTGGACAAAGAGTGTGTAAGAACTGTCCAAATGTTTTATATTTCCGAGCGCTTTCGGCTATACCTTTAGCCATTATCAAGGATGATTCGATTTTCAGTTTAATTGAGTGTGTGCGTTCTGTATGTCTTAGTGTGTGGTAGGGATGTTTTTAATTTCCGAATACGGTTAGCACATTGTAGCTCTGTTCGTAGTTAATATTGCTAAGAGTTGGCTCTTTCTTTTTTATTATTAAAGCTTCCATTATTTTTAGTCTTTTTTTCTCAGGTGGATGCAGTTAATATATTTGTGTTTTCTACTAGTATGTTTCTAATGGAGTCTGGTAATGTTCTGTGTGTGTTTAAATGGGTTCTAATGGAGCTGTGATCAGATAGGTGTAACGTAAGACGTCTGGATAAGCATGTAGTTTTTGTAAGCGATGTAATTACTTATGAGTCCGGTTTGACCAGGAACATAGTTCCTTAAGGGTCATTTGAACTCATAGATAATGTTCGTTCTTTGTAATTTTGATTTAGTTGGCGTGTTGTTATTTTTGAGGATAAGGTTGGCTGTCTTAAATTTTTTATAATAGATAATAAATTTTTTTTTTATTCGGATCAATTGGAGTAGTATATTTCTATATAATATGCCTTAGAGAAGATTCGTCTTGTTTGTAATTAATATGCATTTGCTTTTTGTAATAAATGTGTATGTGATTTTTGGCTGTGTGTTCGCTATCGTTATTACTTGCTTTGGGAAGGAATAGTCTAATTTGTTGGTCTATAAGGTGGTTAGGGAAGCTGTTGTTGATTAGTGTTTGTTTAACGTTATTAAGTTCTTTGAGGAAGAGTAGTCGAGAAGATGAGTTCTGGTGTGCTCTATTTAGAAAGTTTTTTAATAATGCTCTTTTGTACCTAAGTGGACATTCGCTTTTGAAGTTAAGGTGGCACGAGTTTTTGCTGGTGGGTTTTTTGTATAGTGATGTAATGAAAGTGTTATTGCTTTATTCAACGAGGACATCTAAGAATGGAAGTTTGTTTTTTGGCTAAGTTCATATGTAAATTTAAGGACGGAGTTTTTCTCAAATGTGGTCTTAAGTGTCTCTATTTCTTTAATGTTATTTGCTAAAATAAAAAAATATCGTCTACGTAGCGAACATAGATTTTCGGTTTGCGGACCTGTGTAAATATCGTATTTTCTACGTAGGACATGTAATAATTGGAAAAGCATGGACCGAGTGGATTTCCCATACTAACACCATTAGTTTGGGTGGAAATGTTGCCATTATGGTCATAGAATGGGACTTTGGTTGTGCATGCGTGTAGTAATTTTTTTAGGATGAATGGTTTGATGGATGGCGGAGGGATGGAATTATTATTATTATAACCATATTATTATTATTATTATTATAACCATTATAATAACTTGTCTGTCGTTTTTAATGAAACATGCATAAAGGAAGGATTGGTGCCTAAATATACAACTATCAAATATATATATATATATATATATATATATATATATATATATATATATATATATATATATATATAGTCATCCACAGACAGACTGTTTCGTTGTAACCTAGCTCATCAGTGTGGTTAGACATCCGATTGTTTCAAGCCGAGATTGAAAACATCAGAAATTCTACCCACAAGCTATCGTCGCACGTCAGAGAGAAAGGGAAATTTTAACGTTTTTACTACACTAAAGACATTAATGGAAAGGAGAGTCCTATTCTAGTTGAAAAGCATTGCATTAGCAGCAACAGCCACTGTTTATAAAATCACCCCTTCCTCTCCGAGAGCTCAATCGAATTATGAAAAAAAAAACACTCTTGACACTTCTATGTGGCATGCCCATTCTGGATGTAGGCGACAATGGTTCTCCGCAATTTACTATCATTTGTAGCACTTGGTAAGGTTTGTATTTTTTCCATCCTTTTTAATTCCGGTTTTGTCATACATTTTCACAAGGTATATCAATTTAAAAATAAGCGCTACGTATTTGAAAAATAAGTTATACGGGAATTTAAAAATATCGTTTACGTATCAATATGAGCTATATATTAATTTAAAAATAAGATAAATATATAGTAATTAAAAATAATTGCTATATATATATATATATATATATATATATATATATATATATATATATAATGGACTCTCCCGTCGGTTTCGACGTATGAGAATCTGACAGCTTATTGATTCAGTTATGAAAGTTTATGATTTACAAAGGATGCCACATATGGAGCAAGTGTGAGGATTGTGAGATGGGATCACTGTTACATTGGCTGACCTTTTAGATCTTGCTCTCGCTTCTAGAAGATGATTCAGACAAGCAGATTGAAAATTGCTGAGTAAATCTATTTAAACTTGGTGGGTGAAAAAACCTGGATAGCACAATTTTCAAACAAATTGGCATCCAAGGAAAAATGGTGGGGGGGGGAGGAAGAAAGCACCAGAAAACACCGAACGGGGCGAAAGGAATCGTCCAGTACCTTATATTTGTGCTAAAAAGAAAGAAAAAACAAACAAAACAATGAGTAACAAGTTAAAACGATAAGTACTCAATATATTAAGTAGAACAAAAGTAAAATAAATAAATCCTGATGATTCCATATGATAAAGTCTAGGTAGGTAGTACATGGCTCATTATTATTTATTTATTTTATATATATATCTCAAAGCTATATATATATTAATGTAAGAGTTAAATATTAATTTTAAAATAAGAGCTATATACTAATATAAGACCTATATATTCATTTAAAAATGAGAGAGATATATTAGTATAAGACCTATATATTAATTTAAAAATAAGTGCTATATATCAATAGAAGAGCTATATATTACTTGAAAAATGGGAGCTATATATTAATATAAGACATATATATTAATTTAAAAATCAAAGGTACCAACATTTGATTTTTACTCTCAGAAAAGAATATCTTCTTTCTTTCGACCGGGACGACATTTTTCTAACTCAAAACGTTCTCATTTTCAAGCTACACATATATATATATATTATGCGGACTCAGTGGTGTCATCATATGCTAGATAATCTCAGCCTATTTCTTTCTTTCTTTCTTTCTTTCTCAGTCTGCTTATCTATCTATCTATCTATCTATCTATCTATCTATCTACAGGGAGCAGTAGAAATACCTCCCACATAATGGTAAGATATTAGCTAGATGAAGGCACCACTGAAACTGTCTAAGTTAACTACCATTATATAAGTAACATTTTAAAATGTAGGAAATATTTCTGCTGCACACTGTAGCTAATGTCTTACCATTACGTGGTTGGCATTTCTGGGAGGTAGGGTTAGGTATGGGTGGTATTTCTGCCGCCTCCTCTCTCTCTCTCTCTCTCTCTCTCTATATATATATATATATATATATATATATATATATATATATATATATATGTATGTATATATATGTATGTATATATACGTATATCGTTTAAAATTATATAATTAAATATACGACTAAAAAAATGTAACCTTTTCCTAGTGGAGAAAGTGCCAGAAACTCCTAAATAAAATTCTAACCAAAAGAATAATATAGGCACAAAAACAAAATTTAACTACGCTACCTAAAACAACATAATGACTGGAAAAATTAATCAAATCCTATAACCTCACATCTAATAAACTCAAATTTTAAAAAAAAACAACAACTTAGAACCAAGCAAATAATATATACAAAATTAATAAATAGAAAAAAATATACAAAAACAAATCTCGTCGTTGTCGGTTTTATCTCATATCCGAGAATTTAATTTCGTCTTTGCTGATCGCTTCCTTTATGATGATGGCGTTGATGAATAAATTCTTCGCCATCGCGCAGGTCCAGGACTAGAAGCTTCCAGTTTCACTAAAACTTGCCCTCTTCATCCATTTCCCTATCGCCGTTTAGCTTTGCAAGTGTTGGAGACGAAAGAAAATCAGATTAGAACAAAGTTCCGATGGCGTGAATTTGTTGGACCTCAACTAGCCGTGAAGTGAGCGACACTCATGAATTCCCGACCTTTACCTGTGGCACATATTAAACAAGACATACAGAATCCATATATGATACTGCAACGGACTGTCGCTAACTCTGTTATAATTTCGAGTGGCGCCTTCTGTAGCATGTCCGTCATGCGTAGCCTTCTTCATACGCTGGTTCAACAGTTGATATTTGTTGTAATCATCATCCGCTTGTTCCACCGTTGTTGTCTTTGGGGTTGGTCGCGCTTAGCCAGGGTTCTCGTCTTTGGAAGTACTATATACCGGGTGTAACAACAAAATTGTCCATTTCACAAAATTTTTAATATCTAAAAGAAACACCAAACTAATTGAGTTTCTTTTTTTCAGGTTTTCAGATAAGACGTTTAGCCATCTTGACACTATTTGTCTTAAGAATCACTGAAAAACCCTTTCAAGAGAACAGGTTAAAATTGTTTTGCGCCAAACCCACTGTCCCAATAATAATTCCATTAGCTGATTTCCATCGATCATCATCGATTGCTTCAGGGATTTTTTTTTATTGCTTTCAAAATATAAATCCCAAGAAAATATCAAAATCCATAGAAATATTCACATTTTATGAAAGTACATGTCGTCAGCATTATTTCGTATCCGAGAATTTAATTTCATCTTTGCTGATCACTTCCTTTGTGATGATGGCATTGATGAATAAATTCGCCGCCAATATGCAGGTTCAGAACTAGAAGCTTCCAGTTTCACTAAAACTTTCTCCCGTCATCCATTCTCTATCGCCGTTTGGCTTTGCAAGTGTCGGTTGGACCTCAACTTGCCAGAAAGTGACCCACTTACTTGGTTTCAGGAACTTCCACATATGGAATGAGACATGAAGTATCCAGTCATGACACTGCAACAGACTGCCGCTGATAACGTTATAATTTTGAGTGGCGCCTTCTGTAGCATGTCCGTCGTGCGTAGCCCTCTTCATCCGCTGGTTCAACCATTGAGACCTGTTGTAATACAAAAACAAACCAATAAATGAAATGTATAAATATTAGGGTGGTGCAAAAATAATGACGTAATAATGTCGTTTTTTGACGTTAAAAAACACGTCAAAAAACGACATTATTACGTCATTATTTTTGCACCAACTTAATAAATAAAATAATAGATAATTATATATAAGTAATTTAGAGGTATACGAGACGTATTTATTAACGATTGTTCCATAATATATTCTCTTAATAATTATTTGATTTTTAGCTTAGTCAGCGCTACTTAGAGCTCCTAATAAATATCGAACTTTCTATGCTAGCGAATCGGTCAGCAAGACGAAAGCACCACGCTTTCATATACATTTAGACATCATCTTATATACTTTGTAATAAGGAACCAAGCAAGCATCGAACGAGCAGACTTGGCAAATAAGTTTCTAGCACCATCTTGCTAACCACTGCTTTAGAGTACAATGAAAAGAAAATGACGGCAAATGATTTTTCCAACGCTCATTTTGTCTGCATTGACTTTATATATTTATTGAGATGACATTAAATTGTCGTATGGTCCATTTTCTAGTCTTCTATATTGTACAGGAATACATGACAATTCTTAATTCGCTAAAGCTACTGAATCCGGGTTCAGGTCAAAATTGCACGTTTCAGAAAATTCTTCTGCATGCCTCGCAAGTTCTTCGATATTCAAGTAGTATAATCCAGTGGGGCGCAAAATAACACAAGTGTTGCATCTTGGTGTTGTTAGACGTAATCCCTTGGCAGGAGATTTATTGATCCAATGCAGTGAATGTCAAGTTAAAGCTGACAGATGTTTGACCAAAAATCCGTGACACTTATCCCAGCAAATCTGGGTTTTTGCCGAGAGACAGTGGCAGACTTAACCTGAAGGTCTGTTTTTCAGGCACTTGGATAATCGCATGGGATGTTCTCGGTCTTAGTGGCATCGGAATTATTTCTACCGTTCCAAAATGAAAAGAGAGAGAGAGAGAGAGAGAGAGAGAGAGATAGAGAGAGAGAGTATGTTAATGTGTCGGTGGGAGAAAACGACATCTACAGAGGTGGGAGAATATTGTAACTATATATATATATATATACATATATATATATATAAATATATATATATATATATATATATATATATACATTGAAAGATAGAGTTTAGGGGAGAATGAGTGTGTGTTAGAGAGCGCTTTGATGAGGAGGGATAGAGAGATAGAGATATGAGAGGGAGAGAGCGGAAACAGCAGCGAGAGTGATAATGCGTGTTAGAAAGATAGCGAAGGAGATTGTTGGGGCGTTACAGATAGATAGATAGATAGATAGATAGATAGAGAGAGAGAGAGAGAGTTTGTGTGTGTGAATGAAAGAAAACATTATATACAGCAATACACACACTCACGCACTCACGCCACACACACACACTCACACACATATATAGGGAGAAAGCAAGATAGATGTGGGAGAGAAGAAAGCATAGAGAGGGTGATAGGTATGCATGTTAGGAAGATGGTGAAGGAGGCAATAAAGCTGTTAGTGAAAGAGAGAAAGAGAGAGAGAGTGAGAGTTTATGTGAGAGTGTCGGTGGGAGAAAACGACATCTACAGAGGTATGTGAATATTGTTACTATATATATATATATATATATATATATATATATATATATATATATATATATATAATAAAAAGAAAGAAAAGTAAGATATATAATCCGGTGTTCTTATAGATATTTTTATTTTTACAAAATAGTGCTCAATGTAAATTTACAGAGCATTAATATTATAAATTAATTGACTTAAAATATGTTTTTTTTTCGCTTATATATATATATACAGGTTGTATCAAAAATACTTTTACAGTCTTTGTGGGCGGGTTCCTTACACCAAAACAAGATTAAAAGTCCACATGTTCGCAAATCCTTCGTTTTTGAGTTATTAAGTTTAAAGTTTACGGTAGCCGCTGTTAAATGTAAAATACAAGATACCATTCAAAAACATTTGGGGCAGATTTCTGATACTGAAACAAAGTAAAATGGCCATATAAATCGGATCATTGGCTGGCGGACCCTTTCAAATACTCACACGCGGTGTCGAATGGTTTCGCAGACCCCATCACACGTTGATGAAACGTATCTGCATTACTAATGTCTGCCGCATAAACCAATTGTTTTAGGTGACCCCACAGGTAAACATCCAAAGTATTGAGTTCGGCAGACCATGGAACCGGTCCCTATATATATATATATATATATATATATATATATATATATATATATATATATATATATATATATATATATATATATATATATATATATATATATATATATATATATATATATATATGTATTATGGTAGATGTCAGCCAGTGCATTGAAAAAGATGTGCTGGAACCCCATCATGCATGAACCACATGTGTCTTCGTATTAGCAGTGGTACATCCTCTAGCAGGTCTGGAATATCTTTGAAATAAAGTCCCTGTAGGCAGCTCCTTTAAGACGTGCTGGAAGAACATAGGAACCTACCAAAGACTCACCTACAATCCCAGCCCACACAATTATCGTAAACTGATGCATCAAGAAGTCACCTTTCGATAAATCGACCACGTTGAGATTCGAACCCGGGTTTCATACGAACGTTCTAACCACTCGGCCACGCGCCCATTTCGAAAGTTCACTTAATGCTTTAACTTATTAGACTACAACATGACAACTTTGTTTTCATCCTTCAATCCTCAAATAAATCAATACAATATTGTCGAATCAATAGTGACAATGCCTATTGTCGTTATTATTTAAATTGTATTTACTTAATCTGAGCAAAAAAACAATAAATATTGGATACCTGACAACAAGTCCGGCGTGTACTACACCCGAACAGCGAGGGCGAAATCCTGATTGGGTGCCCCGGGCAGTGCTTCGTGATATTTGCTTTCCTACCAACATTTGCTTATTCTTACCTAAATTTATATATGTTACAAATTAAAACAAGCATGACTGACTATTAAAGGAGGAAGAATTTTCGCAGATTTTGACGTCAAACTGGGTCCTTCTTTTTTTTTGATCCAAATCCGTGAATTTGTTTTGCTCATGCTAAGCATAAAAAAACGCTTTATAAAATTTACTATTTCTTATCCATAATGTTGAATATTTTAAAATTCTTCAACTTTTTAATAATAAAAAAAAAATGTTAAAATTTCCTGTAAAACATTGTTGATTTATTTAAAATGTAAATGATCTATTATGGCATGTCTCTAATTTGTATTTAGATAAAATGTAATGATCTATTATGGCATGTCTCTAATTTGTATTTAGATCAAATGTAATGATCTATTATGGCATGTCTCTAATTTGTATTTAGATCAAATGTAATGATCTATTATGGCATGTCTCTAATTTGTATTTAGATACATTGTAAATGAATTATCCACCTAAATTGCATATGTTCCATTTTGTATATAATTAGGTTACAATAAAATTTGTATTTTATATGAATACTACCTTATGAAAATTGAGTAGAGTGGGGGTCCTCCGTATCATAGATTTGGTTGGAGCCCACGAGACCCAGTCAACAGTCCTGCCTAACAGTCAGTGATAATCAAAATGACTGTCTTACTAACAATTTTACACAATCTTTGTTAACTTTCCAGTGACGAATCAAAAGACGCTTCAAGTCAGACGCCTCAGGTCCCAATCATGAAGGACCCATGGTTGACTATTACGCTTGCCCACCGTGCACGGTCATGCCTACCATCAGGTAGATCGAAGTATGTCAATTGCCTCCCCAGATTCAAAAATGGAATATCCTACCCGCCTGGCACCTACAATTATTACTCTTTTGAACTAACATAATTCAAGTCACCTTGCTAGTGTCAAAACTAACTCACCAGATATCAGAGCACAATTTTTTTAATTTTTTTTAAGCATTTCACCCCAAACAAGGCGGGAAGCCACTAGGACGCAAGGGGTTACAGAAAATTTAGAGCAAGATCAGATAGGAGTGATAGAAGAAAGGATGAGGGTAGTGGATAGATCAAGGCAACTGGAGATGTCGATTGACATTACACTTGAATAGCTGGAGATTATAGCTCACAGGGAAACAGGAAAAGGGAAGGGAGTTCCACAGGCGAGAGGTGCGAGACATGAAGCTATTAGAGTAGAAGAGACGGCTACATTTAGGAGTTTCGACAGTGAAGGGGTGAGAGCGGGATGCCAGCCTCGTAAGGCGCTGGAACTCATGACGTCTGGGAACCAGCGAATGCAGCTCCTCGGAGCAATTTACATGAAAGTATTTGTAGAACAGACAGAGGGAGGCGACGGCGCGTCTGTGAGAAAGTGACTGTAGACGAGACGCCAGGGCAGGGCCAACTACATTGCATATCCGCCTCTGGAGCCTATCAAGAACCCCGAGGCAAACATAAGGGGCACCAGACCATATATGGCAGCAATACTCCATGCAAGGGCGAATTGTTGATTTGTAGATCTTGAGGATCGACTCCGGGGAGAAAAACTTCCTGGCGCGGCTCAGGGAGCCAACTTTCCTTGCAGTGGACGAAGCAATTGACTCAGGTCAGCAGTCAACGTGAGACCGAGAAGCCGCAGATAGTTGCTCTCGAGAAGTTGAGCGTCAGACATTCTAATGGAGGGAAGGGAAGGATCTCTGTGGTGATTAATAGAGAGCAGTTTTGTCTTGGAAGCGTTGAAGTTGACCAGCCAATTCATGCCCCAGTTCACAATCGATTGGAGGTCCTTTTTGAGACGCACAGCCAGCGAGTTTTGTCAGCGAGACTAGATTTGTTTTTGAGGCAGGAATAAATTGTGGTGTCATCCGCGTAGATGCCAACTTGGGAAGTTATTGCGTCAGGAAGGTCATTTATGTAGATAAGGAATAGAGTTGGGCCTAGGATAGAACCTTGAGGAACAGCTGCGTCCGTGGGATAGGAACTGGAGGAGAATCCATTGAGAACGACCTTCAATTTACGGTTTGACAGGAATGATCGTATTAGGTTATATAATCGACCCGTAATGCCATAACCCTGGAGCTTGCGAAGAAGGCCGGCATGCCAAACCCTATCAAATGCTTTGGAGATGTCTAGTGCCACGGCTCAGGCTTCCCCGTTATTTTGAAGAGCTCGGTAGACTGTTTCAGTGATGGCCGTAAGCACATCGGCTGTAGATCGGGCAAAGCGGAAACCATATTGCTTGTCTGAGATCAGATTATGGGATGTGAGGTGGTTAACCACCCCGGTATTGATTAGATATACTTGGACATTTACATCCATGACGTTAAGTGACAGTGGCGCCACCTACCGTTACCTTTACATTCTGTTTACCCATGTCGTCACAGATGTAGAAGAGATCTGAAGCAACAGTGGTTTTGTTCTAATGGGGAAAGAATGCTTGGAGAATCTAGCACCCATAGTGTATATTGAAGGCGGTAAACAGCATGTAACCAGCTTTCCGAGTTTTAGCAAATGGACGACAGAACAAGAAAAAAGAAGAGCGGTAAACGTGTAAAAGTTATTTCGAGCAACAAAAGAGGAAGTTGTGGAGGGTCATTTTTGCTCAATTTCTGAAAAGAAATGATTCATAAAAAAGAAGGGTCTGTCTTGATTCCATATTATCGCCGTATTGTTGGAGGTAAAAAAAAAATACTAAATAAGTAAGTTATTAATATTTACATTATTTTATACTATGGTCCTCATCTTTTTTTGTTATTACAACGTTTCGACCGTGATGCGCAACTGTCTTCATCAGATGCTTGTCGTTCAGGATAATCTTCCGGGAATTTCCAACTGAACACTTTTTTAATCTACGGGGATATAGTGTTCTTGTTTTGCAACACACCACCCACCCACCCCAATAGCTTAAATAAAGGTTTCATTTGGAATTTCGTTGTGATAAAAACAACGAAGATGAGGATACTCGACCGTGTGTAAATATTGTAAATATTTATAAACTCCTCATCTGAGAAGTAAAATTTATAACTCCTCATCTGAGAAGTTCAGGTGCTCCATGCTTTGTGTCACATCTAAGCTACGCTTAGAAAATATTAGGTTGGTGCAAAAATAATGTCGTTTTCTCACATAGTAACATATGTGAGAAAACGACATTATTTTTGCAACAACCTAATAACTACCCAAGAAGTTCAGGGTGAAAATTATTAGTTCGGTGTTTCGAACGTAAAAAATTCTTCTTTAGATCTTTATTTGGAATCCAACTGGGGACTTGTAACTGTTTTCTAGAGTTAATGCGCAATTTAAACCCGCAATCTGTGCGATCTATGATATCGAAAAATCCAGTCAAAATCTTAACCCGTCCCGACTATGGAAGCCCAGCGGTTGGACTTGGACGGTTATTTACCACACTTAGTCTAGCTCAGCACAAACATTTAAATATATGTAATCATCCGTTTGTATTCGAATGTCACTGTGAGGGTCTTTAACTCTGAATCGAGGCAAAATATTGTCACGCAAATCGTTATTTATTTCATATTTTCTCCTTTTTCTTATATCGCTCGACGGTGCTTTCAAGCGTGTAATGGATAGGATTGCCTTCGGGTGAAAACAACTACAAAAATAACAAAAAAAAAAAAAAAAAGAAAGAACTGAAGATCTATATTGCGGATGGGGTTCAAGATGCCACAAATAAGGCCTACTGGTACAATTTTAGAAAACGCTATCTCCCCATTACGCATACATTAATGCCATGGCAGTATCCAATTGGAGAGAACATGATTCCCGAAAATAAAAACAAGAAACTTTTTTTTTTTTTTTTTTTTTTTTACATCCAATCAGAAAAGCGTCTCTCGAGATATCTCCTTTTCTCTACGGGGCGTGGGGGGTCGTATCCAAGGGTCGAGTGAGTTATAAATACAACATGGACATGTAAGACGCACGTCTGTCACCCTTTCCCTTTCTCTCTCTCACTCTTTTTTAATATATATATATATATATATATATATATATATATATATATATATATATATATATATATATATATATATATATATCTTCATCATTTTATCTAAAGTTAAACAGCTCTGCCCGTAGCCTACTTTCTCGGGCTATCAAAGAAAATTTCACCTGTGACATGATCAATCATCTGTCATTACCGGTCTGTTGCAATTTATATGAATGCTGAATATTAATGCGAACTTCGCACCTGATCGCTTTAGTTCTCTGTGGCAGATGAGCGTAAGTTTTAGCGGGCAAGGTCACGTGGTGTTAGATGGGATGAAATAACTTTCCGCCCTGTCACTAAACTAGGGCCGCTCTAAAAGCGTTACCTCTCAATTTATTATATTCTCTCCTTAATAATGATTTTCTTTTTCTCACATTCTTTCGCAATCACTTGCATCTCAGTGGCTTAATCACCTTGATGATGATGAGATGATTAAAAAAAAAAAAAAAATGACGTCAGAGCGGCCATTTTTTTTTGAGTGATTCATTTTCTACAGCTGATCAACACTTTAAAGCCAGAAAATATTTTTAGATTGTAAGGATTTTTTTTTTTAAATAATAATGATTTATTAAGTCTTACGAATTAACTTATAGCTGGGAGAGAAGAAGTGAATTCATACCTTACCTAACCCGACTGGAATTGGAACTCGGCAATCCGATTAATAATTCCGAGCCATTATTCATTACACCGACCGCACTTCCAAGCTTCCAAGCACCTGATATTCCCAAACGGTTACACATCTAGGTACTGACCAGGCTCGACGTCGCTTAACTCCGGTAGCCGTGCATGAATCAGTGTTTCAACTTTGTGTGGCCGTAAGCCTGTAGCTTGAATCCACATCATCATCCCACAGCTATGGGTTAATTAGTAAGACTTGTATCAGTAAAACCATTTTATCTAAAAGAAGAGGCAAACTACAACCTAAAAAGATTTTCTGATTTTAAATAAGCTGCAAAGGGTTGATAAGCCGTAGAAAATGAAACTCAATCAATTAAACAGATCTAACCAAGATATGGCAGCATTATTACAGTTTTTGTCTAATCTGACACTTGTAAATAGTATTTGATGTGTTTAGCATTTACTAATTCGAAATGCTGGAATTTTATGATGTATTCCGTGTATATGGTATCAATACATTCATTTCGACTCCAGATTCTGATTTGGTCTTTTTTCTTAAATCGCGACATGAAAGTTGTCTTGAATGGATATTCTTCTAGATCTTTTTGCATAAATGCAGGTGTTACCCAGGGTAATATCCCTGGAATTACATCGTTCCTAATTTTCATCGAAGAACTTCCTTTTTTTCTGGTTTTTGATATGTGACGTTGGAGACATGTTTATTAGTCATTTTGGGATGCTGACTTTAAAGAAAAATGAAATCCATTCATTTTGCTCTATCACGTCAAGAATTTTCGCAAACTCAAATAGCAATTTGTCAACATTTTCGATAAGGTCACCATTTCTAAGAAAAGATTTGACTTCATCAAATTTCGATCCATCTATGGTGCTTGACATAACTTTGAAGACGTAGTTTTTTAATGTCATATAAAGTAAATTCATCTACAAAAGAGAAAACAAAATGCATTATTTAAGTATCTTCAGTAAATAAAATGCACCAAACTTGTGCAAATTTCACTATTTTTAATCTAACAAGTCCCTTCAGGACGTTAGTGGCCATGGCTCTCCACAATTACCTGTTCGTTGTATGTCTTAGTAAAATTTGTGTTTTTGTTAACTGTCTTAAAACCTATCCTGCCATCAATCTTCATAAGCTCGTTAGATAGGTTATCTGTTGTTTTCCATTGTCCTTCACGTCTTCTTTCTGTCCTGTGAGTATTGAATTTTCCAAGCCTTTTTTCCTCATTAGGTGCCCCAGAAATTTCCTGATGTTAAGTATAATTAGCGTTTTGTTTTTACTTTCTCTAAAACTACGTTGTTGCTCAAATGTTCGGTCGCTGGTATTCAATCTAATCAGTTTTAAATGTCATGATAATGATTGAAATATCCTTTATACAATTAAATATTAATAAACAACACTTTTTTGTGGTCCTTGACATTATACATATTTCCTATCTATCGAATTTGTCTACAGATATGTACTCTCTGTACTTGATTTCGTGTGACTATCATTGTGAATCAAGTGAAACAGGTTTTGTTGAACCTTTAACTATTTCTGATAGAAATTGGTATTTTGAATGCGCTCTTAATGTGAGGTCATATATGTCAAGGTCACTTTTTGTCACGCATCGTCAAAGAACTGTAAAAATATCTGGCTCAGTTTTAAGGTTTAATTTTCACATCGTTATTCGAACGATACAACACTAGTATGATTTGTCGCCACCAGAGTTCATAGCGTTGACGATGATAGAGGATGAGGTGATGGAGCATGGTAACCTGGAAGACGAGGACTCTGAGGGACGGTAGACTATGCGAAAACTTTTTACAGAGGAATAGTTAAATGGCTTAGTCTGGGATATAGATTGATCAAAGAAAGCCGCCCAGTTTATGTTTAAGAGAACAAAAAAACTTGAACCCGAAATCAAGTTTGCGTTTTACAGGCATCGAAAAATGATTTAATACAAATGACATGGCTAGAAATGAAAGTTTAACATTGAAGAGAAGAATATTAATCCCAGGAAGGTTTCTCTTCCCTCATTTTATAACCATCTTGGGCTTATGAAGCAGTTTGTGAAAGCCTTGTACCATGATGGTTACTGTTTAACATACTTATGCAAAAAGGTTTTAGCCTTGTCTTGTGAGAAAATTAAGGATGGTGTGTTTTGACGAGCCACAGATAAGGTGACTACTGCAAGACGAGCAGTTTTGGGAGATCATGTCTGGCGTTTAAAAAAGAGGCGTGGAATGCTTTTAGCTGCGGTTGTGTCAGATTTCTTGGGAAATATTAAGTCTCCAAATTATGAAGAACTTGGGGAAATCCTGTTAACAATTTTTGGAGCAATGAGCTGCAACATGAGTGTACAAGTGTAATTCTTGCACAGTTATATGGACTATTCCCTAAAAATCTTGGCGCAATGAGTGATAATGAAGGAGAAAAGTTCCATTAAGACATCAAGACCATGGAGTTTAGATATCAAGGCATGATGGCTGACTACAGTTGGTGTCTATAATTCACGAAAAGCAACGAAGAGAAATTTCACCCCTTCACGGGGTGAAACTCCAGTTTCACATTAATATTTATCATAAGGTGGATAATCAAGAATTTTGCATAATATATCTGTTAAACAATAAAAGGTACTATTTGATTTGTGTTACTTTCATATTTCAGTATTGCATGTAATGACAGAATTGACATTTTTGTTAAATTAATTCCTGTTTAATAAAAAATTGAAATGATAGAATATTTCTGAGGGCATTTCTGAACTCAGCACCATCAAATTAGGTAGGAACAAATGTAAAAACCAAGACAACTTGTTATATGGGAATAAAGAGTCGCTGAGTTTGAACATAGCTCGCTATTGAGCAAAAACAGGCGATCCCATTATTGAATTAGTTAGATCCCGTGACCGTAGAGGAACCGCATATATAGGAAGTCGCGTGGCGTCTAACTGAACGCTATATTCTAGTCTATTCTCTATACTATTTGGATCGCCATTTCTAGTCTATCCTCTATTAACAATTCCAAATCATTATCCATTTCGCCACCCACACGTCCAAGCTTACAACACCTGGTATTCCCAAGCGGTCACCCATCTAGGTACTGACCAGGCTCAACGTTGCTTAACTTCGGTGATCGTATATTTTTGCTTTATGAAAAGTAAGAAGTAGCAAGGACCTGAATTTGTCCTTCTTCTTCTTCTTCTTCTTCTTCTTCTTCTTCTTCTTCTTCTTCTTCTTCTTCTTCTTCTTCTTCTTCTTCTATGCGCCGTGTTTCTGTTGCCCTCTACCCAACTTGCCTGTCTTGTGAGTGTTAAATTCCCCAAGCCCTCATTCCTCATTATGCTTACCAAAAATATCAACTGTCCCTTTCTGATTCTAAAAACAGTTATCCATTTTCTTCGTGGATTATATGCTCAGTCTATGGTATTCTCAGTATCCTTATGTAGAGCCACATTTCTGTTGCCTCCTTTTCATCTGCAAGGAAATTGCCCAGCATTCCCTTTCATGGAGAAGAATTATTATTACATGGCAGTTATTTTCGATTTGTTTCGACGGTGATTTTAGTTTGGGGGGCAAAAGTAGTAGGGAGACAAATCTGAAAGATGAGGGGCTGGCCGAGAGTCCAGAAGGCGGCGACGTTTTGTTCAAAGCAGCATACACTTTACGCCATTGCGAATGTCACGGTCACGCAATCAATAATGTCTCACTGAGTCAACCCCGCCATACGAGTTTCTGTCCACAAATGCGCAATAAAGACCTTTTTAATTGGTGTTGCCAAGTAACATCACAACCTTGCAACCGATATTCAAAATGGTCGGATACTTTTCGGACACACCTCGTTGTCAGCATCTTGATTATGTCATTATATTCTCTACGAATTACATGTCCTATATATTTTTATAACTTGAAAATAAAAATAATATTTTTATTAAAAAAAGTAAACAAAACAGCAATTTTTATTAAATAACTCGTCTACAAAAACGCTTGATAATTATGCACCAACTCAATATTTGTACGAAAATGAACGCAACACCCTTGGCTTGAATTTGAAATCAACACGCTAATCTGATTTGTGCAATAAATTCCTTCACAATAATTCTGTTAACTGAAATGATGGTATCATATATTAACATTGTAGTGACCTCGTGGAGTACAAAGCCATAGCCTCGCTACTGTAGCGGTTTCTGCAGCAAGTATTTTCTTTTACGGTGTGGGGATGTTAACTTGACGTCCAACCGGTTTTGAATTTAGAGTTGTCCTTCTCCTAGACTGGTTGCCAAACAAAGCTAGAGAGCCCAGTCTTCTCTGCTTTTTAGCAATTAGCCGGAGAGAAAGGAGACGGATTCAATTTTTTCCAATGCCATCTGTGTCACGTCTGGAATTTGAACTCGACACTCCAATATCAATTTCTGCGCCGATAACCGTTACTCTACGCTCACATCTATTAATTAATCCAAGGTTGATAATTATCAATAGTTACGCACGAGTAAGCTGTAAAAAATAATGATTAATTGTTTATAGATACAATTTATGTATTGTGTTTATGGGCGAAATTATCTTGGTATCAGCCTATAATTGCGCATATATATTTCCAGTCGTTCTGTTTTCTCCTTTTCAGTAAAGAATGCAGTTTTTTTTTTATATATTTGAATTATTTCTTTTTGTTCTCGTTCATCGCAGAATCTTATAATTGAACCTTCAACTTAGACGCAACCAGCATGCTTTACGGTTTAACACGGACCTTGCAAATAATTCAGAAAAAAGCGGGAAGTGGGTATGACTGAGACTATAAACAAGAACCCCACCACTTCATTTTACTTTCATTTTTAGATTTCCCAGTATTATCACTTGATGTAATACAGTGTCATTGATAGAATATATATATATATATATATATATATATATATATATATATATATATATATATATATATATATATATATATATTATTATAGTTATTTAGTTGCCTTATAACTTTTTGTTTTTTCTTTCATTTTCTATTTTTTTGAGGGACGGGGTGGCTCAAAATTCTCTTTCTTTGCTTGTCAAAGATAAAAAGAAAGAGAGAAAAAATCTGCTTATCTTTGAATCAAGATCAAGCATAAATTGATAATAAATGAATATATTTATGGCTGCAAAGGGACGCACAGATGAATTAACAGCCAGATGAAGAAAAAGAAAGAAAAAATGAAGCTAAAACACGTTTTTGTTGGCAAAGATATACCGGTCAGTTATAAAACAAAATGGTTTCCCTTTTTTTTTTATAATTTCAGCCATGTTTTTTCTTGTGTTTTCTTGTTTCAATCTTTATTTAATATCCTTTTCGTTTCATTATTTTTTTCTTTTTGCTTCAACCGAGAATTTTTTTTCCTCTTCCACGTAGTAAAACGTAGCTTCTGACAGTTTTATATGGCTCCCTTGTCAGGTTTATTTGAAAAAGCAAGCAATTCACAGCCGTTCTCTCTGTTTTGCGTTGTGACAATCTCTTTGCAATTAATTGTAAGCGTGCTGTCGGCTCAGAAGGGAGTTTAACCAAGTTTGACTTGTGACGATGACATCATCGTTAGGATCAGTCGTTGGCCTCGAGAAAGGAAAAAGATTTATGCAAACACAAACTATAAAAGAACAGGATTTGATGTAAGTTTACATTACTGATTCACATCAAAATGAAATAAAAACAATCGAAATACAGAAAATGAGTATCAATCAATCTATCTATCTATCTATCTATCTATCTATCTATCTCAGTCTCTTCAGCTCTATCAATCTATATCAAACTCATCAGATCTATCTATCTATCTATCTATCTATCTCAGTCTGTTCATTATCTATCTATCTATCTATCTATCTATCTATCTATCTATCTATCTCAGTTTCTTCAGCTCTGTCAATCTATATCAAACTCATCAGATCTATCTATCTATCTATCTATCTATCTATCTATCTATCTATCTATCTATCTATCTATCTCAGTCTCTTCCTCTCTATCAATTTATATTAGTCTCTTCAGATATATATATCTATCTCAGTCTGTTCATATCTATCTATCTATCTATCTATCTATCTATCTATCTATTTCTCAATCTATCTATCTATCTATCTTTGACTGTTCTGCACCCTTGCATGTATGCAGGAAGGCGTGGCCAAGTGGTTAGAACGATTGTTTGCTGACCACGTGTTTCTGGTTTGAATGCACACCATAGTAGATTTGTTTAGGTTATCGACCAGGCGCAGTGTTTTCCAGCGTTCGGCAGCGTTGGAGAGTGCTTGTAAACCATAACACTTGTTGATCTAAGGCTTGTGGGTGGAAGTGTGTAGACGGAACTATCCGGAAGCCTCCGATATTTGTGCTAGCACGAAATCACTAGTCATCGTGATCGAGGTTTTGAGCTTACTGGCCTTGTTCAGGGTGCTGTTCACGCCAAATGATGCCTTCCCTCCTATAAAATGTAACTAAGTTCTATTCGGCATAGTTGCGGTATAAACCACAGGCAGGCTTTGTGAGTGTTGAAAATCGACAAATGCACATTTGCATAGAGGCCCCAGCAGACATGGGTGCGAATAGCCAGCCATTGTGTATATAACCTAATAATACCAATCGCATAGTTGGGTTATCGGTGACGAAACCGATTCACCCACAAGGCTTCCTAGTGAGGAGTGTCGTTGGACACCCAGAAGGATTAAAAACAGGACCTGTCAATAGGTGGATGAATTCTTTAATAGGATCAACGGCCATTTAGCACAGGCGTCGGGATGTAGAAACACTTGGGTTGGTTTCCAGGAGCCCACGGGGAGTGCTGGACACCTTAGCCGTCGTTAAGGCATCTAATTGTTAGAAGGGCAATTTTGTTGATACACCCGCGGCTTGACAGTATCAAATGATGTTGACTGTTTTTTTTATTTTTATTTTTTTTTATTACAGGCTGTTCTTGTTTAGAGAGTACAACGTCTTACTCCACTTTTTAAAAAATCATATCACCTTATGTAACAGCAGTAAAGTCACTAAGACACAAGGGCTTACTGAGACTGAAAGAACAAGAAAAAAATATTAGGGGACTAGAAGAATAGAAAACTAATCATGACAATAAATAGCGATTGGCATTGCATTAAAAATTTTTAAGGATCAAAGTTGGCTGGAAAGCATGAAGCCAAATGTGAATTCCACAAAGTAGAAGTGCGAGAAAAGAAACAGCATAGAATTTACAGTTACATCTAGCAAATCCAACTGTGAATTGAGACCATGCCGCCAATATAGCTCTGCGCTTAAATTCATAAAGTCTAGGAACCATAGCGAAGAGTGATATTTATTTGCATTTTTATACCAAATGCGACACAAGACCAAAAAAAGAAAAGAAAAGAAGGGAATGGGGGAAAAGACGGTCTTCTTCTATCTCAACGTTAAACTTAGGTAGCCACAAACACTGACCCAAGCATGCAACAATATTCCTTACAACACAACAACGCAATCTTAAATACCTTTCTTACTACACTCACCATAATACCGCAATGTCTCTATGAAAGTCCTAACTAGTCCTCATAGGTACTGTTCATTGTCTTTGAATAAAATAACAGTTTAGAAATTTAAACCTTAATGAGTAATTCCAAAATTGAACAAAACAATACAAGAAACTAAACAAAGCAGTGTTAGTAATATAAAACCCACAAACATTAAATATGGCAGAAAGATCAGTTAACTGGATGAAATCAATGCGGGACATTAAAAATATAAAACATTCATATATTCCATGCACTCACTCAAATGCACACTCGTTTAAACACAACAACAAATACGAAAATTACACCCAAAACGAAAGGCGCCTCTCAACTACCAGAAAACCGACATCACTGACCACCTAACAAGAAAAGGAATGGGGAATTAAACTAAAGAAAAATAGGGACAGAAATAAAAGGGACCAATTAGCATGCATCCCCTTGCTAATTTAACTGGAATGAAGAAACTGAAGATACAAAAAGAATCCTAAACTAGCGAAGTGTTCATCCCCAAAATTACCATGAAAGTATTTATAGAGAAAGCGCAGGGAAACTACATTGCGACGGTGGGAAAGAGATTGAAGCCGAGATGCCAGGTCAGGACCAATAATATTGCTGATTCTTCTTTGGATTTTATCAAGAATTTTTAAATCTACAGGAGGTGGGTCAAGGACCAGATGTGGCAGCAATATTGAATGCATGGACAAATGGTAGACTTATAAATACTTGAAATCGTATGTCACAATTGAGTTTTACTATGATATCTTACGATGGTCATACTTAACAAACTGTTGGCAACAATCATGCATGTATGTATATACGTACGTATGTATCTGTCTATGGCATGTTGGTAGGGTTTATATTAAGCAAACTGCATTCATTGCAGATAGGTAAGTACCCTCCAAACCAGGGAGCAGTCTCGTTGTGTGCAAATACTCGCAGACTGAACCCCTACGAGTATCTCCTTTTGGATGGTGCATTAGAATTTTGAAAATCGTAGTTGACAAGAAAGCAGGAAGCCGGAAGAGAGTTTCACGGGTGAGAAGTGCAAGAGAAGAAACTATTAGCATAGAATTTACGGTTACCTCTAACAGTAAAACTATGAGACCCAGCTGCCAATCTAGTACTGCGCTTAAATTCTTGAAGTTAATGTACCAGGAAAGCTCATCATATTTAAATGAAAAGGGGAAAGATGTACATTGCATTTAAAATTTTGAAGATCAAAGTTGATTGAAAGCATGAAGCCGGAAGAGAGTTCCACAAACGAGAAGTGGGAGAAATGAAACAGTTAGCATAGAACTTACGGTTACATCTAGCCAATTCAACTGTTAATTGATGGGACCTTGCCGCCAATCGAGTACTGCGCTTAAATTCATAAAGTATACTATCTATAGTGGAAAGTTTATTAGAACAATTACCATGAATTATTTATAGAAAAGGCACAGGAACGCTACGTTACGGCGGTGGAAAGGTAATTGAAGCCGAGATGCCAGGTTAGGACCGATAATATTAAAACTATCCTTGTTTTTGTTTTTTTTTGCATAACGTGACATTAATTATTTTATTATACGTGTTACTTAATCGTTTGTGATAAAATTTTTTCATAGAAATTTTCTAAAATGAACGTCAACTTTATTCTGGACCATGTTACGGCCTACCTTTTCCTCGCCGCCCGCTTGAATCTTTTCATCGCTCCCTTCAGGGTCATATCACTAATTTATAAGCATCAACTTATCAGGCTCTAAAACAACCGAAGAAGATCAGCTTCTTGATTCCTCCTGTCAGTTTTACGAAAAATGGTGATTAGGACCTGTTGACTGTTTTTAATTAGGTCTATAGTGCGTAGATATTTATTATTTTATTGGGTGGAAAAAAATCAACAATGGTAATCTCATTAAATTCGAATCAATGTCAACCATATTTAACTGCAATTTAAACACAGGCACACACGCACAGACAGTCGCACACACACTCAGGCTCACACATATATAGACTCACACACATACAGACTCACACACATACAGACTGACACACACAGAGACTGACACACATACAGACTCACACACACAGAGTTACACAGATACAGACTCACACACAGACTCACACAGACTCAGACTCACACACAAACAGACTCAAACACACACAGACTCACACACACTCAGACTCACACACATACAGACTCACACACCCACACAGACTCACACACATACAGACTCACACACATACAGACTCACGCACACACACCGACTCACATTCATATATATAGGAATAGCATGGAGAGCATCTCGATATGGTGTAATGACCGGCAAGCTTGTTTCACTAGAATAATTTCATTTCAGCTTGATACTCACTGGGTGCCTCATACTTTCGGCCTTGTGCCACATGCTAAGAAAATCACAACCGGAATACCATGGTAGATATACAAATTTATATGCCAGACATAATAGTGGGTCATTGAGAGACAAAATAAACAAATTCCATGTTACATACTCATTTGGTCATCATCAGGCGTCCATTGATTTGGTGATATGAGATATCTATTGATTATCGGATGTTTTCCCCATGTGACGTCATTTATTGTTAGTTCCTGATAAATAGTAATAACAGGTATATTGATTAAGATGTTCGAAATAATGCAAAAATAGTGACAATTACTCAACTCAGAAATGAAATACTAAAATCTATGTAACGTGTTTCGTCCTTCGAAAAGACTTCTTCAGGCTAAGATTGGTTTTATCGATACAGTGCTCATTACTCGTGAGAAAAAAAGTAAAAATAAAAATAACATGTAGAGCTTTTAAGTTTAAAAATCAGGAGGTCTGTTTAAAATACGCGACCACGGTTTCGATCTGGCGGTCTCGTCGGGCGATAATTTCAATATAGAAAATAATGAATGTTTCACGTATTAATCCGACAGATATTACTTGAGAATAGACGCTTTGTTTATATACTAAACAGTATATTTATTTATTTTCGCTTACTGGCTTGAATATTCGATAAATCATATGAGAGAAAAATACGTGATCTCTGGAATATTTTTCTCTGAGAGATACATGTATGGATTTAATTTTGCACATGTATTTATAAACAGAAGTAAAAAAAAAACATTGTTAGGCGATGAAGATGCTAAGTGATGTAATTTAATGCCTAATAAGCAAAAATGAGTAAATCATGTTATAGTTGTTGAATTTTTTTATTTTCTTCTTTGTTTATAGTTATTTATTTATTTATATTAATTATTATTTATTATTTCATTTTAATTCGATAAATTATGTATGTATTTCGTTATTGCAAATAACACGAGGTTTTGATTTAACTGTTTTCATATAAAAAAAAAATTATAACCATCTATGTTGGCTTGGGAAAGAAGCATTTCCTTTGGGAAAGAAGGTATCTGAAAAAATCCTCGGCGCAGGTTAACATTTTGGCAAGACTCGATAGCAGCATTCTCAAGAACTTTCCGTCTAGTTAAGCTATTTTCTTTTTAATAAGTGATACATTCTTTAGATCGAAGTTGCGTTTGAACTTATTTCTGCGTATGCTAAATTAATTTGATAAATTGTTTTACATAATAGCTTTCTTATTGTATATATATATATATATATATATATATATATATATATATATATATATATATATATATACATATATATATATATATATATATATATCCTACAGGGGAAAGAATTATAAAAAAAAAAACGCTGGTTAAAATTTAGCATCAAGAAAAACTGAAGAAGCAGTTAAGTTTAGTTCTATATTTAAATTTTGAAATTATTGACGTCCGGTGTGTCTAGATGTTTATCCTAGCCGGCGTCATTCAGCTTTCAACTGCAATTGTTTGTTGCTTTATTTTATCGTTATTGTTTTGAAATAATCTACATTGTAATAACAGTAGAATTGTTACGAAAGGAGATATATTGTTTGATCTTGGACGTAAATCCAGAGAGTAACGTTGAACGCTATCACTTGACTTAAAATATTTTTGCCCCTCCTTGCCTTTAAAGGAGTGCCCTTTGCCGTGCTGATGTTGCTACATGCCTTACTTCTTGCCTATCTCACACTACGAATTTTTTCGAAGCTCTATACTAAACATTAAATCTGTTGCGAAAAAAGAACTAAACAAAATGAACAGAAAACGATCAGCTTTAAAAAAGGACTCCTAACTGGAAAAAACGAATGAAAAAGTTTGTTAACAACAAATACTTTTTCACACCGAACCCAGTTCTGCGGAATCAGAATCAACGTTGAGTTTAAGCAAGCGAATGAGCCAATTGGAGTAAAGTGCCATGCAGATTTAAATTTTTCCCACTTGTGACGAATGCAGCTATCGATTTTTTTTTGCATACTAGCATGCTAGTTAACATTGGTGTCAGTCAGCTGTTGGTTCTCACGCTGGCCAATAGAATCTTCCTGCCTATTCCTGACATTCAGCTATAGGCTCTCACTCTAGCCAGTAGAAAATAGCCGCAAACTACATGAAAACTGCCGTGAAAGGAGCATGAAAAAATCGATTATTTCCACTATCGATGGGAGTTGGGAAATGCAGAGCCGGTCTTGGCCTTCCCGCTAACAACTTGGAGCATGTGCATGTAAATTTTTGTGCAAATCCGTCGAAAATCATGGCCGTGCATTCGTTACACACACACACACATCCTGCCTTTTATAGATAGAGATTATTATTATTATTATTACCAATACTGTAAAAGGAATTATCGTAACACAATACCGGTGATAGCTGTTGGTTCCAGCTGATTCATTCTATCACCTCTAGACGTAAATGAAAGCAAGCATTGGCATTGGTAAAGTGATACATAGGAAACGTAATATTGAGGTCGAAAAGATATTTTATCGTCGTACGAAGAAGAATGTCTGATGAAGGGATAGTGCCGATTCCGTCCATAATGTTCTTTGTTACAGATAACATATCTGGATTTAAGAAATTTCTTATAGATGCGCGAAAGAAAATTTGTTTTGAATTGGGACAATTAGAGAAAATGGATGAAGATCACTTAAAATTTGACGTAACATCCAACAAGGCACTGATTTTTCCTATAATATGCGCTGTTGAAATGGAAATGAATCTATGTCCGTTCCTCATTTAACACATCAAATTATGGACTGGGTCTCTCGTTGTCGACAAGGCAACTCTTTCTATCATCCTTCACGATGTGATTTAAATTCGAGGATGAAGGCTCAGCTTTGTGATCGAAGCATAGTCGAAGCTTGTATCAACTGTGATATGCAGAATCTGTAAAAAAAAAAAAATTATTGATCCGCATAGAACATAGAACAACAACCTTGTAAAAATATCAAGAACTGAAATATTTATTTCATACTTTGATTCTGATTTAGTCGATCCGCCTGCGTCGGTGGTAGGAAGTGGAGGTGACACGTTCCAGAGTTAACTTTATTGATGGCTTTGTTGCTAGCCGGCTTTAGGGTCTCGAACAAAGCGTTCTTCTGGACAAGAAAGGATCGACTTTCTTTTTCTTTCGATCGACTTTTTCGATCAATCGGGACAGTCTCAGTTCTCAAGGATTGTTGAATTTACAATAATAACAATAATAATAATAATAATAATAATAATAATAATAATAATAATAATAATAATAAACAAAAAACTGGGGACGCAAGAAATTTACTCACCGTTTTGATCTAGCGATCATAATTTAACAAATTGATGAAGGATAGCCAATTAGCATCGAACAAGTTGAACAAGAATAGCCAATCTGATTTAAACAACTCAATACTTAACAACCTAGCAAAATTCATTTGCGTTAAATAGTCCTGAAAAATGTCTCTGTATATTTTGCTTATCACTTAGTCTTCGACCTTGATTCAAAACAATGGCTGACTTAAAGAAACGTCCATGATAGCAAATCATCGAAACACATTCGCTTACCTTGACCTAATTCCGTTTAAATCTTAAAAATTAATAATAATGGCTGTTAATTCGAATCTACTAGGGTGGCTAGCCACTCCATGTGGCTTATAGTTACAGTTTCTAAAAGAGAAACAGCCTGAATAATGCCAGAACACTCAAACCCTCGGCCACGCTGACTCGTAACATCAACCATCGACGGCTCCCAAAGAATTTCGTTTATCCAATTTCACTTATTTTTGGTCAACTCGTGGTATGGTTTTAAGGAACTTTTTCTACCCCAGACCGATAATATGAAGAAGTTACCTTCCTGACAAATCGGATCTCATGGTCAGAAAGCGACATTCTAACGTCTCGTGGCCGTTAAACATTGTGTAACTGTTATATAGGAATAAAGTGTCGCTGCCGACACTTGAGTTTGAACATAGATCGCCAGTGAGCAAACACAGGCGATCCCATTATTGAATTAAGTAGACCACGTGATCATAGAGGAAACGGATAAGTAGGAAGTCGCGTGACGTCTAAGTGATCGCAATTTCTAGTCTATCCTCTATTACTATACGGATCGTTATTTCTCCTCTATTATTATACAGGCCGCTATTCTCTACTCTATTCACTATACTGTTTCTCTGTACTGATCACTATACGGATTATTATTCAGATCACTATAGAGTGGTTACTTTCCGAGCGAGTATTATCGAGCAAGTACTGTTAGTGCGAGTGATATTCGAAGGCGTCTGACACCAGTTTTGTTCAACGGCGTTACTATAGTTGTATCTGCGATTACAAAGTCTCTACTACAATGAGCATTACGAAATGACAACGAGTATTCGTTGACATCAGAACAATAACAAAGTAAGATAAAATATAATCTATAAAAAATAAATGACCCCCAAATAAAATGACTGACTTTAAAGTTATTACATTATAAAGAAAAGGCATGACGAGTATAAATAATATTGTTTAAGAAATATTGGATGGAAAATTATTGGAAAGAATCTTAATTTGTAATGACGTAACATGAAAGTATTGAAAGTGAAGTTATTGTAAAAAAAAATGTAACTTACCGAAAGCCGTGTTGTAATTCTCCATGTATTAGGTTGGTGCAAAAATAATGACGTAATAATGTCGTTTTTTGAGGTATTTTTTAACGTCAAAAAACGACATTATTACGTCATTATTTTTGCACCAACCTAATATAATACGCTTTATTTTTCTATTAGGTTGGTGCAAAAATAATAAGGAAAATCAAGGGTGTGTATTATACACAGCAACGAAAAATCTTTAAAAAATGCCGTAAAATAAAATAAGAATTATCATAAAAATAAATTAGAATAATATTATTCTATGTTTAAAACCATTTTTCTTTTTCTTTTTTTTTTTTTTTTTTTAAATAAGACTAGGAAACTCTGGCCGTAATGAAATTGGAGAGGTACAATTTATAGGTTTTGATTACCAAACAAGCGGTGCATATTATGAATGAGTAGAAGAATTTTCATATACTTTCAATATAATATTAGGTCTGCATATTATGGATGAAGGCGTATTATACATGGGGAATTACGGTAATCCGTTTCTTCGTTACCAACTGAAATTGTTGCGTTTCCGGGGATTCAACAAATCTGAATGATGGCAGATTGATTGTTTTCAGACATGGAGTTGGAACAAAATAATCCGCAATAATAAAAAAAGGCTGGAAACTTTGTCAAGTGTTGCAGTTAATGGGATCGCCTGTGTTTGCTCACTGGCGATCTATGTTCAAACTCAAGTGTCGGCAGCGACACTTTATTCCTATATAACAGTTACACAGTTGGCCATCAATGTTTTTTGTCTCTTTCAGATTTCTGTATCTCTCATTTCAATCTTTTCTCGATTTTTAACATGTTTCTTTCACTCCGTCTTTCTCTTTCAACCATCTCCCCCCTCTATCTCCTATTCCGACCTCCTTCTTCTCGCATCCCGATCTTTCTTCCTCTACTTTTAAACTTCCTTTTTCTCTTTCCAGCATTCGTTTCTCCCCTGCCTAACATTCATTGTCACTTTCCTACAGTTTATTTACTTCCTTCCTTCCTTCTTTCTCAGTGAGCTTCTCTTTCTCTCATTCAGACTTTCCTTTCTCTCTTTCCAGTCTTCTGTCTTTCATTCCAACTAGCCTTTCTCTCATCGTCCTGGGTATGACGATAAACTACATCCGACAGCATGGCCTCTGACCAGAAGGTTTTGAGGAGCGTAGAACCACCTCTTAATTGGTGTTTTTCACAGGTCCACTCCTGACCCTGGGTGGTAGCACCTGTCAGGGTCACAGGTATGGGCAAATAGTTAACCCTGAAAAGGGGTCAAAACACTATGAAAATATAAAAATAATTTTTAATACCAGCAATACTTTTTTGGAAATTTTTTTACCAGTAATACATTTTTGAAAAAAAAAAAAAAAAATAACAGTAATATATTTTCGAAAAAAAAATATTAACACCAGTACATTTAAAAAAAAAAAAAAAAAAAATTACCAACAATACAATTTTAAAAAATATTACCAGCAACAAAAATCTTGTCGGCATTAAATAACCTTTTAAGGTTGATATGTAAAATAAAACAGGACAAATCAAACCTTTATTTCATTCAGACTTTCTCTTTCTTTCTTTCTTTCTTTCTTTCTTTTTTTATTTATTTCCTTCTTTCTTCCTTTCTTTCTTTTGTCCTTCTTTCTTTCTTTCTTTATTTATTTATTTCCTTCTTTCTTTCTTTATTTATTTCCTTCTTTCTTTCTTTTTTCTTTATTTCCTTCTTTCTTTCTTTTTTATTTCCTTCTTTCTTTCTTTCTTTCTTTCTTTCTTTCTTTCTTTCTTTGTTTCCTTCTTTCTTTATTTCTTTATTTCCTTATTTCTTTCTTTCTTTCTTTCTTTCTTTCTTTCTTTCTTTCTTTCTTCTCGTCTCTCGTTTAGACCTTTTTTTTCTCAAATTCGAAAATTCTCTATCTCACTTTCAGACCTTTCATTTCTTCCGACCTTCTCTCTCCCTCTCTCTCTCTCATTACGGTCCTCTCTTTTCCTCATACCGATCTTCCTGTCATTTTTTTTTGTCACAGTTAATTCTGGGAAACGCACTTTCATTGATCACTCGTCTCATTGCCGAAATTCAATCCGCACATTATTGTTATCTGAATGATACAGAAAGAAGAAAGATGAAAGAAGAGTGCTTTAACAGCTTAACAGACAGACCTGCATAAATAACAAAACAGACAACTCATTAGATTAACGAATTAACGGATAATTACATAGGTAACGTAGATTTTATAAGTACACAAATAAACAATAAGGCCAGAGGTTAGTTAGCTCCAGTCTGCTGGGTGGGGGGGCATGTCTATTCTTAAAGCTGCGATCTATACAGACGTAGACTTGCATGGACCATAACAAGAGGAGAGACGATATTTAAGCAAAAAAAAAACAAAAAAAAAGAAAAAAAGCAGCCACTTAAGCATATATATATATATCAGTTATGTGCCATGCGCGATACACGCTTAAACGATCATGTATCTTTTGATTGACAAGGCAGATTTTTTTCCCGCTGTAGGTTGCCATTTCTTTCTGCGGTAGACCAGTTGCTATCCAAGGCTATAGAACCCATTCTGTTCTGCTATTTATCCATAGCTGGTGGAAGAAGAAAAGGATTCATACCTTTCCCAAGGGTATTAGCACGTAAGTAAATGTAATGGATTCGACTGGAATTCGAACTGGGTTCTCCGATTCCTCAATCCGAGCCGCTATCCACCATGCCTCCTCCTGTTTATCTATATATAGATATACGGAAAGATAAATGGTGATAATGAACGGGGAATACAGAATTAAATGAATATTAGTGAATAAAAGCTGTGTATTGCATGGAGGAACAAGAAAGTAAAAAGCTGTTTTTATTTAAAATTCTGTTTCTGTTCAGATCTTCATGTCATTCTATCTAAGCGTGATTATTTTCTTTATAGTTAGCTCAACCTCTCTATGAATTTCCTTCTGTTTCTTTATGGTGATTTTCTAAGCGTATCTTAGATGTGGCACAAGGCCGAGAGCATGGGGCACTCATTGAGGATCGAACTCACTATTCAGCCGTAACTGATCTAGCAAGACGAACTTACAAGCCATTGCACTATGTCGAAGTTCTTTCTTTCTTTCTTTTTTTCTTTCTTTCTTTTTATCTCATGTTCATATCATTTTATTATCTTTTTATCATATGTTCATATCTATCTATCTATCTATCTATCTATCTATCTATCTATTTATCTATCTATCTATCTATCTATCTATCTATCTATCTATCTATCTATCTAACTGAAGTAATATGGCTATCATATACTTGAAGTACCGTATAAAAATGCGATGCATTGTAGAATTGGTTGACTCTGACAGAGGAAATGACGAAGGAATCGAAGCGTAAAATGATTGATGGGACTAACGAATGAATAAGCGCATTATTGAGGAAAAGACAGAAGATTTGATTGATTGGTTTTTAGATAAGTGAAGTGCTGATCTATAAAAAATGCTTACATTTGTCAGGACATGAAAATAACGCACACACACACACACGTTTACATAGTAGGTTGGTGCAAAAATAATGACGTAATAATGTCGTTTATTGACATATTTTTTAACGTCAAAAAACGACATTATTACGTCATTATTTTTGCACCAACCTAATAGATAATTGCTGGTAGATTCTGACACAAAGCTGAGTAGATGGAAGAGATTAGGAAGAATGTGTTGCGCCAAAGTTTATTGCAGTAAGTACCTGCCTGCATTCTTTAAGACCAATGTTAGTGCCGAATCAGCTTCCAGGTTGGTAGACCGGTATATATGAATATATAACATATGTATGTAGATTCTTATAAATCAATACAAACGTATATATATATATATATATATATATATATATATATATATATATATATATATATATATATATATATGGATAAAGTGTCGTCTAAATTATGTAAAAATTAAAATAAAACTGACATCACATTTTAACAAATATATTTACCAAAATTTTGTCTCTTCTATTTCTGAGATGCTTTTTATTTTATTTGCCATCTCTCTTCAGTATGTAGGCGAGCATGGCTCTCCACAACTTTCTAACTTTTTTCTCTATATAGTTTTTGACTCTTTACCATTCCTCTTTGCCTTCATTCTGGGATCTATATGCTTCTTATTTTATTTGCCACGACTCTTCAGTACGTAGGCGAGCATGGCTCTCCACAACTTCCTAAGTCTTTTTGAAGTAACTTTTAATCATTTACGCTCACACTTTATCTTCATTCTGCCACGACTCTTCAGTTTTCATTTTTTAGAGCTTCTTCGTTGCTCAGGTGTTCTGTCCATGTATTCTCAGCATCCTTCTGTACATCGACATATCAATCGCTTCATTTATCTTCTCATCAGTAAAAATTTCACTGTCACTGTGACCTTATGAAATAGCCGTTTAAAAATTCTTTGTTTCTAACGAAATATTCCTATATCTTAAGCTTAGTTTCTTGAAGACCTTTTTCGCTATTCCGATGAAATTTCAGATTTGAGTCGCACTTTCCGTCTATTCTGAATTTTAGCAGTTGGAAATGTCTTCGCCTTTGTAGTTTGGTATGAATACATGCAGTTATAACGTGTGTTTAATCCGGTGTGTAGTTAATGTCGTATGGGGTCTGCAGATTTGTTGGTACATATTTGTAGACTATCGTGTCTATATTTTAGTGTGTAGCCTCTATCCTCGCTTCCCACTATATGGACACTGGTTTGCATTGATGCTTGTACCAAGAAGAGGTTCATCATCACCATTGTAGATGCTTCGTGTCAATCCGACGGCTACAAACGCAATATGACAGCCGAGTCCCATCGGGTTGCGGTCGGTGTCTGTTGAATAAGATCTAATTTCAAGCGGCATATTTTCCACTTATTAACTAGAGAGAAGTTAGTTGTCACCAAAATGACCCAAAAGTGAAAAGAGAAAAGAAACATTGGGAAACTGGCACGGCGGTGGAGCTGGGGAGATGTAAAAGAACTCCACTAGGTGGCGCCACTGTAGGCTATTGCTGTCTCAGGGCACAAAAATCCGGAAACTAGATTTCTTGCGTCATTCTCTTTTTAGCTTTCTATTTTGTTTCCAAATTTTTATCCAACTTTTCTCAATCAACAATATTGATTTCAGTGAGATGAGCGCATATATCTGTATAGAAATATTTAAGTAGAAGCTCCGTTTATTTATTAAAGAGTATATTTATTTATTTTCGTCTACCAGCCTGATTATTTGATGAATTTTATTAAAGAAAAAATGCGTTCTCAGGCTTGTCAGTGAATATATATATAAAAGAGATTTTTATGTTTATACATTCTTTTTATAGATGCAAATATTTAAGTAAATGCTCTGTTTATAATAAACAGTATTAAATAACATTTACCGGACTGAATGTTCGAGAGATTTTCATAGGAAATATGTGTCCTCCGACAGGAATCGAACCTGTATCCTATACGGAACCGTCATATAGCCTGACGTGCCTTTAACCGATATATGACTATTACTCCTAGTAATTTTTTTTCCTTCAAAAATGTATTGGTGGTAATAATGTATTGTTGGTATTAAAAATTATTTTTACATTTTCATAGTATTTTGACACCAGTTTGGGGGTTAATTATTTGCCCACAGTTGTGACGCTAACAGGTGCTACCAGCCCAGGGAACACCAGCAACTAAGAAGTGGTTTTACGCTCCTCAAAACATTCTGATCAGAGACCTTGTTGTTGGATAATTTTATCGTCTTACCCAGGACGGGGATGAAGTTTATCGTCTTATCCAGGATGCATATGGGTTTGGGGGTTAACTATTTGCCCATAGCTGGGACCCTAACAGGTGATACCACTCCGGGTCAGGTTGGATCTGGGAATACTAGCAATTAAGAGGTGGTTCCACGTTCCTCAAAACCTCCTGATCAGAGGCCTTCCTGTCGGATGTAGTTTATCGTCATACCCAGGACGGCTGCATTTTTACTAATGTTTTCTTATGAAAGTCGACAGGGCCCATTCTAACCTTGTCAATGTTCAGTTATATTGCTGATCGTTATATTCAAGAATAATTGAGTTTCTTGCACAAAGTTCACATGTCACATGTAAGCAATCCTTGTGTATGTGACCCAAGAAGAACACGAGCGTTGGTTTTGTTCCAATGAAAGCATCTGAGAATAATAGTAATTAACAGATGCAAACCTAAGGTCAGCGAAATGTGTGTAAAAAAAATAGCTTTTTTAAAAAATAAATCTAAAAGTATGTACTTATTTGTGGATTGCTATATTATTCGACTTTCTTTATGGAAAAATCTTACGTTGACGTAAAAATTGCTGTAATACATTAAAACCGAAATCTTAATGGTTTGTAGCAATTTTGCAGATGACGTTTCGCTAATTTTTTTTTAGAGACATTGTTCAAATTTTCATGTTGAATCATTCAGATATATAAGATGGTATAGTCCGAGCACTTTTAAAAGTAAATCATTTTACCCCAAGCAAGGCAATAAAGCCACTAGGACACAAGTGGGTACTGACTGGTAGAAAACATTAAGGAGAGAGAGAGAGAGAGAGAGAGAGAGAGAGAGAGAGAGAAAAAAAATGAAAAAACAAGAATTAAGAAGACATTTTATTCTCTCGCACTTCTCGCATGTGGAACTCTCTTCCGGTCGCCTGCTTCCAAGTCAATTTTTATCTTGAAAGATTTAAGTGCGATTTTAATCTTTATGTCCTGTTCTTTAATTGTGTTCTCTCCTTGATAATGTTTTTCTTTTTCTCATATTCTTCACACTCAGTAGATCCTCACGTCTTCGGGTTTTTATTGCCTTTCTTAGAGTGAAATGATAAAGAAAAAAAACAAAAAAAAACACTTATAATTTTCTCTGGGGCACGATTATTTTGTTCCACCTTTATTAAACTTATATAAACATTCCTCTCTACAGAAAGATGCTGAGAATACATGTGAGCAATGATGCGGTTTTAGAGAAAATGGAAACGAAAAGGAAACTTATACTTAACGTCAGGAAGAGACAGTCGAAAGATTTGGGCACATAATGGGGAAGGAGGGCTTGGAAAATATGAAACTCGCAGAGCAGCTTGAAGGTAAGAGGGACAGAGGAAAACAACGAAAATTATGGCGGGGCAAGGTTTAGGAGAAATAAGGAAAAGGCAGAATTTACTTAGAGCTACAAAGGACAGGAAGTTGTAGAGGGCCGTGATCGCCTACGCCCTGAGAGGGAACGGCTCATAAACATTCCCAGCAGAACGTTTATTTGAAACGGATGCTAATTTTATAAGTTAAAATCTTCCCACCGGCATGATAATTCCAGACGGAAATTGTCGTTGGTAAGAAAGAGAGAGAGAGAGAGAGAGAGAGAGAGAGAGAGAGAGAGTAAGAGAAAAGAGAAGAGGAGAGATGGAGTAAAATGAGGTGGGGAGAGAGATGTAGAGAAACGAGAGAGAGAGAGAGAAGAAGAGAGAGTAGAGACAGTGAGAGAGATGGAATAAAAGAGAAGGAGAGAAAGAAGAGAGAAGAATGATGGCGAAAAAAGTGAGTGAGGGAGATAGGAGCTATAGAAAGAAAGAAAGAAAAGAGAGAGGAAGAGAAATGAAGAGAAAAACTAAAAGAGAGTGGGGGAGAAAAGAGTAGGATGGAAAAGTGGTTGGGCGAGAGATGCAGAGAAATTAGATCGGGATAGAGGAAGAGAGTGTAGAGAGGCTGAGAGGGCAATAAAAAAGAAAGTGAGACCGTGAAGAGAGGGAGAGCGATGGGGAGAAAAGAAATGAGGGGAGAGATTGAGAGAAACGAGAAGAGGATAGAAATGAAAAGAAAGAGGGAGATATTGGAGAGAAAAGAGAAGCAAAATTGAAAGGAGAAACTAGGCAGAATAAAGGACGACGAAAAGGAAACGAAGGGTGTCTTACATCAGTCATTTTGGCATAACTCTCGTCAATAAATCATGTAATACAAGAGAGCAGGCAGATGCGTATAATAGATGTTTTGCAGATGACGTAACTATTTCCGATTGGGCGCGTTGAACAGCGGAGAAGCCATGGCCCTATCTTGCCGACTGCATCAATCATGGGGCCTCGTTCTGGAGTTCGTAGTGACGGGAGGCAGTCCGAGTCACCAAAGGTTACCAAGTACTTCGGGCTGCAGGCGAGACGATAATAAATCATCTGAGGCCAAACGCCCATTCACAAATTCATGCAAATTCAAATACGCGCGCCCGGACACACAGATCCTTGCGCGCATACTTGGATCACACAGATGTACGCAAAGGTACTCCAAAGTCTAATCACAGACACACTAAATATTAAATACATAATCAACATACAAGATGTAATATGAAGCGACGTGTAAGGTACGCAATCAATAAGCACTTTATATACTCGCGGACAACATAGACATTTTTCATCAGTACATGAATTTTGTGTTTGAGTTCAAGGTTTCTAATAATTTATAAAGCAGGAACACTTAGCGTATCAGTCTTCCTGCCACTATTTAATTAAATATGACCTTATATCGCGCAAAGATAAAATCAATAAATGTTAAACCCTGTCAACGAATCCACTTATAGTCGCATTGATAAACTCCTGAAGTCTTCTATTTATTAATTTAGCTGATTTTAAGACACGATAAAAAAAAAAGTCGAATTTTGTACATAGCCCTCAGTAAGGAACGAACTCACTAAGCAACATCCATGGTCAATCAGAGTAGACATTACCCACACCGATTGTCGGCCGGTTGGTTTTACGAACCGTCAACACCTGTATGGTTATATAAGGTCGAATTTTGTCTCGGGCACCCAGTGAGGATCGAACACACTAAGCAATAGTTATGGCCAATCAGAATAGCCTCGATAGTCATTACCTAACGCCCATTGTTGGCTGATTGGTTTTATGAACCTTCAACACCTGTACGGTTATATAAGGTCGAATTTTGTCTCGGGCACACAGTGAGGATCAAGCTCACTAAGCATAATTGATTTTGTTTAGGTTGGGTTTATGGCATCTCTACAAATATTCTTAAATGTCTATAATTGGTAACAGAAGCCATTGGTTTATACCAACGGCTTTCCATACTTCTACAATTCACTCTCGTGTGGTCATGTGTGACGTCATGAGATGCGGTGCGATTTTCGCTTCTAGCGTCTTATATGCGCGTGTTTATCGTTGCTTAGAAATCATCTATGTAAACATTGACAGACTATCATCACTGTCGTGTCCGTATATTGTTTAATATGTTGTAATTGACATCTTTGATAATGGCTTAAGTAAGACGAAAGCTTAGATTGTATTAAAAAAATATGGATCACTATTGTGAATTTCTTTCTTCGTTCAACGATAATGTTATTAAACTTATCAGATGTTACGAAAAAAAATTACATAAAATAAATAGACAACACTTGTCTATATTATTTAATGAAACGTGTATGAATGAAAAAATGCTGCCTAAATACACACACAATATATATATATATATATATATATATATATATATATATATATATGATCATAAATTCCAGTCACGAAACACAACGCTGCGATGTTTTACATTGCACAAAGCTAAAATCAATAAATATCGATCCCTTCCTGTGAATGCACTAATAGTCGCATTCGTAACCCCTTGAAGTTTTTCGTTTATTTATTTAACTGATTTTAAGACACGATAAAAAAGTCGTATTTTGTACAGAGCCTTCAGTAAGGATCGAACTCACTAAGCAATATTCATAGTCAATCAGAGTAGCCCCGATAGTCATTATCCAACGTCGGCTGTTGGCTGGTTGGTTTTACGACCCGCCAACCACTGTACGGTTATGTAAGGTCAAATTTTGTCTCGGGCACCCAGTGAGGTTCGAACTCACTAAGCAATATTCATGGTCAACCAGAGTAGCTTCCATAGTCATTACCCAACGCCGACTGCTGGCTGTTTTATTTTACAAAATGTCAACAACTGTACGGTTATATAAGGTCGAATTTTGTCTCGGGCACCCAATGAGGATCAAAAACACTAAGCAATAGTTATTGCTAATCTGAGTAGCTTTTATAGCCATTACCTAAAGCTGATTATTGGCTGGTTGGTTTTACAAAGTCTCGACCTCTGTACGGGTATCTAATGTTGAATTTTCCCTCGGGCACCCATTGTGAATCGAAACACAACGCTGCGATTTAAAAAAAATTGTAATCCAATTTATTAGATATATAATAAATAGCTTAAAAACCGCCTTATTGGGCGGCATTTAAGCTAGCTCCTGTAGTGAGCTCTTGATTGGACCTTCTGCTTCTTCAGGAGATTGAGAGTCCCTAAGTCTTCGGATATTCTCAGCACTGGAAGCTATTCTGGCTGCCGTTTGATTTGGGTTTTCATTTGCAAAGGACTTTCTTTTCCTTGCTGCATCTTGGCTCTTTTGATTGCAATCTGGTCCTCTGTTGGCGGAGATTTCTTTTTTACGAGGCATACTGATGCCGTCTGCGATAGGCATCAATAAAATACAGAAGAACTAAAAATTGATCGATGTATTTAAATATTGCATTACTATTTAAGCTTAACTTTTAAAAGCTCAACGATAATTCTTCTGTCGCCAAAAAATTAAAGACAATTTGATGTACGTAGGTCTTTAATTACAAACAATTATTTTTATTTCATGGGTGGCTTTCGCTGGATTTCGCAATTAATTTCGATTATTTCCAAATTTATTTCCAAGTTATAAAAATTATTATCGTACAAAAAAGCTCGTCTCAAAAAATCATGGAAAAAATGGCCGAAAACAATCGCAGTAATGAAAACTTGGGAATCCAAAATTTCTGTAACTATTGAGAGTCGGAGGGTTGTGTCCCTTTAATTTTAAAAAGTGTGATACAGTGACACACTGGCATTCGTATTTATTATGTAGAAGATTGTGTAATATCACACAAAAACTAAAGAAAAAACAAAGAAAAAGATCAGAGTAGAAAGTATCTATCTATCTATCTATCTATCTATCTATCTATCTATCTATCTAATCGGTAATTGTATATTGTAGAATATTTCAGTTGACACTTTGCTTTCAAACATATATAAATTAGTACGTTTTTCACATATTCTTCAACACATTCAGAGCGTAATGTAGTTCTCGTAAAGAATGTTTATTCTGCGCACAAGATTTGAGTAATCTTTATGAAACTCGATCTAGTTGAACATTAGTGTATTGAGTTACATTCTTCTTACTGTCCCAAAAATATGGCTGTGTACTAAGGATAAATGTAATTAAAAGAATTTTGTAAACTCAAAAATCAGTCCAACTGCTGACGTTACTGAAGGCTGTGTAGCTGTCATAAATATATCACCAAGTTTGTCTTTATGGGCTCTTGAATGTAGGTATACTCCCCACTAAGGCAGGAAGTAACACAAGGTCGTTTTAACGTGGGGGGGAGCGCCATACACATAGATATGCATATGGGCCAAGGATAAAAATTTTTACCCAGTCCCCTCGACCACTGTCACACTGACATCGATATTACACCGAACCGATTGCAATGAGGAAGGTGTTGCCGCAGGGTTGGAATCCCCGGTGCCTTCTCCCATCTAAAATGAAATTTACTCCACTTCCGGTACAAACGTTAACTGTTAGCCTGTGGCAGGCTTTTAAATGTCAGATAAACATGTCCGATATAAAGATTTATGCATTCAATAATTACTAATTTTAAAACGTTTGAATAGCGTAAAGGTTATCGGCACGGAAAGAGGGAAAGGATTACTTCATTAATACTTTTCTAAACTTCGAGCAAGATAGAAAGTGTTCGCTAACTATAGATTATGTCCGTCTTGATTATGTCATTATTTTCTCTTTTCAATTCCAGTAGTTGTTATCGCTCTTTCAAGTAGTGATAGGAGTTTCCTTCCTAACCTTTATTTGAAGTAAGGTGGAATGTCAACATCTTGATTATCTCATTATTTTCTTTTCTCAAGTCCAGTAGTTGTTATCGCTCTTTCAAGTATTGATAGGAGTTTCCTTCCTAACCTTTATTTGAAGTAGGGTGGAACGTCAATATATTGATTATATCATTGTTTTCTCTTCGAGTTATATGTGCTATCTATTTTAATTGTTTCTGCTGTTGCTAGTCCTTTTGTGATGTGGTTTCTGCTATTTGGTAAAATTCTTTTTTTTTGATTAAAGACTCTCACGCTTCACTCGTTCAAAACCATTTTTAGCCATTGATCTTAGAAAACGTTCTGTATACAGCTGTATCAATTTAGCCATTGATCTTAGAAAACGTTTGTATACAGTTTTGATTTTTCAGAATGGGTTTGACGTCATATGAAAGTCTTGAGCTGACGAGGCTATTTAAGAATATGTCTTCAAATTTCAGCTTAAGGTTTTGCCTTTCTAGCAACTTGCGATATTGGGCGAAACTATTTCTAGCGTAGCCTATTCTATGTTTAATTTCCCTATCTCCTTCGGTAAATTTGTTTTAACTGATCATCCAGACACCGACGTATCTGAGGTGGTTTAGTATTTACTAAATCCGCATCCGGAGTTTATGCAATGGATTCAGTGTAGTACCATAACTGCTTTCATCTCAAGGCCCTTGATAAAATCCAGAGACGCATATGCAATGTAATTGGCCCTGATCTGGCATCTCGTCTGCAGTCGCTCTCTCACAGACGTGCCGTTGTCTTCCTCTGTCTTTTTTACAAATACTTTCACAGTAACTGCTCCGATGAGCTTCTTTCGCTGGTTCCCAGACTTCATGAATTTAAGCGTTCAACTAGGCTGGCATCTCGCTCAAACCCTTTCATTGTCGAAACTGTTAAATCTTCTACTCCAATAGCTTCATGTCTCACACTTCTCGCCTGTGGAACTCTCTCCCCAATTCTTGTTTCCCTGATAGCTATAATCTCCAACTGTAATGTCAATCGACGTCTCCAGATTCCTTGATCTATTCCCTATCCTTCTCTTCATGCTTTCCTCCATCACTCTTCCAAGTCTCTGTAAACCCTTGCGTGCTAGTGGCTTCCCGAATTGCTTGGGATGAAACGCTTAAAAAATAAAATACTGTGGATCTCAGCACAGATAAAATAACAGCGATCGTGATTCCACACATGGATGCTGAGAATGCCATGGACTGAGCATGTCAGCAATGAGGAAGTTTTAAATAAGATGGAAACTAGAAATACACATCCTGAAAATCAGAAAGAGTCAGGAACGAGAAAGTTTTTCAAAACAATAGAAACTACAAGATAACTGCGGTGAACAGGAAGATATGGTTGACATTTCTGGGACACATTATAAGGAAAGGACTTTTTTTTTTACAGTGATATTCACCTTTTACAAGGCCCAAGAGTCGCTCCAAGTAGAAGGTTACAGGGTAAGAGGCAGAGTTTATGGGGATGTATGGGGAAGAACAGGTTAAGATTTTAGTGGACGGAGAAGCATCCTCTTGGGAGTCGGTTCCACAAAGCAGCTGTTCGTTGGAAGAATCTGCTCAAGTGGAAATTACATCTCAACAATGGATGTACGAAGGGAATGAGGCTGGTTCGCTGCAATGTGCGGAACATGGTGGGTCTTAACCGTAAAGGTTAAAACTGGTGAAACTAAGAAGTGTAGTTCGTCTGGACACTTTCTATGGAAACAACGGTAGAGCAGCGGGTGGCTTGTAATGTTTATCGTAGGGTGAAAATAATTCATCAACCACAAGGACGTGGAGACGAATTTGGAGAATGTAAGGAAGTAACTTAGTTAACGTGTTTGTGTGAATTAATGGCAAAAATATGGAAAAGATGGATAGAAAAGTGCAAACAGTTACTTAGAACGACAAAAGAGAGGAAAATGTGGAGAGCCATGATCGCCCAAGTTCTGAAAGGACAAAGTAGACATGATGCCGGATTACTTAGTGGTATAATTTTCACTGACGTTACTGGGTGGTGTGTTGGCTTTGTTAAAGCTCCAGGTTTCGAATTTCTTTTACAGGAAAATTGGTTGTCTTGATAAACTTACAAATTTGGCGCAACAGAGTCTTCCTAGCCTGGCATTTAACCTTGTGTCTTACTAAGTTCATAATAAATAGATATGCGTGCTCACATTGCTGGATTTATTTTGTAAGCGAATTTATTCGTTCATGTGTAAGTTTGGGATATACATAAATTTGTGTTGCGTTCAGGAAACTGGATATGAAAATAGAGGGAGAAAACATGTTTCTGGTGACACCTGCGCACTTTTGCATTAGTCTCATTAAGAGCCTCAACTGTTTGAGTTTGCACGTATTGTTTGACATATTTCTTTAGCCTTACTTGATGGAAGAGGTCGATTCAGCGACCTGCATCTAATATGCAGCCAATGAAAATGAAGGTAAAGAAGCTTCTCTTATCCACCCCTCTTTTTTTTCTCTTTCTTTTTTTGGTTATTGATAAGTCCAAGCTTACTCTAACACGCCAAATGTGTAGAATATACATACGGATTTACTTATCTTCTGTTCGTTCTTTTTTTTTCTCATTATTTTTTTTTTTGCTATATTTTCTTTCTTTTCTTTTGTTTGTACTGTCTTCTTTCTTCCTTTTTATCATCACTTCCTTATTCACTACCAGCAGGATAACCCGTCTTCGCCAGGGTGTTTCATTACTGGGAATTTTGCAGCTCAATTGGAGCAGTTTAAGTTTAAAGTCAGCACACCCAAAATCAATATCAGTAACAAAAGTTGAGTGCAACTGCGGCACATCCCTAAATGGGGGGGGGAGGTTAACAATTTGAATGGGGGTGACCCTGAAAAGGGTCGTTTTTGCGTTTTCATTCTTGCAAGGAATGAACGTCTTCCATGGACCGTTATAATAATAATATACGATAATTTTTATTTATAATATAATTTCTTTTTTATAATTCGAATAATCATTTGCGTTAGATTTCAACTATCTAAATTGATTGTACGTTGTTTTTACAGACATTAAACTCTGCTTTTGATTTTTGCACAAAGTGTTAAAAATCAGTTTTTTCGATTTTTTTCAACTTCAAGGTTGGAATTTTTTCCAGCCAATTTTGACTCCGGACCGGCACTGAAAAATTATCTATCAAACAAAATATTTTTCATCGAAATCGGATGAAAACTGTGGAAATACATATATACTCACAGATACATACACACACACATTTTGAGAATTATAGATATAGTTCTCTTGCTTGTTTTATTTTAGTTTTTCTTTTTCACTTCTTTCTCTATCTCTTTTTTTTCTCGCTCTTATTGTAGTCTTTCTTTCATATTCTCTGTTTGAATCTTTCCTTTATTCCCGAACACTCTCTGTCTTGTTCTCTTTCATTTTCTCTTTGCACCTGTCTCTTGTTCTTTTTTATCGTCTTTTCTTTTCTGTCTTTTTCTTTCTTTCTTTCTTTCTTTCTTTCTTTCTTTCTTTCTTTCTTTCTTTCTTTCTTTCGTTTGCATCTCTTTTTGCTCTTTCTATCACTTGTCTCTTTTATTTTCTTTTTGTATCTCGCTTTTTCTCTCCCTTTTGTGTTTTTGTTTTTGTTCTTTCCCTCTCGTTTTATCTCATTCTCATTTTGTATCCCCCTTTCATTTTTCTCTCTGTCTCTCTCAAAGTATCCCCCGTGTTCATTTCTCATTCTTTTTCCTTCTCTGTCTCTTTGTATCTATCTTTTGTTTTCTCGAATTTACTACTTGTGTTTCTCTCTTATTCCTTTTCCTTACGTTTCTTTATTGTTTTCACTCATTCTCTCTCTGTATCGATCTCTTCTTCTTCTCTCTCTCTTTTGTATCTCTCTCTCTCTTTGTTCGTTCACTTTCACTTTCACTTTCACTTTCACTTATTTTCCTTCTATACTTCTTTTCATTTTCTTTTGTTCCTTCTGTTTTCTCTCTCTTACTCTGTCTTGATCTCCCCGTTTTCCTCTTCCCCTAATCTTTCTTTATGTCTCTTTTTTTATTCTTTCTTTCTCTCTCTCCCTCTCTCTCTCTTCATGATAATCTTTATCAATCTCTTTACTCTTTGTGCTACTTTTCCGGCCTGCTCTCTCTTTCTATATTGCTCTCCTGTTTTTCGTTCTCTCTCTCTCTCTCGTTCTATCTTTGTATATCTCTATTCTCAACTTTCTCTCATTTTCTCTCTAGCTATCTCTTCTTCGTTCACTTTTCTCTCTCTCTCTTTTTATAGCTTTCGAACTTCTTCTGTCTTCCCCCTCTCTCTGTATATATATTTTATTCTTTCTCCTTTTGTATCTGTCTTGTTCACTCAGTTCTTTTTTTCGAACTCTTCTGTTTTTTTTATTCATCATTTTTTGTAATGCCCGTTTGTAGGAGAGACTTTGAGAATCACAGATATTAGGTTGGTGCAAAATTAATGTCGTCTTCTCACATAGTAACATATGTGAGAAAACGACATTATTTTTGCACCAACCTAATACAATAATAGTAATACCTTCGACGCTGTTTAGTAACTGTTCTTATTATTTCAAGATGAAGTCGATTGTTCTTGCTCTCTGGCGATCCGTGTTCAAACCCAACGGCACTTTATTCCTATATGACTAATTTTTTTCTTCTATCTTTTATATGACTTACTTTTATATTTCTCCCTTTATCTCTTTGTTTCTCTCTTATATTCACCTTTCTGTATATCTCTCAGGTCCACATTTTTGGTATAGTTTTCTTTCTTTCTTTCCTTTCTTGAGTGTATTTTATTTTTATACGTGCCTCTCATTTTTTTTTCTCTCGCTCTTTCTTTCTCCCTGCATCACCTTCATATTCATTTGTTATTCTTCTCTCTTTCTTCTTTTTCTCTTTGCATCGTTTGATTTAGTCCTCTCTCTACCCCTCACTTGTTTTGTCCCCTTCTTCTTCTTTCTATCTATCTATCTATCTATCTATCTATCTATCTATCTATCTATCTATCTATCTATCTCATTTTGTTCATATCTATCTATCTATCTATCTATCTCATTTTGCTCATATTTATCTATCTATCTATCTATCTATCTATCTATCTCATTTTGTTCATATCTATCTATCTATCTATCTCATTTTGTTCATATCTATCTATCTATCTATCTATCTATCTATCTATCTAATATTTATAGGTTATATTAGTGTGTTCTATGTCTGAGCATATGTTTCTCACACATATGCGTAAAAAGTGAACAAAAGAAAAGAAAGCTAGTTTAATGTAATGCACCCCCCTTCCATGTCAGTGGAAATTGAAAAATATAAATTATATTTGTTAAATATCACGAAAATAAGTAAACTGATGATGTAATGATAAAATTTCGTTCCAACTGAAGCCAAAATATATAAATTCTGAAAAGCAGAATTTATTTAACTTGGACCCAACAATGAGAGATAAATGATTTTGTAACAAAAATGAATAAATAAATAAATGAAAACTCTCTCTTTTTCAAAACCATAGGGTAACTGAAAATCACATTCAGCAAAAATCCTTTCGATTATATTGGGTTCCACTTCTTGCAAAGTGCTTCAGTTGAGCAACCTAGCTTCTCACGAATCTAACCTTATTAAATAAATATGATGGACGCTTACCGTAGTGATGACTAACGACATTGCCTTGCAGACTAATCTTCTAATATATTGATTTACTAAGGATAGCTTAGATATGGGACAAAACTGAAATTAGAGATATCGCTGTACTCAACTAACATACTGATATAATTATTTCGAGCATCTCTTGAGCTCTTGTTAACTTCAGTAAATAACTATAAAAATCTGTGGCGATGGTTAAGAAGCTCTTCATGTAGTGAGTTCGATCCTTCCTGGATGGCATACTATTGTGACTTTATGCTAGGATATATTAATCTTATCTTTAGATTTATTCGGGTTATTGATCTCATCTTTGTTACTGATTGTTTTTTTTTACGTTTTTAAGGTTATTTAAAGCCGAAGCATATTTTGGGATTAAAATAATTTTTAATGGTTTTCTGATAGAATTCTTACTATTTAACTCATAACTGGGAGGAGAAGATGCGGATTCATACTTTTCCAAAGGTATTTACTCGTAAGCGAATATCACAAACCTGACTGGAATTAGAACTCGGCTCTCTGATTTCTCATCCTGAGGCTTTATCCATTACATCACCCGCGCATCGAAGCTTACAGCACCTGGTAATCCCGAGCAGTCACCCATCTAGGTAATGACCAGATTCAACGTTGCTTAACTTCGGTGATCGGATGAGAACCGGTGTTTCGACTTTGTATGCTCGTAATCTCATCTTTGCTATTGATGTTACTGTAGACAACGGCGTTTCAACTAAAAACGCTCTGACCATCTTCATTATTGTTAGCTGATTATTATGTTATTGTTGCCTCCTGCATTTCCGTTTCTTGTTCGTTCCTATTGCATAGACGTATATGGATATCACTATCTTGTCCAGTGATTGAATTTCAGATCACTAGGTCACTGCAACACTTCTTTTTTTCCAATAAAGACGATATAGATTAAAATGTAAATATAGAAAACTTCTTCCGCTAAATCTAAGGCTAAGAAAGTCTTATTTCTACGACTCAAACCATTTTTTTTAATCAACTCACCCCAAGAAAGGTAAAAACTCCACTAAGACGCAAGGGGTTACTGGAAGTGAAAGAAAAGTAAAAGACTTTGGATGCAACCAGAAACCCAATTCTAAACCGGAAACAATGGATAAACATCTACTTCCGTTTAAACAAAACAAAAAAACAGGGAGGAGTGTGAACTGAACGATAGGTGAACCTTATCTACTTTTATTATTTTAGCATTTATCCATTAGGTTACCTTTTCGCAGGACTTCAGATTATTTAGGCTCAGAGCAGCCTTTTCATTGCAATGTCAGATGTTTTTTTAGATGAAGCTACTTGGTCGAAACGTTGTGTCTATAATTATATCTATTAGGTTGAGTCATAATTAATTTTCGTTTCGGGGAAGCCATTGTAATGACGAATATATCATCATATAATCACCATTCCTTAAATATAACAGGAGATGAAAAATGGAATATATACAACAATGTTCAACGCAAAAGGCAGTGGATTGACAAAGATAAACCTTGACAGATGACCTCAAAACCTAAGCTTCCTTGAAGAAATCTAATGTTGTTCGTATGGTGGGGACCGTTGGAATAGTATTCATTTAGAGTTCTTAAAATGCAATGAAACAATAAATGCACATTTATGCGTCCAGCAGCTGCAACATTTTCATAAACATTTTGTTGAAAAGCACATTAGGCTTGTTAATAGGGAAAAAGTTTTTATCCTCTATGGCAATTCAAGGCTGTATACACCAAGAATAACAAAGGAAATAATTTTGGAACTCAGTTGTTCCGTAGTACCTAAGCCGCCATATTCATGCTAACCTTGTACTAACCAATTATTATCTTTTCGGATTTGTTCGAAGTAGCAAAGTGGTTGTTGGCTACTGTCACCGAGTAGGACAATCTAGCAGGTAACCGCAATGGACTGGTCCTCGTCGTAGTGGTAGGCAATAGGCGTAGGCAATAGGCGTAGTCAATAGGCATAGGGCCTGTACCTCCACATAAGTCTGTATTTATGGCTGGCACCAGCCAATCATATTACTGTGAGGGGGAACCCAGGTGTATGCATATTCATTACATCAGGGCAAAAAGTTTCGATGGGGAAAGTTTTTTTTAATGAAAACCAGATTCAGGAGTTCGTAAACACGTTCATATCAAAACCTGCGAAATTTTGCTCAAAGGCTGTCGAAGTGCGGCCTGATTATTGTCAACTACTCATTACAAATAATGGTTAATATGTAATTGAACAGAATGTAATTTATACATTGTTATTTGAAGAATAAATTTGGTAAACATAAACAGAAACTACTTGCGACTCAATCTAATGCAAATATTAGGAAGTTCGGGAGAGCTATGATCGTCCACATCTTTAAGGGATACACCATATAAAAGAAGAGAAATACCGTCACCTGAAATTATTTTTTACGTTCACAGACAATTTTTACTAAACTTTAAAATTTACAGCGATCCATTTGTGTAAGAAAATTAGATCTAGAATTTCGGTTAATAGTATTCAATATAGCATACCAATTAAAAAGAAAATGTAAATAATATCAGAAGATTTTAGATTCAAATGCTTGCGAGAAGATAACAAATTAGAAGGTGACTCGAAAATCGAATTAAATTGAATTATTTTATAAAATGAGCTAAAAATATCGTCGCCAACATGAATAACCGAGATTAAGCGACGAACCGTGATTAACATTTGAACCCCGCTCCCTAGATGCATTCACATTTGAACCCTCCACCCACCAGAGTCATTCAGATTTGAACCCCTACCTCCCGAAGTCATTCATCTCCGATTTTCTTCCTTCCTGGTTGACGCCCTCATATTTTTATATTGTGCAGTCGAATGACAAGAAATTCACATTTAAATAACAATAAGACTTTTACTTTTTTCTCATCTTCAGTAAAAATTGTTTTAGATAAACAAACAAAACAAAAATATTTGTGTCATTTTGACTTTCTATTTAAAAAGGCAGATACAAAGAGAAAACTTAAAAGAGAGAAAATAAATATGAATGTGATGCAGAGATAAAGAGAGAGAGAGAGAGAGAAAGAGAATTACGCATAATAAAATACAATCAAGAAAAGCAAAGAAAGAAAGAAAGAAAGAAAGAAAAAGAAAAAAGAGAGGAAGAAAACGATACCAAAAATGTGGACAAGAGCGATATACAGCAAGACAGAAAAATGAGAGAGAACAAGAGAGGGGTAGACAGACAGAGACAGAGACAGAGACATAGACACACACACACACAGAGAGAGAGAGAGAGAGAGAGAGAGAGAGAGAGAGAGAAGAGAATTACGCATAATGGTAAAATACAATCAAAAAAAGCAAAGAAAGAAAGAAAGAAAGAAAAAAGAGAGGAAGAAAACGATACAAAAATATACAGCAAGGCAGAAAATGAGAGGGAGAGATAGATAGATAGATAGATAGATAGATAGATAGATAGATAGATAGATAGATACATACATACATACATACATACAAACAAATAGAGAAGATAACAAAAATCGGGGAGCCAATAAAAAGATTTAAAAGAATTAGGTGTTCGGGAGAAAGTCCAAGACCACTCAGACTACGGTAGTACCGGGATTAACAAGAATACGGAGGAAGATATAGGAGATAAGAGTAAACTTTCTGGGGTTTGATCCAGAGTGACAACCACCACGCACCTGTTGGGAACATACAGATGGAGGCGACATTACCAAGGATACTGAGGAAATCGTTGAACTGAAATGTAAGAATTGAATTCATTATATGAGTAGCTGGAACCATTCTAAAATTATTGGTAGATCTGGCAATCGAAGAAAAATATCTAGACCATCAAGACAATAGCATCATAGAAAGAAGAATAATGAAGAGACTTCTAGAATAGAGATAAGGTTTGCTGTTAGTTGATGAGTAGCTGGAACCATTCTAAAAGTATTAGTAGAAAGAGAAATACTGAGGAGAGTGCTAGAATAGTGAAAAGGCTTGCTGTTAGTTGATCTCTAACAAAAACCCCCAGCTGTTCCTGATATAAACACCTCATCGAGAAAATAATAATAATAATAATAACAAGCTTTTAGGAAAAAAAAAAACTATATTAAGCGCAAAATGTACCACACAGCTGGATAAAGGCAGGATGTGCGGTGATAAAAGAGAATCATGGAAACATGTTGTCAAGGAATGGCCAAAATTGGCGCAGAGGGAATGCAAAAGGAGAAACGATAATATTGAAAGAATGAATGCATTCGGAATTATGCACTGGAGTGAGGGTATAAACGTTTATGAACAAATTCCAGAAGGTGTCATTGAAAATGACAAGTCACAAATTTTTTGGCACATCCAATGTGACCCTGAAATATTGAACAGAAAATCAGACATTGTGGCGGTAGACAAAAAAAACAAAAACGAAAACAAAAACAAAAAACAAACAAAAACAAAACATGCATCATCATAGATATTGCATGTGCCGTAGACAACAGAGAATTTGACAAAGAAGAGAGATTAATTGATTCCATTTTTTTTACGGTTTACCAACCCTTTGAGAAAGAAGAAGAAAAAAAACAGGAAAACTATGATAGTTTAAAATGGGAAGTGTAGAAATTATTTTCAATTAAGGTATTTAAGGACATTTCCATTGTTGTACTGATCTTTTCGAAGTCGGTGGAGACGATTTGGATCAGTGTTAAAATTGGACGCTTACCTTCGGAATGTTCGTATACTTAAAATTGTTCTCGAATCAAGACGAAAACATGCTACCTCAGGTCACACTATTTGAGAACTTCTGGTACTCCCATCTCCAGCAAAATTTGCTGTTTTTGTTGATCATGCAACAGCAATACTACTACTACTACTACTACAACTACTACTACTAATAATAATAACGGTGTAATAATTAACCTACTGAGAAGAATTTAACCTCTTAACCCTAGCGGCATTAGAATGACGACCGGGCGTACCCTGCTGCGCAATGGGACACTTGCCGGCCGAGATAGCTTCACTATTGGTTCTAGTGTGACACTATTTGGTTTGCTAGAAGGGAAAAAGAAAGAAAAAGAAAGGCGAGAATTAAATTTAGGTGATAAGAAGCCATCACGAAAAGGACACTAAGCGGTGTTATTTTTCTGACAAGGAAAAGAGGTAAAATTTTTTATTCACATTGTCGAGAAGGTAAAAAGAAAGATACTGGAATTAATCTGATTTAGGTTACGAGGCGGGTGGAAATTCCAGGTTGGCCAAATAACCTCAGAGACAGAATTCTAAATAGATAAAAATTAACTGTGTCGCAGAATTACAAAAACAAAAGTGTCCGCTGACCACCATGAAGGAAAGGTTAAGCCTTTGTCTATATGTAGAAATCATTGAGAGGAGCATCTGCTTATCGTCAGGCTGGCTATGATAGCGAAATTATTTTATCGGGACGAAAAATTGGCTGTTTTTCGCCAGATGGCCACCCACTTGATAATTGGCGAAAATCTCGTTGACGAATTCCATATGAAATCCGGCTATAATAGCGAAACTGTTTTATCGGATCAGTGGTTGGCGCCAGGAGTGCAGATACGTCTGGGTGACCACCCGCTTGGTGATGGTGAAAAGCTAATTGACGAATTCCAGGTAATTCGGTTAAAAGATAAAAGAGTCTAGGGTGTGAGGTCTCCTCGAAGAGAAGAAGGAAAAGGAAAAGTGAATAAAAAAAAGGATAAAATTTTTTTTTTCTTTGAGCAAGATTTTTTAAACCGAAGCTAGTCTGGCCACACCCATGCCGCTGAGCGCCCATTGGCTGAATGATAGCAGGAGTATTGGGCGGAGGTAATCATGTGAAGAAGGAGGGGAGGCCTGTTGCGCCCCCCTGATGGGATAGGTGTGAGATGCCACTGTGAGAGAGAGGGGAAACCCGTTGACACCCTCTGAGGGCATGGTGAGATACCAATATGAGAACAGAAGGAGGTGGGAAGACGAAAGACTTCCAAAAATGGAAAATAATAAAATTTTCCTGACTGAAACCAAGTAAGTGGATTGTGGGTTGAGAATTATCAAGGAACCTCAAACTCCGACAAGCACACCCCGGTTTTGGTCGGCGTCCATATAAGCAAAGTCGCAGCGAGCGAAAATCAGTTCGAGTTAAGTTGAGTTTGGGTTGGAGACAGAGAGGCAAGCAGTTGCAGTGAGCTGAGAGCTCTGAAGACCCGCCTCGCAGAAGCTGACTAAGATTCGCGCATTATCGACCTCAACTTCTAATCAAAAACAATTTATTTTTGAAGAACGACTTAGACTCATACCACCAAAACAAGTTTTACGAATATCGCCTGAAGATACACCAAGAACCAGTTTCTTAAAGAACAAACAACTTAAGATGTTAAGACTCGCCTAACAAACACAAACACAAATGTCACGAATCCATATAGCGGGTTTGGGAGAAACACGCAGTCCTGTATTCAGCAACCAGATATAAAATATTGTTATCCCTTTTTTTTAACACATTTGAACTTTTCGAGTTATTATTTTATTTTCTTTTACATATACTTGTGCGATATCACCCTTATTCGAACTCGGCTTGCATTACGGCCCAGCGACTGATTGATTTCGTCTGCCTAAGATCAATTCACAACGTGGGTAGGTTAGACTGGAAATCAAAGCAGTTACTTCGGTAACCAGACGTTGGAAGCGAGCTGGGAACGACAAGGCTGATACCGAATCTAACCAGATTCCCATCCGAATCACCAAAAGTTTAGAACGTCACATTTGGTGCCGCGACCAATACCAAGCCAGTTGGTCGTCACAGGACAGGATAGCACGACGGACGCAGCCAGGCAGACGTCACATTTGGCGCAGCGACACCGGGGGGACATCACACTAGTATGATTCACGCCGTTTTCTTTTCAAGAAATTTTATTCCTGATATGAAATTTGGTGAATTTAAGAATGCCCAACTACCAGTATATACAGTGTGATACCAAGGCTAAAGAATTTCTCTTCATGTCGTCCACCCGGTACTTCGAGAGCACGAGAATGAAATAATTCTTGAAGTAATGTACGCACTTGGAAAACTACCAAGAGACATGAAAGAGTGCTTAAAGAAAATTAGTATTGAGACCAAGATTTTAAATGTCCTACCGTTATTTACTTTTTATCGATCCTCCGAAGAGTTCTTGATTTATGGGGAGTTTTGTTGATATCATACCTTAAGAACATAATTCTACTGACTACGACAGTGTGCGATACCAACATAATAATAATTTATTATAATAATACATTTATGGAACATACCATAGCCGGATTAGCATTAATCATAAAATTTTTTATCATAATTATCTGTTGATAGATGTGTCATGCGCTAGAGATTCCTACATTGCAGGTAAAGAAGCTGAAAAAGTTGTGAACTACTTTGAGTTGAAGGTAAATGTTGAGAGAAGTATCGTGAGTGGTGCTGCAAACAAAAAACTACAACACATATCTATTCAGCATTTAATCTCCTTCGAAGTAGTCCGTTTTTGCAGCAACACACTTTATCCAGCGTCGTTTCCATTAATGGAAACATTTCTATAACTCATTTTTTAGGGGATAGCGAGCAGCTGTCCTGTTGCATTCTCTTGGTTTGCCTCGACATCTTAAAATCTTGTTCCTTTGATGTAGGATTTGATTTTTGAAGAGGGAAAAAGTCACAAGAGGCAAGATCTGGGGAATATGGTGGTTGATGGAACTGGGCAATGTTGTCTTGGTCAAAAAATGCTACACAAACCATAGTCACTGATTGAATGTCTGTGGTGTCGTCAGACACCCGCACCTACACACTTTCCTTCCAAACACTGATATAAACAAAGGAAGTGATTCAAGAACGTTATAACTTAGTGTGCATGCGTGGGAGACTTCACTCTGCGTACTTTAGCTCCGTTACCATAGCAATAGTCCCGACAGTTTTTGATATGACTTCGTATACATGCCAAGGTTGTACTAATTATCAATGGAGCACTTGGATCGATTCCGAAGAATCTCTAGAAATACCATGTCATCATTAGAATCTCGCACAGGATAGCAACACTGAGAAAGACAAAAACAAAAATAAAAACAATAAAAAGAAAAAAATGTAAAACAAACACCGTAAATATCTTGCACAAACCCTTGAAGTCTTGAGACTTGAGGCTTGAGACTTGTGTCTTGAGACTTGAAACTTGAGTCTTGAGACTTGAGTCTTGAAACTTGAGTCTTGAGACTTAAGACTTGTGACTTGTGTCTTGAGACTTGCAGACTTGCGACTTGTGTCTTGAGACTTGCAGACTTGCAGACTGGAGACTTGACAGAGAGTCACTTAAAATGTTTTTTGTATTTGAAATGTTCACTGTTCAAATTTCAGTAATAAATCCCGAATACTATTTTTATCCGAAAGAGCATCTGCCATCAAATGGATTCGGACAAGTGCAAAACAGCAAACGAATACAAAGAGATTATAGACTAGATTTTTATAAACTCATGTTTAATACCAGATTTTTGAAGAAAACGATAATTAATAGTGGATTTTTATTTTAATATTTTTAATTAATAGTGGTCATTAATTGGTTAAGAAAATCTCAGGAAGTCTATCACTAAGATACTAAAGATTCTGCTTCTGAGCAACACTAACAGAATCTGAAAAACTCTATTAACGTCATATGTTCAATAACTTTCTAATAAAAACAAAACAAAAAAACAACTTTCCTTTATTTCAGGTCTCTGGTAAAAACTTGACAAATGGTTGTATCAAATACGGAAAAATGTATATAATAATAATAATAATAATAATAATAATAATAATAATAATAATAATAATAATTGCAGACTGAATGTCTCTTTGAAGATATTCAATAAACTATCAAAATACAATAACCTTGAAATCGATATCTCGAGAATGTGACCCATGAGGACATCAAAAATTCCAGTTGTATTTGGAGCCCTCCGGATTGATTGGAAAAGATTCCAATAGACTCATTGAAGGAATCCCTGGTAGCCCATGCCTTATAGAAATATTAGGTTGGTGCAAAAATAATAATATAAGCAAAAAATGTACTCACAAGTACAGCCCACATCTTAAGAATTGCTTTATGTAAAACATATGCGAATTTTTTTTTTTTTTCAAAATTGCTCACTGGAAAATATCATAATGCTATTTGTAACGTTAGGTTTCTAGTTGGGACCCTGAAAAATGAATATACAACAGAAATCAAAGAAATAAAACACTACTACTACTACTACTACTACTACTACTAATAATAATAATAATAAAAATAATAATAAATTTTACAACTTATTATTATTATCATTATTATTATAATAAACTGAAATAGAAGTCAAAAAGCCACCATCTATTGAAGAAGTGCAAACAATTTTTGGAGAATATAATATATATTCCCAAAGGAATAAAATCCTAATGCAATGTGAATCAAACGAGAACAAGAAACATGGAAAGAAAAACCTGTGCAAAATATAACCAAGAATAATGTTAGGCAACGTCTAACAAAATCTCCAAAATGGAAATTCTCAAGAAATGACAAGGAATTGGCTCTATCATCTGTCATCAATTCATAAAACTCCTGAGCAAACTTTATCAATGCTAATTAATAACCCCAAAGGAATTTCAGGTTGGATCACTGATATATATCAAAAACGGGTGAAACAGATGATCCGAAAAGTTGTAGACCAATAACATGTCTGTCTACCTTATATAAATTGATCCCATTTGTCGTGACGAACTGTTTTTTTCTCTTTTCTCGATGAAAACAACTTATTTCCCTTGGAATAGATGAGATGTCTAAGAGGTTCATATGATTTCAAATATCAACTATTGATAAATAAAATGATGGAAAATTGTCACAATAAAGGTAGAAATCTCATCAGTGCTTGGATAGATTACCTTTGAAAGTGTGCCAAATTCTTAGATCCTTGAAGCTTTGGAAATGTACAAAGTCTCCTCTGTGATAGTAAATTTCCTTGAATATAGCACTAAACTGTGGTAAAGCAAAATACAGTGCTGTTTAATAAAAGTGACTCACCTGATATTTTTACTTAAATTTTTTTCGCCTATTGTTTTGGGGGTCAAACTAATTTTTAATCTTACTAATATAAAGACCCCTTCCCGACCACCTAGTAAAAAAAGTTTACTCACCCTAAGGTATTCTAATGATAATTATAATTTTGGATATAAATGAGATTTAGGGAAAAAAGTGACTCACTTATTTCCTGCAACTAGTAATCAATAGAAACATAACCGAACAGTTTTAAATGAAGAATAATAGAGGTATAATTTATTTATAATAGGTCATATAGTTCGAAATATTTAATAATCTATGGGTCCTCCTTTATTTTGAATAACCTTTTCAACCCTTTTTGGCATTGACTTGATTAGGTTCTGGCAAATCTCATCTCCAAGCATTAAATTCCGTTCGGATATGAAATTCACAATCAAATCCTCTTCGTTAATCAACTGCTTTCTCGAGAGCCTGTACTTTATACTGTTCCATAAGTTTTCTATGGGGTTGAGGTCAGGAGATTGGGGCGGCCATATTAGAGCACCCACCCGCTTCTCATCAAAGTATTCCTTCATCAATTCTGATTTGTGACAGGGAGCATTATCCTGCATAAAAATGAGCTTGGTGGGGTCGATTTGCACCCTTTCAGCAGAAGGGAGCAGACAAGACTCTAAAATTCTCTTGAATTGCTCGCTCCTGATTCTGTTCAATAGGTTTTAAGAAACCAATTCCATGAAAAGAAAAGCATCCCCAGAACATTATACTTAACGGATGCTTGACAGTACTTACTGCTAAATTCAAAGAGCTTCCAAAGCTTCTTCTTCGGATTTTAGATCGCTTATCCTTTGAATTTAGCTCAACTTTTGTTTCATTGGAGAAGAGAACGTTTAGTAAAAAAAATCAGGTGAGTCACTTTTATCGAACAGCACTGTACCTAAATCATACGAAAAAGTACTTCCACTCCCATCCACTTAAATATCCGACGCGGAATCTTTCAATGAGATTTTTTGTTACCCCCTTCTGTTCTCTCTGTCCTTAATCCCTCCTTTCACGTGAACTAAACAGTAATAACTATGGATACAAAGTAAAAAAGAAAGTGTTCAATAACTTATTCCACATAGATGATATCAAACTCTGGAAATCTGAGGATATTTGCTGTCACATGACCCCTATGACGACCACCATATAACTTTTGAGAAGCTGTAAATAATAAAGCTAATAATAATGGGATGCATGTAAAACGAAATAATGTTTAAGTTATTGTAAACTTTATAATTGTTGATTCACATTAAAAAAAAAAAAGGTATTCACGCATCTTTTGTTGGCTGCTTACCTACATTTCATTTTCTTGTTAATACTTTTTTTTCTGACATTACAATTTCCTCTGGCGCCTCTTACCCATTCTTTCACACCTGCATCTCGACACAATATTTATGAATCACTTCCTTTCCCGATATATCCTAAATCAGGCATTTGACAACGGTTTTCCTATTGGGTACTGTTATGACATAACTACCATTACATAATTCATCTATATTATTTCGCGGAAGGGAAAAGAGAATAAAGAAAGAGAATAAAGAGAGAGAGAGAGAGAAGAAAAAATAAATAGAGTTGCATCGACTTCAGTATTTTAAGGAAAAAAAAATGAAAATGACAGGGAAAACGAAAAAAGGCAGACGGTATTTTTATTGGGAATGATTACCTCCCTTTCTTAATTCATCATGCATTATTTTTTTATTTTTTTTTTCACTATTCGTTGACTTCAGTCTCATTTTTTTCTTAAAAGAAAAGAAAAGACAAAAGAAATGCAAAAAAAACAAATAATCAGTTGGAATGAAAAAAAGGTTCCATTGCAAGATGACATAATGCTCTCCCGCGCAATCGTAGACACATAAATGCATTTGAGAGTGTATATACATAGAGGTGAGAAAGAAAAGAGATTGTAGGAGAAATATTTCAGTTTGTTTTTTTTTTTACCTTAGACGGAAACTGAGATATATCTTATAGGATTGTCTGTTAGTGCGCATGCGTGCGTGTGGGAGAAAGAAAATGTAAATATGAAGAAAAACAGATTGTTTTAGAGGATGTGAATTTGAAAGTGTTTGAGACAGAGATGTTATTAAGTAAAGATAGCTCAGTTTGGCACAAGGCCATGAATTTAAAAAGAAATATATAAATATAGTGGAAATAGAAATATAGAAACCTGTTCTCTCTCTCTTATATATATATATATATATATATATATATATATATATATATATATATATATATATATAGAGAGAGAGAGAGAGAGAGAGATAGAGAGAGAGAGAAAGAGAGAAAGAGAGAAATGAGAATATGAGAAACTGAATGAGTAACAGGGTAATTTATTTGAATATGAGAGAAAGAACAGAGTGTACGAGTGAGTGAGTGAGTGAGAAAGAGGGAAGAACAGAGTGAGTGGGGTAGGGAGGGAGAAAGAGGGAAGGAAGGAGTCAGTGAGAAATAGGGAAGAACAAAGTGAGTGAGTGAGTGAGTGATTGAGAAAGAGTGAAGAACATAGTGAGTGAGTGAGTGAGTGAGTGAGTGAGTGAGTGAGTGAGTGAGTGAGTGAGTGAGAAAGATGGAAGAAAATGAGTGAGTGAGTGAGTGAGAAGGATGAAAGAACAGACTGCGTGAGTGAGTGGGAAAGAGGGAAGAACGAAGTGAGTGAGTGAGTGAGTGAGAAAGAGGGAAGAAAAGAGTGAGAATGAATGAGTGAGAAAGAGGGAAAAACAGAATGAGTGAGTGAGTGAGTGAGGGAAAAAGAGAGTAAAAAAAAAGAAATGGGATGGGGAAGAGAATGAGAAAAAATAATAGAGAGAAATATGAAACAAGGAAGAATGAATGAGAAAAAAAAAACGATAAAAGAGAGGAGAGAAGACACCAGGACAAACAAAGAAGACGCAAAGAAAGAGAAAGCGACAGTGAAAAATGACCTGAGAAAGCCAATAGGAAAGAGAGTATTAAAAAGAAAAGAAAAAAGTCGATGAAAAAAGAGAAAGGGTGTCAGAGAGAGAGAGTTGGAAGAATGCGAGACAAAGAAATGGAAAATGAGAGAAAGAAAAAAAAATGGAGAGAAAACGACAAGAAGGCGGCAAAGAGAATGAAAATCAGAGAAGAAAAAGAAAGAGAATGAGAGAAAAGAGAATGTAAGTCATTAAGTAAGGGAGAAAGGGTGATAGAAGTGTAGATAAATATACAGAAAAGAGAGAGGGGCAAAGAAAACTGCCGCAGTAAAAAGGTAAGAAAAAAAAAAGAAAAGAAAAAGAAGACCCCTAAAGATCTCGATTGCATTTCTCCAAACAATATTCCTTTGCACCATTAGCAGATATCCGTCAGAATACACCAGCTGCATTGGTAACCACAGTTGGCCGGGTCTTTCCCGGGGTGCAACGCGTTAAGACATTTCTGCAGTAAATGGACCTCCTCCCCGACTCGACTGCCATTCATCAAATTTTGTGTGTGTGGAGGGGGGGGGGGTGCAAGCCAAGTTGAAGTAATAAATAATAAAGACATGAAATGGGGGAAAAAACAAAACAAAACAAAAAACAAATAAGGAACAAGCAAAATGAGAAATTCGACAGAAACAGAGTGGAAAAGGAGACAGAGAAATACGAAGAGGAGGGGAAAATGTTATGAAAATGTATAGATGAGAAAGAGAGAGAAAGAGAAAAAATGAGTGTGAGGCAGAGAGAGAAGGTAGAAAAAGAAGAAGAAGAAGAAGAAGAAGAAGAAGAAGCAAGGTGAGAGAGATCTAAAAATGAAATAGAAAGGGGCAGAAAGAAAGGTAAAAGGAATAAAAATACAAAAGAAAAAGAAAGCAGACTGATATGCGCGCGCGCACACACACACACACACACACACACATATATATATATATATATATATATATATATATATATATAGTTTCCTCCAAAAGTATTGGAACGGCAAGGCCAATTCCATTGTTTTTGTTGTTCACTGAAGACATTTGTGTTTAAGATCAAATCATGAATATGAGACAAGTGTTCAGGATTTCAGCTTTAATTTCCTGCTATTTACATTTAGATATGTTAAACAACTTTCGACAAATCGCATTTTGCATCAGATCCCCCTCCCTATTATTAGGTGAACAAAATTAAAGGAACAAACAGTCTTAAAGTAAATAACATTTAATATTGGTTTGTATAATACCTGCTTGCAATACCTACATCCAGCTTGTGACCTATTGACAACACCAAACTGTTGCGTTGGTCATCTGTGATACTTTTCCTGACTTTTAACGCAGCGTCTTTCAGTTCTTGTTTGTTTCTGGCGTGGGGGTGGTTTTTTTTTCATTCAGTCTCCTTTTCAGCAGATGAAATGTATGCTATTTTGGGATAAGTTCCGGTGATTGAATTGGCCAATCTAAAACTGTTCACTCTCCGCCGCCACCTCTGATGTGTTGACAGTATGTTTCAGGACATTGTCCTGATGCATGATAAAATTCCTCACGATTAGTTCAGAGGCATTTTTCTGTAAATTTGCAGGCAACATGTTTCTGAAGACTTCTGAATTCATTCTGCTGCTTCCATGATGAGTTGCATCATCAATAAATATGAAAAAGCCTGTTTTAGAAGCAGCCAATCCAAGCCTAGGACAAGACACTTCCTCCACCATGCTTTACAGATCAGCTTGTATGCTTTGGATCATAAGCAGAGCCTTTCTTTCTTTACATTTTGGCCTTTTCAACACTTCGTTAGAAATTAATGTTGGTCTCATCAGTCTATAAAACTTTATTCCAAAACTTTTATTGCTCATCACTGTACCTCATTGCAAATTTCAATCGGCTAATGATTCCGTTACATCTTGTAGTATAGCCTCTATATTTCTGTTTTCGAAGCCTTCTTCGAATGGTGAACTGTGAATCCGTCACCCTTGAACTTTGTAGGTTCTTGGCTATGTCACTGACTGTTTTTTTTTACAGCTCTCACAATGTTTCGGTCATCATTTAATGTTCTTTTCCTTGGTCGACCTATTCTATGTCTGTTGCTCAGTACACCAGTGGGTTTCTTTCTTCTCCAGGACATTCCAAATTGTTGTGTTGGTTATGCCCAATATTTGTTCAATGGCTCTGATCGATTTTCCTTCTTTTCTCAGCTTCAAAATGGCTTGCTTTTCTCCCATAGACAGATCTATCGAGTTCATGTTGGTTTATATTTTTTAACCAGAAATACTGTTTTACAGTTGAAAACCAAAGCTAAAAACAAAGAGCAGTCATTCTGAGCTATTTAATGTTTAAACAATTGAACTAAAAGACAATATATGATGAACAAGAAACACCTGCCAGTCATGTGTTCCAATAATATTGTTCACAGAAAAATTGGGTGGGTTCAAACAAAAGGTGGTATGTCCTAAGTTGCTTAACAGATCTAAATGTAAATACCAGAAAATAAAAGCTGGAGTTCTGAACACTCGTCTCATATTCATCTTTTGATCTTAAACCCAAATGTCTTTAGTGAACAACAATCAAAATGAATTTTTTAGGGGATCGAACTCACTGCTCAGTCGTAATTGATCTAGCAAGACAAGCTTTCTAGCCATTAGACCACGTCGAGGTGCCCAATATATATATATATATATATATATATATATATATATATATATATGTATGTGTGTGTGTGTGTGTGGGCGTGCATGTGTGTATTAATTAGTACATATACACGTACCTACGTTTTGGCGTGCGACTATATTTTCGCCGTGTAGTGTTCCCAGTTCGTTGAGCACGATCAGCTGAGAACACCACACAGGAAAATTATAGTCGCACGCCAAAACGTAGGTACGTGTATATGTACTAATTAATACATATCTTCTATCACCGCATTGACCACTATTGCGTTCACATCTTTGACGATTATTTATTTGCTTGCCTGCGTATGCACACCAGCACACGCCTAGCCACTTGTTTATATTGGGCCATCACATGTATACATTCTAAATATATATATATATATATATATATATATATATAATTTTCTAGATAACTTCCCGGTGAATAATGACTGACAATAAATAATTATTTTATGCGTTTTTACGCAGTCATTAGTTAGTTGGCAACTGTTTTTTGTGTTGTGAAAATATGAATTTTATATTCCCTTGGCTAGTCGAACATCTTACAATGAGGGTACACATCAACTAAACTCTCGTAGGGTAACAATGGCCTCACGGCGATGACGGAAAGGCTGAAGAATTACCATTAATTGAGAAAAAAAAACCAAGCACAAGAAAAGAAAATGCATGCCTAGAAATTGTCTATAGCATGAGGAACAATATGGCCTCAGCAAAGGAGTATCACACTAAAAGCAATGTAGTGCTAGAAAATATCCAACCCTCAATGTCGCCCATATAAGCGCAAATCATTTAAGTACAAAGCAAGCAACTCGAAAAGGCACATCGGAGAAAAAAGTTCAGTGCTACATTTATACGAAGAGCATATAAATATATATATATATATATATATATATATATATATATGTTTCATTAAAAAAGACAGACAAGGTACTATGGTTAAGCTTTTATTTAATTTTTCTTATGTTCGAACAAGGGCTTTTTTTCTGGGCAAATATTACACTAAAAATACACTTAATGCACACACTCAATTAAGCTGAAAAATCGAATCATCCTTGATAATGGCTAAAGGTATAGCCGAAAACGCTCGGAAATATAAAACATTTGGACAGTTCTTACACACCCTTTGTCCAGAAAAGAAAGCTCTTGTTCGAACCCAAGAGAAATTAAATAAAAAGCTTAACCGTAGGATCTTGTCTGTCGTTTTTAATTAAACATGCATAAATGAAGGATTGCTGCCTCTCTCTCTCTCTCTCTCTCTCTCTCTATATATATATATATATATATATATATATATATATGTGTGTGTGTGTGTGTATATATATATATATATATATATATATATATATATATATATATATATATATATATATTGAAAAATAGGAAAGAACACGTAAGGTAAATAATCCGGGGTTCTTTAGTAATTTTTTTTTTAAAACAGTGCTCCATACAGAAGTAGAGCTCAAATTATAATTATTTAAAAAAAATATGATTCTTTCGCTACATAAGAGTACTCATGTTTCAAAAACAAGAGCTAAAACCTCAATATAATTATTGAAATTAAATTGAATTAAAGTATCAAGCTCTGTTTCATCCTCAAGCGAAAATATTAATATGGTAGACAGTATCAACAGAACTAGTAAAATTATTACTGAAAATTGAAAAATAAGCGATAGAATAGGCAAAGTAGCTGAAAAGGAATGCTACATCACTCTTGAGTACCACAAACAATATTTTGAGGACGACACCACTGCTAGAATGATAAAACCCAACCAGACCCGACATAGGAAAGATAAGCAAAAGAATCCTAGAAAGGATCACTAGACAAATCAAAAACTGCCTTGGATTAACACTCTGGATTAATACCAAAGTAGTCATCAATTGGTTTACCAACATCAACAATAACCCTGATTGCACCCTAATACAGTTCGATATTGTGGATTATTACCAGTCAATATCAAGAGATCTATTCACGACTGCACTGGAGTTTGCTCCTGTATATTCTGACTTAACTAACAAGAAATGAACATAATTCTTAGTGCAAAAAACTCTGTCCTCATTCATAATGGGGACTAATGGATTAAAAACACTAATGACAATTTTGACATCACCATGGGATCTTTAGACTCTACAGAGTCTTCTGACGTTGTCGGTGTATTTGTACTATACAATCTAACCTCGCACCGTGAATTAGACATTAAGGACATCGGGCTATACAGGGATGACGGGCGCATGGTAGTGAGGAGCGCCACAAGTTTTAAAACAGGTAAAATTAGAAAGATAATATATAGTGAATTCAGAAAACTAAATTTAAAAACTACAGTCAATACTAAATTAAAAAGGGTAAACATCCTCGACGTAACTCTTGACTTAATGAACAAGATATACCTACCTTACAGAAAACCTAACGCTAACCCCTTTTATGTACACCCTAAGTCAAACCATCCTTTATCTATAATCAAGCATATACCCACATCAATAGAGAAAAGAAACAGCATGAACTCCGCTAATAAGGAAATATTCCAACAACACAATAATTTTTATAACACACCCCTAAAAAATAGCGGATACAAAAAAGCTAACATAAATTATAGAAACAATAGTACTAACCAGAAGAAAAACAGGAAAAGAAAAATCATTTGGTATACCCCTCCGTTCAACCAAATGGTTAGTATTAAGCTAGGACATAAGTTCCTAGCTTTAATTGAAAAACACTTTCTTACTAATAGCAGACTTAGCAAGATCTTTAATAAAAATATATTAAAATTAAGTTGCAGTGAAAATCTAGAAAGAATCATAAAGAAACATAATAATAAAATCCTGGAAAAACACGCATGCCAAAACAGTATGAATAAAAATCCTAAACTAAAATAAGACAAAAATAATGAAAAATTACGTGATTGTAGAAACCATGAAGACTTCTCGTTGGAAAATAAATGCCGCACGAAATCTGTGGTATACCAATGCACTATCTCATCCATTGAGAGTCCTAACACTGAAAGGATATACATTGGGTCAACAAAGAATGAATTTAAAATTAGATGGAGACAACACAAAAGCTCCTTCAATATTATTAGAAATAGAAATCAGACATCTCTATCCAAATAATTTTGGCATTTAAAAAAATGAATAAAACACCAAAAGTAAAATGGAAAATTATAAATAGAACAAGAACTTGTAAAACCTGGGATGACCCATGCCCTTTATACCAACAAGAAAAACTACACATTATCAAGTTTCTAAATAATGAAAATTTATTAAACCATAGACATGAGTTAACAATTTTTGCCGGCGTCAACAAATTTTCGCATTAAATAAATATCATAAAAAGAATTAAATTTCATAGTCTAAAAAAAAGGTTTAAAAGCTTGACCCAATCATAAGATAGAAAAACCCTTTATGAAGTCGTCAAAAAAACAAAAAACAAATTGTAGCTCAGTGCGACGCGTTTATCTACGAAAGAGTCCTTTAGAAAAAAAATTCTTTAGACACTTAACGACGTATTATTGTGCCAACAGCTGTGACTGACCAGATGATGTGCGTACAAGAATGCCATCTTTCGCTTTGAAATGGACACCCCGGCCCTGTTTCTTTCTTTTGATCTCTTTCCGAAGGTGACTGATATGTGGATACAAATTAACTCTTATGCCCCTTATCAAAATGGTCGCCCCAGCCGTTTCCATAAAGTAATTAATTTTGCGAATGAGCATGCTTATAAAGATGCGTAAATTTCAAGATTGGTTATTCCTAAATTTTCGCTTGAGGATGAAACAGGGCATGATACTTTCATTCAATTTAATTATAATAATTATATTGAGGGTTTCGGCTCTCGTTTTTGAAACATGAGAACTCTTCTGTAGCGAAGGAATCATATTTAAAAAAAATAATTATATATATATATATATATATATATGTGTGTGTGTGTGTGTGTGTGTGTGTGTGTGTGTGTGTGTTTGTCTGTGTGTGTATGTGTGTATGTGTGCATTTATAATAATAAATTAAAAACCACCTTAAAAATCCACATCGGTTATAATTTAATTCATAAATATTGTTATTTTCATCTCTTCAGACCGAATATTTTTAAGAAATGGAATCAATCTATCCAGACAGATATACCGAGATAAAAAGGAGAAAGGGAAAAAAGATAGGGACAAAAAAAAAAGAAGAAAAAATAATATTAATAATAAAAATAAAATATAAAAAAATGTAAAAAAATAAATAGTAAAAATATTAAAAAGTAAAAGAAGAAAGAAAGAGCAAGAGAGAGAAAGAGAGAGAGAGAGAGAGAAAAAAAAGAGAGAAAGAGAGAAAGAGAGAGAAAGAGAGAGAAAAAAAAGAGAGAAAGAGAGAGAGAGAGAGAGAGAGAGAAAAAAAGAGAGAAAGAGAGAAAGAGAGAGAGAGAGAAAAAAAGAGAGAAAGAGAGAGAAAAAAAAGAGAGAAAGAGAGAGAGAGAGAGAGAAAAAAAAGAGAGAAAGAGAGAGAGAGAGAGAAAAAAAAAGAGAGAAAGAGAGAAAGAGAGAGAGAGAGAGAAAAAAAAGAGAGAAAGAGAGAGAGAGAGAGAAAAAAAAAGAGAGAAAGAGAGAAAGAGAGAGAGAGAGAGAGAAAAAAAAAGAGAGAAAGAGAGAGAGAGAGAGAAAAAAAAAGAGAGAAAGAGAGAAAGAGAGAGAGAGAGAGAAAAAAAAGAG
>OZ010587.1:90997373-91044873 GCA_963932145.1 Acanthosepion lycidas
CGAAATCATCCTCAGAGCGAAGACAAAATTAAGGTACCTGTGATCGTTGTGATAATGATTTTTGTAAACACGCATGAACGTGTTCTTTTTTTTTTTTAAATGCATTTGACGCCATATTGCATTTTTACTATCTCTAGTTAGGTCCCGTACATTGTGAACACTTTTTTACAAAAAAAAAAAAAAAAAAAAAGAAAAAAAAGAAAGAAAATAACATCGTTGTTGACATGTGACTTTGATTAAAGAGTTTCATTAGAAAAACGGGATTAATTTCAAATAAAACTCACCAGTATCGCAACACAACTTGATTTACATTATGAATACATACGAGACATTTTCAAAAAGTATCGGGACTGGTGCTATAAAAAGAAAACTATAACACATATCAATTCGACTATCAACCTCCTTCGAAATAGTCGCCTTCTTTATCCAGTTTCATTTTTATTGATGGAAGCATTGATGGAACTATTTGGGGCGGGGACTAGCGAGCAGCTGCCTCGTCGTATTCTCTTGGATTGCCCCGACGTCTTGAATTCAACTTCAGTGTGATTTTTGAAGAGAAAAAAAAACTAACAAGATCTGGGCAATATGATGGTTTTTCAACCTGGAGAATGTTGTGCTTGGCCAAAAACTGCTGCACAAGCCGAAGTCACTGATGTAACATCCGTGGTTTATTGAGACAACCACACTCTACACACTTTCCTTCCAAGCACTGCTATAAACAATGAAAATGAGTTAGAACGTTATAACTTAGTATGTGTGATAGAGTTCAAAGTCAATCTGTGTCAAGCGGCTTCACTCTGCGTACTTTATCTCCGTTACAGTTACCAACTGACCTGAAACTTGTTCAGACCTCATACATATACATATATATGTTACCATATCGTTCTTGAAATTAGATTTTACTAATTTCAACTCAGTTATTGTTTGTTAATAGCTTTGATTCCACATTGTTTCAACACCAGTTTAGTAAGGTGATAGATAGATCGATAGTGATTGGAGGAGGCTCATATAACATGGAGCTTTCAATAGACCTTCGCCTGGGTAATTTATATTCATTTTAGGTAAAATCGATATTTTCCACGTCAGAATTGTGATCTCGAAGTACATTGCTAAATTTTAAGTTTCTTTTTGTTTATGTCCGTATATTCTTTTTTTTTTAATTTTGTGATGTTTCACCCATATAATTTTGAGGGCATTGTTTACATTTTGTTTGTTAGATTTCAGTTGACAATCAGACTAACCACCATAACTGTTATACCACACCAAGTGTTTATGATTGATATTTAATTTGGGAAGAAGTGCAGCTGAAAGTAGCCAATAAAGCTTATGAGAATGATGCAGTAAGTGTAAGCATATATTGGAAATGGTCTACGATGTTAAAATAGGAGATATGATACTCAAAACTGATGAATTGCAGGGACTTTTGAAAGGACGTACAGCACCAAAAACATTCTGAAAAATTAGAGTTGAATCTGTTATATCTCATTTTTGGATGCATGGGTACAAAAAAAAAAAAAAAAAAAAAAAAAGTAAAGAAAAAAAGAGAATTAAGTCAATCGAAGATTTCTCTGAACAATGGCACCTCATTTGCAGATATAACATTACTAAAAAAGATAAAGTTGGTATGGGAAGTTGTTCCACGGGCCTGTCATTTTTTAATCAGCATCTGATGATTGAATTGTGCTACCGGTGAGATATCTATCTATCTATCTATCTATCTATCTATCTATCTATCTATCTATTATAATATATTACTATATATTTTAACCTCGAATAATCATGCAACCATGAATCTGAGCTCAACGAAAACCGTCCTCTGAGCCTAACTTTCCTAGGGTTTTTGAATTGAGTTATGCATCATTAAAATCGGACCAGTTGGTCCGGAAAAGTTGCTTGGACACATACACCCACAAACACACACACATTACTTTATATATAAGATTAATTTTTACAGAGACGAATTAAAATTAAAACTGTTACTTACAATTCGATTTTCAGTGTTTTTTCCTAGAAAAATAATTTGTTTTCCTTTTTATACTTTTTTTTTTACTTTAACCGGTTTAGCTTCGCCGTTCAAAAAGGTCTTCATTGTTTCTATTTCCATGATGCTTATATTTTGAACAAATGAAAAAAAGGGAAAATCAAGGGGCGTAAATGGCTGTATGTGTTGCTTGTGGTAAGGGGAATTTGGTAGAATCTATATATGCAATGAATTAAGTATAGGTTTGAACTTGATGAAAATTTTTTCCTTATTAATCTGCCTTTGTTGAGTGGTTCTGTAGTCGCATTGGTAGAATGGGGAGACACCAAAATTTGGCAGATTTTGTCATCCCCACTTCTCGATATGTTGGCTATTTTTTTGATGTAAGGGTCCCTAGTTTGTTGATATTATACTGTCATCATCCTTTGCCGGAGTGACTGGCTGGTTTAATTCTTCTCTGTAAAAATTCATATTATAAATAAATATCACTACATATAAATATTAGGTGCCTTTTTTCCATTTTTTAATATATATATATATATATATATATATATATATATATATATATATATATATATATATCGAAATGTAAAAGAACGAAAAGAATATAAATTCAAACGTCCATAAAATTAATTTAAAAAAGGCTCAATAGCAGAAGTAGAGCAATAAATATTTATTAGAAACTGTTACATTGGAACATGCAAGTTACCGCGACAAAAATGCATATTTGTTTCGACGTCCAAGGACGTCTTCGTCAGGCGATAGACCACGGTTAACGAACCGCTGAGATGCCAGATTAAGACCAATGACATTGTAGATTCTTCATTATATTTTTAAAAAAATGTATAAATACATTGCAAAAGCTACAAACCAAATGTGTCAGCATTATTCAATGTAGGGACGAATGGTAAACTTATAAATGTGTAAGATAGAATCTGCCGTGAAAAAATTCCTAGCAACAGACCTAGCAATTGATTCAATATAATCTTTACACTTCATCTCAGAGAAAAAATTAATTTATATATGTGAATATATGTGTATTTTATGCATGTACTTCCATACGAGAAATTTTTAAATAAATTTTCACCCAATGCTCAGTCAAAGAGCCAATCAAAGCAGAGGGTTACTGAACGAAGTTGGTGTATGGACGTAATATGGGGAAGTAAGTGCAGATTATGAGGATATGTAGGATAGATAAAGGTTGACCCTAGAATTGAAGAGGTTAAGATTGTAGTGACCGGGAAAGTATCATCTCGGGAGCCATTATCACTAATTAAAGCTTTATTTGTCAAATAGTTTCCTGATAGAAAGACTTAATAGCAAACAGTTTCTTATTTTCTTGTGGGGTGATATCAAGGCAGACATTTAATTTTCGTTGAGACTCGGGAAACTGAATAACTTGAATTCATTGATAAATCCGTTTGTGTTTTGGGAGCCTTTAGGCAGCACTTCGGATATTTGTACGTCTATATATGTCTTTTCTCTTACTGGAAAGGTAAAATATATGCACAAGCGTAGGAGGTAACTACTGGACCCGACGAAAAAGGACAAAGAAACAAAAACAAATATGGCTCTGAAAATTCTGATTGCGGAGGGTGTATGATGCTGTGAAGGGTATAAGGGGAAGAGGAAGGAGCTGGAAGCGGTGGTGTAGAGAAAAGGGCTTGAGTCTTCTGCATCTGATCAAAAGCTGATGTAGTATTGCTGTCGGCACGGTTTCTTCTTGACAGGGCATCAAGATGCATAATGTTTTATTACAGTGGTTTTTGCCTTGTTGGCGATCATTGATAGAACGCGGGCGCATGAGTAAAGAAACTGATTGGAGAGAAAAGTAGAGGACTGAAGAAAAGAGATAGATAGATAGATAGATAGGTGGAATTGGGGAGAGATGTTTAGGGAGAAGAAATAAAAAAGTGTAAGAAAGACAAAGAGTGCGAAACGAAACCTATATAACGAGAGATAAAGAAAGAAAGAAAATGAGAGAAAGATAGGGAGGAGGTGTGTTGCGGGAGAAAGAGAAAATATTAGAGAAAGACTTGAGATCTTGAGAGAGACTTGAATAACCAGAGGCTTAAGAAAATTGTTGATATACAGAGAGAGAGAGAGATAGAGAGAGAGAGAGAGAGAGAGAGAGAGAGAGAGAGAGGGGGGAGTGAGAGAACATAATTGATAGGATAGCACGCACAATGCATTATATATATATATAAATATATATATATATATATATGACCTGACGATTGCGTTTAAGCATGAAACAGACTGTCGCTGTTAAGTAGTGACCTTAATCTCCACATTTATATTTACATACGCTCAATCCCTGATATTCAGTAACCCATAAATATCAGTTCAATTACGTGCCATGCGTGATACACGCTTAGGCGATCATGTATCTTTCGATATATGATTGACGAGGCAGTTTCTTTTTCCGCAGTAGATTGTAATTTCTTTCTACAGTAGACCAGTTGCCATCCTAGGCTATAGAACCCGATCTGTCCTACTATTTACCCATTTGGGGAAAAGAAGAGGATTCATACCTTTCCCAAGAAGCATAAGTGAATGTAATGTGTGACGTCACCCCGGCCTCTCTCTGCCCCCGTGCTATCCTGTGACGACCAATGGGACTTGCGGCACCAATTGTGACGTGATCATGCTGTCACGGCACCAAATGTGACATTCTAACCCTTGGCTGATTCGGACGGGAATCTGGTTAGATTCGGTATCAGCTTTGTCGTTCCCAGCTCGCCTCCAACGTCTGGTTACCGAAGTAACTGCTTTGACTTCTAGTCTAACCTCCCCACGTTGTGATTTGATCTTAGGTAGACGAAATCAATCAGTCGCCGGGCCGTAATGCAAGTCAAGTCCGAGCAAAGGTAACACCGCACAAGTACACGTAAAAGAAAATAAAGTAACAACTCGAAAAGTTCAAATGTGTTAAAAAAAAGAATAACAAATATTTTTATATCTGGTTGCTGAATACAGAACTGCGTCTTTCTATCAAACCGCTTCAATGGATTCGTGACACTTTGCGTTTGTTAGGCGAGTCTTAATATCTTAAGTTGTTTTTCGATAACTGGTTTTTGGTGTCTTCAGGCGATATTCGCAAAACCTGTTCTGGCGGTGTGAGTCTAAGTCATTCTTCAAAAATAAATTGTTCTTGGTTAGAAGTTGAAGTCGGGATGCGTGGATCTTCAGTCAGCTTCCTGCGAGGCTGGTCTCAGAGCTCACAGTTCAACTCTGCGTCTGCGTCTCCTCCAACTGCAACTCTTTCTCTGTTCGCTGCGACTCTGCTTATATGGACGCCGACCAAAACCAGGTGTGGGCTTGTCGGGGTTTGAGTTCCTCGATAATTCTAAATCCGCAATAAGGATTCTCTTTGTTTTCGGACAGGAAAATTTATCACTTTCCATTTTTGGAAGTCCATTACTTTTTGCTTTAGAGGGGTTCTTAAGGGCATCGTCCTCCCAAATTCTTCCTTTCTCATATTGGTATCTCACCCCAATCCTCTTAGAGGGCGTCAACAGGTTTCCCTTCTCTCTCATAGTGGTATCTCACACCAATCCCCTCAGAGGCGTCAACAGGCCTCCCCTCCTTTCTCATAGTTTACCTTCGCCTACCTCTCACGCCACCATTCAGCCAATGAACGCCCAGCAGCATGGGTGTGGCTAGACTGGCCTCAGTCTAAAAAAAAATGAAAAAAAAAATTATCTTCCTTTTTTTTTTTCTTTTTTCACCAGACCCCTACGACTCGTAGTGTGGTCCTTAATCTTTATGTTAACCGAATGTCGTCTGGAATTCGTCAGCGAGATTTTCGTCAAATAATCATTGGGGTTGGTCAAGTGAATCTCTTTGTCTCCTTAATGCCTACGTGCTTCCGTTGCCACAATCCGTCCAGGCAACAAACTCTTATCATGGCTAAGTCTGAACATAAAACAGGTGTTTTTTTCCAAAACCATATGATATCTCCGAAGGATAATTAATGGTTTATTCCTTCCCTTCTTTTTCCTTGGGGGTGGTCTAGCTGACCTTTATCTCGGTCAGTATGTGTCCTGATTACTATTATCTCCCAGCTTCTGTTTCGTAGGCCACTTGACCAATTTGAAATTTTTATTCGCCGCCTCGTAGCATAAATTAATTCGACAGATCCGAGATCTTACGAACTTCCTATCTTCTGCGAAAAAAAATACTTTTTTTTTGAAAATGAAAATAAAATTTTTACCACTTTTCTTTTTTAAAAACAAAAAATAACATCGCTCAGTATGTCTTTTCGTGATAGCTTCTTATCGCCTTAATTATTTCAGCTTCTTCTCGCCTTAATTATTTCTCGCTTTTAATTTTCACGCGACCGCTAAATAGTGTCACAAATGGATTCGATTGTAATTCGAACTCGGCTTTCCCATTCCACAATCTGAGCTGCTATCCATTACTCCATGCCTCCATTTATATCCATAAATATAGCATACCTGAAAACTATATATATATATATACATATATATATATATAGAGAGAGAGAGAGAGAGAGAGAGAGTTCCTCACTTATGCACAACTCTGAATTTCATGCACGATGCAATCGTGAGGTGCGTATTGCAGCAGTCACTGTGCAACGACTTTATATATATATATACATATATATATATATATATATATATATATATATGCGCGTCTGTGTATAGAGAGAGAGCGAGAGAGGTGCATGAATACTGAGAATTGATATTACGCGCAAGGCATATATATATATATATATATATTCAGTGTGCCATGTTTGATACACGCTTAGGCGATCATGTATCTTTCGATACATGACTGACGAGGCTGATTTATTCCCACAGTAGGTTGCCATTTCTTTCTGAGTTAGACCAGTCGCCATCTAAGGCTATAGAACCTGGTCTGTCCTGCTATTTACCCATAGCTGGGTGGAGAAGAAGAGTATTCATACCTTTCCCAAGAGTATTAGCACGTAAGTGAATGCAATGGATTCGACTGGAATTCGAACTCGGCTTTCTGATTCATCAATCCGAGCCGCTATCCATATGGATATATATATTATAATGTAATGTAATGGATATATATATTGTTGCTGTAGTTATATTTATATATATTAGATAGTTTTTTTGACAGAAAAATATCGTAATTTCGACGTATTTTCTCAGTTCTATTGCATATATATATATATATATATATATATATATATATATGATTATATATATATATTTATATATATAGATATCATGATTATATATATATATAGATAGATATCATGATTATATATATATATATATATGATTATATATATATATATATTTATATATATAGATATCATGATTATATATATATATATATATATATATATATATATATATATATATATATCATGATTATTGAAAATGGAACAGGAGTAAAGGAGGAGAAAGACAGGTTATTTGGAAAGTTAGAGAGATTTCGTTAAAGGTAGATTGATTGAAATCGATAGAAAGAAGATAAAAATAGATAAACTGCCAGACAATGGCAGATTGATAAGCAATGTCAAACAATCTGAAAGATAGCGGTGGCAGCAAAAGTAAAATTATTGTTTCACGTTTAGTTTCGTAGTTTCCATATTTTGTTTTGTTTTTTCCTTTTCAATAAAATTTCTTGGTCCGTTAGAATTTCCTAGCAAGTTTGAGTTTCCATATGATGCAGAAGGGTTGAAAAAAGAATGGCTGCAATCAATACACAACCGAGGAATTAGTTGAGAAAGAGGTCAATGAAATTGAGGCAAAAACAAAAAAAAAAAAATGTCGGGTAACTGCAAAGCAGGCGTGGATAGATATACACAAGGTACCAGCGTTATTTGAAATGTCATTTAATAACGTAAATCAATCGAAACTATTTCTTTTTTTTTCAGCTTGTTCGTACCGATGTCACATTTTGGGCAGAGGGCAATGCTTAATGTTACGTAAAATGAAGTCAGCGAACTAAGTTCGAATTGCGGCTGATGCTGTTTGTTTTCAATTTGCATGAATACATTTTCACGTATGAATCCTTTGATCTATCCAATATCTCGTCACTAATATGACACAAAGATTAAGGGAGTAGAGAGAGAGAGAGAGAGAGAGAGAGAGAGAGAGAGAGAGAGTGGGGGGGGTCAGAATTTGGGCAGACTATTTTTTATCTATCTATATCTCTGAGATGAGGTATTATGATTACTTACATTATTGGAACTGTTACCCTCAACTTCATTGTCATATTCATAACTTTTCGACCGTTGTACGTTCCGGCCTTATTCAGGTGATTGGAATTTCCAACCTAACTCTTCGGATTGTTCTACTTCCACATTCCATGCCTCTTCCGGATCTCTCAGTTATTTCCCTCAACTCTCTAGGTTTTGGTTATCCTCTACTGTAGCTTCGTACTGAACTCTTTTAATTTCATTGAAATCTTTGAATTCATCAGCAAGTCTTTGATCCGGATATTGGAGGTTTTGAGGAGTCCGGAGCCACCTGTTATTTGCTGTTGGTCTCAAGTTCAGCCTAATTCGGGGTCATAGCATCTGTCCATCATCATTCACCTGTAGTCGGGATCATCGAGCCAGTGCAAACGATTCTTTCTTTAGCTGTATAGTATGTGCTACGCCAGGGTTACATACTGTTTTTTGAATTCAGAGTTACTTTCTCCTAGACCAGTTCCCACCCAACAACTATAAAACCTAGTCTATCCTAGCACCTCTTAGGGTCCCAGCTATGGGAAAATAACGAACTCCCCCCACAAAAAATAAAAAAGGGCATTTTTATAATAAACTAGCAGCCATACCCAGTTGGTAGATCAGAAAAAAGTGTTCAATTAGAATAGAGCAAAACAGCATCATGTTTAGATGTAACAGAGTCTATCTTCTTTAATTACTTTAAAGTACTTTCATTAAAATCATTTTGAATTAATGCAGTTACTAATATAACAGAAGTAGTCTGTATTTATTCAATCGAAGTTAGCCGAGGATATAAAGGGGTAAAACAAGCAACGTGAAGACCAACTTCAGACCACAATTATTTTGGAGTTTTTGAAATTCAATTTGTCAGTGTGATATCAGGGAGGCAAAAGAGAATACATTTATAAAGCAATTGTTAAGTCTGATGAAAACTGGTTGAAAGATCAACGAAAAATAAGAAAGAAAACAGTAAAAATCACAATTTTTCGCTATCTACGCGTGTTTTCACTATATGGGTAGACTAAATTACCATGTTAAATGACTGTTAAACAACTTATTATTGGCTACAACTGATTAAACTTTGTATAAGATTGCTTGAAAATTGAGGGAGTTTTTAGTTTAAAATTTGTGTTGAAATCGATTTATTGTTTTTCGCTAAACGCAGTGGCAAAGAAATAAAAACGTTTGAGCTCGTCATGATGTAAGTAACCTACATACCGAGTTTGAACGAAATCGAAGGAAAAAAAGTAGAATTTATCGATTTTTTATCGGTTTTATCGATTATTGATTTTAAGAAATATCGATTACTTACGCTAAGAATCTATCACTTACATTGTACAATGTATATGCCAAGTTTGGATGGATCTCGAGTGAAAAAGTATCTCACCGACAGACAGACACACAGACATCCTATGTTTTATTTATATAGATGAACAACAATACATTTTTATAGCAAAATGACTATCAATGTAACACAAAAAAAAAACAATACATTTTATGATCTACAAATTATATATTTTAAAAAAGAGATGTTTTTACTCGAAAAATATAAAATTATGTCGAAAATATATTAAGTTGAAGCTATAAAATTGCATTCAAAATATTTACATTTCGGCATTAAATAATCCATAGAGGTTGATACGCTGCTAAACAAAATCAACAATTTATCAGCTAACATCTTCACATTTAAGAGTCGCCAGGCCATATTCTCTGTGACAAATTATGCCATTCATGTTCTTTTGATAAAGAGCAAAATTTCACTCAGGCAGTTTTTTCTGTTAATCTGTAGAACACACGCTCGAGTGGATGTTTCCTTGACAACTACCATCTTGGTTTCTTTACATCCAGGGTCAACCGATATCTATTCTGAATGTCTTCATAATATGCATTTACTACTTCCCATCCTCCCTCAAGTTTACAAAAATCTTACTTAGTAACCCTCTACCTCGAGTGGCCACCGGGCCTTGAATTGGGTGAAATAACAGTAAAAAAAAGTACTCTGACTGCCCTCAATCTTCTTTGGTTTACTTATGCTTCTGATTAAGCTGAAACTCATAAATATTGAAAAAGCCAGATGTTTCTAGTGAAACTTTGAAAGGAAAACGTTCGTGCAGCTTGCAGGAAACTGTGACAAGATGGAAACGTATCTAAGTAAAACAAAACTTCCTCTTGCAGGATAATTTAAACAGCTGAAAAAAGCAGAAGAATGCATGAGTCAAAATTTTGCCATGAAGCTAACAAAAACGAAGATGTCAGTCCGAACACTTTGTAATTTTTTAAAAATTCTTTTTGTACATCGGCGTTGCTAGTGAGGAATAATAAGTTGAGAAGGTCTTGGTTATTACGACTTGGAGCAGTATATACGGCGCTTTTAAAGCGGTAGTTCCATTTGCTGACGGCTATTAATACTGACCGAACAGAGTATTACTTTAGGTCAAGTGATAATGCGGTATAAATTTATAAACGTTTCTTTAACTATCTGTCTATATTTCTCAGATGATATATTATGTACACTATTTACATTATTCGGACTATTGTACTCATCTTTGTCGGCATATTTTTTTACACCGTTTCGGCCTTTGTATGCTCCGGATTCTTCATTTCGACATTCCAACCACCTGAAGAAGGCCGAAACGTTGTAATAAATATGGCGACAAAGATGAGGACAATAGCCTGAATAATGTAAATAGTGTTTCTTTAACTGTTTTATTTATCAGGGGATAAAGTATAGTTGATGTTATGTGATATTGTTTTGAAAGTGATTGCATGGGACATTGTGTGAAAGTGACTGCATTTGATGTTGTGTGATTGAGTGATGACATATGGCATCGCGTGAGACTGATGGCATATGGCATTGTGTGAAAATGTTAGTATATATCATGGTGTAAAGCGACAGTATAGGTCATTGTTTGAAAATGATAGCCTATTACATCGTGTGATAGTGATGCCATATGACATTTTAGGAGAGTGATTGTATAAGACATCTGTAGATAGTGATGGTATATGACATTGTGTGAAAGTGATTTCATATGACATTGACTGCATTTGACATTGTATGAGAGTGATGACATATGTATTATGTACACTATTCACATTATTCTGACTATTGTCCTCATCTTTGTTGCCAATTTTTATCCGATCCTTCAGGATCTGTCTATATTTCTGAGATGAGGTATTATGTACACTATTTACATTATTCGGACTATTGTCTTTATCTTTGTTGCCATATTTATCACAGCGTTTCGGCCGTATAAGACATCCGTAGATAGTGATGGTATATGACATTGTGCGGGAGTGATGATATATGTCATTGTATAAAAATGACAGAAGTATGAGTTAAATAACTTTAAGAAAACGGATATTTCTATTGTTTACATTTCTTTTAATGATTTCACCTCAAGCAAGGCAATGAAGCCATTAAGACTCAAGAGGTTACTGAATGTGAGAGAATATGAGAAAAAAACATGAACGAGAGAGAATAATAAAAGAACGCGGATTAAGAAGATAACGACCGACATTTCATTTAAATTTTTGAAGACCAAAGTTAACAAGAAAGCAAGAAACCGGAACTGAGTTACGCAAGTGAGAAGTGCGAGAAAAAAAACTCTTAGCATACAACTTATAATTACAGAAAAGTCATAAAGTCTAGGAAAGATAGAGGAAAACTCGTTAGAACAATTACCATGAAAATACTTATAGAAAAGGCACAGGGAAGCTATAATATGGTGGTGTGAATGTAACTGAAGCTGAAATGCCAGATTAAGGCCATTGACATTGCAGATTCTTTTTAGTATTTTATAAAAAAATTCTACATATATTACAGAAGCCACAGACCAAATGCGTCAGTAATAGTTAATGAATAGGGGAATGGTAGACTTATAAATGTGTAAGAGAGAATCTGTCTATATTTCTGAGATGAGGTATCATGTAAACTATTTATATTATTCGGACTATTGTCTTCATCTTTGTTGCCATATTTATCACAACGTTTCGGCCGTTGTACGCTTCGGCCTTCTTCAGGTGGTTAGAATGTCGAACTGAAATAAAGGGTTCAGTTCGCCATTCGGCCAAAACGTTGTGATCAATATGGTAACAAATATGAAAACAATAGTCCGAATAATGTAAATAGTGAAGATAGAATTTGTCGAGAAAAACTGTCTAGCACGACAGAGTAAACGAAATTTCCTAGCAGGAGACCTAGCAACTGATCCAATATAATCTTTCCACTTCATCTCCGAGAAGGCGTAAGTAGTTACTCTCAAAGCGGTTAGCATCATCCGTGTTGATAGAAAGCAAAAAAGTTCTCTTAGACGATGAAACGGAAGCAGTTTCGTTTTGGAGGCATAAAAATTAGCAAGCCTATCTTTGATCCAGTTAACAACAGATTGTAGATCATTTTTGGGATATGTTGTCAACTTTGTCTTATCGAACTGATCAGACAGTCCAATAAAACAAGAGTAAATAGTTGTGTCATCAATATAGATACCAAGTTATGGAATGATGATATCAAGAAGGTCATTGTTGAAAAATAAGAACAACACAGGTCCAGTGATAGAGTCCTGGCCGACATCTGCATTTATGCAAAAAGATCTAGAAGAGTAGCCGTTCTAGATAACTGTCATTTCGCGATTTGATAAGAACGAGTAAATCAGTTCAAAAGTTCGTTCAGAAATACCATGACCTTTTAACTTGTGAAGAAGACTTGCATATGAAACCCTGTCAAATGCCTTCGAGATCTCGAAAAGAATATCCCGAGCTTCAACATTCTTATTTAGAGCTTGACAGATTCTTTTAACAACAATCGTTAATACAAAGTGAAAAACAAAAGTAAAAGAGGCTGCAGATAATTAAGAAATATTACGGAAGTTAATATTGCGACGAAAGCGAGGCTTGTGCTGCATTTTTGGCAACGAGAAATAAAGTCGGTAAGCTTCATTAACATATTTTTCTGTAAAACACAAGATAACAGCAGATGTGCACTAAGTGGAAAGGAAGATGCCTCAGTCAATGACATAATAAAAGTATTGTAGAAAATTAACACAGAGAATACATGACAGGATAGGCAAGGCAATCCACTGAGAATTGTGCAAGCGGCAGACCAATACATCAGCGGTTGACCTAGAGACGCGAAAGATACACACTCAAAGATTCCAGGGATGGTGTGAGTAAGCAACGAAGATCATAAAGAAAATGACAGCAAAAAGAACACTCACAGGGTATATTAAGGGCAAGAAAAGCAGGGGAAGGCAGCGGGTCATCTACCTGACAATTGTGTGAGTGGGTGGCTGATCGTGTGGTGGGAAGCTTAGCCAAGAGGGAAAAACTGCTAAAGGCCGCAAGAAATATGAACCATGGGGATCCATATCCTATATTTTATTGAATTATTTCTTTTTACGGGTTACCACCCTTTAGCAAGTTATTTAATGCCATAAAATATATTTAGATTGTAAGAGCTTTTTGGTGATAATAATGATTTACCGATACAAGGGCTAAACTATAGCTGGGAGAAGAGATGAACTCATATCTTAACCGAGGGTATTTGCACGTAAATGAATATAACGAACCCTACTGACATTAGAACTTGGCTCTCTGATCTCCCATTGAGAGCACTTACACAAATACACCACCTGCACATCCAAGCTTACAGAACCCGGTATTCCAAAGCGGTTCTTAGCTTCAGTGACCTTATAAGAACTGATGTTTCAACATGATATGGCCGTAAGCCCCCACCCCTACGCCTGAAGGAAGAAGCCAATCACAGGTTTATTCATTTGTATGTTTATAACGAGATCAAGGTACAAAACACAAACATGATACACCATTGAATTTGTCTATAATAGACGAACCGATTGTTAAATATATGATAAATATTTTCTAAGTTTAGATTATTCTGTCTCTGAGTAAAGTAAGAGTTAATTTACTAAATTCATTCTTCTTCTGTGTGCCGTGTCCCTTCAGGGCATTAGAGATCGTGGCTCTCCGCAACTTCCTGTCTTTTGTAGCTCTTAGTAATGTCTGTCGTTTTGTTTTCTCTGCTAATCCATATTCTGCCGACCATTTGCACAATCTCGTTAGGTAGGTTATTCGCTTCCTTCACATGTTCCTTTTGCCCTCACTGAGTCCTGAAAGTATCAAATTCTCCAAACCCACTTTCCTCATAATGTTTACAAAAGATGTCAGCTATTTCTTTCTTTTGTTCTTTTTGTTTCAATTTTCCTTAAGACACTTTTGTTGTTTACGCGTTCCGTCCATAGTATTCTCAGTATCTCAGAACCAAGTACCTATTGCCGGAAGTACCTATTGCCACAAGTATCTATTGCCTCAAGTACCTATTGTCTCAAGTATCAATTGCCTCAAGTACCTATTTTCTTAAGTATCTATTGCCTCAAGTATTTACTGCGTTAAGTATCTATTGCCTCAAGTATTTTCTTCCTCTGTGAATATTCAGCATCCACTGTCATATAAGAGGAGTAAATTCTTTGCAAGAGTCAATTTGTCTTCGAAACGAGGGTTTTAACCATCATTCTACGATTGGCTTCCAAACTTAAAACCTCTTAACTTTTGTTTAATTGCTCTAAACCTTAAGCCATGTCTCGATATTTCAGATTGCCAATTGGAAATCACAGGTCGAGTAGCCCGTCGATTGTAGATTGTAGCAGAAAGAAATTGTCGGCGATTTATCATTCCTTCGACACGACAGCCAACATTGTCAATTTATTTCTGCTTAATTAACGTCTCCTAACGGCAGACGATTAGTCAGCTCTTTGGAGAATAATTGGAAAGACATTTTAAATGCTGGAGTAGAGTGAAAAACAAATGAAAAAAGGCAGCAGATAATTATGAAATATTACGGAAGTTAATATTGCGACGAAAGCGAGGCTTGTGCTGCATTTTTGGCAACGAGAAATAAAGTCGGTAAGCTTCATTTACATATTTTTCTGTAAAACACAAGATAACAGCAGATGTGGAAACGAAAACGCCTCAGTCAATGACGTAATAAAAGTATTGTAGAAAATTAACACGGAGAATACATGACAGAACAGAATCCTGGTGAAAACTGATTATAAGTATATGAACACGGTCGAAACAATAATTAGCCCAGAAAGAATAGAAAAAATACACGACTTGTTAGGCAAGGCGATCCACTGAGAACTTTGTAAGCGACGTCAACACAATCCTAGTGAAGCAATAGTTGTAAAAAAATAGAGAAATGAGTGTGGGTGTGGATGTTTATGCGAATAGTTAAAACGTTAGAATTTTGCTACTGAGACCCAGCTTCGAGTCTCAACATGCCGACTTGTTAGGGAGGTGATAATATCTGCATGGGGAGACAATCCCAGCATGCTTTACTTTTGAGAAGTGCTTGAAATAACACACCACGAGTTGACTCAAACTTTGTGAGTAAAATTAGCTAGAGAGATGTTTAGAAGCCGTCGATATTTGGGCTAGCCGTCGATGCCTGTCCCAGTCCGAAATCGCATTCAAGCGCACTGATGTTGTTCAAAAGTGTTGCTCACGCCACATTATGCGCTCTCTCCCAGGAACTTTAAATCAATGCCAGCACATCATAATTGCAGAATAAACCAAAGGATTTCTCTGTGAATGCTGAACAAAGACGTCTGTGATAGGGATTACCTAGCCATCTTAGTAGACAGACATCCCCGGATACCAGCGGCTGCTCATACGATAAATAACTGGGTTGGTAAGTGATTCAATGGCAGCATCTTGAAAATAGGAAACAATAATACAGAAGAGATTCGAAATATATGTATATTAAGAACATTTATAACAAAGGAGGAAATATATATTTAATAAATAAAATGAACTGTTCACTTATTTGGTTCACTTATTTCGCGGAATTACATATAATCTTAAAGTGATTTGATTGTAAAATTGTATTTTCAAGGATCATATTTTTTAAAACGATAATTTCTAAGGAAAATATGGTTTCTGATAATAGGTTTCACAAACTTAAAAGTGAAACAGGGTTTGAAGATATTGTGCTACATGTGCTATTGAGTCTTATGTACACAGGGGTCTACACAAAGCGACCACAGCTTGTTTCATCTGTTGTAATCTTCAGGCCATGTGTGTTGTGTTTGGCTCGACTACTAATATATGCTGGTCAATGGTGTATTATAGGTAGTATTTTATTTTTCTGTTTATTTAAAGAAAAATAACCCCAAGACCAACTCAAACCAACATGTAGCTTCAGAGAGATGAACGAATATACCTAAATGGAAATTGCTTGGAAAACAATATAATATACGAAGCCACTGTGAAAGCAGAGAAAAAAAAGTTTACAAATAGTAATTAGGCGAACAGCACAACACTTTCTAAACAAATATGGGAAATAAAAAATAAAAAAAAAACAAATTATAGCAAAACTATGAAAAATAAGGAAAACGCATCAGTTTATAAAAATAAATAACAGTTTATAATGATAAGTAAAAAAAAAAAAAAACCCAAAAAACAAAACTATTTCTGGTGGAGAAAAAAGCTCTAATCGCCTTCCCAGATCAACACATCATTCGCAAACAGTAGTGTTTCGCTGTATCACAGCTCCTCATGCAAATGCCTGAAGTCAGGATCGAAACCAGTCAGTGTTTCTACCACTGAGCTATCTTCATTCGACAGAGAGAAACAGCTAAATCTAGGGTATTGTTTTTACGAATGTAAACAACCAGAGTGCTCATTTTTACTGAAGAGCTTTGTATTAACGTTGGTAGTTATTGCTTATAGAATTAGCCTATCAATCATCAGTGCTCAACTGAAATATATTTTCGAGTGCTAAATTATATAATTCGCAGACAGTATAGTTTCGCTGTATCACAGCTCCTCAGTGCGACTAGATATCCGAATGCCTCAAGCCAGGATCGAAACCCAACTGATTTGGTGTCAGTCTGAGTTTCTACCACTTAGCTATCGTCATTCGACAGAGAGAAACAGTTAAATCTACCGTATTGTTTTATGAATGTAAACAAATGCCAATCAGACGGAGTACTCCAATTCATTTTACTGAAGAACTTTGCATTAACGCAGATGGCTGTTGTTTATAGAATTAGCCTATCGCTCAACAATGTTAAAAGTAAACATTGAAGTTAACATTCGTAGGCAACAAACTGTTTCATGCTAGATGCAATCATCAGGCCACATGTGTTGTGTTTTTCTTTACTATTTATATATACGGGTCAGTAGTGCATTGTGGGTAGTCTATTTTAATGGTTATTTTGGCGGGAGTGGTTTGTTAATTTGATTATTATGTATTCATTTGAATATTTTATCCAAATAAAAATAAATGTGGCCTCAATAGTGTTCAATGTATACCTTTATATCTATATACGCTCTATCTCTGATATTGAGCACTTTATCCCTTAAATATAGCATACCTTAAAACTATATATATATATATATATATATATATATATATATATATATATATTGGAAGAGAAAATAAAAAAGATAAAAGTCTTTTCACTATCTATCTATCTATCTATCTATCTATCTATCTATCTATCTATCTATCTATCTCTCTCTCTCTCTCTCTCTATATATATATATATATATATATATATATATATATATGTCTTGTTATCTATCTATCTATTTCGTTAAAAGAAAATATAGAAAATTTTTTATTTTGACTAGTCATTCCATTTTTTTAATCATTTCACTACAAGAAAGGCGATAATACCACCAAGACGCAACTGAGAGTAAAAGAAACTTTAGAAGAAATCGGAAACCCAATCCTAAACAGGAAACAAGGGATTCTACTGCCAATTTTGTTGTATGAGAACACAACAGTTATGTTGAGGAATTCGAACTCGGCTTGCTGATTCTGCTTTTTTGTGCCGATCAGAGATATTTTAAAAGCACAACATAAGCTAAAAAAAAAAAAAAAAAAAAAAACCCTGAGAGACAATGAGAAAGAGAAGGTCTTGTTTAGCCACAATAATTAAAATTTCCCAAGTGGGATATGCGACAAAAACGAAGGGCGTATAGCACAAAATTTTTTTTTTTCATCAGCATCCATACTTTTATTTGGACTGGTGACAGACATCTTTAAAGAAACAATTACATTTGGAGACACGGTGGAGTAATGGATAGCGGCTCGGATTGAGGAACCGGAGAGCCGAGTTCGAATTCCAGTTGAATTCATTGCATTCCCTTACGTGCTAATATTCTTGGAAAAGGTATGAATCATCTTCTGCCACCAGCTATAGGCAAATAGCAGGACAGACCGGGTTCCATAGCCTTTAGATGGCAACAGGTCTACCGTAGAAAGAAATGGCAACCTACTGCGGGAAAAAATCTGCCTCGTCAGTCATGTATGGAAAGATACATGATTGCCTAAGTGTGTATCCCGCATGACGTTCGTCCAACAGAAATGAACAAAATGACGATGGCTGATCCTCTGGAATAATAGATTTTAGAAGTACATGAAAACAATGACTTTTAAGGATGTAGTACGTTTTTAACGATGTTTAGAAACTGGTGCTGTCCCAAATTCCAGAAGAAAGAATACATACATCTCCCTACTTTAAAATGAATTGATTTTAACGTTGCTTGTCTAGATCCGAAAATCTGCTGCTGTCAGCTGCAGTCTCACACGTTGTTAGCCACTGGCAATTTCGAGAGGAGTAGGTCCGAGAAATAGATGCAGAATGAGTGAAAGAACAATTCTATTTGAATCCTCCATTTTTTATTTGTTTCTCTTTCTGAGTTTTAGCGAAAGAGAAAGAAGAACTACATCTGAACTATTAAAAAAAAAAAAAAAGGATAGAAGAGAGAGGGAGAAAGAGAGAAGAGAAAGTAGGCTAACATCGAGAGACCAGGTAGAAGTAAAAGATTAATGTAGAGAGAGGGGGCAGATGATGATACGAAGTGGAAACCTTTACGGACCACGCGTTTCGCCTTCGTGTAGATGGCATTTTCAAGTGAGAATGAAAGACAAACTTGTGTGTAAGGAAAGTGGGTTGGAATTTTTGAGAAAGGGGTAATAAATAAACATATCAGCTTCTACAACCAGAAAGTGCTCCTTTTTTTGTATTGAAGCCCTTAAAGTTTGTAAATAATTAAAAGTCCAAAGAAATGAATGTGATAGATAGATCGATAGATAATGAACAGAATGAGATAGAAACATAGATAAATAAGTAAGTAATGAGCAGAATGAGATAGATAGATAGATAAATAATGAATAGAATGCGATAGATAGATAAATGATGAACATAAAGAGATAGATAGTGAAGAGAATGAGATAGATAGAGAGATAAGAAACAGAATGAGATAGATAATGAACAGAATGAGATAGATAGATAAATAATGAACAGAATGAGATAGATAGTGAACAGAATGAAACATATATATATATATATATATATATATATATATATAGAGAGAGAGAGAGAGAGAGAGAGAGAGAGAGAGAGTGAGATACGGGCGTGATAAACTCTAGAAAAATAAAAGGAAACTCAATTGTTGAGATTGAACAACAAAAAAAGTAATGTTCAAAGTTATTAATATTCATATAACAATAATCAATCGAAAAGCGTTTATCTGCTTCCCCAGCCTGAAATGGATTCTCATTCTTCAGCATGTTTTTTATCATTTCACCTCAAGCAAGGGGATAATGCCACTAAGACACATTGGGTTACTGGGTGTGAGAGAGAATTCGAAAACTTTAGTGGGGAGAAAGGACAATAAAAGAATAGGTTCCAGGAAGACAGAAAATGGCGATTGGCGTGGCATTTAAATCTTTGAAGGTCGTTGCTGGTAGGGAAGCATAAAACAGGAAAATAGTTCTACAGGTCAGAAGTGCGAGAAAAGAAACTATGAGAATAGAACTTACGGTTACATCTGGCTACTTCAATAGTACCTGTCTATATTTCTGACATGATGTTTTATGTAGACTATTTACATTATTCGGACTATTGTCCTCATCTTTGTCGCCATATTTATTACAACGTTTCGGCCGTTGTACGCTCCGCCCTTCTTCAGGTGGTTGGAATGTCGAAATTCATACACATATGTCCTCAAGAACACATGGCACAGTGGATAAAGGCGTTGGTTAGATCCAGTGACAGGACCCAAAGATTGTGAGTTCAATACCCAGTTAAGGCAGTGGAGAACTTGGAGGGGGGAATTACCAGGAGATAACTGATAACTGACAACCATTAGACATAGCACGTGGAACGTTGTAATATGGCGACAAAGATGAGGACAATAGTCGGAATAATGTAAATAGTGATTCGATATTGTCGTTCCTCTTCATGTCAGTAGAAAATGTGAGCTTAACAAGGCGTAGAGTGATATATTCTCCTGGAGTTTAACACCAGTGATACTGATGGAAGGCAGAAATGTTTCTGATTAAATGTAAGCCGCTTTGTTTTGGAGGTGTTAAAATTTACAAGCTATTTCTTGCCCCAGTTAACAACTGACTGAAGGTCCCTTTATTCATTTTAACGGAAGTATTGATGAGAACTGAAGAGGATGGGGAATGACGATGATGAGAAATGAAGAATATTGCAAAAATGCTAAGCAACAGAAACGTGGTTCTACAGAAGGATGCTGAGAATACTACAGATGGAACAGGCAAGCAACCAAAATGTCTAAATTGATTTGTTTTCTACGGTTTATCAACCCTTCGATAGTTATTCAAAGTCAGAAAATATTCTAAGATTGTAATAAATTTTAGATGATAATGTTTAAGTGTTACAAGTTTTAATGATTAACCCATAGCTGGGGGAGAAGAGTTGGATTCATATCTTTCCCCAGGGTAATTGAGCATAAGTGAATATAAAAAAACCCAACAACTTAACCGGGTTATTTAAAGCCAGAAATATAAAATTGTATTTTTTTTTTAGATAATAAATGGTTCAGTGTTAGAAGTCTTACTACTTAACCCGTAGCTGCAGGGAGAACAATTGGATTCAAACCTTTCCCAAGGGTATTTGCGTGTAAAAACAACAGATTATTTAAAACCAGAAAATAGTTTTAGATTTTAAGATTTTTTTTATTGATAATAATGGTTTTTACAGACACAATTTCCACTAATTATTTCATAGCAGGAGGAAAAGCAATGGATTTATAACTTTTTCCCAATGTTATTTGAACGTAAGTGAATATAACGAACCCAACGGGAATTAGAACTCGGCTCTCTGATTAACAATTCCAAGCCATTATTTATTACACCACCCGCACATTCAAGCTTAGAGCACCTGGTATTCCCAAGCGGCCATCCTAATCTAGAAAGGATTTCTTAAATTATTGTACAAGTCAACTTAAGAGACCTGATATACATTCCAGATGCTTAATAATCTACACGCTGATAATCCAGGATTTATTGCCCGATGCAAAAGAATGATTCTTATGTTTGCTTATTAGATCATTAACCCTTTCAGCCCTGCGTTCCTCAACTATTCTGCCTCAACTCCCGAGTCAAATTTCGCAAATAAGTGGTATGTTATGTTTCACGGTAGATATAAAAATTAGTTACAAGTGTTTACATATCGTTCAACTGGTGGCTGGGCATCACATCATTTTTCTCTACCACAGGTAAAGTGGTGGTCAGAGCTCAAAGTAATGGGTTTGTTTATCATGAACGCCCCATTGTGACAACCTTATGCAAGACTAAACTGCGTTTACTAAATATTAGTAATTTATGATTTTATTTTTCTTGAAAATTTGGGAATTTATTGAACCAAGAAAATCTTATGAACCTTTGCTACTACTTAACTTCGTTTTTTATCTGGTTTTCTGTAGAATAGGGCTTCCTTGTGCTACATTAATAATTTAATGAATACTTTACATGTGGTTCTATACTACATGGCTACACACTGTGCAAGTAGCACTTGAGTCAAAATTCGCAAATAATTGATATGTTTTGTTTAAAGCCAGAAAATATTTTTAGATTCTAAGAAGGTATTTTTTTAGATAATAATGGTTTACTGATACAAGTCTTGATAATTAACCCATAGCTGGGGGAGAAGAGTGGGATTCATACTTTTCCCAGAGGTATTTTCGAGTAAGTGAATATAACGAACCCAATAACTTAACCGGTTATTTAAAGCGAGAAATATTTTTAAATTGTATGTTTTTTCAGATAATAAATGGTTTTGTGATTCAAGTCTTACTAATTAACCCATATCTGGGGGAGGGAGAAGTGGTGGATTCATACCTTTCCCAACGGTATTTTCGCGCAAGTGAATATAACGAACACATCGGTAATTGGAACTCGGCTCTCCCGTTAACAATCCCGAACCATTATCCATTACACCAACCGCACACCCACGCTTACAGCGGTCATCTAGGTACTGACCAGGCTCGACGTTGCTTAACGTCAGTGATCGTACGGGAACCGGTGTTTGAATGTGATGTGACCGTAAGCCGAAATAGTCTTATGGGAAATGGTAACAAAAATTCTTGGGCACATAATGAGGAAGGAAGGCTTGGAGAATTCAACACTCAAAGAACATATTGAAAGTAAAAGCGACAGGGGAAGGCTTTCGTGAATGGGTGGAAAATCGATAAAAATTACTAAAAGCTATAAGTTTCTATTTAAACCCATTTTCGAAGTACACGATATCGCAGAAAATGTATCTTGTTTAGATTGATTTTAAAGAAAGTGTTGAATTCTAGGAGGCGTGGTGGAGTAATTCATAGCGGCTCGGATTGAGGAATCAGAGAGCCGAGTTCGAATTCCAGTCCAATCCATTACATTCACTTACGTGAAAAGGTGTGGATCCTCTTCTTCTCCCTCCAGCTATGGGTAAATAGCAGGACAAACTGGGTTCTATACTGGTTTGCAGGTTTTAAAGGAATGGCAATCTATTGCGGGGAAAAAATCTGCCTCGTCAGTCATGTATCGAAAGAAACATGATAGCCTAAGCGTGTGTCATGTATGGCACATAACTGACTGTTGAACTCTATAATTCAAGGGAGACAACTCAAACTACTTCCTACATCATTCATTTCTGTGTGCTGTAAGCTATAGGCAAGAATATATTTCGTGATCAGATTGCAACGAATACTTCATTGAAATACAGTTTTCATAATATTGCTTCTTTCAATGTTTTTTTTTAATTTGGCTTTGTGATGTTATCAAGTATATACAGAAAAAAGAGAAAATAGCAACAAAGATAAAGATGTTTGTCTTGACAATACGTGCAGTTACATGTGAAAATAAACTACTGCATGAATATAGACTTTATCAACATTTCAATTATACGAAAATCTACGATGTACACATATCATTATTTACATCGTTCTACGAAAATCTGTTTTGAAACTGTATCCGTCCCTGTGTAACGTTTGGATAATGGATGGTCCCAATTTTAAATACCCGTCCCTTTACAACAGCCCCATGAAAATGCCGAAAAAAATTTCCCCCAAAAAACAAAAAAAGAAGATAAAAGCAACAAAAAACAAACCAATTTAAAACAAAACAGAACAAGCAAGCATACTCTCCTGAAATACCGTCTTTACTAAGAAAAGTTAGCCATATTTTTCTACCCTGTCTTTTTGGTGATTACATGGATTGTATTTCTGATCAGTTGTAAGCAGTCCCATATGGCGAGTAATAAAAAATCCTTACCAACGACTTCTCTTTTCGCTTCATCTCCTCCAGGATTGCTTTATGTGTTCTTGCCTATCTCGTCAATTTAAACACACCCACAAGCACATGAAAACGCATATGCACACGTACATATGCATACACTCATGCATGCGCGTGCGCATTAAATTGTAAGTGTCAAAGAGTGTGGGTAGGGTTTTATTTAGTGAATCATAAACTTATCTTGACTTTCTTTTTTTTTTAAGGCAAGTATTTTTCAAACGACTGCCAATTTTTTTTTTATACCTTCTAAACTGAGGGCCAACTGGAAATCGTGCAACATAACACCTTTAGCCTAAAATACAAAAAGAAATGGCAAAACAAAGAGGGGCAATGTTAAATAATGAATGAATGAATGAAAGAAGGAAAAGTAGGATTGAAAGAAAGGAAGTAAAGAAGGAATCAAAGAAAGAAAGGAAGGAAGTAAAGGAAGGAAGGAAGGAAGGAAAGAAGGAAGGAAGGAAGGAAGGAAATGAAAGAAGAAGAGACTAGGGAGAGGGAAAAAGAAAACCAATCAAATACTTAGAAGAAATTCATTGAATACATGAAGACGAATACTGAAAAAGTGTGTGAAAGAATCAGTGATAGAGAGAGAAAGAGAGAGAGAGAGAGAGAGAGAGAGAGAGAGAGAGAGACAAAGAGGGAAAGAGGGAAAGAGGAAAAAGAAGAGGATATCATGAAGAATATGAACAAAAAAAACTAGAACGAGAAAAGAAAACTAAAAAGAGATAAGGACATAGATAGATAGATAAAGACCAGACTGAGATAGATAGTAAGAGACAGAAAGATAGATAAGGACTATATATATATATATATATATATATATATATATATATATATATATATAGATAGATAGATAGATAGATAGATAGATAGATAGATAGATATAAAGAAGTTGAGTAATATAAACAGACTGTGATAAATAGACAGAAATATGTTGAGTTAGATATGAACACACACACACGCACACACACACACAGACATATATATATATATATATACACAGAGAGAGAGAGAGAGAGAGAAAGAGGGGGTGACAGAGCGAGAGAGAGTGAAAATTAAATAGAAAAAGAATGGGACGAGAACAAGGATATAAGACATAGAAATAGAAACGCAAGAAGGAAAGTAACGATAAGAAAAAGGGAGAAAAGAAAAAAGAGAAGTAAACAGGAATTAATATATAACAAGCTGAGAGAGAGTGAAAGAGAGAGAGAGAGAATAAAGTGGGGGATACTGAATGAAAGCAAAGAACGAGAGAGAGAGGTTAAAAGAACGAGAATAATACATAGAAGGCTAGAAAAGGGAGGAAGGAAAGATAGAGAGAAAGAGGGAGATAGAAAAGAACTAAGAGAATAAAGAGAAGCACATACGTAGATGGACTGGAAAGTTCACAGCCTGACTATGAAGTAGTTATACTAGAGCTGTGAAGTCTTGCAAGCATAAATTCCAATCCTTCTCGTTAATAACTGCATTATTTCCTTCCAGCTAAATTGGCATCTAACTTTTCAAAGAAGACTTCAAAAGTAATTAGTAGCGACTTCTCTTGAACATTGATAAAATTTGGCTTTGTGATGTTATCAAGTACATAGAGAAAAAGAGTTTAACTACCAAGGACATTCACGTTGTTACATTAGAGGATGGCACTCCAGCTTTATCAACAGTACAAAAGTGGACAGCTGATTTGGTTTGGTTTGGTTTGGTTTACGGCACATCAACCTCAGTGGGTCATTTAATGCCAAACAATTTTTTTCCTGGTAATACTTTTGTTTTGTCAAAAATCTATTTCTGTTAATATTTTTTTCCTCAAAAATGTATAGCTGGTAATATTATTTCTTCAAAAACGTATAGCTGGTAATACTATTTTTCCAAAACGTATAGCTGGTAATATTATTTTTTCAAAAACGTATAGCCGGCAACACTATTCTTTAAAAAAAAAATAACGTATAGCTGGTAATATATTTTCAAAAACTTACAGCTGGCAACATTATTTTTTCAAAAACATATTATCCGAGGCCTTGCTGTTGGACATAGTTTATCGTCATACCCAGGACGCGGATGTAGTTTATCGTCATATCCAGGACGCGGATGTAGTTTATCTTGGACAGAGTGCGCTCAGGGGCTTCTCTGTCTGAGGACAGAGGGGCAACTGAGGAAAATTATACTGACGAGGTGCCCAGCCATGGGGAACAGCTGTCCGAGGCCGCGCCCTCCCATTGCACAAGAGGGAGGGATCGATGTTGGTGGTATCACGGTTATGACTAGCTTCGACCAGCTTGGACAAGCTATGACCAGCTTAGACCAGCGGCCCCAGTGAAAACACTGGGGTACCCACGTTAAAAACTGACCTTGTATCACAACCTGTCTCAGTGGGGGGGGGGGTCAAGTAAATACCACGCAAATTCCTCCTTGGAGGGTGTACGCGCTCGGATACTTACCGGTCACAGCGATCCGTCCCTGTGCTGGTTGTACCACGGCCATGACTAGCTTGGACTGGCTCTGACCAGTTTGGACCAGCTATAGCAAGCCAAGACCAGCTATGACTAGGTTAGACCAGCTTGGACCAGTTATGACCAGCTGCGACCAGGTTAGACCAGCGGCCCGAGTGAAAACACTCGGGTCCTGACGTTAAAAACTGACCTTGTGTTACAACCTGACTCAGTAGGGGGTCAATTAAATACCGTGCAAATTCCTCCTTGGATGGGGGTGTACGCGCTCGGGCACTTACCGGTCACAGTTTGGACCAGCTATGACAAGCCAAGACCAGCTATGACTAGCTTGGACCAGCTATGACCAGCTTGGACAAGCTATGACCAGCATAGACCAGCTTAGACCAACAGCCCAGTGAAAAGACTCGGGTCCCCACGTTAAAAACTGACCTTGTATCACAACCTGACTTAGTGGTGGGGAGCAAGTAATCTCAATTCATCCTTGGAGGAGTTTAACGCCTGGCTTGCGTCTCACAGTATGCTCAGGGGCTTTTCTGTCAAAGGACAGATTGGCAACTGAGAAAATTATACTGAGAGGTGCCCAGTCCTGGGGAACAGCTGCCCGAAGCCGCACCCTCCCATTGCACCAGAACGAGGGATCGGTGCTCGCACCGAAGCGCGCGCATCCGGCGGTTGCGGGGGCTCTGTGGGGAATTTTTGTTTCTCTCTCGGGCGTACGCGCTCGGGTCCCCACCTAAAAATAGTCCTTGTGTCACATCTCGTCCTAGTTGGGAGACAGAATAAATACTGCGTGCAAATTCCCCCTTAAAGGGATTCATTAACGTATAGCTTATCATATTTTATTTGCGTCTCTGTCTTTGGGCAGAGTGCGCTCAGAGGTTTCTCTGTCAAAGGACAGAGGGGCAACTGTGAAAATCATACTGAGAGGTGCCCAGACCCGGGGAACAGCTGCGGAGAGGGAGGGATCGGTGCTCGCAACGAGGCCAGCGCAACCGACGGTTGTGTGGGCTGGGTGAAATTTATATACCTTGCGCAGGTGTACGCGCTAGGGTTCCCACTTTAAAAAAACGATCTTGTGTCACATCTCGTTCTAGTGGAGCGGGGACGAGTAAATACCGTGTGTAATTTCTTCCTTTCTTTATCATCTCCCAGCTGCGTCTCTTTCTTTGGGTAGAGTGCGCTCAGGGGCAACTCTGTCGAAGGACAGAGTTGCAACTGAGGAAAATTATACTGAGAGGTGCCCAGCCCTTGGGAATAGCTTCCCGAGGCCGCGGCCTCTCATTGCACCAGAGAAAAGGATCGCTGCTCGCACCGAGGCCAGAGCAACCGACGGTTGCGAGGGCTGTGGGCAGTTTTTATCCCTCACTCGGGTGTTCGCGCTTGGGTACCCACCTTAAAAAGATACTGTGTCACATCTCGTCTCAGGTGGGAGACAGTAAATACAGCGTGTGAATTACTATAAAGTAGAGTTCCGGACTTTTAACGTCAGAATTCGTGGGAGAATTGAGCTCCAATTTCGCATTTGTTCGTATATATATTAGGTTGGTGCAAAAATAATGACGTAATAATGTCGTTTTTTGACGTTAAAAATACGTGAAAAAACGACATTATTACGTCATTATTTTTGCACCGACCTAATAGATTACTGTAATTCATGTCTCTAATAGCAACTATCAACCATATCAATACTTCTTTTGATGTTTCTCATTTTCTACTAGAATCTTTTATGTATAAATGTTAGGGAGTTTATAATTATAATTATTTACGCAGGAGTTATAACTCCCTTATGCATTTAATATTTCATAGCTCTCGCGTTACTCTTTCATAGTTAGACTATGAACATCCTCGTATAAAAACATTCATTTCGAATATACATTTTTAAAACAGGTCTTTCTCTCTTAAAATATTGGCGCAACCCAATCCCCATTTTGCTGTACAAAACAAAGATTAGCGTATGCACATATATTTTATTTACTTACATATTTGAATATTTGGAAGCCTCCTGCATATTTGAATATTTGGAAACCTCTTTTGATGTAACGATTAACGAACTCAACGAATATACCAGGTTGGTCGTTTCAAGTAATACGAGGAACTTCCGCTACCCGCACACCTCAAGCTAAGCTTTGTTATATGAATAGTTCAACATTCCAGAAAGAAAGTTAATGTGAGGAATGAGAAACCTTCAGAAGTAAGGGGAGAGAGAGAGAGAGAGAGAGAGAGAGAGAGAGAGAGAGAGAGAGAGAGACAGACAGACAGACAGACAGACAGCGAAAATAATTAAAATTTCCCAAATGGGATATGTGACACAATGAAAAATATCCATATTTTTATTTGCATTTCTGACAGGTATTTTCCTCCTTATTTGCATCCTCTCCAAAACTTCATCGTTGCTCGCACGCTCGGTCCATGGTATCTTTAGCATCCTTCTGTAGACCCATACCTCCGCCGTCTCAGGTGATCTTTTTCATTTGTTACCTAACTTAATATATTATTCGCATTTACATTCTATTTAAGCTACTGTGACACAATGGAACACTAAGTTGAAAAAAAAAGACCAATCAATAATTGATAACGCTTAATTACACCAGTAATTTGTGCAATCTGTCTACTAACAAACGAATCAAAAAGCCCCAATTTGGCAGCAAGTGTCGGAAAATTTGTCAGTGAAACCTATCATACCGTTAATCAACGTCGCTGGAGGCAATGAAGCGTGAATCTAGTAATCGGGGAAAGAAGGTGAACATTGAGATCGAGTGTAAAAGATTCAAGAGAAGATGAAAATAACTAATTTTTTTTATATATATAACTTTAATTTATTCGTTTCTTTTCTTCCGAGCGCCGTTTTCCAACCTCTTGACCTTTCCCTAGGCAGAATAATAAGTTTTGTCCTTTTGCTGCTACCGCCGGTCATGTTGTGTGATCCACTTGCTTAAGCCCGTTGCTTTCCCTTGTCTTTCTTCCCTCGATTCGACCTGTGAGTATCAGATCATCCAAGCCCTCCTTTCTCATTACGTGTCCCAGAAATTTGAAGTTACCTCTTCCTGATGTCAAGTATAAGTTTCCTCCTTGTTTGTATCCTGTCCAAACCCTGATCACTGCTCACACGCTCGGTCCATGATATCCTTAACATCCGTCTGTAGAACCACATCTCCGTCACCTCGAGTCTCTTCTTCCTCTTTGAGGACACCGTCCAACATTCGCTGCCGTAAAGGAAGACAGATATCATATATACAGTTCAGTATTCTTTTCTTTGTTACCAAAGAAATCCTCCTGTCTCGTAATACTCTCTTTAGATTTTGGAATGCGTCTTTGGCCATCACAATGCATCTTCGGATCACAGCGTCGCACTTACCGTCCTCTGTCAAAACACTTCCCAGATATTTAAACTTCCGTGCCTGCTTGATTCTAATGTTCCCGACCTGCAGATCGTATTTCGGGCTTATCTATTTACTGACTGATGACCATACATTCTGTCTTCTTGTAGTTTATGTTTAGTCCCTTCTTCTCCCTCCCCTTCGTTACCTTCTGTAGGAGATTTATGTAATTTCTTTTCCGTGTCTGCTATCAGTACTGTGTCATTTGCATATCTTATGTTGTTAAGATTGTGTCCGCCAGTGTTAAATCTCGGTAGGGTTTCCAATTCTCTCAGAATTGCCTCGCTGTGTAGGTAGAAAAGGTCCGGTGAGAAGGCACATCCTTGCCTTACGCCCCTTTCTATTTTTGTATATCTGCTGAACTCATTCTCTATCCGCATGCATGCCGTTTGCTGTCAGGATAGGTTTTTGATTATTCTAATATCTTTCCTAATTATATCAAGGTTGCTGAACATTTCCAACAGATCTTCGTGGAGTACTTTGTCGAACGCCTTTGCGTAGTCTATAAAACATAGGTACACGTCCTTCTGCATTTGTATTGCTCTTTTTGATAACATTCTGAGCATGAATATCGCATTCCTTTTACCGGTGTCTTTGACGAACCCGCACTGTTTTTGTCTTATCTCTGGCCTGATTCTGCTGCGCGCTTTATTCACCAGAATACGGATGATGAGTTTTGTTAGGTGGCTCATTAAGCTGATTGTTCGGTGGAGTTGACTTTCGTTTGCGCCTAGATGAAAAAAATGGTTGATCCTCGGACATGTTAGATTTTCGAAGTACGTGAAAACAATGACATTTTAGAAGTGCAAAAGATGTGTGGTTCTAACTTTTTTTCAGGATGTTTAAAAACTGAATTTGTAAGAACTTTTCATGTTAATTGGTTTTAACGTCGCTTGTTTTGATTTAGACAATGACCGCAATGACGGTCAGTCACCATTTCACTCGTTACTATTGGCGGTTTTGATGGTGTAGGCCCGAGAAATAGATGGAAAATGGGAGAGAAAGAATGTCTCTCTCTCTCTCTGTGTCCTTCATTCTCTTTGTTTCTCTTTTTTAGTTTCTGGGAGAGAGAGGAAATGAGTAAGAGAGAGAAATAAAGCAGTAACGGAAAGAGTGAAAAGACCGAGAGAAAAGAGGTTAAAGAGGTGAAGAGAGAAAGGAAGAGAGAGAGAGAGACAGACAATAGGTAAAGCGGAGAGCTGAGAGAAAATGAGAGAGAGAGAGAGAGAGAGAGAGAGAGAGAGCATGTTGAGAATAAAAATAGCAAAACCCGAGAAAGATAGACAGATAGTAGATAGATAGATAGATAGATAGAAAGGGAGGGTGAATGAGAGAAAGTGAAAGAGAGGGAAAGAGAGGGAGAGAGAGAGAGAGAGAAAGAAAAGTGTTAAATATCGATAAACCACAGAAAGAGCAAGTGGACATTGAAAATACTACAAAGAAATGAGATAGATAGGGAGAGAGATAGAGATAGAGATACAGGCAGACAGAGAGGGATAGAAAGAAAGTGAAAGAGAGAGGGAGAGAATGTTAATACCAGAAGAGCTGAGAGATAAAGAGCAACCAAAATGAGAGAGAGAGAGAGACATAGAGAGATAGACAGACAGAGATAAAGAGTATGAGAGACAGAGAAAGAGATAACAGATGTGGGATAAAAAAACAAAAAAACTAGAGAGGCCTATAGAGAAGACAGAGATACAGAAAAAGAGAGATAATGAGAGAGAGAGCAAGAAAGTGAGAAGACGAATAATTGACAAGCCAGCTTAGAGAACAGACGTGAGAAAGGGATATATATATATATATATATATATATATATATATATATATATATAAAGAGAGAGCGAAAGAGAAATAAACTATTGATATAGAAAGAGATACAGATAGACAGATCGAGAAAGAAATAGAGTGGGGAATAAAGAAAGATAGAGAAAAATAGGCCGAGAAAGAGATATCGAGTGATATATATATATATATATATATATATATATATATATATATATATATATATATATATATAAAGAGAGAGGGAGGGAGAGAGAGAGAGTGTGTATGTGTGTGTGTGTGTGTGTGTGTGCATGTGAGTATGTAAGCGAGAGTGAACAGTATAATGTGTAAAAACAGTGTAAAGAATAAAAAAAAGTTCCTTCTACGAAAAGGATCAGATAAAGTTTTGGGGTGTCAGTTTCTAAAATCGGCCACGATACTTTGAGCGTAATATTCAAATCTCGCGTCACTCTCGTCTCGGCTTTCCGCTTCCGCCGTGACAGTCCTTTATTGGTTTCCATACACAAAGGATTTTATCAGTCAGAGTGAGTAACTTCTGTCATGAAAACTCAGAACAGAAACTGGCAGGTCGCCATTTTTTTCTTTCCCAATTTCCTCACCTCCCCACCATCCGACGTCCCCCTTGGCTTTCACACCTGGCAAAGTGTGACACAAAGCCCAAGTTAATGCCGTGTGACAAGCCACGAACTCGTATCACTGTGCATGTCAGCAAAGTCCTTAAATACATGCTTTCTCACTAGTCTTCAATCGCTTCACGCACACTTATTCAATTTATGGAGATTTATATGCATTGTTAATAACATATTACTGCAAACCCGCACATATGATAGGGGTGGAACAGTCATATTTCCGGGTAGATTAGACTATCACTGTGCAAAAATGATATGAGGATTTACTTATTTCAGGATTGTGGACTTTAGTTCGGACCAGAAAAAAAAAATGAATTTGATTGTGGTAGAAAAAAATAGGAGGTTGTGGTTGAAGTGGCTGGTGTTCAAACTCTGATAGAAGTCAGGTCTCCAAATACTGATTTTCAAGGGAGGTCGATCCTACCAATTTGGAAGGAAGGTACGGGACAATTTTGCTATCCTATTCTCTTCCCCCACCTATTTGTTCAGGCGAAGATAAGTTCGTTAAATATCTACAAGAGAACAGAGAGAGAGAGAGAGAGAGAGAGAGAGAGAGAGAGAGAGAGAGAGAGAGAGAGTAGGTAGGTAGGTAGACAGAGACAGAAAGTGGTGGTGGAGAGTTAGGTAGACGAAGAATGTTAAATCGAGTTAATGATAATAGAAATAGATAAATAGGAAGGAAGGCAGGAAGTCAAAGAGAGAGAGAGAGAGAGAAAGAGAGAGAAAGGAGGATTAATAGAGATAGATATATAGAAAGAGAAAGATAGATAGAAAGAAAAACAGACAGGGATCGATATATACATATACATATATCGAGAGAGAGAGAGAGAGAAAGAAACAAAGATTGAATGATAGAAAGAAAGTGATAGATTAGGAAGGAAAATATAAATAGATTGATGAATAGATATTAGAGAGAGAGAGAGAGAGAGAGAGAGAGATAGATAGAGAGTTGGATTGATGTGAATTTGTTTGTGACCCTGGGTTTCACGCTATTTGTGATCGTCAGGCAAACTGATTAATTTTTAAATTTTGGATTGATATATGGTTGCGTATATCGGTGTCTTTATGGAAATGGGAGGAAAAATTGTCGTCGGAACGCCACTCATACGTACGCAAACATACATACACGCGTATTCACTCACTGACGTACGCAGGCATACATACAAGCACGCTCACTCATTGGAGCTAACACAAACATAAACATATATGAACAGTGTGGGACTGGGCATATATGCGCACCCATGTCTCGTTGCGTACATACGTACGCATTTGATCACTGTATTCAATATTGGATTGTGCAGCGAATATCTTTCGTCAGTTGCAGTATGTGTTGTATCATATATTATGAAATGGACAAAGTCCGACAGTTATTCTATTATATTTTCTGTATATACGTTACTTTTTATAGATACAAATATTTAAGTAAATGCCCTGTTTATAATAAACGGTATAAATAATATTTACCGGCCTGAACGTCCGAGAAATTTCATAGAAAATATGTGTTCTCCGACAGGAATCGAACCTGTATCCTATACAGAACCGTCCTATAGCCTGACGCGCTATACCATTTAGATACAGAGGAAGCGTCTGGTTAGCAAAATCAATTTTTTTCTTTCTTTTTTAAGTGACATCTCCTTTCAGAACGTAGGCGATCATGGCTCTCCATTTCCCTATATCCCTTGCAGCTCTCAACAAGTTCCTTTCGTCTGCTTCCTCCCCCAGACCACGTTCTGTCATCCACTTGCTTAAGTCCGCTAGGTATGTCACGCGTTGTTTTCCCTTGTCTTTCTTTCCCTCTGTTCGACTCGTGAGTATCAGATTCTCCAGGCCCCTCTTCCTCATTACTTAGCTGTGCCCGTCACAAGAACCAATAGATACCGATTCACCCTCGATTGTGTTTTGTGCTGTCCGTAGTTAAGTAAATAGCTAATCGATTAATATGAGGTTTGAGACGGTGGAGTAATGAATAGCGGCTCGGACTGAGGAATTAGAGAGCTGAGTTCAAATTCCAGTCGAATCCATTACATTCACTTACGTGCTAATACCCTTGGGAAAGGTATGGATCCTCCCTCCCCATGTTATGGGTAAATAGCAGGACAGATCGGGTTTTGTAACCTTGGATGGCAACTTGTCTACCGCAGAAAGAAATGGCAACCTACTGCAGGAAAAAAACTGGCTCGTCAGTCATGTATCGAAAGATACATGATAACCTAAGCATGTATCACGTATGGAACATAATTGACTGACTATGCAATGTCAATCGTTATCTTGACTTCTTAATTCATGTTCTTTTGTTGTTCTCTCCTCTTAAATGTTTTACTTTTTCTGATGTTCTTTCACACTCATTAAACTCTTGTGTGTGTGTCTCGTTTTTATGTATTAACAATTGCTGTCAGGAGGGGGTACTCAAATATCCCAACAACTACACAAACCCCATATTCAGAGACGATATTTACTTAGCTCTGCCTAGCACAAGACCCAATCGAAAGTGGATCGGTAAAGATACCAATTCGTCGATTGTGTTTTGTGCCGTCCGTAGGTAAGCAAATAGTATCGATTAATATGGGGTTTGATATTATGTTGTGCTAATATTAGGTTGTTTGGAAAGTAATGTCGGATGTTAGCATCGACGTTTACTCCAGAATTAATGTATTTAAACGGTGTTTAAACCACTCAAAATAGGCACCATGAATATCTATATATTTCTGCCATCAAGTTACAAGGCTATTTATGCTCTGAAGTTTTTGATGCCAATAAATCTTTGAATGAAGATTCTGAATCTTTTGGCTTAAAAATACTGTCACGATGCCTGGAAAGTGATAGACAGAGAGAGTGAGAGATCAAGGGAATATAGTGGATGTGGTAAAGTTTCACATCCCAAATCAATGAGCTACAGTTGGCTATAAGTTTTTAGCCACCCTTGATTACAACAATTTTGTCTTGTTTAATAATGTCTCTTCTGTTTTTTTTCAGACAATACCGTGTTAGTATCAAGCTACTCTCATCTATAAACAATAGTTGACTTATATCTTGCAATGAAAGTTCATGCAACTAAGGAAATTCGGGAATTTCAACAAGGGCAAATAATAGGATGGCCTCAATGTGGCAAGTCAAATAGAGAAATTGTTCGTTTTTTCCAAGTTAATCATCAAACGGGTGATAATATTGTCAAGAAATTTAATGAAGAAGGCCATTGTCTTGGGGAACAACGTTCAGGAAGACCAAGCATCGTGTCTGATCGAAGGAAAAGGGTGCTGAATAGAGAAGTCATCAGAAATCGAAGTCAGAGCGTCAAAGATGTCGTCAACAACATGGATATGTCGCCATATGCGGCGGGAAAGACTCGGAAAGAACTAGGCTATCAAAGAAGTGTTACAAGAAAGAAGCTCTTGATTTCAGAGGTTAACAGGAACAGGGGTATGGACTGGACTAGAGAATTCGAGAGCAAAAATTATGAATTTTGGCAGTCTTTAATTTGGTCAGAGGCAAGTAAATACTGCCAGTATTCTAATTCGAGATTGCTTTATGTTTGGAGAAATCAGAATGAGACTTGGAACACTGAATGTCTGCAGGCAACCCTGAAACATGGAGGGGTTAGATTAATGGTATGTGGCGCTGTCAGTTTGGAGGGAAATCTGAACTGATTCTTGTTGACGAGCGGTTGAATGGTCCAAAATACTGCCAAATATTAGAGAAAGGATTACTCCCACTACTTGAAACCAATCAGATTGACAAGAATGTTTCCCTTTTTCAAGAAGATAGTGCGCCATGTCATACAAGCAAAGTAGCAAACGAATCGAAGGAATCACAATGAATCAAGCTTAAAATCCTGACATGAACCCAACAGAACACTTTGGGAGCATCTTGACCAAAAACTTCAAGAGTGTGCAGCCAAAATCATGTTAGTGGTAACCCTTAAAGAAACATTGCTAAAGGAGTTGCAAAATATGGATCAGACGATTGTTGATAATTTGATCAAATCGATGAAAGATCGAATACAAGCACTGAAACTAGCAAATGGAGGACCTACTCTATACTAGTTCCAAATACTGTTTGTTTATGTTGAGTAGGGATTACGTAATTAAATTTTGAAATTGGATGTATTTTATTTCTCCTGGCTAAAAACTTTTCTTAGGCCACTGTACTGTAGTGTCATCCTGGTAACATGTGACCGAGTATTGTCATAAACCTGAATTGAAACTCGTCGATTAAACCGTACTGGTAGCATTTTGCTTAATTCAATATGCATTTCATCCAGTTACTTGGCAGTAAACTTCGGCAGTGATGCTCTGGTTAGATTCCAGAAAACTGTAATGGATAACGTCAATGGCGGGCCCACAGACATTCACTACAATCTTCTGTTGGTTCAATTTCAGCTTTGGAAAGGGTTTGGGTACCTCGTTATGATTCAGCCACCGAACTGATCGTCTAAGATCTCCATAAACGATCCATTTCTTACCAAAATCAATATTCAATCAAGAAATGGATGATTCGAATTAGGTAGAAGCAATATCGAACACATTTCAAAATATCGAATTCTTTGGCTCTCGCTGAAATCATGTGGAATCCATTTATCGAGTTTCTTCCTATTGAAATGTTGACACCTATTACCTAATGGATTTCTCTGATTCTTTGTTGTGGATTTTGTTTGATTAGTGTTTTCAGGTGTTGAATGTCAAATGCAGATGGATGTCCTCTACCACACTTTGATATTTAAAACTCGTATTCCCACTGCGAAACTCCAGAAAGCAGTACCATACTGTCAGATCACAAGTAAATCCTTCACTTCACGCTCTGTTAATGTTGGAAGCTGGTTGAGAAGCCTTATGAAGAAGCTTGAACTCTGGCAAAAAAGTAAATGCAACTCTTCTTTTTTATGTTCAAAAAGTGAGGTATATCAATTTTTAATTGAGTTCATGCCTAAGGCGAATACTTAAAGAAAAAAAAAAGACTGGATGACAAATGAAATTCCCGACATGATAAAAAGGAGAGAACAAACAATGCCAAGTTACGGCACAGAATATGGGACACTGCACAAAGACATTAGGATTAAATGATAGGGGGTCTAAAGAGGAATGACTCAACGAAAAATGTGCTGAAATAGAAAGAAAGTTCATCACAGATAAAGCGGATATGCATAAAGATCTAGAGAATTAACAGAACAAAAGACATGCTTATCAACAGGATAAATAAAATCCAAAGATGGAATACTGGTATTAGAAGAAAGACAAAAATAGAACGAATACATCGGAGAACCCTTCCACGACGAAAGAGAACAACCGTCAATATATAGAAATATCGAAGGACTATAAATATTAAAATCTCAAGTGGACTCGGCACTGGCCAAATGCGACAGAAACAAAGCAACCGGATCTTACGGAATTTTAACACAGATGTTAGTAGCCTTAGATGATTACAGCCATAATAAATTAAGTATATAATAGTGGTGATATATAGGAAAACATAACTATAGATGAATTTTCATAGCACTGCCTAAGAAGCCAGGTGCAAACAAATATGAACTCTATTGGACAATCAGCCTAATGAGCCATATAACAAAACTCATCATTCGAATTCTGATGAATACAACGCGCAGACCAGAAATAGGACAAGAATAGTGCGGGTTCGTCAAAGACACTGGAACAAAGAAGGCAATATTTATGCTCAGAATGTAAGAAGAAAAAGTGATGTGCAATGCAGAATGATGTGTAAAAGCGTTTGATAAATTAAGCAACACAAATCTGTTAGAACTGCTAGATAATCTTGACATAATTGGGAAAGATATTAGAATAATTCAGAACTTATACCAGCAGCAGCCCGCCTGCATATAAATAGAAACTGAGTTCAGTAAATATACAAAAATAGAAAGGGGTGTAAGACAAGGATGTGTCTTCTTGCCGGACTTATTCAACCTATACAATAAGGTGATTCTGAAAGAATTAGAAGTCCTACCAGGATTCATTATTGGCGGCCACAATCTTAGCAACGCAAGATGTGCAGATGGAACAGTGTTAATATACGACATCGAAAGGAAACTTCAAGTACTCTTACAGAAGGTAATAAGTGAGAACAAGAAGAAAGGATTAAACATCAATTGCAAGAAGACAGAATGCATGGATGTTAACAAAAAAGATGATCTCAAAGTGCGTTTGCAAATTAGAGATACCAAAATCAAACAAGTACAAAATTTTAAATATATAGGAAGTCTTTTAACAGAGGACGGAAAGTGCGACACTGAAATCCAAAGGCGCATTGCGATAACGACAGATGCCTTCCAAAAGCTAAGCAAAGTATTAAGAAAAAAAAAGGTTTTCTTAGAAACAGAGAAAAGAGTACCATATCAGTCGTCCTATACGACAGTGAATGCCTGACATTCTCCTCACAGATGAAGAAGAGACTACAAAATAATGTTGAGAATACACCATGGACCGAACATGTAAGCAACGACGAATTTTTAGAAAACAATGGAAACAAAAAGGAGACTTATAGTTAACATCCGAAAGAGACAGCTGTAATTTCTAGTGCAAATAATGAGGAAAGAGGACTTTGAAATTTTGATACTCTCAGGTCAGATTGAATGGAAGGGGGACAGAGGCAAACAACGCATACCCACTTAGCAAATTTGAGTAATAGGAGGGCGGAGCAAGTCTTAGAGGAGATAAAGACAATATTTATTGAGAGCAACAAGACAAGAAATTGTGGAGAGCCATGATCGGCAACGTCTTGAAGGGACACATCACATAGACGGAGATGAGGTTAAATTTTGAATGAGATTGATATAAAATTAACAAAGAGGACACTTTAATCATTATAAATGAGTAATATATTGTGATGTTACTATTATAATAATATTTTATGTTACTATTATAATTATAATTTCATGTTACTATTATAATAAAATTTTATATTACTAATATAATAATATTTTTTGTTACTGTTATAATATTTTATGTTACCATTATTATAATATTTTATGTTACTATTATAATAATAATTTCATGTTACTATTATAATAATATTTTATATTACTAATATAACAATATTTTTATGTTACTGTTATAATATTTTTATGTTACCATCATAATAATATTTTATGCTACTATTATAATAATAATTTCATCTTACTAATATAATAATATTTTATATTACTAATATAATAATATTTTTTGTTACTGTTATAATATTTTTATGTTACCATCATAATAATATTTTATGTTACTATTATAATAATAATTTCATCTTACTATTATAATAATATTTTATATTACTAATATAATAATATTTTTATGCTACTGTTATAATATTTTATGTTACTATTATAATAATATTTTATGTTACTATTATAATAATATATTAGAACTCAAGTAAAATTTTAACTTTCTTTCTAAAAATCGGACCCTATTTTTATAATATTTTAAGTGGAGTTCGTATTTCTGCTTTGAAATCTGTACGGGGAATTTTAGTTTGCACACTGATGTCTGGTGACGATGAAACTTACGTATCTACCTGTGTGATTATTTTTAGGATTTCAATGCTAAAAAAATTTATTCCTTATTATCGTTTTTTTTTTTTTGCTAATCCAGTCGTCGTTATCTTTTTTTGTTTTCTATCTTCTTTCGAATTCAACATGTCGTTGGGAACATTTTTTGTCGACTAGTTTTAGTGCTTTCTACTGGAGGAAGCCACTGTATACCACGTAGCTGTCTAAGGCTAGTATCTTATATCGTCTGTTGATGTTTACGACATGGAAAAAAGTATACACAAAGGAATCATTTGATCTATTTGGGTTTGATCGCTGTTCCCCGATGAACTGACTATCGTCTGCATCGGTAGCAATATTTTGCCGCGGGGATGATGGCTAAGGCCTCATGGTTAGAGGCTGGCGAGCTGGAGTTCGAATGAAAATGATGAAAACGGGCATTAAAAGAACAAACACGGGCGTGCGCGCGCGCTCACGCACACACACAAGCGGAGGCACAGAGTGAGGGTGTAGAGGAATGAATGAAAAAAGAGAAAAGAAAAAAAGAAGCACACAAGAAAAGAATGATAGAAAAGGGGACAGAGAGAGAAAGGTGAGATAGAATGTATAGAGAGAGGGAACAAAGGAATGAATGTAAAATTAGCAAAAAAATTAAATAAGAAACTTAATTTTCCTTGCCTTAATTGTTCACTCGTGAGAAAAGGCAAAAAAATGAGACAGACAGACTGATCGATCGGTTGATTGACAGACAGACTGAGATAGATAGATCTGAATAGATAGGCAGACATACAGATAAGTCTGAATAGAAAATCATATATATATATATATATATATATATATATATATATATATATATATATATACTAGACTCTCCCTTCGAATTCGATGTATGAGGGTCAAGCAGATCAGTTCTTAGGAAGCCGACAGCCCGACAAGAGCACATGAGATTTGATTATAGTGGTGAAGGATTCATGCAGGACCATTCACACTTTTTGAAGAGCCCTTATACAGTGACCTGGTGCATAAAAATATATATATATATATATATATATATATATATATATATATATACATATATATAATAGATATATAAATAGATAATTATATATATATAATAGACATATAATAGATAAATATACATACATATATATATATATATATATATATATATATATATATATATATATAAAGATAGATGCGTAGATAGACAGATAGGTCTAACTTGACTGAGATAGGCAGAGAGATAGATCCGACTCGACTGAGATAGACAGATAGATATATCTAAATCGACTGATATAGAAAGATAGATACATTTGAATAGACTGGGGCACCTCGAGGCGGCGTAATGCTTAACAGGATTGTCTCGCTAGAAAGATTACGACTGAGTAGTGAGTTCGACCCCTACTGGGTGCCGCCCTACTTTCGGCCATGTGCCACATCTAAGGTACGCTTGGAAAATCTCTACATCTCAATAGACTGATATATATATATATATATATATATATATATATATATATATATATATATATATATATATATATATATATGGATGGATATATACATACATAAAGAGATCTCACCTGATTTAGATAGATCTGAATAGACTAAGATTGACTGATTGATTATTTTGAGTCGTAAGTAATTTCCGTTTTGGGGAACCAATTGTAATGAGAAATATATCATCCTCATTATTGATCATACGTGGCGGTTAAATGGAATACATTAACATATAGATAGATAGATACTTCTGAATTTACAAACAGTTTGATAAATAGATAGATATATCTAACCTACTTGAGATAGATCTGAATAGACTGAGATAGATATATTAATTTGAGTCATAAGTAATTTCCGTTTTTGGGAACCAATTGTAATGATGAATATATCGTCGTAACTATAAATCATTCGTGGCAGTCAAATGGGGTACATTAACGAACAGTCAGATAGATAGATATGAAAAGGCTGAGATAGATAAAAGGGGTAATTAGCACCTTTCCGCTGAGTGCCGTTTCTTTGTCGAGAGGTTTAAAGCATGCTGGATCAAACGGTTGTTTCTCCCTACAAAAGGGGATTCAGGTTCGAAACCTACCGGAAACCGCATTTTCTTCATGAAGTTTTCTCGAGTGCACAGGTCGATAGACGTAATAGCTACAGTTTAAATTAAAGAAAAACGAGGCGTCTATATCAAACAACAGTATTCACCAAAGACGTTTGAATTGTGTATACACACACAAATATATCTATATATATATATATATATATATATATATATATATATATATATATATATATATATATATATATATACACGTTTCATTAAATAATATAGACAAATGTTTTCTATTTTATGTAATTTTTTTTCGTAACTTCTGATAAGTTTAATAGCATTATCGTTGAACGAAGAAAGAAATTCAGAATAGTGATCCATATATTTTAATACGATCTAAGCTTTCGGCTTACTTAAGCCATTATCAAAGATGTCAATTACAATATATTAAACAATATACGGACAAGACAGTGATGATAGTCTGTCAATGTTTACATAGATGATTTCTAAGCAACGATAAACATATATATATATATATATATATATGAAAATTTCTCGGACATTCAGGTAAATGTTTATAAACAGAGCATTTATTTAAATCTCCTGATCAGAGGCCTTGCTGTCGGATGTAGTTTATCGTCTTACACAGGACGCTATAGAACTGGTGTGACTATACAGAGATAAAACATCAATATAAGAATCAATATTAACTTTAACATGGTCGGGCACGAAGTAACAGATATACGAAATCAGAATCAATCTTTCTACAGTATTAATGATTGATGCGACAAGTTTGCTAATGACTCTTCTGAGACGAGGCATCAAAATAAGAATTTGTCAGCAATACCATGAGTCAGAGAGAAATCCCACATGTAGACAATCAGTCGGACTCGATATCATTACTGAATTAATGAATTGTATGAATCATTTGTTAACGACAATATTGAGACGAAGTGTCAAAATGAAAATTTCTTGTCCTTAACTAAGTCTGGTACGAAGCCAAAATTGTACGCAAATCAGTCAGAAGCGATCTCTCTCTCTCTCCCTCTCTCTCTCTCTCTCGTAAGGATTTATGTGACTGGCTTGCTAACTTCTGGTTCCTTCTAAAGTCTACTTCAACTCTATACGTCTGACGTCTTCGTCTGAACGCTGAAATTTTATTGGGTTAGTGCATAATTATCAGGCGTTTTTAAACAATACATGATTGTGAAAAAGAAACGTAATAATTCAACATGAACATTTTTTAAGTGATTTTATTAAAAAAAAAGTAAACGAAACAGCGATTTTTTATTAACAAATAACTCGCCTACAAAAACGCCTGATAATTATGCACCAACCCAATATTTACTAATTATTAGGAGTGGGTAGGTTCGCCTGATCGTCCTGTTCATTCGCCTCCTCGGAGTTTTGATCAGGAGCAGAGGTGAATTTCTTGTTTCCTGTTTTGTTTAGGATTGGGTTTCCGGTTCCTTCTGAAGTCTTTTCATTCCTTTTCACTTCCAGTTGCTCCTTTCGTCTTAGTGATATAATCGCCTTGCTGGGACGAGTGGTAGAAATAAGACTTTCTTAGCCTTAGTTTTATCGGAAGAAATTTTCTATATTTTCATTTGACTAGATTTACTTTTTAATCTGTATTTTTTTTTATTGGTGCTTGTTTTCACAATATTCTGTGTCGATTATTTTTTGACAACAGTCTGGGTGGGTAAAATCTTCGAAAATAATCTTATAATTACTGACAAGATTTGATTTTGCACCTTAGTGCTCGATTTTTGCCGAGGTCTGCATCAACCATTTCAGTTGAGATAACTTTGATCGAACGGAAATCCTTAGTCTCTCATTCATTTACAGACTTTGTTTTGGTTCCCATTAAATGTGTGGGTGGCATTATATATATATATATATATATATATATATATATATATATATATATATATATATATATATATATATATATATGTATGTATGTATAACCCGTATTAGATAGAGTATTTCATTGCTGGGAATTTTTGCCGTTTAAAGTCAGCCCACCCGAAAATCAATATTAGTTCAACAGGGTGCAACTGAGTCATATTCCCAAATGGAGGGATTAACAATTTGAATAGGGGTAGTCCTGTAAAGGGGCCTTTTTGCGTTCTCAGTTTTGCAAGGAAGGAATCTCTTCCATAGACTGTTACGGCGGAAGGAGAGAATTGGTGGAGGGGAGAATGTTTCTTCAGGGTGTAGATGTATTTTTATTGTTATTTAATGTGCTGGAAATGATGCCATTTCAAGGGGGAGGCGATGCCGTTGAAGGTGGCCTGTGGAAGGAGAGATAGAGGCATTGATTAGCATAAGGAGGAGTCTCGGGGTTGTAATAGTAGGCCTAGTTTAACCAAAGGCCACTGCTGATCGTTGGTATACCACGCAGAGCATCCCTCCGTGCACTATTGGCGTTCAGTCTATTTTGACGGGTAGCAGACGACTCCGCGGTAGAAGTAGAATTCGATTGTAAACGATTTCCACGCTTCTCCTCGGCTTCAGTAGCACGTGAAGCAGCAGTTGAAGAGGCGTTTCTCCTCAACTGTTGAGTCTATGATTAGAATTCTCAGCATCACGCATAGCAGCATTTAAAGAGTCTATTCTTCTCAGCCGTTGAGTCCTTTGATCGACAGTTTCAGCGTCACGCGCAGCAGTTGAAGATACGTTTCTCACAGTCGTTGACTCCTTTGATCAGCAGTTTCAATCTCGCGCGCAGCAGAAGTTAAAGAGATGTTTCTCTTCAGCCGTTAAATCCTTTGATCAGTACGTTTAGCCACGCGCGCAGCGGTAGTTGAAGAGGCGTTCTTCCTCAGCCGTTGAGTCCCTTGATCATCATTTTTAGCCTCGCACGCAGAAGCGTTCATGTATGCTCTTCTGGAAAGCCGATGGATACGTTAATCTTAAGACTCAGTGGCTCTGAGTGAAGCATTCCGAGAAGCATTTTGAGACAGGTGAACTGAACGTTATAAAGACGATTGGTTATTCCTTATTCGCATGGCGGGACTGGCGGCAGCGATTTTGCAATCTAAACAAGTTCTTCTCTTTGATGGCATGTCTTAGGCAAGTAAGAATTGTCAAATGGAATGCGTGGTCAAATACCAGAAGAGAACGCTGGAAAGCTATAGCAATCACTAAGCTCGAATAACTTGAGGAAAGATTGGAAAAATAAATGTTGAGTAATAAAAAAGCAAGCTTATCACATTAAAAAAATAAATTCGGAACGGCCATAAAAGACAATGAAAGCAATGCCTTAATACTGTAGTAGTAGTGTAAAGGAGCTTCGTGCAGCCAATGGGCAAATCGAACAGGTATCGCGTTTGGCAGGTCATGCGTTAGCGCGTGTATCAGCACGCGTATCAGCGCGTGATACATCGCGTGATACAGTGCGTGTTGCAGGGTCACACATACACGCGTTGCTACACGCGCTAATTATCAAGGTAGAGGTATGAATCACGGCCACAAAGCATGAGCTAGGATTGGAAGGTTATGTGTGAAAAAGTGTATTAGGCGAATGGAACTGAGAGAAAATGAACAAAGAAAATTTAGTAAATGGACACACAGAGTTGCAGAATGGGTGGGTTTACTTGTATGCAGGCAGGATGGTACGTAAGGTGACGGGACACGTCACTGATGTCTTGCACCTATAAAAATTATTTTAGGTTCGCTACAATTGAGCGGTTGTTTCACAGGAAAAATGACGAAAATAGGATGTCCCTGACAAGTTATTTTGCTTGAGGCATCGTCAATCCCCCTTCAAAAATGTTATTTTGCATACCCGTAAATCCGCGCATTAAACACCCTGCAAATACTACATGACTGTCTCTTTATTGCGCAACTTTTGTGTTATATTTCAACTCTCTAAATTAATTGTACGCTGTTTTTTACAGACCTCAAATTTTGCCTTTGAGTTTTGCGTAAAGTGTAAAAGATTTTTCGATTTTTCACCTTTTTTCCAGCCAATTTGGACTCAAAACCGGCATTGAAGAATTATCTATCAAACAAAAAAATCGGATGAAAACTGTGGAAACGCATAAACAACATCCGATCACACACACACACACATATATGCAAACACATTTTGAGAATTATAGATATAGATATATATCCAAGAACAGATAATAGATAGTCAAACGTTGCTGAGAGTTATAATGGACAGGAAATAGTGAAGAGCCATTGTCGCCAACAATATGGACACAAAATCGGTACTGAAGAATTATCTATCAAACAAAAAAAAAAATAATCGAAATCGGATGAAAACTGTGGAAATGCATAAACAATATCCGATCACACACACACACATAGACACGCACTTTTAAAATTATATATATATATATATATATATATATATATATATATAAGGGTCATCTTTTCTGTCTTTTTAAAATTAAATTGAATTTTGCATGGCTTTTAAAATCATGTTTTTCTACGTGGAAATGTTCTACATGTAATAATCTTTCGTGGAGAGCCGACTTGATCCGATTCCGATAATTATTAATTCTTTAGTGGAAGGGCCATTCAGATTTTCTCACATATTGTTTCTGGCATAGTGTCCATTCTAATACGTAAATTATGTTATGACTTCTACAGTTAAAATTGTGGTAGATTTTGAAATCAGATGTAGTGAATGATCTAGTGTGGTTACAACATATATATATATATATATACATATATATATATATATATATATATATATATATATATATATATATGTGGTTACAACACACACATATATATATATATATAAGTTTTACCAGTTTGTCAATGGAAGGTATCATTCCGAGGAGGATATAAATCCGGGGAGAGCCCAATGTAGACTACAGAGTATTATAATAATAAGAAGAAGACAGAAACTTTAATTATCCATTTCATTTATAAATTTTATTTCGTGAACACTGAGATGTTCATCTCATTACAACGAAAACCTGCTCCACGAATGAAGAAAGTACACCAGACGGAGACTTTAGCTTGGTAGTGGGAAAAGAAGGTGAGAGAGAGAGAGGAGTTGGGTAAAGATAGGTCTTAGAGATTAGTGGTTAGTAGTAAGAATTTACTCTACACTTTTTAGATTTTAATGTTGGTCTGGATGTTACCGTTTCTTTGTTGTTATGCCGAATAAATCAGGTCGATTCAAATTCATTTAATTAAATAGATCTTTAATCTAAATTCGGTGTTACTATGGTAAAACTTAAGCATTTGTTTTTTGGCCGAAGTCTAATAGTCATTGGAGACATTTCTAGGAGTGAAAGGGTTTGGGAAGATGGAGGTGAGAAGGGAAAGGCGGGGCAGGGGTTAGGGTTAGCAGCCTGCCCTGCCAAGATACTTCTTAATTTTTGGAACTATGTAAATGGGTTTATACTGTGGGTTGATTGTTAAGAAGTGGTCACTAGTACTGATAATAATGAGAAATCACAATAATATGTCAGATACAATAGGCGGATACAGCAAATAACTTTAGAGAATTAATAGTCGAATAGACATTCAAAAACAAATACCAAACTTAAGGAAAAAGGTAGTGATTTTCCAAGCGTAGCTTAGACGTGGCACAAGGCCGAAAGTATGGGGCATCCAGTGAGAATCGAACTCACTATTCAGTCGTAATTGTTCTAGCGAGACAAGCTTGCTAACCATTACACCGCTTCGAGGTGCCCCAAATGATTTTCTAAACGTAGCTTAGATGTGGCACAAGGCCAAATGTATGGGGCACCCAGTGAGGATTGAACTCACTATTCAGTCGTAATTGTTCTAGCGAGACAAGCTTGCTGACCATTGCACCGCTTCGAGGTGCCCCAAATGATTTTCTAAACGTAGCTTAGATGTGGCACAGGGCCAAATGTATGGGGCACCCAGTGAGGATTGAACTCACTATTCAGTCGTAATGGTTCTAGCGAGACAAGCTTTCTAACCATTACACCACGTAGAGGTGCCCAACTTAAGGAAAAAGATATGGA
>OZ010587.1:91049873-91149873 GCA_963932145.1 Acanthosepion lycidas
AACGTTGGGGGCGAGTTCCTCATACCAAAACAAGGTAAAGTTTGTGCAATAAACCATCGGCAAACGTTCTCCCGTGGTGAGTGATCAGAGGGCGGAAGACCTTACACACGTTGCAAATGATTCGGATACATGAGCTGCTCTTGAAGTATCCTCCATGCAGTACTATGAGATATACGACATGCTAGGGTCACTTAACGTGTGCTGATACTCGGATAGTCTCCGACAGCATATAGAATATGTTCTTCGTTCCCAGCGGATGTCGGTTTTCCTCGATCCATAGTTTGTGGTGCCACGGATCCTGTCACAGCAACGCAACGATAGACAGAAGCAAAGTTTAGATTACTCAGCTGCCTTCGGTCTGATACAGTCGTGCAGCCTCGCTTCCATTACCATTCGCGCGGCCGCATGTACAAATCGTATCTGCCTGTTCAGTATATAAATATCCTGGCATTGTTAAACGGAACATATATCAGTTAATTCACTACTAGACACGTTAAAAGTTGAAGACAGACTAGCTATAAATATACACGAATTACAAATGTAACCTAATCCAAATAGCAACACAGCGTCATCTACTATAAGCTTTCTTTAAACTTAATAACTCAAAAAGGAAGGATTTGCAGACTTATGTTTATATGGACTTTTGTTCTTGTTTTGGTGCGAGGAACTCGCCCCCAAAATTTGTAAACGTAATTTTGACACACCATATCTATCTATCTATCTATCTATCTATATATATATATATATATATATATATATATATATATATATATACACTTACCTCTGTTTCATTGTACTGGTTCCGACTGTTTCTATTGACTTTTCAGGTTATGCTCCATGACGAAGACAAATTAATGCGAATTCATGTTTGCTTGCCATCTGACGTTCTTTTTAAAATGCAATCACAATGCTTGCTATCTGAATGATGACATTTTGACAATGAGCGTTCAAGAAATATAGACAAACGTTCAGACACTTGTCAGTATTTTCTCTCACACTGTCTGGTTTGGTACAAGGACGTGCAAGTCCACCTCTGTGATATTTACTTACAGAACGAAAAAAGAAGATATGCCTAGAATTGAAAACGTCACAACTTAAATAGACCGGCTCATTTATAAAACAAAAAATAGGGAACAATTTTTGTGGGGAACAATTTTTGTAGATTAGCATTCCTTAAAAATTGCTCGGGTCATGATATTTATCAGAAACGAAAAATATTGATTTCTTATCGATTTGAAAGAGGTGGATATCCTGTTCATAAAAGCAATTCAGTGTAAAGTCGATCACTAACTTTTTACCAAGAGTATAATTCTTTAATTTTTTTTAAGCATTTCATCCTAAGCAAGGCAGGAGTGCCACTAGCGTGTAAGTGGATTAAGGAAGAACAGACATCTAGGCAAGAAAAGATGGCGATTGATGTTGCATTTAATTTTTTGAAGATTGTAGTTATCAGGGAAGTAAGTGAGAGAGTTACAATGTCGGAAAGTACGAGAAAAGAAACTGTTGGAGTAGAAGTTGTGGTTACATTTAACATTATCAACAGTAAATGGGTGGGACCTATGTGATTGTTGTGAGCAAGACGCGCGTCATGATACTCGAAAACGCCCACGCATTGCATGCGTATGGTGTCGCAGAGTAGTTGAAGGAAGAGAGAATTGGCGGAGTACGCTTACGCATATGTAAAACTCTCCCACTCAACCAATTGACTGCTTCGTCATGGTCTATAAAATGAGTGTGTCCGAAGGCTTTGGCAGTTGAGGTCGAGAGACGACTGCCCTGTACGAGAGACGACTGCCCTGTACGAGAGACGACTGCCCTGTACGAGAGACGACTGCCCTGCTCCAGCGAGTCCTTTTTTGGCATGACGGCTACAACCTAGATAACACAACTAATGTCTCGTCATTTTCTATCTATCTATCTATCTATCTATCTATCTATCTATCTATCTATCTATCTATCTATCCAAGTCTTTTCATTTTCTATCTATCTATCTATCTATCTATCTATCTATCTATCTATCTATCTATCTATCTTTTCTACCAATAATTAATACAATAATCTTGTCTGGACGTTGAGGAGTGAAAAACTGTAAAAACTTTAAATAGTTTTTTGATAAGTACCCTAAACTTATTATATTTTTGATTAGGCGAATGGCAAAGTGGAAAAAAATTTGAGTAGCGAGTTTTGCCCTCCAGAAGGACTTCACCGGACTAAAATAAGGTTCTTGTTGATGAAATTATATTTTCAACTGGGAAAATGATGAAACCTAGACGACAAATTTTTGAGATAAATAATTGTAGTATACTTAAATTCTTTAGAACTGTTGTTCGCATTTTGGTTTTTGTAGACACAACAATTCTTGTATGGGTCCCGGTGCATCGTTTTGCTTCGGTCTGCTATTGTTTTAAAGATGTCCTTTCTCTCGTGGTAGAATTCTTCATGCTAGTTTTAATCCGTGAAAGGTTCATTGTTTTTCTGTTTAAAATTTTTGATAAATCTTAATTCTTAAGTTAATGACTGTAATAAGCTCAAGGCGAGTTTTACCATAATTTGAGCTTAGCAATTTCAACAAAATATTGCAATAAAAATCATAAATATAAATTCTGGTCTTTATTCTAAGAAGTGGATACAAATGAAAAGATTTGAAATTGAAACTTTGTCCGTTTCACTGAAACAGAGGTTAAATACTTCTATCTTTCCTTCTTTCTTTCATTTTCTCACTGAAACCAAGTAGCGTTTATCTTCTCACGTGATCAAAACGGAATAGTCCATTATTTATGAGGTATTAGAAGGAAATTTTAAGCATTTCTTCTTTGTTTCTTTCACTGAAACCAATAGCGGTCTGATAAATTTTTGTATTTCCACGCGATCAAAAACGGAATGGACCATTATCATTGACGTATTGACAGGGCGTAACGGTCGTGCGTTCTAACGCAGAGTGGGACAAGCACCATTATTATATGATATTTCATTCTTTACGATTACTTCCCTTCACCCTTTACTATTCTTTCCATCGTAATCATTAATTTTCTTTTTCTCTGCTCCTCATCCTTCTGAAATATTCACCTCCGGTTATATATTTTTAATGTCTCTTTTCTGGATTTTCTTTTGTAAAGAATTCTGATTATGTTGCTAAATATTTGAAGGAAATTCTATTCATTCACAGCTTTCTGTGCCAGTTTTTCCGCTCAATACTTGCAAACCTTGGGACACACCTGTTGCAATGTGTGACGTCAGGTAATTTTTACACGCGCTATTCAAGAAAAAAAAACTTGTTGGGTGTATTTTATAACATAATTTTTTTTATCTGCCGGAAACGCAATCTTTTTCTTGCTCAAAACAAGAGTTGCACGCTCCTGATGAAGTAATAAAAAAAAAATAAATAAATAAAAATAAAACAAACAAACAAAATAAATAAATAAAAGGTCATGATCCCTAACTAGCAGGTGTGTTTCTGAATAATATTTTGGGTTTCCATCTCGCGCAATGGGTTGCGGCTCGCAATTCGAAATCGATGAGCCGTTTTCGAATTCCAGTCAGGTTCGTTACATTCATCTACGCGCAAATCCCCTTGGGAAGGGTATAAATATCTCTTCTCCACCTATGTTTAAATAGCTGAGCACACTGGGTTCTATAGCCTTGGTTGGTGACCATTTTAGAAATGGGGAATCGATAAAATTCTCCATCTCCCAGCAATCCTGGGTGATTCGTGGTGAAGGCATTGGCTCAAGAAAACGCACGGTGACTGAAATTCTTCAGTTGTCTGCCGCAGGTGGAGAAGTGTTTTCCTCTTATTTATGATTATATATATATATATTTTCTTCTTCTTACAATTGGAATTAAGATACTATGAGTTAATGACCATTTTCACATACGAATTATAGATTTAAAATCCTGCGAATTTTAAATTTTAAAATTCGTAGGTGAAAATGGTCATTAATTAATGGTATCTTAATTCCAATTGTAAGAAAAAATTTGCTCTGTTTAATGAAAATAAACACTGAGCGCTCTTTGTGAGTCAATTTTAACATTTAATATTTCAAATTCTATACCGTGTTAATAGGACTGGCTTAGATTATACCAACGGATTACTACTTCAGTATCTGTCTATATTTCTGAGATGAAGTATTATGTCAATTATCAGTTATCTCCTGTTAATTCCCCTCTCCAAGTTCTCCACTGTCTTAACCGGGTATTGAACTCACACTCTTTGGGTCCTGTCACTGGATCTAACTAACGCCTTTATCTACTGTGCCAGGCAGTGGAAAACTTGGAGAGTGGAGTTAACAGGAGATAACTGATAAAGGACATCCATTAAAACATGACATTTGGAACTAGAATAGTCTACCCCAGTGAGCGAAATAAAAAGTTCAGTTCGACATCCTAACCACCTGAAGAAGTCTGGAGAGTACAACGGCCGAAACGTTGTAATAAATATGGCGACAAAGATGAGGACAATAGTCCGAATAATGTAAATAATGGATTACTACTTATATATATATATATATAAATAGTTTCATTGCATACTATATTTATGGGTAAAAATTCACAATATCAGGGATAGAGCGTATGTAAATATAGAAGTGGACAATGATGTCAACACCCAACGGTGACAGTCTGTTTCATCCTTATATACAATCGTCAGGCCATATGTGTTATGTTTTTGCTTGAATATTTATATGTAAATAGTCTGTGAAGCATTGTAGTCTATTGTATAGTTCTAACAGTTGTTTTGGTGGGCGGTAACGGTTATGTTTCGAATTATTCTAGGGTCGATTGGGTGAAAATCGTTTGGCGACACGTGTGCAATTATTAGGATTGGACACAAAGAGGAGTTTGTTGTGATCATAACTATCACGTTGATACAGCCGGAAAAAAGTGATTCCTGTGGGCTACAGCGGCTGGACAAACAGGTGTGAACCAAGGAGAACGTTGTGGTTTTACCTGGTATTTTTGAGATGCCACAAAAGCATCGATGTCGGCTTTTACACAAGAGGATCCTCAGCGGAATGATTCTCAATAGGATCGTTAAAATTTAACTTCCAGGAGCGTCACGAAGAAAACCCTGAAATAAATCACAGTCGGTACGCTGGTAAAAGAATGAAGGTTTGTGAATAGGTGTTCATATCTAATAGGCGAATCAAAAGAAATAGTACAGCTTGATTCGTATTACCAAGAGGATAGATTGTGATTCTCGACAAGAGCCAGGCGGAGGTAAGGATCAAATCAATTAAAGGCGCATGTTAATCAGCATTATTAGAGAAATGAGTAGGGAAACTTACTATTTGACAGAGAGGCTAGAGAAGGGAAAAATACAGGCAACATCAGTGACATTAGAATGTTTAAGCCACGTGTCGTGATGAGCACTAAAATCACCAAAGAGAGTTTCGGAGATAGATAGATAGATAGATAGATAGATAGAGGGAGAGAGAGATTTCTATAGTGTGACATATTATTTCGAATGTATTACAGTCCCGAGAAGGAGAGTGATAAAAATTTGAGCATTAAAATCACCAAACATAAAGATGTTCGCACTTGAATGGAGATAGATAGATAGTTGGATAGATAGATAATGACCAGACATAGATAGATAGATAGATAGATAGATAGATAGATAGATAGATAGATATTTCTGTACTATGAGAAATTTTGTTGTATGTATTACAGCCTCAAGAAGGAGAGCGATAAAAATTTGAGCATTAAAATCATGAAACAAAGATGTTCGCACTTGAATGGAGATAGATAGATAGATAAGGACCAGACATAGATATTTCTATACTGTGAGACATTTTGTCGAATGTATTACAGCCTCGAGAAGAAGGAGAGCGATAAAAATTAGAGCATTAAAATCACCAAATATAAAGATATTCCCAGGTGAATGTAGATAGATAGATAGATAGATAGATAGAGAGAGAGAGAAAGAAAGATAAAGAGATAGATAGATAGATAGAGAGAGAGAGAGAGAGAGAGAAAGAAAGATAAAGAGATAGATAGATAGAGAGAGAGAGAGAGAGAGAGATAGAGAGAGAGAGAGAGAGAGAGAGAGATTTCTATACTGTCAGGTATTTTATCTAATGTATTACAGTCCTGTGAAGAAGAGCGAAAAGGGAAAGAACTAAGAGTATGCAATGAATAAAGTCGAAAGCACATGAAAGAATCATCCGGTACTCAATAGGCGATTGCCTTGTAATTGGAAATTTTCCCGGATGTAAGCATAAAGGCCATACATATGTATCCTAGAATATTTTCAACAATAAGGAAGAAGCACAGGTATTAGCCCAGAAACAAAAATTTTCTTTATCATATAAAAATATTAAAATAAAGTTTTAAAATTTTAAAATTTTGAGCAAATAAACAAGGATGATTAATTTGTGTTAAATATGTAAACAAATTAGGAGATATAATGTGGTTACATTTCATAATAAAAATATTCAACTTAACATTTAATTTGTGCAGTTCATTCCAATTACTCGTAAATAAACAAATGATGGAAATAATTAATAAATTAAAATAAACTCAATGTAAGATTTACAATCATAAAAACTAGATAAATAAATAACCAATAATCCATATAATATAAACAGTAATTGAATAAATAATAAAGCCAAAAGCCAGAAGAAAGTTCCACAAGCGAGAAGTACGAAAGAAGAAACTGTTAACATAGAACTTACGGTTAAATTTTTCTATTTCAACTATGAAATAATGGTATGTAGTCTTCTTTTATGTGCCGTGTCTCTTCAGGGCGTAGGCGATCATGGCTCTCCACTTCCTCCTATCTCTTGTCGTTCTCAATATATTTGGTCTTTTTGCTACTTCTCTCAGGTCATGTTTTGTCATCCTCTCGTTTAAGCTTTCTAGGTATATCACACGTTGCTTTCCCTTGTTTCTCTTTCCCTCTATCCTCTCTGTGATGGGCCACATAAGAAAACTCATCATCTGTATTCTGATGAGTAGAGCGCGCAGCAGAATCAGGCCAGAGATAGGACAAAAACAGCGAGGGTTCGTCAAAGACACCGCAACAAGGAAGGCGGTATTCATACTCTGGATGTTGTCAGAAAGATCAATACAAATGCAGAAGGACGTGCACCTATGTTTTATAGACTATGCAAAAGCGTTCGACAAAGTACGCCACAAAGATCTGTTAGACATGTAATTCTGTACTTAAATTCATAAATTCTATGTACCAAAGTGGAAAGCTCGAAGGACAATTACTATAGAAACATTTGCAGAAAAGACACAAGGAAGTTACGTTACGATGATGGTAAAGTGACTGAATCCAAGATGCTAGGCTAAGACTAATAATATTGCAGATACTTCTTTGTATTTTATCTAGAATCTCTAAATAAGTGGCAAAAGCACCAAATCAGGTGTGTGAGCAACATTCAATACACAAACAAATGGTAGACTTATAAAATATATAAGACATTCTCGCCAGAATCTATCTGAAAACTTAGCTTATTTTCTGTAAATTTCTTTATTTACAAGGAGCGATAAAAAATGTCCATTTACTTTGATAGCGCCTTTAATAGAAATATCCATTAACTGACAAATGTTCATTTAGGTCACGATGACGAGCACTTCTAGGCCTGGATTGGGATATTCGTTTCAACTTCGGAGTCCAAAATAATGTTCTTTACTCTCTTAGACAGAACATGATTTTTACATATACTAGTGGCTCCTAACGTTTAATCCGAGTTGTTTAAACAATTCACGGTGGATTACACCCCCTGCTCACTTTAGCCCTTCTTGCTGGTCATGTTTGCCAGTCTCGTCATTATCACATATTCATTCTCCGTTATCGATCGGCAGCCTCCAGTTGGTGTAATGGTTCGCAAGCTTATCTTACTAGTATAGTTACGACTGAGTGGTGAGTTCGAACCTCACTGGGTAGCCACTTCCTTCGGCCTTGTGTCACATCGTTTGAAAGATCACTATGAATAGATTCATTTTCTCTCTTCAATTGTCCTCTTAGCAACCATGGTGTTTTAATCTGAAATTATCGGTATTCTATAATTTATTTTCCGTTTCATTTAAGGTTTGATTCACGAACCTCGTTTATGAAAGCTTCAGTTATTAATAAACAAACACTTTTACGTTTTGAAAATACTTTTGTTTAGCGGCGTATCTAGCTTTATGGCTTATTTAATATCGAAATCTAAATTATTTTATACATAATTTTATGGCTTTATGTACAGATATTTGGTACATAATTTTATGGATTCATCTACATATATTTGGTACATAATTTTATGGATTCAGCTACATATATATTGTACATAATTTTATACAGTCAGGGTAAACGCATGTTTTTTTTATATATAGTTTGTAGATAACAAAAATCTAAAACCATCAATTTATTTTAAAAATAGTAAAATTGAAGTTTTTATATTTATTGAGGCGACACAAAAGAACAAATCTGAAAAATATAAAAGGCAAAAATTAAATTTAAACCAATCCTTTTTCTCCCCCCCCTCCACTAGCATTCCGACGAACATATTGCTAGTTTCAAACAAAACAACGTTATTAAACCGTAGCGAGTTCGTCATATTTCTTGATTGGGGATAAGCGGAGTGATTTGTTTGGGAGCTATTTGCGCGGGAAATGGGAGAGAATAGTCGGCGACGGAGTTTAAAATAATACAGCGCCATTTTTTTTTTTTTTTTCACGCGTTCAATGTGTTGCGCTTGGAGCGAAACGGAATGATTATGTAAGTTGAGAAAATTGGAATCTCCGACATTTCATTCGAAATTGGAAAACTAATTTCTGATTGTTCACCGTGTGTGACTTAACGACCATGCCTCGGGCTACTGTCTTTATTATAGCTTACTTTTTACATTCTTTACTATTTACGTTTTTTTTTTTTTTTTAATAGTTTTTCTTTGAGGTGAATTTGTACGTTTCTAGAAGATAGTAGAAGCAGAAGAATTAAGAAAGAAATATTAAGATGTAACAAACATGTTTTTAACAGAACTGTAATGCAAAGTTTATTTCAGCATACCGAACCACTATCTGTGACATCACCATGTCATGATTGTTGTTATTTAAAAAAACAAAACAAAACAATATGATTGACATAACCCTTCCAATATTTTCAACACCAAAAGAAAAGAAAAGACATACTATTTTTTCGGTTTAATTTGTTTGTTTAACGGCATATCAACCTCTTATGGGTCATTTAAGACCACAATTTTATTCTCTTGTGAGCTTTGGAAAATTTTAATTTTCTCAGAAATGTTTTCCTGGTTGTTTTTTAAATTTTCACTAAAAAAATCTATTTCTGATATTTTAAAAATTTTTACTAAGAAAATGTATTTCTGGTAATTTTTTAATTTTTACTAAAAATATATATATATTGCTATTAGGTTGGTGCAAAAATAATGTCGTTTTCTCACATAGTAACATATGTGAGAAAACGGCATTATTTTTGCACCAACCTAATAGTATATTTTAAATTTTTTACTAAGAAAATGTATTTCTGTATTTTTTAAAATTTGTACTAAGAAAATGTATCTCTGGTATTTTTAAATTTTTACTAAGAAAATATATTGCTAGTATTTTTTTTTAAATTTGTATTAAGAAAATGTTTTTCTGGTATTTTTAAAATTTTTACTAAGAAAATATATGCTAGTATTTTTTAAAAATTTGTACTAAGAAAATATATTGCTGGCATTTTTTAAAAAATTTTAATAAGAAAATCTTTTTCTGGTAAATTTTCTAATGTATTTTTATATTTTTATGTTCTGACACAAGTTTGGGGGTTCTCTATTTGCACCTAGCTGGGCTCCGTGGGTCAGGGAACAACAGCATTTTAAAAGCATTTCACCCCAAGTAAGGCGGGAGTGTCACTTGTTTTGTGGACCATATTTTTTTGCCAACTCTCTCCCTCTTGGTCATAAATACTTCAGTAAGTTAAGTGCCATACGTAATACACAATTGGACGATCATTTCTTTTTCGATTCATGACAGACTAAGCGGAAGATTTATTAAAAATCCATAAATTGCTTTGAATGATTTTGTCCTCTATTTAATCCATAGCTGGAGGGAGAAGAGATGGATTCATAACTTTCCCAAGAGTATTTGCACGTAAGTGAATGTAACAGGGGGGTTACATAGACTGAAGGTGGGGCACCTCAACCTGTCTTGCTAGATCAGTTACTACTGAAAAGTGAGTTCGATTCTCACTGGGTGCCCCATACTTTCGGCCTTGTGCCACATTTAAGCTATGCTTAGAAAATCATTTGGGCACCTCAAGGTGGTGTAAAGGTTAGCAAGCTTGTCTCGCTAGAACTATTACGACTGAGTAGTGAGTTCGATCCTCACTGGGTACCCCATACTTTCGGCCTTGTGCCACATCTGAGCTACGCTTGGAAAATCACTACATAGAGTGAAGGTGAGAGTAAAACTGTGTATAGGGGGAATGAGGAAAGGATAACAGATGAAAGGGGTTCGGAAGATGGCGATTGACGTTGCATTCATATTTTTGAAGATTGTATTTATCAAGGAAACGGAAGGGAATTCCAGAAGCTGGAAGTGCGAGAAAGGAAGCTGTTGGAGTAGAAGTGACAGTTACATTTAACTATTTCAGCGGTAAAAGGGTGGAACCTAGATAACAGTCTAGTAGCTCGCTTAAATTTATGTAGTTGGACACCAGGGGGAAAAGCTCGATCGAATAGTAGCCATGGAAATATTTGTAGAAAAGACAGACGGAAGCTACATCCCGAATGCGAGAAAAGGATCCAATTAAAAATAAGTAGACAAGACTTATCTAAATTATTCAATGAAACACGTCTGCCAAAATATACTATATATATATATATATATATATATATATATATATATATATATTACCAAAACAAAGTCAATAAAGCCACTAAGACACAAGTGGTTACTAAGCCAACGAAAACATTAGTAAGAAAAGAGAATAATAAACATAAAAGAGCTGGAATTAAGAAGACAGAAGATAACGATTGACATTGCATTTAAATGTTTGAAGATCAAAGGCGCCCTTGGTAAGACGATAAACTACATCTGACAGCAAGGCCTGTGTTCAGGTGGTTTTGAGGGGCATAGAACCACCTCTTAATTTCTGCTGTTCTCAGGACCACCCTGATCCAGAGTGATAGCACTTATTAGGGTCGCAGCTATAAGCAAATATTTAACCCTTAAACTGAGGTCAAAACACTATGAAAATGTAAAAATAGGTTTTAATACCAGTATACATTTTTTGAGGAAAGATTACCAGCAATAAATTATTACCAGCAATACATTTTAGAAAGAAAAAAAGATTACCAGCAATACATTTTTGAACGAAAAGAATATTACCAGCAATAAAAATCTTGTCGACATTAAATAACCCATTGAGGTTGATATGCCGTAAAACAAAACAAACCAAACCAAAGTTAACTGGAAAGGAAAAACTTGGAAGAGTTTTCCACAAGCGAGAAGTGTGTGAGAAGAAACTGTTAGCAGAGAACTTACGGTAACATCTAGCCATTTCAATGATGAGACTTTACCGCCAATCTAGTCGTGCGTTTATAGTCATTAAGTCTAAGTACTATAGTGGGAAAGTCAACAGAACAATAACCATGAAATTATTTATAGAGAAAGGCAAATTTATTATTATTATTTGGAAATTTATTTACTTATTATTATTATTATTATTATTATTATTATTATTATTATATAATTTATGGTTTCGTTGTTAAAATATTGATCTCTTAGAAATATTTAGGCGGCCTTTTAAATTTTGTCTCAAAGCCTCTGCTTGCAAAATTTGAGAAGTGGAAGGAAATAAAATAATATTTGGCAATTTTGTTTCAAAATAAATTAAGCAATTTAAATGTGGTGATTTTTTGCTTGAAATAAAGTCCAGAATTGGGCGACTGCCAGTGATGGTATATGCTGTTTTAAAATCCTCGGTAGACGAGAAGACGAGGAGACGACCACCCACGCGAAAAATATTTCAGAATATCTAGGGTAGTCAAAACATATCATCAATAGAGCTTTAAACAGGCTTAAGAAACATAGAGGACTTTTAGAGAGACTCCTCGATGATTAAGGGAATAAAGACAGAGATAGAAAAAGAGTAAAAGAAAGAGGGGGTGAAAAAGAAAGAGGATTGTAAACACGAAGGAAAGTTAAAAAATAAACAAAAAAAGAAAAAAAGAAAGTGAAGAAAAAGAAAGAACATTTCAAAAAGGCACGAAAAGGCAAAACAGAAGAGGGTGAAGAAAAAGAAATAGAAGGCGAGAAAAAAGGAAAGTGTTTAAGAAATAAAGGAAAGTTTAGAAAGGAAGAAAAGATGAAAAAAAGAGGGCGAAGAAAAAGAAACAGAAAGCTGGAAAAAGAGGAAGGTGTTACAAATGAAAGAAAGTTTAAAGAGGAAGAAAAGATGAAAAAAAGAGGGCGAAGAAAAAGAAACAGAAAGCGAGAAAAAGGAAGGTGTTAAAAATGAAGGAAAGTTTAAAGAGGAAGAAAAGATGAAAAAAGAGGGCGAAGAAAAAGAAACAGAAAGCGAGAAAAAATGAAGGTGTTAAAAATGAAGGAAAGTTTAAAGAGGAAGAAAAGATGAAAAAAAAGGGTGAAGAAAAAGAAACAGAAAGCGAAAAGAAGAGGAAGGTGTTAAAAATGAAGGAAAATTTAAAGAGGAAGAAAAGATGAAAGAGGGCTATAATAATGGAGAAAATGTAAAATGATAGATTTGTTTTTTACGGCTTATCAACCTTTTGCTGGTTATTTAAAGCCAGAAAGTACTTTTTAGGTTGCAAAATATTTTTAGACATAATAATGATTTCCTGATACATATCCTACTAATTAACCCATAGCTGGAGTATTAATACCTTTTCCAACAGTATTTGCTTGTAAGCGAATATAATGAACCCGACTGTAATTGGAACTAGGGATCTCTGAATTCTAACTATGAGTCGTTATCTATTACACCATCCGCACATCCAAATTTACAGCACTCGGTATTCCCAAGCGGTCACCCATTTAGGTATTGACGAGGCTCGACGTTCCTCCTTCTCACTTTTATTTACTACTTCTCTATGAGTTTCTGTAATTTCCTTTCTGTATTCGTTATCAACACAGTGTCGTCTGCATATCTTTTGTTGCTAAGATTGTCTCGCCAATCCTGGTAGGACATCTAGTTCTCTCAGGATCAAGTTGGGTTATTTTGTTAAATTTTGGATAGTATCTTCAGTCAAGAATTTTACAGTAACAAAAGTATATTCTTTCTTTACTTTGTTTTATTTATTTTTTTTTTGTCAGCGTCTTTCGCCTTCTCGAATTTCGGTGATCGTGCGAGAACTAGTGTTTCCTCGTGCTATGGTCATAAGCCGAGAAAGTGTAAAAAGGAAGGAAGTTGTGAAAAAGTTGAATGGAATAATTAGGCTTAGTGTTTTGGAAGCAAAATGGTGTAAAAGAGAAGATGGAATGGAGATGGAAAGACGAAAGAAGTGAATAAAAAGAAAAGTAAGCAGGGAAAAGAAAGAATGCAAAAATGAAAGCTGTAAGAAGGAAATAAGAAATAGAGTGGGTATGTGGGAAGAGGATGGAATGGAAAGAGGTATGAATAAATAATGGAAAGAGGTATGAATAAAAAAAAAAGATATCAAGAGAAAGCAAACCGCAAAAAAAGAAGAAAAATTCGAAAAGCCGATAGAAATTAAAGTGCAAATCGAGAAGTGATTTCCATTGCTTTTGCTTGCGAAAGATGTCCCAAAGCAATTTTCACATCTGTTCACTTAAAAAAGGGAACTACTTTCTGTCGTCTTTTTACATTTGCTGGTTAGAGAGACAACTACTCTGATGATAGGTGATTCGTCCCCAGACAACCTTTTGTCGTTCTCTTCAGTGAAATGAGGTCGCGTGTTTATTCGAATACATAAAACAAAAACTGAGAGATAGAAATATTTTTGTCGTAATTATCAACATCAAAATAAATCTTTATTTCGCATCTGTCGCTATATGAAATAAATACGGTGTGCGGGGGAGGGAGGGGGGGTAAAGATATACGAAAAACCGACAAGAAAGCGAAAGAAGCTGAGTAAAGATAAAGAAAGAAAGAAGTAAGGAAAGAAAATTCGAATTTTTGCTGTAAAATTCTCGGCTGAAGATTCTTTTTGAAATCTAACAAAATAACCCAACATATTTTTAAAAGCACAAGACGACCTCGAGAAAAGTAGACGTCCTATCTAGATATATTATTGGTGGACACAATCCTAGCAACATAAGATATGCAGATGACACTGTGTGGATAACAGTTACGGAAAGGAAACTGCCAGAACTCCAATAGAAGCGAATAATAGAGAAATTGTAAAGAAAAGTGAGAAGAAATTGTAAGAAAGCAGAATGTCTGGTATTGTAATCTATCTATCTATCTATCTATCTATCTATCTATCTATCTATCTATCTATCTATCTATCTCAGTTTATCTATCTATCTATCTATCTATCTATCTATCTATCTATCTATCTATCTATCTATCTATCTATGTATTGTAGCCTAGAAAAGGTTACTGAATGAGGAATAATCAAAATGGAGGTTGGAAATGAAATGGTAATTTTTATAACATCAATACGATACAATACTCGCCAGCGGTGGGAAGTAGATAAACCACTGCTACTGGTAAACTACTTTGACAACACCCCGACTTACAATAGTGTCCATCATATTTATGAGGATTGGTACATACCCATTAGTGTTCATAGGTACGGTATATAACATGTGGCTATCAGCAAGAGGAATCGCCCACGATGCGAACAATGAATTAGAAACACAAAAATCAGGTAGCTACGGAAATTCAAATATCTGAGAAATGTTTTAAGTGGACAAAAAAAAGTGACGCCGAAATCCGAAGGCGCATTAGAATAGCGAAAGATGATTTCCGAAAGTTCAGTAAAGTAATAAGTGTTAGAATTTTTGGTTACCTTAGTACTAGTGAGCTAGCCAAAATGAGCTGACTCATTTTATAGTTAACCAATAGAAGGGTTAACCAATCAGAAGGCTCAAAATATTCAATGCGACGTGTATTAAGGCAGCCATGTTTTTTCCCGAATATTCACTGCCAACCTCTGATATCGAAGACTGAAGAATTACGGAACAGCTGCTGGTGGTATTGGCGATATAGTCAGATTCAGTAAAATATCTGACTTGAGAGTATTAACCTTTAATGCTGTTTCATTGAACACATTACGTACTTCCCTGTATTCTATATTCATAGACATGGTCAACAATAAGTTGATTTTATTTAGCGGCATATCGACAAGTTTATGGGTTATTTAATTCTGAATTTTAAATATTTTCTACGCAATTTCATGCTTTCAACTACAGATATTTTGTACATAATTTTATATTTTTCAGATGTTTTTTTTCGATATCTAGTTTGTAGATAAAATGAATTGCGGTATTTTTCCGACAAAGATGTGGTGTTACACTTTTTTTTAGTGTGGTATTGATTGTTGTTTTGCTATAAAAATGTGCAGCTGGTAATTTTACTATAAAAATGTATTGTTCATTTTTGTTTGGCCGTTAATTATTTGTTCATAGCCTAGACCCTAACAAGTGCTACCACCCTGGGTCCGGGTGGACATTGGAACAACAGCAATAAAGAGGTGGATCTGCGATTCTGAAAACCTCTAATCTCCCGATTATTGGCCTTGGTGTTGGATGTAGTTTATAGTCATATCGAAGAAGGACGTATTAAGTGAAGAAACAGGAAAATTCCGTTAGAAAGAAAGAACAGAGCGTTGAACTGTTATCCTCTACGGAAGTGGATTCTGACAATCTCCTCACGGATGAAAAAGAGGCTTGAAGCAATGGAAATGCGGTTCTATATAAGGATGTTGATGATACCATCCATTGAATATGTGAATAACGACGAAGATTTAAGGAAAATGGAAACAAAAAGGATACTTATGCTAAGAATCAAAAAGAGACAATTGAAATATCTTGGGCACATAATGAGAAAAGAGGGCTTGGAAAATTTGGCACTCACAGGACATATTGAAGAAAAGAAATACAGGAAATCATCGAGTAACCTACCTACTGACCTTGGGTAAACGGGTGTTAGACAGAAATTGGGAGAGGAGGGGAAGAAAAACAAACATTACTAAGAGCTACAAATGATAGGAAGTTGTGGAGAACCATGATTTCCCACGCCCCCAAGACACACGACACACAGAAGAGAGAAGAATATGGCAATATGATGGTATGAGTGAACAGAATGATTTTCTTATGGACATCGGCGCTCAACCAAATGTGGAGGATTCACTCACATCATAGCAGCAGAAATTAGCCTTGTGTTCACGGAGATAAAAGCATATTTGACAGGAAATAAAACATACACAAATAACATGAAAAGCATAGTATAATAATTTCATACAATTTATATATTTTGTTTGTATTGGTGTTTGTATATTTTAGGTTACAATTGTTTTATAGTACATGTGATAAAAGGTAGATATCACCTCGTGTTATTACACACCATCTGACAGAGAGAAGTTGAATATGTGTTGCCTGTACCAAGGATTGTGATGAAGAAATTGAATTTATCGTCTTTTAGCGGAATATCCTTATTTCCGGTAGGAACAGGTTTTGTTGCATGCTGGGAGTATTTTTATTTTATTTAAATTATTTTAAACAAAGTGTAAATGTTATTGTTTTGTCTTATTTTATTTATAATTTTCATTATTATTATTATTTTATACTTTTTATTTATTTGTAATAATAATAATAATAATATGCCTACAATGGTAATGTGGTAATAATATTGTAACATGTGGTGGTATTATGGTAATAGAATGTAATAAGTTAATATTATTGCAATATGGTGTGATAATATTGTGATAGTTTGATAACATTGATTGATTTTGTTTAGCAGCATATCAACACCTCTATGAGTTATTTAATTCCGAAATCTAAATATTTTGAACGCAATCTTATGACTCTCGCTACATAGTGAAATGGATAAATTGTCACCATTTTATATTTTTAATTTCTCGCATGCGCGTTGTTTGTTCTTGATTTTGTCGACTTCAAAGTACAGTAGGTCAGTTGGGTATCATTTGTGAGAAAAAGAGCACCATGACGCAATTCACTTCGCCAGAAATTTGGAAACGGCATTGCTTGGCATTCGCACCGGAAACTCCAATACAAACATTTCAGAGTGTTTTGGTCTCACTCTGTGGACAGTGAAGAGCATACCGAAAGATTTGAATGAGTCTAATGGTGATTTCGAAGGTACGGCAGATCGGAAAACTGACGTTGATCGTTCTGATAAGAAAAGAACTCCCGAGTTTGTTGGTGAGGGCCTCAGACTCAGTATGGATGCCTACATCAAGTGCCTTGAGCAGGTAGTGCTGCTCTGGGTCAAGAGGGTGGCTTCTGGAAGGCCCTATATCTGGGAACAGGGATTTGCACCAGGCCACACAAGCAGGATAAGCCATTCATGGCTGTTAGACAATTTCTGCAACCACATCACCCCTTACACCTATCCACCTAACTCCCCAGACTGCACCCCTTTGATTATTATGTGTAGGGCGCATTTGAGCGATTGACCAACAAAATTTCTTTGTAATACCAAAGATGAAATAAAGGCAAGGATTATGGCAGCAATCACCTACTTAAACAAGCAGACCGTCCAAAAGAGTTACAAGAGATACCAAAGTTGTCTGGAAGCCATTGTTGAAACCAATGGCGATTATATTGAATAAATTTGCACTTTAGTATTTCAAGATATTTTTGTGCAAATATATCTGTTAAAATGAGATACCAGCGTTATTTTATTTTATTTTATTTTATTTATTTATTTATTTTTTTTTTTTTGCGTAATTTCGACGACAATTTATCCATCGCATCATGTTTATATTAAAATGAAATGACTACTATTTTCATTTTTGCATAATTTAGACGATATTTTAGCCATCGCACTCTATAGATTTATTTTATACATACTTTTATACTTTCGGAGCAAACGTATGTATTTTAGATATATCGTTTGTAGATGATAAAATGTATTGTTTGTGATTTCCTTTAAAGATGTATTGCTGGTAATTAGGCTCCAAAAATATGTCATTCGTATGTTTTATAAACATGTACTGCTGGTAATTTTACTATAAAAATGTATTTTAAATACTTTTTTAGTGTTGCATAAAGTTATAAATTTTTTAAAGTACACACGAACCTTATGGACACTATATATATATATATATATATATATATATATATATATATATACGAGTGTGTGTAAATTAGTATTTTTATTAATCTATGAATCAATCTGGCATGAAGCCTTTAATAATAGTTAAATAGTGCCCTTATTATTATTCTATGGGCATTTTCCCTACAGGATGTGGTCGATCATGACTCTCCACAACATTCTATCCTTTGAAGTCCAAAGTAATGTTGGATCTCTTAATATCTTTCCCAGCTCATGTTCTACAATTGCATAATACATTTTAAATGCATCAAGGGTGGTCTTCAGTGATGCACTGTCCTTATCACCAATTTCGGGTTTTGCATCATATCGGCTGAAATAGCAACCACCCCGACCTGACTCCGGACGAGTCAGACCACCTCCTTGAAAACGTCGTGCTACGCATCTCGACATTGCAAAAAAAAATATTCTGACAGCATCAGCCAGTGAAAAAAGTAATAGTCTCTAATATTGTATGGTCTTATGGTAGTATTAGGTTGGTGCAAAAATAATGACGTAATAATGTCGTTTTTTGACGTATTTTTAAAACGTCAAAAATAATAACTATAATGTATAGTAAATGATCAGTTTTTTGAATTCATATTCACGATAGTTGTTTATAGAGTAATTGTACTATAAAAATTATAGAATTTGCTTTCTTCTTTGTCAGTCTCTTTCTATGTCACGTTATATGTCGCTTGTTTGGATGAAAAATTTGGAGTTGTTTAATGAACCCCGCCCGTAACATCACAGGTTACGGCTCTCTCTTATAAAGAGAAAGAATTATTAAAGGCATAACGACCAGGCGTGAAAAAGAAAGGGGTAAAAAAGAGACAGAAAGACAGAGAAGAGTGAGTGGGGTAAAAAAAGAAAAGCAAAGGGAGAAAGAGTTTGGTGGAGGGTGGAAGTAAGCGATTAGAGATTAAATTCCAAGAGAATTTCTCAAGAGATTAGTTCGATGGAAAATTCGAGACTGGGGCGCGGGAATCAAATTAGTCCCAGATAGCAAATTAAAATATAACAGGAAAAATAGGCTTCTTATGATTGGCTTGTCGTGTGGCATGCTGACGGTAAAAACAAGGTAGAAATGACATTGCAGGCGAAACCCCCACAAAAAAAACACGGAGTAAGAAAGGCATCCATAACAATGGCCGTTCAACGATAACGAGTGGAAAAGAAGGTTTCCGGTTACCAATTTTCTATGCAGTTTGGCGCACACTCAGCTCCATTCCCATGAAGTATAATCCAATTATTCGCCTGACAGTCAGAGATCAGCACCTCAAAGAAACTCCAAAGGAGGTTACCCTATCAGCGGGTGTATCATATCGGGGCTACTCTATAGCCATTTTGTGAATGGGATTTGTAATTCAGTAATTTTCGGTGGGTCCTCACGACGCCATGGATGGAATATTCAGCTATGGTACTGCTTTCTGACAATTAATCCTGGTGTGTTTTTAGCACGATTGAGTAATATTTAGCTGTTCGGAATAGGGAATCGCAGAGCTGAGTTCGAATTCCAGTCGAATTCATTGCATTCACTTACGTGCTAATACCCTTTGTAAAAGTATGAAAACATCTCTTCTCTCCCCCGGCTATGGGTAAAATTGTTATGCGTTTTTTTTATCAATGCACGTATTTTATCGGCCTGAATGTTCGAAAAATCATTTTCTGTTTAATTAAAAACGGAGCATTTTCTGCAATAAATGTATCCATAAAGAAAATAAAAAACGCATAAACCAAAAATATATGAAAATATTTGACGGATTTAATCCATTTCATAATATATATATATATATATATAATATACATATAAATAATATATATATATATATAAATAATATATATATATAAATTATATATATATATATATATATATATATATATATAAAAATATATATATAAATAATATATATATATAAATAATATATATAAATAAATAATATATATATATATATATAAATATATATATATATATAAATAAATAATATATATATATATAAAATATATATATAAATAATATATATATATAAATAATATATATATATAAATAAATAATATATATATATATAATATATATATATAAATAATATATATATATATATATAAATAATATATATATATATATATATATATATATATATGCAATGATGGTAGAATTGGAATTTGAAATGCATCGTTACTTTCATACGATCTCATATTTGGCGTCATGTGCCATTCTTTCCAGTTTTATTGATTCTAACAAGTTCAAGACACCAATATTCCTCGAAGAATTGATAAAAGCAAAATAGTACTTTTATGATGGAAGACACAACTACAATACAAAAAACAAAAACAAAATGGAAATTTAACATCAACCCGATAGATGAGCTTGTTGTGAAAAGTCGAGGTCAATTTAAATTAAAATAACACACACACACACACACATATATATATATGTAGGAGACTAGAGATCTCTTGTTTTTAGTTAAACCTGTAGAAGATTAGCACGAGTGAAGTAATAATAATAATAATAATATCACCCTGACATTGTGATTAGAGACCACAAAGATTAAAAAGTACCTCCTTATTGACATGCCACTCCCTGCAGACTTTGATGTATCTTTGAAGATCTTAAAAAAAAACTATCAAAATACAAGGACCTTAAAATCTTAATCTCGAAAATGTGGCACATGAGGGCATTAACAATTCCAGTTGTAGTTGGAGCCCTCCGGATTGATTGGAAAAGATTCCAATAGACTCATTGAAGGAATCCCTGGTAGCCCATGCCTTAAAGAAATACAAAAAAAAAAAAAAATTGTACTCACATGTACAACCCACACCTTAAGAAGGACTTTATCTATGGAATATATATATATATATATTTTAAAACTGCTCAGTGAAAGATGTCATGATCTCATTACCGATCTTAATTCTTTGGTCGGAACCTGGAAAGAAATGAGTATACACCAGAAACCAAAGGAAATATAATAATAATAATAATGATAATTTACATTCTTTAAATATGGAGTAATGTCCTCATCTTTGTTGATATTATGTTAAGGTTTCGGATGCTGTGTTCTCGGGCCTTCATTATGTGTTTTTCGATCCGGGTAACCTCCAAGGAATTTCAGCGAATAGTGAAGGAGACAACGACCGAAATATTGTGATAATAGGAACAAAGATGTGGACAATAGTCCGTATGTAAATAATGATAGCTACTCATCCCAGAATTTCAGAAAGTATAATAATAATAATAATAATAATAATAATAATAATAATAATAATAATAATAACAACAACAACAATGTGGCACATGAGAACATCAACAATCACTTTTGTAGTGGGAGCCCTCGGATTAGTTAGAAAAGATTCCAGTAGACTCATTCAAGGGATTGCTGGAAGCCCATGCTTTAAAGAGATACAAAAAAAAAATTCTCACGTGTACAACCCACATCTTAGGAAGGGCTTTGTCTATTTAAAATATGTCTGTTGTTGTTGTTTTTTTTAATTGGTGAGAGGAAAATGTCATGATGCCATTTCTGACCTATGGTTGGGACCCGGAAAGAAATGTGTACACACGAGAAATCAAAGGAAATAATAATAATAATAATAATAATAATAATAATAATAATAATAATAATAATAATATTATTAAATGTAGTTTTTCAGAATTTTTAAATTTAAGAAGTGCTCATAAATATACTTCAGGCTAACTGGAAGTCAAGGTAAATTATGGAAGATGCTAAGTGATAAACGAAAGTGAAAGAATGTTGTTATTGCCGTTTTTAAGTTTTTTTAAAATAATATAATTATTATTTATATTATTTTAGTTTGAAATTAATCTATGCATTTTAAATAATAGAAGGTTTGAATTTAACCGTTTTCTTTTCTTTTTTTAAATTTTCATAGTCATGTAGTCCTGGGAACGGATTAATTCTTTTAGGAAAGGATTTATATATTTTTTTAAATCCAGGGCGTAGATTTATATTTTGGTAAGATTCAATAGTGGCACACTCAAAAAAGTAAGTTACTTTCTCTTTTAATAAGTGTGGCATTTTTTTTAGATCGAACTTATTTCTGCGTATGACTAATGCTTTTGATAAATTGTTCTGTATAAAGTCCCTTTTGTCTTCCGTGGACGAAATTCGTCGACTAAGATAACGTTTCCTTTTTTCTTTGTACATATTGTTTTTTTAGTTGTATCGAAATTTTTACACTACTAAGTACTGTTTAACATTAAGATTACCTGTTTTGTCCAATAGAAATGTTGGACACACTGTTCAAATGCTACGGGTAGAAGCTGGGATCTGACTATCATCGCCCGGTCGAAACATCGGTGAAAATATCAAATAATAATAATAATAATAATGATGATGATGATGGTGGTGGTGGTTAATGGTGCTAACAAAATACAACCGAGAAATGTGCGGCGCTGCAAATATGTTTAAAATTTCGTTGACAAGCCGGGAATAAAATAGAGTAAAGAGATATACATATATATATAGAGAGAGTAAGTGAGAGAGACATAGAAAAAGAGAGAGAGAGAGAAGAGAGATAAAGAGAGAGAGACTAAGTGAGAGAGAGAGAGAGTAAGTGAGACAGAGTAAGTGAGACAGAGAGAGTGAGAGAAAGACAGAAAAAGAGAAAGGCGAGAGAAGAGAGATATATAAAGAGAGAGTAAGTGAGAGAAAGAGTAAGAGACACAGAAAGAGAGAGAGAGAGTAGAGAGAGATAAAGAGACAGAAAGTGAGACAGGGAAAGAGAGAGAAGAGAGAGGAAGCAGAGAGTGAGATAAAGAGAGAGAGAGAGAAAGTGAGACAGAGTATGAGAGGGACATATGAAAAGAGAAAGAAAAGAGAGGAGAGAGAGAATATATATATATATATATATATATATATATATATATATAGAGAGAGAGAGAGAGAGAGAGTAAGTGACAGAGAGTAAGAAAGACATAGAGAAAAAGAGAGAGAAGAGAAGAGAAATGAGAGATAAAGAGAGAAAGAGTAAGAAAGAGAGAGACTAAGAGAGAGAGAGAGAGTAAGAGAGACATAGAGAAAAAAAGAGAAGAGAGAAGAGAAAGGAGAGATAAAAAGAGAGAGAGAGTAAGAAAGAGAGAGTAAGAAAGAGAGAGAGAGAGAGAGAGAGAGAGAGAGAAGGGAGCTGACAAAAAGTTTGAATGTCACTGAAGGCAAGCAGAGATCTACACGGGTTGATTAGGTTCCAACGCTCTTTTTATTTCCCAAGTGGCCGACATTTCTGATCTACCGAATACTAAAACTATTCCCGACTGATTATTGCTTTGGAACACAAACGTGCATATATATGTATCTATGTATGTATGTATGTATGTACGTGTGCGCGTCTGCCTGTGCGTGTTAATGTCGTACAAGAAGAATAAATAATTCATCTGCCTATGATTTTCTTATCGATTTTGTCTCTCTTTGCACTGGTTTCTTTCATTTCAATTCCTATGTATCCATATATATGGATAAGTAGGGCACCGCGATGTGGCGTGATGGCTAACAAGCTTGTCACGCTAGCGCAATTAAGCCTGAGTAGTGAGTTTGATCCTCACAGGGTGCCCCATACATTCGGCCTTGTGCCACATCTAAGCTACGCTTGGAAAATCACAATATAGTTATGTAGGCTACCTTACATGGTGCCCCTTACCTTCGGCCTTGTGCCACATCTAAGATATGCTTGGAAAATCACTATTAGGGTACCCCAGCTTGGTGTAATGGCTAACAAAGCTTGTCTCGCTAGAACAATTAATATCAGGTAATTATTGATTCAGTAGCGAGTTCAGTCCTTATATGGATACGTATCAAACTGGACTGAGTGTGGCACAAGCCCACAATTGTAGAGCACCAAGTTATATGGGACATAGATATAGGTTGTTAACAAGCTTAATGCAGCCTGACAACAATTGCTGGGCACCCAGGAAGTATTGAACTAGGGTTGGAAGCCCTGTTGTTGGTTGCTCGGGAGATTTGACTTAATCTTGTTGTTTTTTCTCCCCAATCCCGCCTGGTTAGAATGTGATTGTGCTTTGGCCTTAAAAGAGTTCCCTGTTGATAGATGAAGCGGCTACTATTGTTAACCAATCACCTGTTCTGTCTCATCGCGAAGAGCATCTTTTTCATAACTCTACCAATCGGCATTCGAGGAGTCTTTCCTATTTTTCGAAGATAGAGCTAGAACCGTCTCCGTCGAAAATTAGAGAACTTTTTTCGAAAATGGTTACACTTTTAGTTATTTCTGCATTAAATTGGGACATTTTATGGCTATACTAAAGCGAAACTTCTCTTGTAATGCAAGAGCCAATCTACCCTAAACTTCTTACTCCCGGCAGCACCATTTAAAATAATTAGTGAAAATGCACCCCCACCCCGCTGTAGTAATGTAAGAGATTAATATGGCATAAAGCCACAAGTTTCATGTTCAGTACAATCTTCAGATACTTCCGAGTCATACTTTCGACGTAAGGTAACATGTATATTTATTAATATTTATTAATATATACTTTAAAGCACTGTTTTGTTAACACCAAAAATTAAATAAATTATTTATTTGCAAATTTATATATGTGCATGATCGCACGCATGCATGGTTGCTTGTATCTTTTTTTTAAAGCATTTCACCCCAAGCAAACCGAGAGTGCCACAAGTACGCAATTTGTTATAGAGAGTGAGAGCAAGTGTAAAGAGGGGTATTTGAGGAAAGGAAATAGAGAAGTACGGGGATCAGGATCAAGACATCAGAAGATGTCGATTGATGTTACATTTGAATATTTGAAGGTTATAGCTATCAGGGAAGCAAGTAAGAGGAAGGGAGTTCCACTGTCGGGAAGTGCGTGAGAAGAAGCTGTTGAAGGAAAAGAGGCGGTTACATTTAACTGTTTCAACAGTGAAAGCGTGGGACCGAGATGCCAACCTAGTAGCACGCTTAAATTAATGCAGATGGAGTACAAGTGAATGTAGTTCGTCAGAGCAGTTAACATGAAAATATTTGTAGAAAAGACAGAGGGAAACCACATGAAGTCTGTGAGAAAGTGATTGGAGTCGAGATGCCAGATCAGAACCTATCACACTGCATATTACATATGTCTATATTTAATTCACACACACACACACACACACACACACATACACATGTTCAAACTCAAGTGTCGGCAGCGACACTTTATTCCTATATAACAATATTACATTAGGTCATTTGGAAAGTTTGTCGAGTTAGTAACTTTGTCATACTCCTTCGTATATAAGTGTTATTAGTATTAGTATATAAGTGTTATTAGTATTAGTATATAAGTGTTATTAGTATTAGTGATATTACATCTTTTCACTGTTAAATTGAAAAAGAAATCAGTTTCAAATTCAAACTGTCATCCTCATCTTCATTGCCATATTCACAACGTTTCGGCCGCTGTACGCACTGGCCTTCTTCAGATGTTTGGAATTTCGAATCGAATCCTTTATTTCGTCCACCGGGGTAGATTCTTCTGATTCCAGGTGTCATGTCTCTTCCGGATGTCGCAGTTATTTCCCTTTAACAGATCGAATAATGTAAATCATGCAAGTAATCACAAATACCTCACCTCAAAGATATATACATACATAGATATTCAAATTAAAAGACATAATTTTACTGAGCTACAACATGGCACCATATACGCAACTTTTATAATTACAAATGTAGAAGTGTTACAATAGAGAGCGGAGGTAACTCGAATAGATTTTAACGGTACAATTAGTTTATAAACAACCGAACGAACGAACAAAACCAAAGACAGATAATAAGAAATCAAACACTTCACTATCCCCCATTTGAGATTTTGTGCGAAGTTTTGGGCAAAATGTTTCGGTACATGATTGGATGTTTTCATGCGCATTAGTGGGTTAATTACAGACCTCACTTCATCGATTTCTGCTTCCGGGTAACGTAATCTGTACTCTAAATAAATACTGCTGCTAGTGAAGCCATCATGGTTTCAAATGTATGAACTCGCTAATTTCTAATTCTCAGTTTGTGATTATGGTGTCCGTTTATTCCTTCGTTCGTTTATTCTAATTATCCGTCTATGATCATGCTGTTCGTTTATTCGTTCGATTATTCGTTTGTTTATTTATTCTAATTATCCATCTGTGATCATTCTGTTCACTTATTCGTTCGTTCGTTTAATTGTTCGTTTATTCGTTCGTTCGTTTATTTGTTTGTAAGTAATATTAAAAGTTTTAATTTGAAATTCAGCGTTTTTTTTTTTTAATTATTTTGAAGTTTTTTTTAAAAATCTGAATCTCAGCTTCTTTAATTTGAAGTTCAACTTTTTTTTAATTTGAAAATAAAATAATGCAGTTCCAGTTACGTACGAGGGAGTGCGGTAAATTTATCGGCCCCTTATACTTCTTAAAAACTGATTAAATAAATATTGCTTCTTCAGCAACCCTCTACCTTGAGTGGCTCTTGGGCTTTGTATTGGGTGAACTTTTGTAAATAAAAAAGATATTTTCAGTCTTGCGGTTTTTGCTTATGAGGATACCAATAATAATCGATGTGAATCACATTGTTATTCCTATCTTCACCATGTGTGCATGGGATCGGTAATGACAAAAGTGTAGTCTTTAAAAAAGCTTTATTCAACTGAGAATACACGGTTCGCGTATAGTGTCCTTTTATAGTCCCAGTAAACAGAAATAGCTCTCTCAGAGGAGAGAGTAACAAAACAAGGAGATACCACTCTTGATTATTCATAACAGGATCTATCTATACCTGGTAATATAAGGATAAAAAAAGGGCCTAGAGAATTGTTGCTGAATAATCATTTGTTTTTAGCATCTCGTGATAGTTTATTTTTTCCAAAGAAGTTCCACAGAGCGGTTTGAAAAGAAAGTGAAAGCGAGAATGAAGATAAAGGCGATCTCAAGATATTTACACATGCTCGTTCAGTCGGCGACAGTGAGTCCAATTTCGGCGTCTCTTCTTTTCCCAGCATTCCCGTTTCCCGGGTGGCAATTATAATTGCTGGTAGCAACGCACATGCGAGAGACCCAGGTTGCAAGTTACCGAACTTTGCCACAAATCATCGTAGGACTGGGCCTCAGGGATAGCATATTGAGAAAATATTTAAATGAGGTACGGGATAGAATGACAGAAAGTTTGGCTTTAAGACGTTTTGCTTTGGACGTATCTGACATGATTCGCTTGCGCATTATCCTTCCATTTTTCTATATAGATCGACATGATAGTATCGCCTTCTACGATGGCTTCAATAGTCGCCTAAATTTTACCGGCGGCAGCGGGAGATATTCAGGCTCAGGTTAAGAAAAAAAATTGAATGAGAATTTTCAAGATGGATGTGCGATTCGTGTAGCCGTTATCAACGCAAGAAAAGAGATATGTGAGTCGAATTCAAGTTCACCTCGTTTCTGGTTCTCAATTCGTACTAATGGCCTTGGAAAAGGTATGAATTCATTTCTTTCTCACCGGCTAGCAGGGTAGACTGTACATTTTAGTGTTGAGTGGCATTCCAATCAGAATAACCGCACTATTTCAAAACCATGTAAAAAATAACAGAAAACCTTGTTTTTCTATGTGCCACGTCCCTTCAGGACGTAGGCGATCATGGCTCTCCACATCCTCTTGTCTCTTGTAGCTCTTAGTACATGTTGTTTTTGTTATTTCTCCAATCCATTTACTCAAGTTCATCAATAAAGTTAGGCGCTGCTTTTCTCTTTCCCTCAATCTGCCTTGTGAGTATCAGATTCTCTAAGTTTTCCTTCCTCATTACTTGCCTCGGAAATTTTAGTTGGCTCTTCCTTTTAAGCGTAAGTTTCATTTTTGTTTCCATTGTTTCCAAAACCTCGTCCTTGCCCACATGATCGGTCGATGGTATCCTCAGCATCTTTCTGTAGAACAATATTTCTATTGCTTCAAGTCTGTTCTTCATCTTTAAGAGACTGTACAGCATTCGCTGCAATAGAGGAGGACAGATATCACATAACAATCCATTACTCTTTTCTTTGTTTCTAACAAGATGTTCTTGCCTCTTAATATTCTGCTTAGCCGTTGGAATGCATGTTTGACCATCCCAATATCTCTTCGGATCTCAGTGTCACACTTTCCCTCCTCTGTTAGAACACTTCCAAGATATTTACATTTCTGTACCTGCTTGATTTTAGTATCTTCGACCTGCAAATTGCATTTTGAGGTCATTCTTTTGCTGATGACCATGAATTCTGTTTTCATGCAGGTTATACTCAGTCCCTTCTTCTCGCTCTCCTTCGCTACCTTCTTTTCCATGTCTGCTGTCAGTATTATGTCATCTGCATATCTTATGTTGATAAGTGTGTAGCAGCCAATAATGAATCCTGGTAGGACTTCTAATTGTCTCAGAATTGCCTTGCTGCATAGGCTGAAGAAATCCAGTGAAAAGACGCATTCTTGCTTTACATTTTCTATTTTTGTATATCTGCTTTTCTCCCAAAACGTCATGGCAAGTCATAGAATAAAGAAAAGGAAAACAAGCTCAATCACCATCGAATATACAGGAATATTTATTTTTCATAATGATTTTCAACCTGTACAAGGTCCTAGAGCCACTCGAGGTAGAGGGCTATAGAGTAAGAGGTACTATTTATGGGGATATGTGACAAAGATAACAGTTAGCCCTAGACTTAGCAGATCGTGAGAAGAAGCAGATCGAGTGGAACTTAAATCTCACCATTTGAATAAGAAGAGAATGATGGTTGGTTCTCTACAATGGGTGTGGCATGGCAGGTCTTAACCGTGAGGGTTAGAACTCGTGGAACTAAGGAATGTAGAACGTCTGAACTCTTTGTATAGAAATAGCAATAGAGTAGCAAGAGGCTTGCGAAGTTTCGTCTGTGGGAAAGGTGTTGTAAGATGGAAAGTAATTCATCACCCTCAAGGCCGCGGAGACGCTATTAGTCACTAACGAGATTAGAAAGTGGACACTGGGAAACTCCTGTCCATATATGGCAACAGGACTCCATTTTTGGCCTGATCTAGCTCTTGTGAAAGTCGTGGATAGCAGGTGGAATCAGAATATATACGAATGTGCATTTTTTATAATGATGTTCCCCCTGTACAAGGTCCTAGAGCCACTCGAGCTAGAGTGCTACAGGGCAAGAGGTACTGTTTATGGGGATATGTGGCGAAGATAAAGGTTAACCCTAGAATTGAACAGGTTAAAATTGTGGTGATTTACAATTACAGGAAATATCCCGTTCAACACCATAGATTTGCGATTCATTTGCCTGACCTTAAGCAGTGGCCGCCGTACAGGGCGTCACCTGCAAGTATATTGTGCTGTCTTTATCAAAACCTCTTACCAATACGCGCACATTTGTCCGAGATGAATGTGATTGGAATATCCTGTATGTCTTAATGTGTAGATTGTTTCGTATATTCGTATCCTCACTGGCAATTCATAGAATAAAGAAAAAGAGATCCACAGAAAGTTTTAATTGCTTACGTCCTGAAGTGACAAAGCATACAAAAATGAAGGCAGGCAAACAAGCCCCCTACTCGAAATGATGTTGACCCTGTACACGCCCCATGAGGTGGAGAGTTACAGAGCAAGAGGCAATATTTATGGGGATATGTGGAAAAACTAACGGTTAACACTAGACATGAACAGGTTAAGATTGTAGTGATCAAGGAACATCCTTTTGGGAGTCGATTTCACAAAGCAGCGGGTCGAGGGAAGAAACTGTCCGAGTGGAACTTATATCTCACCAAGGGAAGAAGAAGAGAATGGCAATGGTTAGCTACAATGGGTGTGGCATGGCAGGTCTTAGCCGTGAGAGTTACAATTGGTGGAACTAAGGAATGTAGTTCGCAAAAATGTACGTGAGTCGGCGGGGTCTTAACGAGCCTTAATCGGGAAGATTAGGACTGGTTGGATTAAAGAGCCTAGTTCATCTTAACACGTTCCATGGAAATAATGACAGAGAGTATCTTGGTCAGACTATGATCTTTTCAGCCGACTCTCGTAGATAGATAGACAGGCAGACAGATAGATAGATATGAAGAGAGCAAGATAGCTGCTGGTGGAACTTATATATCACCGATGGAATACGAAGGGAATGACGGTGGTTCCTTACAATGTGCTTGTCAAGTAGCCGTGAAGGCTACAACTGGTGGAGCTAAGGAATGCAGTTCCTCTGAACACTTTCCATGAAAATAGCGATAGAGTAGCGAGACTTTTCGTCCGTGGGAACCGGGTTGTTGGCTGGAAAATAATTAATCGCATACAAGTCCGCTGAGACCTTTTCGTATTCTTTCGACACTGGAAAAGGGAAAACTGGGCAGCTCTTGAAACAATACTCTATTTTTGGCTTGATCTGGTTGTAGCGAAGTATGCGTGTAGAAGTGAAGAATTAAGTTAATCTTCAAACACGAGTCTAAAAATTTCAATAATTTTTATTAATCTATTATTTTTCTTTCAGATTGAACGAAGTGAATTACAAAAATTCTTTGCGAACAGCTTCACGCAAAATATTTTGTGTATCTTTTTTACAGTACAACTGAATGAATTGCGTTAGTATAGCCTAAACAGAACGTTTCTACACGTGTGCAGATGTATGTGACACAAGTTTACATTGTTTTATCTGTGTGTATAAATTGTAGTTGTCGACCTCATGAAATACGGCAAGGAAAGCTGTTGACGCATGTAAACAAAATTAGCTAAATATTGTCATTATCGCTAAATATTATTTTTGTAATATAGTATACTTGAATAAATATGCCCCAAAATGCGAGTAATTAGACAATTGTGAGCATTTCAGTCTTGTGTGACAAATAATCGACAAACACCCTGGTCAAAGGTTCACTGAAAGACTACTTAGCAACCAAAAAATGATTATATTTATAATAAAATAATCGTCCCCAGAAGAAACCAAATTTTAGATTTATTTATCTCAAGCTTATTGGTTAAAAATATCTTTCCAATTTTTAAATATTCCTTTTAATAAGGGAAAGTATTGTCAAACATATTTTGAAGTAAGCCTCCAAAATATTTCTTCTAAGAGAATTTTACAGTCTGCCAATTCAAAGAATATCGCCCATCTCGTACGACGTCGCTGGTTGGTTAATATAAATGAATACAAAAATTCAAATAACTGGAGCCGATCTTTGTACAAAAATTGAGTTACCGGTGCGAGCCGGTTTTTTTTATATATATAAAAATGAATTTTCAGTGAGAGTACTTAAATCTATTAGCATTTTTCTACAAATATGAAACGGCCCTTGCAAAAGTCGTGGATTACAGGAGGAGTCATGTACTTACTAGAGAGGTACAAAGATTTACTCAGTCAATCCACGAGTTTGAGCCTTGTTTCATACTTGAAATATAATCTTAATGAGTGTCAGAAATTTCAGTTCGTGCCCATAAGGTTGCCCATAAGTTGACCTGGCTCTTTGTAAAGGTAGATGATAGCAGGAGGAGTCAGGAACTTAGTGGGGAGGTATAGGTCTTTTCCTAGGATCTTTAGCGATGGATCGTATGTACGAGTTTCACTTGAAGTCTGGGTCGAATTTAAGTCCCAATAGACACTCAAAGCACGGAGCCTCCCTTGGAGAACCTCGTTCATCGCGATAAGTGAAAACACAGGGAAAGGCTCGCTGATAGTAGAACGTTACTCATTGGCTACATTTTATTGAGGTAAATACATTGTTACCTACGTCATATTTTTGGGTTCAGATGAAAAGCCCCAGGAATTCGAATGTTGATTTTTCAAGACAGACGAGCAAGTCATCCCCTATTTGTAAAACTGACGCCACACAATCTTCATAAAACCCATTTCTTATCCATTTTGCCTTGTATTCTAGAAAATTATCAAGTGTCCGCTTGTTTTTAAAAGATAAAATAATAATAATAAATGTCCTGACGCGAAAAAAGGTATGGGTCTCATGGCTTCTGATCTTAATTGATTTATCAACCTTTTGCAGGTTATTTAAAGCCAGGAATATTTTAGGTTGCAAGATTTCGTTTAGATGATAACGATATAGTGATATAAGTCTTGCTAATTAATCAATAGGTGGGGGAGAATAGTGGATTCATAGCTTTCCGAAGGGTATTTGCGCGTAAGTCAATATAATGAACCCAACTGGAATTGGAACAGTGCTCTCCCATTAACAATTCCAAGCCGTTCCATTGCACCACCCGCACATCCAACCTTACAGCACCTATGGTCACCCAATTAGTGACCAGACTCGACGTTGCTTAATTTCGCTGATCGTACGGTGTTTCAACGTAGGCCAATCTTAATCGATTGGAGGTGTGAACATCGACATGTTTTGTTTAGGTGATTTAAGATCAACTAAAGGAAATATCCCGTTCAATAGCACAGATTTGTCAGTCAGTTGCCTGACTGTTATATAGGAATAAAATGTCACTGCCGACACTTGAGTTTGAACATAGATCGCCAGAGAGTAAACACAGGCGGTCCCATTATTGAATTAAGTAGACCATGTGACCACAGAGGAAACGCATCTATGGGAGGTAGCGTGTGTCTAATTGATCCTCATTTCTAGCCTATCCTCTATTACTATACAGATCACAATTGCTAGACTATACTCTATTACGTTACGGACAGCTATTCTCTACTCTATTCACTATACTATTCCTCTATTCAGATCACTATACAGATTACTATTCGAGCGAGAATTATCAAGTACTATTAGTGCGAGGGATATTCGAAGGCGTCTGAGACCAGCATTGTTCAACGGCGTTGATATAGTTGTATCTGCGATTACAAAGTCTCTACTACAACGAACATTACGAAAGTCACAACAAGAATTCGTTGACATCACAAAAGTGGCAATAAGTTTCGTTGACTTCACAAATCTGACCATAAGCAGTTGGACACACGTTGTAAAATCAGCCACTCTGTGCATCTCTGATCATGAGCGGGTGTAGTTGGGGAACATCATTGTCGGGTGTCGAGAAGGTTTTTTTTTTTAATGTTTGAAGGATAGGCGACCTGGGAGTCACATCTAGATACTTGGGAACACCAGCAATCGGAAAAGACCGACTTACCCTTCCTGAAGATATTTTCACCTGGTCCTCACTTACAGGTATATATGCGGTTTTTTTTCTTCTCCCTCTTTCGCAGACATTTGTCCGTGATGTATGTGATTTGGAATACGACTGCACGTCGTAATGGGTAGATTGAGTTTCCTATATTCGTACCCCAGCTCAACTGTGCTGATGTGCTGGTCTATCACTCAATAATAATGATGTTGATGATGCTATGAAGTTAATTAACACGGCGAGGCTTTCAGTATTGAATGAATCCACACGAAACGAAAACCTGACGAAACGAGTCGCCTAATTAAAAGGTCAAGATTTTAAAGCTCGTATTTCTTTTTTGATTCGCTACTGCTTGACGTTTAAGTACTTGAGTTCATTTAGACGAGAAAAGTTATTCGGTCTTTTAGAAGATATTAAAGTAGCTATGAAAGACAGTGTCAGGCAGTGCTAGAGGAATTTTTTAATGGCTTCGAACCTGGGCCGACAGATAAAGTTAATGTTCTGAGAGTAGTGGTGATTATATTATGGGTAATTATTTTTGAAGTTAAAAGGGCCGACGATATCATGTGTGTTTGTGGTGTTTTCTTAATCGATTCTTTCAGTGCAAAATACTGATAGGCCTTTTTCTTGAACTCCGCCTGTAAAAAAAAAAAAAAAAAAAATGAATATATTTTTTTGTGTATGCGTTTGCACTAGTTTATGTATCTTTTCTGTTCTTCCTTTTCCCGTCTCCAAACCCATGTTTAATAGAACTCGGCTACTTTAATTTGATAACATTATTTCAGAAAGAAGGTTTATATCATCAAGCACTTATAAATAATGCTTTTAATTAACAATTAATAAATAAAATAAATATAAATAATAAAATATAAATATATAAATAAATATAGATAAATATAAATAAATATAAATATAAATATAAATAAATATAAATATAAATATATAAATAAATAGTATAATATAAATATATAAATATAAATAAATATAAATAAATATATAAATAAATATAAATAAATATAAATATAAATAAATATAAATAAATAATATAATATAAATATATAAATAAATATAAATATAAATAAATATAAATATAAATAAATATAAATATAAATAAATATAAATACTTAATAAAATATAAATATATAAATAAATATAAATATAGATAAATATAAATATAAATAAATATATAAATAAATAATAAAATATAAATAAAATAATATATAAATAAAATATAAATAAAATATAAATATATAAATAAATATAAATATAGATAAATATAAATATAAATAAATATATAAATAAATAATAAAATATAAATACAATAAATAATTAGCAAACAAAATAATCATACTGCTAAAGTAAGCTAACATTAAAACATATATTAAAAGCAATTACGGTACTTCGACGAGGTGCAATGATTAGCGAGTTTGTCTTGCTAGATGAATTACGACTGCGTAGTGATTTCGATTCTCACTGAGTGTTCCACACATTTAGACTTGTAACCACATCTAAGCTACGCTTAGAAAATCTTTAGGCACTTCGACGAAGTTATGGTTAATGGTTAGCAAGCGAGATCAATTACGACTTCCGTAGTGAGTAGGATCCTCTCCGGGCGACCCATACATTTGGCTTTGTGTCACAACTAAGCTACGCTCAGAAAATCATAGGGCACTTCGAGGTGGTATTATTGTTAGAAAGCCAGTCTCGCTAGATCAATTACGACTATATAATGAGTTCGATTTTCACTGGGTACCCCATACTTTCAGCCTTCTGCCACGGGTAAGTGACGCTTAGAAATTCATTAGGACACTTCGAAGTGGTGTGATTGTTCGAAAGCCTGTATAGTTATTTATTTTTCAAATCCTGCCGGAGAGCTTATATTTTTCTTTAATAAATCTTCTCGAATATTCAGGTCGGCAGACGAAAATAAATAAATATGCTGTTTAATAAATAAACGTAGCGTCTACTCAAATACGAGTATCCACTAAAAATAACGTTTAAAGAGATACAAGTCTGTCGGATTAATAAAACATCTATTCTAAAATTCTTTTTGTTTACGTTTGGATACGAAACTGTTCATATATATATATATATATATATATATATATATATATATATATATATATATATATATATATATATATATATATATATAATTTAGTGCTGTCAAGTGAAATCGAGAGATTCTATGTCGGGAACGATTTCACTTGACAGCACTACATTTTTCCTCGGCGGGCAGAGAGCTCTTCGTAGCGAATTTGGTTAAGGCGTACCAAACTTAATGGTAGCTTCATCTGCTCTTAGGGACACAATTTCAAATGCCACCCCCGGAGAGTGCAAACTTTTCTTCAATAGGATTTCCCTGTAGTCGTAAATAAATAAATATACTCTTTAATAAATATTCAACTACGAGTAACCCCTAAAAATAGCGTTTAAAGGTTCAAATCTTAACGGAAGACGCCTCGCTTTCCTTAATAGGGTTCCTCGAATATTCAGGTTGGTAGACAAAAATAAATAAATATACTGTTTAATAAATAAAGGGGCATCTACTCTAATATGTGTATCCACTGAAAATAACGTTTAAAGTGATAAAAATAAGATTATAGCTGTTCAGCATTGTTTTCTTTATTTCTAACGGCATTTTTTATCTCTTAGTTTCTGGAAGGGATCTTTCGCTATTCTATCGAACTTTTATGTGCTTTGCGTGATACATGCTGAGCTGATCATGTATCTTTCGATACATGACTGTCGAGGCAGATTTTTTTTGCGCAGTAGGTTGCCGTTTCTTTCTGCGGTAGACCAGTTGCCATCCAAGGCTATAAAACCCGGTCTGTCCTGTATTTACCCATTACTGGGGGTGGAGAGAGAAGAGGGTTCATACTTTAACCAATGGTAACGTTTAGAAAATCATTTGGGCGCTTCGAATTGGTGTAAATGTTAGCAAGCCTATCTCGCTAGATCAGTTATGAGTGTATAATTCTCACTGGGTACCCCAGCGAGTGAATGCAATAGATTCTACTTGAATTCGAACTCGGCTCTCCGATTCCTTATCCATTTCTATATTGCACCTCCTGTTGTATGTTAGTACACAACACAGTTACTAAAATTTTTGAACCTGTTTAGTTTTGACGTCCCCAACACATAGTTGGTACCTGGGAGTGTCTCTTTTTGCTGACAACCATTCAGTCTTCTTAAAAGTTTTGTCTAAAGAAATATATATCCAAGCAATTTATAACAGCAATTAGTAAGCCCACGGGACAATATCCTAATGCATTAAATCGTTGTTTGTTGAATTTGGTGACGTAGTAGTTTCGAGTTCAATCCTTGTATACTTGGACTAAGTGAAAACGGGACGAGTAATAACTGAGCAGTACTAAATAAGAAGAAAGCACGATGGGGTAATGGATAGCGGCTCGGATTGAGGAATCGGAGAGCCGAGTTCGAATTCCAGTCTATATATCCTTGGGAAAGGTATGAATCCTCACCCCCAGCTGTAGGTAAATAGCAGACCGGGCTCTATAGCCTTGGATGGCAACTAGTCTACTTTCCTACTGAGGGAAAACATCTGTCTTGTTATGTGACATGCGTGTATTATTCATGCCACATAACTGATTGACTGACTAAATAAGAACTAGACTAGAGCGAGAAGGATCTACCCTTGTAAATTATATTAAGTTTGTAGATTACCCGGATTGACAATCATCTGATGAAGACTGGAGTGCAAAACGGCCGAAACGTTGTGAAAACAACAACACATATTGGGGCAATAGTCCGCGTGCAGACAAATGTAAATGGACTCGCGAACTCCAACATTGTTTAAAACTGCATATAATTCATATATTAGCCACACGTCTTCCTCTTGTCGAGATGGCTTCTTGCAACCTTTGAAGCCAAAGTTCAATTCGCAGCCACATTTATCAACATCTATACCAACATAATGACCTCATTGACGTATCTATTCGTAAGATTCTGATCGATAAATAAGCTTCCCATTTCTCACGAAGTGAAAGTCCATATGATAAAAAAAATCCCTTAGAGGAACAATAATTCTACAGACAATTTGCAAGTGTAATGAATGTATTTAAGAATTAAGGAAAAAAATACAATCTATATGTCAGTATATATAGCGCTCTCTCTCTCTCTATCTCACACACACACACACATACGCACGTACACCGATATATATACACTACCGCTCAAAAGCGACCCTCAGAATTAGCATTGGATGAACTTGACAGAAGAGTGATAAAAAAAAGAAAAAAAAAAAATGGAAAGAGCGATAACTGACATTGAAAAAAGAAGGGAATCAATTATAAAACTTATACTTTGAGAAACTTTCAAAAATTTTTGCTGCAGTAATCAAGACTAAAGGAGGATATTTTGACGAGAATAAAATTTAATCATAAAATGCTTTTTTTCTTTTTGTCATAAGAACATTTCTAATAAAAACTCAAGTCTCACTTCTTTTTAACCGTGTATAATAATTTTCTCTCATTTAAAGTACAAATCAACTACTTTTTGGGGCCAATTAAAAAAAAAACAAAAACTACCAGAGGCGGTCTCAAACATTTGAACTGTAGTGTATATATTTATATACTAGCTGAAGTACTCGTCTACGTTAGATAAGACTTGATTTTGTTTTTTGTTTTATTAGCATCGGGTATTTTTAGCTGGACCGTTCTTTTTTACAATAATGTTCACCTTGTCTAATTTAAGTGTAGGGTTTTTATTAATACTATTCAGGCATGGGGATTTGTTCAGGATTTTATTATTGTGTTTTTTTATTGTGCTTTCTAGATTTTAAGTGCAGCTGTAACTTAATTTTAAGGTGTTTTTATTAAATATTTTACTAAGTCTACTATTGGTAGGAAAGTGTTTTTCAATTAAAGCTAGGAATTTCTGCCCTAGTTTAATACTAACCATTTGGTTGAACGGAGGGGTATACCAAATGATTTTTCTTTTCTTGCTTTTTTCGGGTTAGTACAATTGTTTCTATAATTGATGTTAGCATTTTTGCGGAGTTAATGCTGATTCTATTCTCTATTGATGAGGGTATATGTCCAATTATGGATGGAGGGTGGTTTGACTTCGGGTGTATATATAAGGGGTTAGTATTTGGTTTTTTATAAGGTTGGTATGTGTTGTTTGTTAAATATAGAGTTACGTCGAGGAAGTTTACCCTTTTCAATTTAGTACAGACTGTTATTTTTAAGTTTAGATTTTTAAATTCACTAAATATAATCTTTCTTATTTTCTCTATTTTAAAATTAGTAGAACTCATCACTACCATGAGCCCGTCATCTCTATACAGTCCGATGTCCTTAATATCTATTTCACGGTGCGCGGTCAAGTTGTACAGTATTAAAAGACCAACAAGGTCAGAAGACTCTGCAGAGTCTAAAGATCCCATAGTGATGTCAAAAAGGTCATTATTGTTTTTTATCCCTTGATTCCCATTATGAATGAGGACAGATTTTTTTGCACTGAGAATTACATCTATTTCTTCTTTTGTCAGGTTAGAGTACACAGCAGCAAACTCCAGTCGTGAATAGATCCTTCGATATTGACGGGTAGTAATCCACGATATCGAACTGTAATAGGGTGCCATCACGTTTATTATCAATATTGGTAAACCAGTTGATGACATCTTTGGTATTGATCCATAATTTTAATCCAATGTGGTTTTTAATTTGGCGAGTAATTCTTTCCAGGATTCTTTTGCTGATCTTACCTATGTCGGGCCGGGTAGGGTTAATTATTCTTGTAGTATCTTGCTGCACAATATACAATATATATATATATATATATATATATATATATATATATATATATATATATATATATATATATATATATATATAATTGTGTATTGTGCAGCAATTCCTGTTTTATACAAGTTTCATTAAAGACGACTGATAAGCTATTGTCACTAAACTTTTTTATTTAATTTTTCTTGCTTCTGTATAAGTGTTTTATTTCCCGGACTTAAAGTATGTAAAAACTGTTAAATTTTTGTATATATCCGAGCGCTTTCGGTTATCTTGTAGCCATTATCAAGAACTTTTTTTAAAAAATTTTAACTAAATGTTTAGATTTTTATATATGTCTCTGGGGTGATGAAAATTTTTTTATTCTCTCAACACGGTCAGCATTTTGTGGCTGTGGTCATAGTTGATTTTATTGAGTGTTGGTTTTCTCTTTTTATTGTTAGTGGTTCCATTATTTTTAATCTTTTTTACACATGGATGAGGCTATTATACTTGTATTTTCTACAAGCATATTGCGAATGAAGTTTGGTAGGTTAAACAACAACCACTCTTTCCCACTGGCTCACATATTGAATAATCCATGAATCTAAATGCAAAAAGACTACAGATTATTGAAGCTATTTATATACAGCAAAAGCAAATATCCATTAATAAAAATCCCTATCCAAACTCTACAACAAATGCCTTGCTACATCTTGCCTTCCATCTTGTTGGAAATCCTCTTCTGTAGTTCCTGTCTTTAAGAACTCTGGTGATCCTACTGATTTCCGAAATTATCACACCATTAGGTTTTTTTGAGGCTCTTTTTGACAAAGTATTAGACGCTCTTATCAACTCTGAATTCCTTAAGCATCTCACTTCACATGGCCTTCTTTCAGATAATCTATGTCTTTCGCTTCTCTCAGTCAACCAGCGATGTCATAACGTTTATTACTGAATTTATCTATCAAACTTTAGATAGAACGGCGAGGCCCGGGCTCTGGATTTAGATATCACGAAGGAGTTTTACATCACTTGGCGTGTTGTCCTTCTTAATTAGCTCAAGGTCAATAGTGTCTCTGAACATATATTTAACTTAATCCAATCGTCCTTAACAATTCGTGTAATGAAAGTCGGGTTGAACGGTCACGCTTTTACGTCTCATCCTTTTATTGTTGAAAGTTCTATTCTAATAGTTTCTTTTCTCGGAATTATTGCCTTATGGTTTCTTGCTTACGATCTTCAAAAATCTGCCACTTACGATCTTCAAAAATCTGCTGCTTACGATCTTCAAAAATCTGCCACTTACGATCTTCAAAAATCTGCTGCTTACGATCTTCAAATGTCTGCTGCTTACGATCTTCAAAAATCTGCCACTTACAATCTTCGAAAATCTGCCACTTACGATCTTGGAAAATTTAAATACAACGTCAGTTACTATCTTCTGTCTCCACGATCCCTGTTTTTTTTATTGTTCTTACTCTTCATTAAAGTATTCTCATTCTCTTTTAATCTCAGTCACCCCATTGCGTCTTAGTGGCTTTATCTTCTTACCTGGAGTGAAATTATTAAAAAAACAAAAACAAAAAAAAAACCAACTATAATCTAATCTACAATGTATGTTCGACACGTTAGGGTGGTGTTATGATTGACGAGCTAGTTTAGGTGACTATTATCATTGGGTGTCTCATGCTTGTGACATTGTACTAAACTCAATAAATTGCTACAAAATCTCGATAATTTAAGAAATGTCACGTGATCACATCTTCAACTTTTTATTGGCTAATCATTCTCAGGTCTGTTGGTTCGCTGACTACATTAAAACATTTTGGCCGGAAGCGAGTACAATTCACTAATATCCTGTTTCTGAGCATCACTTACCCAAGCAGTACATCCCTAATTTAGTGATTACGCCCTAACGTTTTTTGTTTTTTTTAAACGGGTACATTTTGTACTTGCACGCACAAAGCCCATTTACGGCATTTCAGCTTCGCCGGAGGAGGAAGAAATACCAACAAGACCGTAAAATGAAGACCTTTTAGACTATGTCTATCGAATTTGTTATCCAAAATGATTGCATCCAGTAGGGAATAATGATAAATGCTATTTGGGTGTTTCGTACGAAGAAATTCCTTGCCTTGCTTTCATTTGAGATCAGATATTAATGGTCCGCTCTTATCAAGGGAGAGAGCAGAAACTGTAATAAATAAATAAATATATATATAAATAAATAAATAAATAAGCAATAACTGTGGCCGTTTTCTTGTCTTGTCACCTGACTAGCATAAACGAGGTACATCGAATTGAAGCAACATTAAGGCAGAAATGTTATGGGGCTGGGTGGGAAGACCGAACGTCGGGTCACGTGATACATGGAGCACTTTAGGCGGGAAAAGTGTCTCGATCGGAACCGAAAGCGACCGTTGTTGTTGTGAGGAGACAGGAGCGGGAGATTTGAGTGTTCACTGCGTGTGGCGTGTCCTGTAATCCGTTCTGCAACTTCTTGTCACTCTGAGTCGACCACTAACACGTCGAAACGTCAAATCCTGACTCCAGTTCAAAATTCATATGGCATTTTTGAAAAGTGGTGTGCTTTTGATTCCATCTCTCACACCCTTTCTCTCTTACTCTCTCTTTCTCATTTTTACTCTCTTTTTCTCTCTCATTCTCTTTCTCTCTCTTCATCTGGACATAAGCACACATAAGTATATATTTATGAATGTATATAATTACACACACACACATACATATATATATATATGTATATATATGGAGAGAGATGTGTGTGCGTAGGTGCGTACTTACGCATTGATGAAGAAAAATTAACATGGATATTTTTAGACCGAAATATTTATGGTTTTATCTAATGGCATAACTGTCCATTTAATCTCTTTGTCTTTCTTTATTTGAGGCTTCAGACCCTTTTCTTCTATGTGTGGACATGTGGGCGTTTCTTTCTCCAAACCTGTCTGTTTCCCCCGCTCTCTCTCTCTCTCTCTATATATATATATATATATATATATATATATATATATATATATATATATATATATATATATATATATACCGGATGTAACAGCAAAATTGTCCAAATCATGTTGTAGAATAAAGAATAATTGTCCATTTCACAAAATATTTAATATCTAAAAAAGCGTAGGTTCGAATCCTACCGAAGAACAGATTTTCTCGAGTGTGCATCATGTAGAGGGAATAAATATAGTTTAAAATAAAACAGAACGTCTACTCCAGTACATGTATCCACTAAAAATAACCTTTGAAGTATATATATACATATATATTTTGAACAATAAAAAATATTAAAAAATTAAAATCATCAGACACACTGGGTTGTATATTAATATTCTTTCGTTTTTATTATTATTTCATTTAGATTCCTCGACTAGTTTCGGCCAACATGGCCATCATTGCTGGTAGCAGTGAAAATATATATATATATATATATATATATATATATGGGGTGTAACAGCAAAATTGCCCAAATCGTGTAACAGCATAATTATCCATCCCACAAAATGTTTAATAACTAAAAAATACACTAGACGAATTGAGTTTCATTTTTGCAGGTTTTGAGATAAGACGTTTAACCATCTTGACATCATTTGTCCTAAGAATCACTGAAGAACCCTTTGAGTTATTCATCTAAAAAGAGTGCAGATTAAAATTGTTTTTCGTCAGATCCACTGTCTTCTCAACTGAGCAATGGTGAGAAGAAAAAGATCATTCAAGTCTTCAGTAATGGTACCAACATTCAAACTCTCGCTTCCATCTTCAAAATGCATTCAAGAATCATCAAGAGAACGGTGAATATGTTTAAAAAAGAAGGAACAGTAGAGAGGGAAACTGAATCAGGAGGTCACTACAGGATGAGGGAACATTTCAACTTGGAGCTAAAGAGATCAATTAGAAAAGATTCATCTCAATTCATGAGAAGTTTGACAGGTGAAAGAGGAGTTTCAGCCATAACAGTTCAAAGAGCAGTGAAAATGACTTGAAAATGAAATCGTACGTGTAACATGTGAGGCACTTTGTTACTCCATAACAGAAAGTTGGAAAATGATCCTGGAATATATATATATATATATATATATATATATATATATATATATATATATATATATATATATATATATATATAATTTATTTCAATACTTTATAAGCTTCGCATCCTTAGCTCTTATTAATTATGAACATATTTTCGTTTATGATCGGTTTCAGCATGATTCTTCTGTTACGCTTGGTGAATAATTAATATTCTTATTGCTCAAAGTAGAGTCTAATAGTTTTATAAAAAACTTCAAGAATTCCAATAAGATATCTTTAATCATTTCTAAGAGAACAACGGTTTAACAAGTGGACAATTTTGCTGTTACACGATTTGTACAATTTTGCAGTTACACCAAGTATATATATGAGAAAAAAAAAAGCTGGAAATGCAACTGGAGTCTTTAAGAATATTTACAGCAACTTCACAGTTTTTAGTGTTCTATGGTTTTCAAAAGTTACACTGATATGGAATGAAACGTGGCTTTGCTATGTTTTGTCTTGTGTTCTCTCTCCCTCTCGCTCTTTCTCACTCTCTCTCACGCTCTCTCTCCTCTCCTCTCTCTCTCATGCTCTCTCTCCTCTCCCCACCCTCACTCTCTCTCTCTCTCTCTCTATATATATATATATATATATATATATATATATATATATATATAATAAAAATGTCATTTGAAGGTATGCTATATTAATGGGTAAAATGTTGAATATCAGCGGTAGAGCGCTTGGAAATCTAAAAAGCAGACATTAAGGTCAACACCGAACGTCGACAGCTTGTTCCATGTTTCAATATATGAATTAGACCGTGACAGTTCGCGTGGTGACCGTAGTGTGCATTTTCATTTTCATATATATATATATATATATATATATATATATATATATATATATATATATATATATATATATATATATATACGTACACTATATACAACGCTGATAATATAACATACTTTAGACAAAGTCAATGCTTTAAACTAAAAAACAAATATGATAACAAACCCCAAAAGAATTTAAATAAATAAAACAAAATTGGAATATTTAGATAGATAATTGGCATCTAGATACAAATAGAGAGATGACATTTGAGATAGATACATGTGTAATTAGCATATTGAGATAGCATTTTAGAGAGATATAGAAAGGAATAATTATTATATTGATATATATATATATATATAGAGAGAGAGAGAGAGAGAGGGACAGAGAGAGAGAGAGAGAGAGAGAGAGAGAAGAATTAGCATATTGAGATAGGCATATTTAGATAGATAATAGGCATTTAGATAGAAACATGAATAATTAACATATTCAGATAGATAGATAGATAGCATTTCAGATAGAGGAATAATTAGTATAATGAGATAGATAGAGAGAGGAATTAGTATATTGATATAAATAGATAGATAGCCATATTTAGATAGATAGCCATATTTAGATAGATAGGAAGGCATGATAATTGGCATATTTAGATAAGCATATTTAGGTAAGATAGATATATTTCTCTCTGTATCTTCCTATCTCAATAGGGTAATTATTCTCTCTCTCTCTCTCTATCTATCTATCTATCTCAATACGCTATCTATCTATCTATCTATCTATCTATCTATCTATCTATCTATCTATCTATCTATCCTCTGCTATGTTTACCTCTCTGAAGCAAGCTAATAATTCACTGTTCAAATTCTTCTGGACCTGTCTGGTGAATTTACTTGTCGGAGTTGAAGAGGCAGTCAGGCACATGGCTCCAGACAAGATTATTTGGCGTAGAAGAAGTCATTTTACATAATTCCTTACAAGAGGCCAGGCTTCTCTCTTCTACGAATAATGACAACCAAAAGGGAATTGCAAATACTTGTATGTATGGAGTTACCTAGCTAGATATGTATTTAAGTGCTTAGAAATTTAGTGCTGTATGCATGTAAACGTTAATCTTTTTTATATAGATAGATTATACATAAACACACACAGTGTAGGAATGTGTGTGTGGTGATAGATAGGACTACATTGAAATGCAGTTTATAAATGTGTGCAGGTTAAAAGATAACTAAAAAAATGAATGCCAAGCCCGTATATATATATATATATATATATATATATATATATATATATATATATATATATATATATATACATATATATATATATATATACATATATATATATATATATATATATATAGAGAGAGAGAGAGAGAGAGAGAGAGAGAGAGAGATATATACACACATACGTATATATATATATATCTATATATGTATTAGGTTGGTGCAAAAATAATGTCAAAATAATGTCGTTTTTCGACGTTAAGAATACGTCAAAAAACGACATTATTACGTCATTATTTTTGCACCAACCTAATATATAAATATAAATACACACACACACACACACACACCTGCGATTGTATTGGAAGATGATATATCCATCAGGCACATACACATGTTCTCTCTCTCTCTCTCTCACACACACACACACACATATATATATATATATATATATATAGAGAGAGAGAGAGAGAGAGCGGGAGAGATAGAGTGAGTGAGAGTGGGAAAGTTTAAATATATAGGTATGTAGATAGTTTTGCAAAAGTTTTAAGCTTTTTTTTAAAGTATTTTAAAGACTGAAACCTTTTGGCTTACCATATCTATCTATCTATCTATCTATCTATCTATCTATCTATCTATCTATCTATCTATCTATTTTCTTATATTAATCATTCTCTCTCCCTCTCTTTCTCTCTTTATGTATGTATGTATATATATATATATATATATATATATATATATATGATCCAATATTTATTTTCGTATGTAATTCATATTTTTATTTAAGTACCATATGTTTACAGGAACATCCACTGGAATTTATTGATCTGCAGTCGTGCATACACACACACACACACACACACACACGCATACACACACACATACACGAGTGTGTATGTTATGTATATACACGTGTGTGCTTAAAATACTAATGGAAACAAGATGGAACTGACGGCAAATGGCTCGTGGCACTGAAAATGGAGATAGATTTTGTGAGTAAAAATATGAAATAGAAAGAATGGCTTTATTTTTCGGGTCTTCAATTCGTATTGGTTGGAATATGTCAAAGAAAGCTCGTTGTAGGTATTGAGAGAGAGAGAGAGAGGGAGAGAGAGAGAAAGAGAGAGAGAGAGAAAATGAATGAATAGAAAAGGAGAACAAAATGAAAATAATGAGAAAATGGAAAGAATTAGAAGAGATCAGAGAAAAAAACAAAAATTACATTTGAAGATTATAAGAATTCCCTGGTATGCTTTCACGGGAAAATCGGTGGCAATCTCCAAAAATCTTGAAGCAAATAACCTCTACTAATTACTGTCAAACTGGCAACATATAGCACTGGGGTCACTGGCGCAATACGGTCTTAACCCTGCATTAGTTACCTCGGATTTCCGAAAATGGATAGTCTCCTAGTATCTGTCTCCGACGACAACTGAGCTCCAACTGCACCACACCATGTGCTAAAACGACAACACTGAGTTAGGAGACTAGTAGAATGGAGCAAAAGAGCACATTAAAAATTTGTGGGTAACAAAACACCACATGTGACTAACGCAAGTTTAAATAACATTCTTAAAAGTAGAGCACATTTGCATGAGTAAATATTTCTGGTTATCTATTTACTTTAATTTATTTTAAGGTTGCAGGCCTATGCATATCTATCTATCTATCTATCTATTACGTTTTTTTATCTATCTCTTACGCTTTTTTTATCTATCTATCTATCTATCTATCTATCTATCTATCTATCTATCTATCTATCTATCTATCTATCTATCTATCTATTACGTTTTATTATCTATCTATCTATCTATTACGTTTTATTATCTATTACAGTTCATTATCTATCTATCTATCTATCTATCTATCTATCTATTAGGTTTTATTATCTATTACAGTTCATTATCTATCTATCTATCTATTAGGTTTTATTATCTATTACAGTTTATTATCTATCTATCTATCTATCTATCTATCTATCTATCTATTACGATTTATTATCTATCTATCTATCTATCTATTACGTTTTATTATCTATTACAGTTTATCTATCTATCTATCTATCTATCTATCTATCTATCTATTACGATTTATTATCTATCTATCTATCTATCTATTACGTTTTATTATCTATTACAGTTTATCTATCTATCTATCTATCTATCTATCTATCTATCTATTACATTTTATTATCTATTACAGTTCATTATCTATCTATCTATCTATTAAGTTTTATTATCTATTACAGTTCATTATCTATCTATCTATCTATCTATCTATTACGTTTTATTATCTATTACAGTTAACTATCTATCTATCTATTACGTTTTATTATCTATTACAGTTTATCTATCTATCTATCTATCTATCTATCTATCTATCTATCTATCTATCTATCTATTACGTTTTATTATCTATTACAGTTTATTATCTATCTATTTATCAATCTACAACAAATGAAAGCATTCGTAAAGCATGCATTGGTGATCTTATCAAACGAATGCACGTAAAGTGATAAAAGAAAATAAAAATAAAAACAGAGAACCAATAAAGAAAGGAACGAATAGAAACACCAACAAAAAAAACTGTTGGTAAAGGAAACATAAGAAAAGACAAACGAGACGAAATCAGAGACACTTTATGTATGGAATTATAGACAGCGCTCAATGTTGAAATCGACTAAGACAGAGCAAACATTGTAACCACCGACACCGCACACAAAAGTGACTCGACTCAAATCATTTCTTGCAAGGTGGGGTCTGTCTCTATGTATCTGAAAATAAGAATATATGTAGAGAGATGGGGTATGGGTAATTTTTTAAGCGTAGCTTAGATGTGGCACAATGCCAAAATTATGTGGTACACAGTGCGGATCGAACTCACTACTCAGTCGTAATTGATCAAACGTGACAAGCTTGCTACAGAAATTTACATGTGCCTACCTTTGTTCATCAGGTCACATTTCTAGGTAACTGGAGATGTGACCTGATGAACCAAGAAAGATTTATTTTCTGGGGAAATAAATTATAGTCACAGAACCTTAAGGTTGTCTCTTTTTTAATTATTTAATTAATATTTATTCTGGTTACATTGAACTCTCTCGGTTACATCCTCATTGGAATTATCCACACGGATCATCAAAACCTTCATTACCTTATTATATATATATATATATATATATATATATATATATATATATATATATATATATATATATATATATATATATATATAAGAAAGAAAGAACTGTAAGAGATATAATCCAGTGTTCTTATTGATATTTTTTATTTTTATTTTTACAAAACAGTGCTCAATGTAAATTTACAGAGCATAAATATTATAAATTAACTGATTTAAAATATGGTTTTTCCACTATACAGTAATAACCATAACTTCAAATTTAATACATGAGAAACTATATATTATTAAGTTTATGAAAAATAAAAAATTTACTGAATCACAGAAATAGCTACTTTTGCTGTCATTGTCAAAATGTTTCCTTAAGTAATATTTAAAAATAAAATTTAAAAGTAAAATTAAAAAATGGGATCTGGTAATATACATACTTATATTTGATATGAAAAAATAATTTTGAATAATTTAAGTAATTCTATTATATTTACTTGTTTTAAAAAGAAATATGGTCTATTAGTAATTAAGAGTAAAAATATTTTAAAATTGTAGGTAAATAAAACGTATTCTAACCCCTAAAAACAGACGACATGCATTTAACGGATGTCAGAAGTCGTTGAAAAATGAAGCCCTTCCCTCCCTAAACTTAACCTCTTTTTCAAACGTAACTCATAATTGATCCAACAATAGTTAATAAAAATGAACACGCTACCGCCCCTGTCTGAATGATTTGATATATCTGTATCCTTGGAAACAGGAAATTATGAATTTATATGTGCTTTTAAAACTCAGTAAATTTAAAAATAAGTTATTCCAATATTAGCTTGAAGATGAAACGGAACTAATGCTTTTAATTTAGTTATATAATTAAATTTGAAGTTTTAGCTTCAGTTTTTGAAACATGGTTATTACTGTGTAGCGGAAAAACCATATGTTAAATCAGTTAATCTATAATATATATATATATATATATATATATATATATATATATATATATATATATATATATATATATATTATGAAATGGACAAAGTCCGACAATTAATTTAAGACATTTGTATGTTTATACATTCTTTTTATAGATACAAATATTTAAGTAAATGTAAACAGTATTGACAACCTTTACCGGAGGACACATATTTTCTGTGATAATTTCTCGGACATTCAGGCTGGTAAATGTTGTTAATACTGTTTAGTATAAACAGAACATTTACTTAAATATTTGTATCTATAAAAAAGAAAGCAAAAACATAAAAATGTCTTTATATATATATATATATATATATATATATATATATATATATATATATATATATATATATATATATATATATATATATATATGGATAGATAGATAGATAGATATATATATGTATGTGCGCGTGGTCGAGTGATTAGAACGTTCGCTTTCTGGCCATGAGACCCGGATTCGAATCTCACCACGGTTGATTTGTCAGGAAGAAGAATTCATTATCGGCCTGAAAGGGAACGATCCCAGCATGCGGCACCTTTAGAGAGTGCTTGAAAACCAGTAAACGGAACACTTAGGGGCCGTCGATAGCTGTACTAGCACAAAGTCACAAGTCATCGTGACCGAAGGTTTGTGTATTGGCGTTATTCAGATTTTTGTTCATTCTAGAAAACACGCTCTTTCCCAGAAACTGTAACTAAGGTCTGCTCAGCATAGTTGCAGTATAAACCACAGGTGGGCTCTGTGGGTGATGAACAAGCAGAAATGTGCCTGAGCGAGAGTCTGCAATAGGGATTCACTAGCCGCCCTAATAGACGGGTATTCTCGAATACGAGTGGCCAGCTATTATTATTATTATTATTGTTTTTATTTCCTTTGATTTCTGGCCTGTACACATTTCTTTAGGTTCTTAAGGTTAGAAATGGCATCATTTTTTCAACAGACATATTTTAAATAGACAAAGCCCTTCGCAAAATGTGGGCTGTACTTGTGAGAACAATTTTTTTTTGTATTTCTTTAAGGCATAGGCTTCCAAGAATCCCTTCAATTAGTCTATTGGAATCTTTTCCAACCAATTCTAGGGCTTTAACTACAACAGGTATTGTTGATGTTCCCATGCGCCACATTTTTGAGATTTCTATTTCAAGGTCCTTGTATTTTGACAGCTTTTTGAAAATCTTCAAAGATACATTGCAGTCAGCAGGGACTGCCATATCAATAAGGAGGTACATTTTTGTTTGTGGTCTTTAATAACAATATCTGGGCGGTTGGCTTTGATTGTTCTGCCAGTGTGTATTGTGCAGTCCCATAGAATTGTAACAGGTCCTATCTCCGTAACCGGGTCTGGGTGGTGTTCATACCAGTTTCTTTCAGTTTCCTTCCCGTAGAAGTTGCAAATTTTCCAGTGCAGATATTGGGCCACTCTGTCATGTCCGGTTTTATATTCAATGGGCGCCAACATCGTGCAACCTGATACAAGATGATCAATCGTTTCTGGATATTTATCACAGAATCTGCATTTTGGGCTGACACAATATTTTAGTATATGTGCTTGATAATTCCTAGTTAGTTGTTTGTGGTCTTAATAACAATATTATTATTATTATTATTATTATTATTATTATTATTATTATTATTATTATTATCATAATATCAAATCCGTAAATGGTAAGGATAATTAAAATAGGTCTTTTTTCATATAAAATATTAAAAAGATAGATCCATGAAGGGAGCTTAGTGTATAGAACAATATGATATAAAGCGGAAAAACTCAGTACATCTTTAAAGAGTTCTGTAATAATTTATTCCAGACAGGCAACTGCCTCATCAGACCGGTGTTGTGAAATGGTTTAAATCATCCAGATAATTTATTACAAATTACAAAAGGAAATGAATAAAAGATTTGCCCTAGAAAAATTCTTGAAGAGATAAGAGAAAGTGGGAAAAAAACAAAAAAAAAACAAAATGTGTCAAACCAATGAGCAGTTTTATATTCTCTCTACCAGCTCCGCTCATTGGGTTGACACAACATTTTTGTTTTTATCAAAAATTGTGAATAAACTGTTCAAAGTTCATAATTTTGTCCTGTTTTTGTTCAGGTATTCAGCCATTATGAAGAATCTAATGTTGTTAATCTGGTAGACAACATTTTCTTGGCTACATCCCAACATTTTCGAAACGCTACAGTTCATGTATTTTTGAAATTTTCGAATAATTTGGTGTACTTCCAAATCTAAATTGAGAATAAACTGTTTAAATAAACTGTCCATAGTTTGCATAATATACGTCAATAAAAAAATCAACATCTCTGTAGGTTGAAGTCTTTTCTACATACATACATACATACATACATACATACATATGTTGATAATATTATTGGTCAGTATATATATATATATATATATATATATATATATATATATATATATATATATATATATATATATATATATATATATATATATTTCCAAGTGGATAGAATCCAGGTAGAACTCAATCTTCAGGACAGAATAAGAATATAATATAAAAGGCATTCCATGGTTATAATTTATTATATTGGAATATAATACAAATTTTTAGTTCTGATGAATTGGATCGTGATTACGATTCCAATATAATAAATTATAACCATGGAATATTAATGTTTGAGCCTTTTATATTATATTATATTATATTATATTATATATATATATATATATAACAATATGTCTAATACCTGAAATTTTGATGCCATCTCGATTAGTACTTACACATCCTTTATTATAGCAAATTATCGAAATAATCCTGGAAAATAGTTAACAAGTTTAGCCGAAAGCGCTCGAAACCAAAAAACCCTTTACAAAATTCATTAAGTTCAGAGAAGATACTTGTACGTACGCAAGAAAAATATAACTAAAAAAAAGAGGGACTGTTACCAAATATATATATATATATATATATATATATATATATATATATATATATATATATATATATGTATGTATGTATGTATGTATATATATATGAGAAAAAGAAGGAAAGACAGAATGAAAGGAAAAGGGAGGATAGGAGGAATAGGATGAAGACAGAAGATGTATGGAGAAACAGTAGGAAAAAACTTGCCTTCAAGCACTCAACCTATTATTACTTTGCTGTCAGTCTATCTCCGCTTCACACACATGTCAAAGAGAAAAGGCAACAAAAGACTTGTCAGTCATTTTCAAAAATGTCCAGTCTACCACTTTTTGTGCATTCAATTCTGTCATGTTCGTTATGAATTCTGACTTAAATCTTGAGTGAAAGTCCCAATTGCAACGAACAAATCAAGCAAAGAACTTAAAACCTTAAGCCGCTATAGGTGGCGAGAAAAACGTATATTTCAAGATGGCCACCTAAATACGTCATCGTCTTTAAATTGCTTGGAGCTTTTAGCTCAGGGGAAAAAGAAAAATAGCATTTTACATGTCTACCATCAATTAATGCTTGACTGGCGAAGCTTAGGAATGCTATATTTGGTTAGTAATACGGAAAGTTCACTGGAAATGTGAGAGAAAATAAAATAAATAAAAAAAAACAGAAAAGGAAATTTCAAATTACTTTATACAAGATCACATAGCTTACATTTAGGACTGGCGAATTTATAGCTACACATTTTTTGACCAAAAGTTGAAAACCTGTTCATTTGGTCGACGTGTTAATCAACCTTTATGTGATAGATCACCTCACTTCCAACTAGACGGCGGCAGAACGGCCATTAATTTGAGAAGAAATATTTCAATCAATTAAAGAATTGATTCAAGAACATAATTATGCAATCGGTGGGTGGGGGAGTTCTTATTTTTACTTTTTTTTTTACAATTTTTTAATCCCGTGACCTGTAGGGTCGTAGGAGCAGCATGCGTACTGCAGCCACAGTAGAAGTGGTGTTTCTTGGGCAAGGTAGCCTGACGGAGCCCAACTCTCTCCAGGCCGCTTTTGAATTCAGAGTTTTTCCTTCTCCTAGACCGATTTCCATCCAAACCTATAGAACCCAGTCTGTCCTGCTATTTACTCGTAGCTGGGGGAGAGAAGATGAGGATTCCTACCTTTCACAAGGATATTAGAATGTAAGTAAATGTAATGGATTCAACCGGAATTCGAACTTGGCTCTCCGATTCCTCAATTCGAGGACGCTACACATTACTCCAACGCGTTGTTTTTACAATACAGAACCCTAAAAAAGTAAACTTTTCATTAAAAGAAAAAAGAGTCAGTATGATCTCTACCAGATGAAATTAGAAAAATTCAGTTAAATGCAGCTACCTGTGAGCAAAGGAATAGTAGATAGGTTTGCCTATCGTACGTTTCACACTCCTTTCCGCCCTTTTGAACAGTAGTACAGGTTATTTTCCCCTTGTTTCTTCTTCGATTCCGCGTCATTCTAAAGTCTAATTCAACTCTATACTTCCAACGTCTCCAACTGAAATTATGAATTTTTATTTAACATTGATTTACTTTTTCTTCCTCAATAGGAGTAGATAGGTTCGCCTATCGCCCGGTTCACACACCTTCCCGATTTTTTGAAGAACAGTAGAGGTTTATTCCTTGTTTCCTGTTTAGGATTGGGATACCGGTTCCTTCTCTTGTCAACTCAATACAATCTAACGTCTCCGCCTAAAGCTCTGAATTTTTATGCACTATTGATTTATGTTTTTTCCTGAATAGGAGTAAACAGGTTCGCCTATTACCCGGTTCGCTGTCCTCCACGGTTTTTTGAACAGCAGCAGAGACTTATCACTTGTTTCCTGTCCAGGATTGGGTTTCCGGTTCCCTCTAAAGCTTTTTCCTTCTCTTTCTTTAGGTAGTATCAGTGATAGGTTTGCTAAGCAGGTTTCTACCGCAGTTCGACATTGTTACTTTGCCGCTAACACACGTGTTGCTTTCTCTGCCAAGCCCCTGTTCTTCCGTCTATGCGTAACGATATTCACCCGCCACACCATAATAGTTCGTTAATTTATTCTTTTAAATGTAGTTGCGGTTCGCACTACATAAGGAGAACGACGCAAAGGCTAGATGTTACAATAAAACAACACGTTCTCGCGAAAATTCGTAACCTTAAGTACACTCCCTCGGATATTTTGACCAATATGTACAGTCATTTTGACCAATACGTACAGTCATTTTGACCAATACGTACAGTCATTTTGACCAATACGTATAGTCAAAATTGTGCTGTTAGTTTTAGTGTGGACTCTTTTACCATCCTTAGCAGGTCCCACTCTAATTACCTCCTAAAAGTATTGTAGGTCATCTATATTCTATCCTTAAAGCATTCTCTATGTAAACAGAAAGACTTTGTATTAGACCTCCAACAAATTACCATTTAAATATTTTTCTCTTCCCCGCAACACACTTTGTCCATTGTTCTTTTTTTTTTTATAATTTACTCTATTTACCTCGATTTAACTCAGTTGAGCGAGGTACGACACCGATTAGCTAGCCCTTTTTACATTTTTACTTTTTATTATCATCAGTGGTAATAATAAAACTATTTTTGTCTGTTTATGGCAGTTAGAAAATTTTGCAACACTAAACATATCTTTAAATATATATATATATATATATTGTTTTTAGTATATATACATATCGTAAAACATTTACATATATATATATAGTTTTTAGTATATATACATATCGCAAAACATTTACACACACACACATATATATATATATATGTATGTATCGTAAAGCAATTTTTTCTGAATGTTGTCTGAATTCCGTGTTCGCTGCTAGGTAATGTAATTTAATAATTGTACATTTGGCCAGTAATCCCTCTTTCATAAATAATTGTGTATATAAAATACGCATTTCTCCCCAAATACACAATATATACATACATACATATATATATTATATACACATTATTCTATAATTATAACATACCTTAAAACTATATTTTATCAGACACACACACATACCCACACACTCACACACAAAAACGCACATGCGCATATATATATATATATATATATATATATATATATATATATATATATATATATATATGCGTGTGTATTCACTCACACATTAAAGATTACCTGATGTGTATAGGGCGACAGATACAGCTTGCCAGGCATTGTCGCTGTGGTTTCCATATTAATTTGTAGATTTTTTGCACACGAACGCTGCTTAACAAGACAAATGGACGTGAAGTCTGCTTAACCAATGCAAAACACAAAAATTTAAAATACCAGAATTTTTCTCTTTCTTCCATTTTTTTTATATTTCATTCTCTCATGAAACTTTAATAAAAGTGATTTATAAACGTTTCTCATTTGTTTCTTATCGTATCCTCTCCTATCTATCTATCTATCTATCTATCTATCTATCTATCTATCTATCTATCTATCTATCTATCTATCTATTGTCATGGCTTGAAAACTGCGTATATATATATCTATCGATCCGTATATATGAGAACTTAATTTTCATTTGTTCTTTTTCAAAATGTGTGAAGTGGTTGTCGGAATTAAGTAGACGCATTTTATCACAAAATCTTTGACCTCAAAGTCAAAGGAAATTGTACAAAATTACCTGTAGTTTTCGATTCAGACCAACGTGAATACAGTTACAAATTGCGTCTACAAATTGTGAAAATGAGACTCGCGAGAAATTTCTGGAAAGACAGCTAAACATAAATTGATGCAAATCTGCTGCTTTCAAAAGATTTTGTCAATTTTCATTTTATTTTATTTCTTTTTAGTTTCTTTTTTTTAGTTTGCAAATAGTTTTTTTTTCATTCCTTAATTGTAGAGAAAAATACTAATCGTCTATCGTTGATCTTAGAATTTTCTAGATTGACTGCTTGGGGGTAAGGGTTCCTTTCAAAGCTTGGAAATAAAAGATTTCCGCTTCCTATTTAATAAGAAGGTCTGAAATTCTAAATTTGGCACCGATTTTGTTCTTCCATGCTTTTGTTAAGTTCTCTGATCAAAGTGATTGCTTCTTGCTATTTATTTTTCTCTTTTACAAAGTGCACGCACACCTATACACACGTACACGTACATAATTGTGCAAATGCACAATGGCCTGCAGACATGCACATACACCAGAAAGCGCATATGCACGTACATATCCACACGTTTGCCCGAAAGTGTACACACATATACACACAGAAAAGACGCTTACAGATAACAGATATACGTACACAAAGACAAGTATACACAAACACACATAAGTACAAGTACGTAAACACAAGTACACACACATATACGCGTCAGGTACCCACATACGTATACGCACATGCATACGTGTGCAGAAACGCGCATGCAACTGGACTCATGTACTATGTATGCAAACAAGGACACTTGCATAAATAAACACCGGCACACACACGTACGTTAACGAGAACAAACACACATGCAAGTACAGACATAGAGCACATACACAGACACGCGCGCACACACACAAGCACCCAGAGACACACGTATACTCACAGGCACATACAAGAGTGCATCTACGCACACAGAAGTGCTCACACATGGGTAAACGCGTAGACACACACACAGATACACACATACAGATTCACAGATGCACGAAAGGATATATACACGGACACATACACACGCACGTTTGCAAACTACAGCCGCAGAAGCACGAGCGGACACACGTACGCAAACACGCACACAAGGACACACATGCAAACACAAATTCACGCACATATACATAAAGGCACACATATACAAAGATATAAACGTGTACCTGTAACTATTCGAGTTTGATCCGAAGACGTAATGGAATAGCCGAAGATGAATTCCAGAAGCTAAGCAGACTATTAAGAGACAGGAAAAATTTGTTAGAAACAAAGAAAAGAGTAGAGAACAGTATACGTTATACCTGTTGTCTGTATGACAGGGAATACTGCACAATCTCCTCACAGATGAAGAAGAGACTTGAAGCAACAGGTGTGGTTCTACAGAAGGATGCTGAGGATATCATGGACCGAACATGTGAGCAACGACAGGGTTTTAGAGAAAAATGGAAACAAAATGGAAACATACTTAAAATCATAAAGAGGTAGTTGAAATTTCTGGGACACGTAATGAGGAAAGAGGGCTGGGAAAATCTGATACTCACAGGACAGCTTGAGGGAAATGGGAACAGAGAAAGGCAGCGCGTAACTTAGTTGATGGGATTGAGTAAATGGATGGCAGAACAGGGTTTGGGAGAAATAACAAAATTTATTATGAACTACTAGGTACGTAAAGTTGTGGAGGGCCATAATTGCTCACGTCCTGAATGGACACGGCACATAAAGAAGAAGATTACTACTGTATAATTAATTAAACCCAGCCGTCATGACTTTCTCTCAGTCTTTGTGATTTAGTTTAGATATATATTCACTACAGTTGCACCAAAAACATCGAACAGTATGCACAACATAATAATATAACATTAGACAGATATTTAAACACCCTCAATAGCAAAATTTAATACGTACAAAAACTGTAATTGTCGAAAAAACAGCACCTGTCCACAAAATCATAAATGTATGAATAAAGGCGTTATTTATAAGGCTAGCATTAAACATAATGGCGAGACTAAGTTTTATTTTGCTTCCACTGCAAACAACTGGAAGACACGGTATTACCATCATAAAATGAATCTTATCAATAAAAAGTATACAAATGCCACAGCACTCTCAAAATTTTGCTGTGAAATCAAAACAAAATCTCCAACAAAAACAACATTAACATTAGCAACATCTGCACCGAAAACCTCCAACAATATATAGCGTACCATAATATTAGGTTGGTACAAAAATAATGACGTAATAATGTCGTTTTTTGACGTATTTTTTAACGTCAAAAAAACGACATTATTACGTGATTATTTTTGCACCAACCTAATAATATAACATTAAACAAATAGTTAAACAAACTCAATAGCAACATTAATACAGACGAAATGTTCAGTTGACGAAAAAACAGTACCTGTTCACGAAATCATAAATGTATGAATAAAGGTGTTATTTATAAGAATAGCTTTAAAAATAAGTTTTATTTTGATTCCACTGCAAATCACTGGAGAACCCGGTATTACTATTTAATTAAAAGACACTTACCAATAAACAATATTCAAACGCTAGTCAGAATTTTACTAGGAAATCAAAACAAATAACTACACATCGGTAATAAATTTGAATTTTGTCGCCAAAGTTACACCCTTCTACAACGGTCAATTAATATGACCAATAATGATGAAAAAGGATGAAAAATGTTTTTTTTTTGCTCAAGATATGTTAATTTTTCTACATAATTTCCTTTTTCATCAATACACTTTATACAGTGTGATGTACATACGTATATACATACATACGTGTGCGTGTTGGTAGGTATGTATACATAGATATTCCTGTGAATAATCTCTCAACACATGCAGAGAGAGAGAGAAAGAGAGAGAGAGAGAGAGAAAGAGAGAGAGAGAGAAAGAGAGAGAGAGAGAGAAAGAGAGGGCGAGAGAGATTAGTGTTCCAAAAAACAAGAACTGTCACCCGGAACAGAAAGGAGGAATGAAGGTCTAAGAGTAAAGGGGCAGTTTAAAACGAAAATATAAATAGATGATATTAAGCTAAGCCAAATTAAACAAAACGAAGAATTCCGTTATTATTTCCGTCCTGGGTATGACGATAAACTACATCCGCGTCCTGGGTATGACGATAAACTAAATCCGCGTCCTGGGTATGACGATAAACTACATCCGCGTCGTGGGTATGACGATAAACTACGTCCAACAGCAAGGCCTCTGATCAGGAGGTTTTGAGGAGCGTGGAACCATCTCTTAATTGCTGATGTTTCCAGATCCACCCTGACCTGTGGTAGTAGCACCTGTCAGGGTCCCGGTACGGGAAAATAGTTAACCCCTAACTGGGGTCAACACTATGAAAGCGTAAAATAGGTTTTAATACCAGAAATACTTTGTAAAAAAGTTATTACCAGCAATAAGTTTTTTAAGAAAGGATTTTCCAGTCCGCTCGGTGGCAGTGGCCGGCAAACTGTAATCAACTATATTCGGACCCACAATTATACTTAACAGCCTCTAGAATAATTTGAAACATAACCGTTACAGCTCACCTAATAACCGTTACGATAATACAACAGACCTACTATCCATAATGCACCATTGACCAACATATATAAATTGTCGATTTAAAATGTCCTAAAGATTGCGATTAAGCATGAAACATTCTGACGCCGCTTGGTGTTGCTCTCAATGTTCGCTTTTTTATTTAAATAGGCTTTAGATCTGATATTGAACTCGTTAACTCATAAATATAACATACCATAAAACTATATTTTCATCATATATATATACAGTGTAACCAGGATATAAGAGACCCAGATATAAGAGAAACCCGGATATAAGATAGATTTTCTCTGGTCCCAAATTAGAGCCTGTACTTACCTAAAAAAATGTAGACAAAACCCGGATATAAGAGAAACCCGGATATAAGATACTTCTTCTCCGGTCCCGACAACTCTCTTATATTCAGGTTACACAGTATATATATATATATATATATATATATATATATATATATATGTATGAGAACCGGCTTCTTATACTCTGGCAGGAGCAACTTGTGGAAAGAAGACATGACACTTGGGCGGCACAATCCGTATACTTGGATGAGTTACACCACGGCGCTATATCGAGTATAGTTAGTTACATCTTCGTCACCGATGGTCCAGAGTGCATGACGCTTTCGTCGTATCGATCGGATCGGGTTCGATTCTCCATAGTGGATGCACAGTGCTGATTAGTCCAAAATAGGACGAAACGGTCGTCCAGTGGTTTCTGCATTCTGTTGAGACTCGATGAATTACTTTAATATATATATATATATATATATATGCGATAAAAAACCAAAGAAGCGATTAAGTTAAGCAACGTCGAGGCTGGTCAATACCTAGGTGTAAGCTTGGATGTGCGTGTAGTGGAATGGATAACGGCTCGGAATAAGAGTTTAGAGAGCCGCATTCTAAGTCCTGCTAGGTTCGTTAAATTCATTTAAATGTAAATAATTTTGGAAAGTTATGAATCCACCTCTTCTACCCCCAACTATGAGTTAATAAATAGGAATTGTATCAGTAAACCTTTATTATCACCCCCTGCAAATTCTTACCATCTAAAAATATTTTGGGCTTTAAATAAGCTGCAAAAGTTTGATAAGTCTGAAAAAAAAACAAAAAACAAATCAATGGAAAAAAAACAAAAAACCTAAAACGGTTCGGACTCCGATCAAAAATCGTGGCTCCTAGTTTCGCGCTAAAGCGATCTTCAGTCTTCAGACGATTAGTTACGTCTAAAGTTTGCTTTCGTGTGAAACGCGGATTCAAGATTTTAAATAAGAATCGCTGAGTGCTTTCTTGATGTTAGTTGTTACGATTTTGCCTCTGTCTCATTCTAGAGAAATTGGACACTATTGCTTTTTGTTTTGGTCAATTCCTTTTTTTTTCTCTTTTCTTTTTTGGAATGTTTCGTATTGTGATTGGTTTCTATATTTTACCTTTACCGATTGTATGTTTTTATCTATCTATCTATCTATCTATCTATCTATCTATCTATCTATCTATCTATCTATCTATCTAAGTCTTGTCATTAGCTATCTATGTATAAGACATACATTTGTAAGAAATGTTTATAAAAAATTACAAAACTTACATAATATATAAACCATCTAGAATACAGTATTTATCAGTTATCTTTTTTATAAATAACTATGAAAATAGTTATATTTATCCATAATTTTAGAAAAATATCAACGAACTATATTGAACAAGAAAATTTGGATAACCATATATTTTTCCGGGTATAAAATCATTCTTGTAAATAAACAATCTAATTAATTAATAGTATTTGATAACTTTGTTGTCAATTCTTACGAATAACGAATATTTACAAATTTACATTTTTTATTTCTCATATTGACTCACATTCAGTAACATCCTTGCGTCTTAGTGGCTTTATTGCCTTGCTTGGGGCGAAATGACTAAAAAACTTATGTTTGGGTTTTATTAAAATGCTAATCATCACTTTTTAAAGCAATGAACATTGCCGAGCGAGTCAAAATTGTATGCATTAATAGCAATGTTAAAGCAATTAATTACGTAATTATCTATCTATCTATCTATCTATCTATCTATCTATCTATCTATCTATCTATCTCAGTTCATATGTGTGTCTATCACAGTCTATTGTTATCTATCTATCTATCTATCTATCTATCTATCTATCTATCTATCTATCTATCTACGTGTATATATAAATATAAGAGCGTGTGTATTTATAAGAATGACACTGACATCAAAATCGAGTGGCGTCATTTTATTTCATGCTTGAACGCAATCTTCAGACCATGTGTGTTCGGATGTTAGTTGTTCAATGGAACATTGTATACATCAAAGATAACACAATAAACATCAAATACCTGGCCACACTGTCTATCTCTGATATTGAGCACTTTCACTCATAAATATAGCATACTTTAAAATTATATTTTTATCCTATCTATCTATCTATCTATCTATCTATCTATCTATCTATCTATCTATCTATATATTAGGTTGGTGCAAAAATAATTTCGTTTTCTCACATAGTAACATATGTTAGAAAACGAAATTATTTTTGCACCAACCTAATATATATATATATATATATATATATATATATATATATATATATATATACGCATTTTCATTCTTTATTTTAGGATATTACATCAAAAACATGTCAAGAAATGTTACACAATTGACCAGTTATTTACAATCGCCTGGAATATATATATATATATATATATATATATATATATATATATATATATATATATATATATGTTTGAATAAAAACAGACCACGTTAAGGTTCCATGTAATAAATTATTTCACCATATCCCCTTTAACAGGGCTCTGGATCATCAGACTTTACTTCCAAAAATTGAAATGAAAAATGAAAAATGAAAAGAAATTCACACATTTTTGACGGACCTCATCAAGTATACGTAAAATTAACGAAGTGAGGAAGTGAGGTGGGAAAGAGGATATGAATGTGTCATATGTAGCATTTCAAATTCTTATTTTTAATTTTTAACTCCAATGTGTCGGCTAGATGTTGTTCGAATTTATTGTGTCTAGTCTCAAGATATAGATGGCTAAGGAGTGGAGGCGTGGAGACCGACTTTAAAGGAAGAAGCTACACTACTTTCACGAGAACCGTCAAAAATGTGTGAATTTCTTTTCATTTTTCATTTCAATTTTTGGAAGTAAAGTCTGATGATCCAGAGCCCTGTTAAAGGGGTTATGATGAAATAATTTATTACATGGAACCATAACGTGGTCTGTTTTTATTCAAACATATCTGCTCTGAATTTTACATTCAGCTCTCCGGATATCATCCTCCTCGGGTCTACCCATACGGATTACCTAAGTTTGCATAAACTATATATATATATATATATATATATATATATATATATATATATATATATATTTGACTTTGACCTAATAAAAAATAGTCTTCCTAAATTATAATCGGGTATGATAAAATAAAATTAAAGAATGGATTAATGCTGATTAACCCTTTGAGCCCTGACCACCGATTTACCGGAGGTACAGAACAATGCCCATCCATCTGTTGAACAGCGGGCAAACACTTGTAACTATAGTTATATCTACCATGAAACATTACATACTAATTATTTGCGAATTTTAACCCAGGAACTCAGGCCGAAGGGTTAAGGAATATGACTACAAATAAATCTAACTTTAAATTATAAATGTATTAGGTTGGTGCAAAAATAAAGACGTAATAATGTCGTTTTTTGACGTTAAAAAATACGTCAAAAAACGATATTATTACGTCATTATTTTTGCACCAACCTAATATCTGAAGTTCGGCTAATTAAAGAGTTGTCTCCCCTTACGTGCAGTAATAAAAAAAAATTCTATAGATAAGAAATGACTCGATTTCGAGTTTAAGGGTTACAAATAAAAGCGGTTATAAATAAAAGATTTTTGTTATTTAAAAACAATTTCCTTTTTAAGGTTGAGCGAAGAATTTTTTTTCCCCTGTAAAAATGAATTATGTATGCTGGCAAGTGCCGTATTAAGATACCGGCTGAATTTTCACGCGTTTTACTTCGTCGTGTGAAACGAATCAGTAAACTGACATTGGAGTTAACGCGACTCAAGCATAATTATCGAATACGTGATAATTCCTAATGTGAGGTCGACACACCTCAACCATCAAATTGAAACTCCAATATATCGTCAACTATTTCTCCAAAGAATTTGGCCTGATTCGAATAATAAATATCGCTTTTTTGACTTCCTCGGGAACATTGAATAAAATAAAGCAAAAAGGTAAAAAAAAAAAAAAAATCCCTCCCCCACTAACAGGATGTGCGGGTGGTGTAATGGATTGCTGCCCAGAATAAGAAATCCGACAGCCTAGTTAGAATTACAGAATTATACAATTCAGTTCGCTATGAAATAAACGATAAAGGGTTGATAAGCCGTAAAACACAAATTTTAATTTAAATTGAATTTAAATAGAGAGAAAAGATGCCGAATGTTAAGAATGTATGCCGAATACATGAAAACAACAGAAATAAAACTTTTAAATAAACTTACAAAGAGAAATGTGTAAATTGGGTGAAGGGGTACATGAAAACTAATTTCTCAACAGTAATTTTAATGATGGATATAGAGCTACATTAGATGGACTTGATAACTGAGCTAAATATTGGATCCTTCATGGAAATCTCTATATATAAATCAGAAGATGTCTGTGTGTGTGTTTATCTGTTTGATACCTTTGCATTCGAGATCCATCCAACCGATTTTGACCAAACTTGGCACATACATTGTACAATGCAAGAGATAGGTTATTAGCGTAAAAATCGATAATTAAAAAAAAAAAAAAAATAATAATCGATAAAGTCGATCAAAACTTTTTTTCTGGGATTTTGTTCAAACTCTTTATGTAGGTTACTTACATGATGACGACCTCAACGATAACTCATTTTTATTTCTACACCATTGCGTTTAGCGAAAAACCGCGAAAAACGAAAAATCGATTTCAACAAAATTTTTAAACTAAAACTCCCTCAATTTTCAAGCAATCTAATACAAACTTCACTCAATTCTAGACAACAATAAGTTGACTGTTCAACAGTCATTTAACTTGATAATTGAGTATATCCATATAGTGAAAACCCGCGTAAATAGCGAAAAATGCCGATTGTTACTGGTTTCTTTCTTATTTTCGCTGACCTTTCAATCAATTTTCACCAGACTTAACAATAGCTTTATAAATGTATCCTCTTTTAAATCCCGGGAGGTACACTGACAAATTGAATTTCAAGAACTCCAAAATAATTGTGGTCTGAAGTGGGTCTTTAAGTTGCCTGTTTTTCCCCTTCATGTCCTTGGCTAACTTCGATTGAATAAATACAGACTACTTCTGTTATATCAGTAACTGCATTATTTCCAAATGTTTTTTATTGAAAGTACTTTAAAGTAATTGAAAAAGATAGACTCTGTTACATCTAAACATGATGCCGTTTTTACTTCATTCTAATATAATGCTTTTTCTGATCGACCAGCTAGGTATGGCTGCTAGTAAATAAAAAAATAGAATATAACCGGGTGATGCAGAGTAATATTTGGGGAGAGTATTGTAGGTTGCAAAATTAGGGTTCCTTCAGAATTGATGATTGGGGTCAAGATAATTGCAGAGACGTGGTGCAATTTTCTTTTTTAATTTTGGGTGTAGTACATGTCACAACGAAGAAGTTTGACATTCAGCGAAGTTAACGATTGCCCAGCTTGCCCAAAAATGATTTCAAGGACAATAGAATGGCCCCAAAGTCAATAGAAAACTTGTTGGCTATTATTAAAAGGGGTGTATATTTTTACGTTAGTTTCCAAACATCAAACTTTTTACATGTTCAACGTATTCTTCAGAACAATCTGGATGCATTATATGTCTGCATAATGAAATGGCTTTTAAGATTTAACTTTGACAAATGTGCTGTTATGCATCTAGGCAGATAAAATTCGAAATTTCAAGAAACTGTTGGTGAACATGCCATACATAATAATATCAAAGATAAAGTTTTGTGAATAATTGAGACCTCCAAAACTAAAGTGTTCAATTTACTGCAGCTATATTCAAAATATAATACAAATAACCTTTATCACAAAACATAAAAAAAAGATTTTGAAGCTTTATTTACCGAATGTTTGTCCTATCTTAGTCTATACTTTCCGTGTTTCGTTGCCTTACGCAGAGCGTGAAATACAATAGATTTATTGCTTGATTTGGTTTTACGGCTTATTAACCTTTTCGTAGGTAACTTAAAGCCAAAACAGATTCTGGGATTGTAAGAATATGTTTTGGCGGGTGAATACTGGATTAACAAATTTTAGAGATAATAATGTTTTTCAGATACAAGTCCTACTATTTAACCCATAGCTGGAAGGAGCAAAGTTGGATTCATTTCCTTCACAAAGATATTTACACGTAGATTAATATAAGGGAATCGACTGGAATTTCCGATTTCATATTTTGAGACGTTATCCATTACACCAGCCGTGCATCCAAGCTTACATTATATTACCGAGCGGTCTACAACAGTTAGAGAAATTGCGAAAACGTTTTACGAAAATGATTGTTGTAATTAAAAAGACACTTTTAAAAGCCTTGGCCTTTTCTTACTTTCGAAACTGAACGTCTTAGAATTGATTTAATATTGCTACTTTGAATAGGAAATTCAATTGATGACATACACCATTGTGCAAATTAGTTTCTTTTCTTTCACAATACGGTCAGTTTTAATCCCCCCTGGAGTGACAGTGTGTAATCCATTTCTATTTTGCCTCAGATTAGGTCATTTGCAGTAGTGTTCAGTAATATGAATCTATTTTCAGGGTGTATGATAATATTTTTTGCCTTGAAAAATATTGCGTCATCCGTGATTGCATCAGATTTTTAGGACACCCTGACACTATTGTTTCAACTGTCAATTAGTTGTTCTACGACCATTGTCTGAGATGGACGTTACTCCTAGGAGCGTACGAAAATTGTAACGCTGCAGAAACACACCGGCAAGCATTGGGTTATGTTTCATTGGAAAAATATGAAAAAAAAACAAACAAAAAAAAACAAAAACAAAAACAAAAACTAAATAATGACGGAATTATTCGTTTTGTTTCAATTAATTGGCACAGGGGTGTAGGTTTCGAGCTATATTTTACTACAAAACAGTAAAAATACATCTTAGTATATCCACTAAAACTTAAACCTCAGTTGTTTCGTTTGAACATAAGAAAATGTTTTTTTTTTTTTTGTTTTTTTTTTTTATCAAAACCGGTAGTTAATGATTGAATCATATTCAATGTTAAGACTATAGACGTCTTCAAAAAGGAAATTAAAATACATTTTGCTATACAGGGTGTAACAGCAAAATTGTCCAAATTGTGTAACAGCATAACTATCCATCCCACAATGTGTTTAATATCTAAAAAAACCACTAAACTAATTGAGTTTCTTTTTACAGGCTTTCTGATTCGACGTTTTACCATCTTGACACCATTTGCCGTAAGAATCACTGAAAACCCATTTGAGTTATTCAGCTAGAAAATGAACACGTTAAAATAGTTTGTATCAGTCCCACTGTCTTCCCAAATGAGCAATAGTCACAGGAAAAGATCAGTCAGCCCTTCACTAATGGTAACGACATTCATACTCTGCATTCAAGAACCATCAAGAGAACGGCGAATAAATTTTAAAAAGAGGAAACAATAAAGAGGAAAACTTGACCAGGAGGTCACAACAGGAAGAGAGATCATCATTTTAACTTAGAGCTAAAGATATCAATTAGAAAAGATCCAACTCAATTCATAAGACATTTGGCACGTGAGACAGGAGTTTCAGCAATGATAGCCCAAGGGGCAGTGAAAAAATAATTGTTAAAGGAAATCGCACGTGAAACTCCAGGACAGAAAGTTCGAATGTTAGAAAGGGCGAAGATAATCTTGAATAAGTTGGAAATTGATCCTAGAATATATATATATATATATATATATATATATATATATATGAGCTTTATATCGATCTTTGATGAGCTTCCAGTCCTTATCTATGATTAATAAATAATGAACATGTAATTTTCATTTATGATCGATTTCATCACGATTTTTCTGTGAAGCTTAGAGAGTAATTATACATTCTTATCGCTCAAAGTAGAGTCCAATAGCGTTATAAAAAACTTAGAGAATTGCAGTATGATATCTTAAATCATTTTCTAAGACACAACAAGCTTAATCTAAAAATTGGACAATTTTGCTGTTACACGATTTGAACAATTTTGCTATTACACCCGGAATATTGGCAGAGGGTAACTTGTAGAATTCGCCTCTTCAACTGTCTTAAAAGCTGGATTGTTCTTGTTTTCTCCTTGCTACTGGCGGTTTTTGTTATATTTTAAACCCCTTTTTATTTCCTCATTTTAGTCTAATGGATGTTGTTTTTTTTTATTGTTTGATTTGTTTTCTACGGCTTATCAAATCTTTTAGGTTATTTAAGAAAATGATTTTATATTGTAAGAATTTGTTTTGGTGATAATAATGATTGAGTAATTCTAGTCTTACTGGTAGGAATATGTGGTTTCATGCCTTTCCCAAGGGGGTTTACGCGTAAGTGAATATAACTCGGCTAACATTCACGAGCCATTATCCATTACATTATCCGCACATCCAAACTTACAGTACATAGTATTCACAAATGGTCACCCATCTGGGACTGAGCAGGCTCGATATTGCTTAACTACGGTGATCGTATAAGAACTGGTGTTTTAATGTGATATGGCCGTAAGGCATTAATGGATACTGAGTTTAATAATAATAAATAGTTGGAAGAAAAATATAAGAATGCAAAATAATATTCAAAGAATATCTCCGAGAAGCAAAAAATCTTTTGCAAATAATGTTGAAGATGAAATAGAAAAGTTACCAAACTCAAGTTTGAAAGACTAATGAAGATTATAGGATATCAATGAGCCTAGATTAACATGTCAGATAATAAAATGAGACTTTATTGAGGTATATGAAACATAAGAATATTAATTAGTATTTGAAGACGTATCATTTTAAATTAATAAGTACACCTTTGTGGAAATTAATTGGAACAAAATGAATAATTCTGTTATTATTTACATTTTTTTCGTTTTTTTTTTCCAAATGAAACATTACCCAGTGCACAAGTTACTACTTCGTATGTCTATTCTACAAAGTCATTCATTGCGGATTGACCATAGATTTTCGATTGGATTTAAATCAGAAGAGTTTCCGGGACAGTCTGTAGTACTTTGATTTGCTCATTGGTAAGACTTTCCAGTTTGTTCGGGCACCGTTACAATTTTCGAACGCTTCCCTGGAGTAACGTCCATTGCAGACAGTGACCGTAGGACAACTAATCGACAGTCGAGACAATAGTGTTTCGGCGTGATGAAAGTCTGATGAAATCACTGATGACGCATTATTTTTAAAAGCAAAACACATTTTATCATACGCCCAGAAAATACAATCTAAATTTAAGAATCTAATATTGCACACCTTTCAAATGACCTAATGTGAGGAAAAAATAGAAATCGATTACACCCTGTCACTCCAGGTTGTCTAAAGCTGACCGTAAGGTGAAAGGAAGGAAACTAAAGCGGTTGTTTCAATTAATTTGCCCAAGTATGTATATGGAACATATAATCAAATATATTTCTCTATACGATGCCTGATCAAAAATTATCGGACTGTGGCTATGTTAACGGAGCTAAAGTACGTAGAGAGAAGCTGTTTGGCACAGATTGGCTTTGTCCTTTGCTGCACATACAAACTAAGTTATAACATTCTCGCTCACTTCCATTGTTTATACCATTGCTAAAAAGGAAAGTGTGTAGAGTGTGGTAGTGTCACCACACCACTGAGGTTTCATCAGTGACCATTGCTTGTGCTTCGGTTTTTGACCAAGCAAACCATTCTCGAGTTCAGACAACCCAGATTTCGTCCCTTACAACTTTCTCCTTTTCAAAAATCAAATACCACTTGAAAGGAGCAAGATTTGAAGACGCCGAGGAAATCCAAGTGAATGCGATGAGGCAGCTGCTCGCTATCCCCCAAAAGGAGTTCCAGGAATGCTTCCATCATTGGAAACGACAATGGATAAATTGTGTGGCTTCAGAAGGGGACTGCTTCGAAGGAGATTAAATGTCTGATTGATAACTGTTGTAGTTTTCTTTTTATAGCACTAGTCCCGATATTTTTGATCAGACCTCGTCTCTTTTGAATTTATTTATAAATAAAAGAATATGTTACCCTTTGCATAAAGCCTAACACTCCTCAAATAATTTATTATCAATATTTATTAATCATGATTAACTGAAACACACACGGTATATTTCTCATGTAAATAATATATCCCCCTCTACCAAATTTTATCAAAATTGGTTAATAGCAATTTTATTGTGAAAACATTAAGTCATACATTGAAAGCTGATAATGGCGGGAGGGCTTAGAAAGAGTGTATATTTCCAGTTTTTTCCTATTATAGGTATTAGTATATCCATAATAGTTTCTTTATCCCGTGTCACATAGGGGCAGAATGTGTACTGCAGCCGCAGTAGAAGTCGTGTTTCTTGGGCAAGATAGCCTGACAGAGACCAACTCTCTCCAGGCCGGTTTTGAATTCAGAGTTTTTCCTTCTCCTAGACCGGTTGCCACTCAAGCTTATATATATATATATATATATATATATATATATATATAAAGAAATATAGTCTTAAGGTGTGCTATATTTATGGAATAAAGTGCTCAATATCAGAGATAGAGCGTGTGTAAATATAAAAGTGAACATAGAAGTCAACACTTAGAGGCGACAGTCTGTTTCATGCTATATACAATCGTCAGGCCACCTGACGATTGCATATAGCATGAAACAGACTGTCGCCTCTAAGTGTTGACTTCTATGTTTACTTACATATATATATATATATATATATATATATATATATATATATATATATATATTATCCCGTAAGCCGTAGGGTGGTAGGGGCAGCATGCATACTGGAGCCACAGTAGAAGTGGTGTTTCTCGGGCAAGATAGCCTGACAGAGCCGAAATCTCTCCAGGCCGGTTTTGAGTGCAGAGTTACCTTCTCCTAATTTCGACTTTTTTTTATGTCATCCCCTACTTTTCCCCTTTAAACGTTATTTACCGCCAATTAATTCAACAAGGTGTTTTCCATCTTGCATTCCTCTAATCTACGATCTTCAAAAATTTAAACCCAAGATTTGGTTGTCGTAGCTGGTTTCTATCTAGGTTCTACTGTCCTGCTATTTACTCATTATTGAGCAAGGAGAAGAAGAGGATTCATACCTTTCCCAATGGTATTAGCACGTAAGCGAATGCAATGGATCTGACTAGAATTCGAACTCGGCTCTCCGATTCTTCAATTCGAACCGCTACTCCATCGTACTTATCATATCCGTGATATACTAACACCTTAATACGACAAAAAGATGGAGTAGGATGGCGAAAAGAAAGCAATCATAAAACTTCATAGTTCTCAATTAGATTTTATATATCGCTATATCATACAAGAAATTACATATAAATACCTTTATTTATTTTCGTCCACCGGCTTATTAAAAAAAAATATGCGCTCTCCATTAGGATTCGAACCTCCGGTCCTTTCTATGTCACATCCGGTAATTTAGGATTTTTACATTTCCAGTCTCTAGCTGGTAGTAAAAAAAATAATTTCCCATTATGCAAGGTGATCACTAAGACGCAAGGGGTTACTGAGAGTGAAAAGAACATCGAGGTAAATAAAAGAACAGGATTTAATGAGACGTAAGATGACGAGTGACAGTTGCGTTTCAATTTTTGAAGATGGTAGATTAGAGGAACGCAAGAAGATGGATGAGATCTCCACCTGCTAGAATTGCGAGAAAAGAAACTGCTAGTACAGGACTAACATAGTACATCTATTAATCAGAGAAATCAAATAATGTGAGAATAGATTTTTATCACAGTCTGACTAGTGTTAATTTAGTGTAATTTCATGCCAGAAGTTTGGTAACGGGTTGAAAATAGGATCATGTTTGAGTAAGTGAATTCTGGAAGCTGACTAGTCGGACGCCTCAAATGGTCACACAAAGAAATCGAACTTATTTGTTGAATTAATTGGCGGTAAATAACGTTTAAAAAGGAAAAGTAGGGGAGGACATAAAACAAGTCGAAAATACCAATAAATTTGTAACTTTGAAAAAAATTCTAGGAATCTCATCTTTTTGAATACAAAGAAAAAGCTAAAAAAATAAAAAAATAAGCATTGAAAAAAGAAAAGAAAAGGTAGAAGATTCTTTTTGTAAAGGCGTGTGAAGAATTAGAATATGCAAATTAGAATCTAATTCTTTTCGGCAGTGAAGAACAGAAATCTAATTTCCGCTGTCATTTTTGGCGTGACATCGTCAGGCAGGACGGCCCGCGAAGCAATGTTTCAATATGAACTGAAACGTTCTTCCTTTATCGCCCCCGTTCGCATCGTCACACTTCACTCTAACCCTTGCTCTCCTCCACCTTACTCTCCCTACCTATTCACCTTGCTCTCCTCTATCTTACTCTCCTTACATATCCGCCTTACTCTTCTCCACACTTTCTCTCTGTCTTTGATATTAGCAAAGACAAAAATCGGCTCAGTCACCCATCAAGGTTGATTTCATTTTCGACTTCGTGCGCAGTAAATTTGCAAAAGATTGCTTCCTAACGAGTGTCGAGAGACTGTTTGCGCATCCATTTTTTTTTCTTATTTCCGCCTGTTTTCTTTTTTTTTCTTTTCGTCCCTCTATCTGAGAGTATTTTCCTTATTGTTTTGCATGTATTACTTTTTTATGTTTTGTTTTGTATATATTTTGTTTTGCATATATTTCTTCTTTTTCTTTTCTCTTCGCACCTTTTTCTTTTTTTTTCGTTTTTTTTTCTTTTTTTTCGTTTTTTTTTTTTTTTTTTTTTTTTTTTCCCCTAAGCTGTTCTTTTTTGTTCACATATTTTTTTCTCATTTTTTCTTTCTTTGAATATTTGTCTTTGCATTGTTCCTTGTTTTTCTTTGCGCCTTTATTTTGCCTTCCTTTCTTGGGGGGGGGGGATTTTTTTCTTTTTTTTTGCATTGTCTTTCTTCATTTTAATTCTTAGCGTTTTTTTCCTTCGTTATCTTTTCTTTCATTTTTCTTTTTCTTTGAGCCTTTTTCTTCTTTTTCATTTTGTTCAAATATTTTCCATTTTCTTATTCTTTTTTTTTTTACATTTTTCTTTCCTCACATATTTTCTTTCTTCCTTATCGTTCTTTATTTTCTGATACAACTTCTTTCTTTTATTCAAAATTTTCTTTATTTTGTTTGAATCTCTTTCTTTTTCTTTTTCTTATTTTCTCGCAAATCCGTTTTTTTCTTTCTTCATTGTTTTGCCTTCGCGACATTTTCCTGCCATTCTTCCTTTTTCAGCTTTCTTTCACTCTTTAACTTTCTCTCCTTGTAACATTCTCCAACGTTCTTGTTTTTTTTTTAACTGGACTCACACTTTCTTTCTTTCTTTCTTTCTTTCTTTCTTTCTTTCTTTCTTTCTTTCTTTCTTTCTTACACTAACCTACTTTCTTATTTTTCTTTCTTTCTCTCATTGTTTTCCTTTTTAACATTATATTTGTCCGAACTTTTTTTCCGGACACATTTTTCTTTATTTTTCCAGCAATTACGATCTTTTCTTTCTTTCTTTCTTTCTTTCTTTCTTTCTTTCTTTCTTTCTTAGACTTGCACACATTCTTTAGACTTTCTTCTTTTCTTTCATTCTCGCTTCATATCTATTACATTTTTATTCCATTCTTTCTTTCTTTCTTTCTTTCTTTCTTTCTTTCTTTCTTTCTTTCTTTTAGAGTTGCTGCCGTTCTATCTCTTTTTCTGTTATTCTTTCTTCCTAGTTTCCTATCTGTTTCAGTTTTCTATTCCATCTTTCTTTCTTTCTTTCTTTCTTTCTTTCTTTTCTGAATACTTTTTTTTAGTATGAATCGTGCTGCCCTTTTTTGCTGGAGTTTATTCATTTCATATTAAGCTTTCGTTTTCTTTCTTCCGTTCTTTCTTCTTGAACTTATTTTATTTGATTTCTTTTATTCTGTCGTTGCTCACGCAACCCCTAACACCTCCACCGAGTATCTCCCACTCATCACCTTACGACTTCCCATTCTGCCAATGGCGAAATGACGAGATTCTTTGAGCTCTGCATCTCAGAGACTCGCAGACTTCTTCTGTCTGTGATGTGCCCGGGATAATAGAAGTTAACTGGCTGTCTACCCAAATTTTCACCTGGGCACCTGATATGAACGCGGCACTGTGGGTCCCTCTTAGATGAACATTCGTCTGTACAGGGACAAACGAACCGTATGTGTGTTTCTCTGTGTTTCTGTGTGTGTGTATAAAAGAGGAAGAGAAGGAAAGAAAGAGAGGAGAGAGAGGGAGAGAAAGAGTAAGACCAGGCTATAGAGATTGCAAACGAGCGAGAGATAGATAGATAGATAGAGAGAGAGAGAGAGAGAGAGAGGGGGGGAGAGAAAGACTAGTTAGCAGACATTTCAAGAGAGAGAAACAGAGACAAAGACAAACAGAGAGAGAGAGAGGAAATAGAAGAAAGGAAAAGAGAAAGAAAGACCAGACAATAGACATTTCAAAAGAGCAAGAGAGAGAGAGAGAGAGAGGGGGGGAGAAAGAGAAAAAGGAGAGAGAAAGCCCAGCAAAAGAGGAATGGAGAGAGATAGATAGAAAGAGAGAGAGAGAAGGAAAGAGAGATAAAAAATAGAGATACTAAGCAGTAGATGTTGAAAAAATCAGGATAGATAGATAGACAGACACATAGATAGAGACAGAGAAAGAAAGAAAAGTGAAAAGAGAAAGAAAGATGAGGCGGTAAACTTTCCAAGAGAAAGATATATATATAGAGAGAGGATGTGGAGAGAGATGGTGAAACAGAGAGGAGAAAAAAGAGATCGAAAGACTAGACTTTCAAAAGAGCAAGTGAGAGAGAGACTGAGAAAGAGTGAAGAAGAAAAAGAGAGAATAAAACGTGGCGGCAGGTATTGCAAGCTAAATAAACGTATAGTGTATGTTTGTCGTCAAGTAAGTGTAGCAGCCGTTGTTCGTGTGTATGTGCTTGGAAACATAGGAGTGAGAATAAGAGAATAAGAGGATAAAAGATTAAGGGAATAAAAGAATAAGAGAATAAGAATTCGCATTAGACGTTTGCTAATTTTAACTGCATCTACTGGAGAGGTTGGTTTATGTTGGAGTGTTTGGTTGGAAAGCAATTTAGTGCACTTGAAAAATCTGAAGTAGTCATGTGAAATAAAAGAAAGAAAGAGAAAGCCATTCAACACTTCTTCCATTGTCGAAGTTATATGAGCAGTTTACTGATGTCATCAGTCACGTGTAACAAAGGCTTACGAAGTGTTGTCCCAAAACGAGGGAAACTTTCGTCACGATATAGCTTCTACAAAAAATAAAAAAAATAAAAAAATAAAATAAAATAAAATCGATAAAAATGACATTCTTTATTTCCTGGTGAAGTGGTTTCCAGAGGTGTATTAAATGGTTTGCAAGACGCTGGAAAACTTTGAAGTAGAAAAAAAAAAATGATCAAATACCCCTTAATTTTCAGTAAAATCTCATGTTTAATCTTAAATATAATCTCCCGTTCTTGTACAAAGACAGCTAACGCCCCTATGACGTCGAAATACGGGTTCGCATCCATCCGTACACTGAAATCAACCAATGTCGAAACTGGTCAAGGTTAATTTGCAGTGTAACACCCGCCCGCAGTTTGAATTAAAATTTTCCCAAATACTTACATTTATGTGTAATTGTACACGCTCCATTCGAATCTGGCTTGATAAATTTGATAAAATCTACCGTTTTGGAGTTATCGACAGTGAAATTTGGGATTCAGTCGCGACGTTGCCGGCAGCCATTACTCGCGTTGTTTGCATACATTCGTTGCAGAAAGCTAAACGCGGAAGACTACAGAAAACTAAGCTCGGCATTGATCTTTCTTGTCTTAATTTGCCTCAATGACTGCGCACGAGAACTATTTGCGTAGACACGCTCAGTTTGCGCAATGATGCCTACACCGATAGCTATTCTGCAACGAATGTATACAAACAACGCCAGTAATAGCTGCCAAACTTTCACTGTCGATAACTCCAAAACGGTAGATTTATCAAATTTATCAAGCCAGATTTGAATCGAGCATGTACAATTACACATAAATGTAAGTATTTTGGAAATTTTTAATGCGAACTGACTGAGGGTGTTACACTGCACATTAACCCCAGGTCAGTACCTAATTGGGTGACCACTTGGGAGTATCAGGTGCTTTAATGGATAATTTTGATTTATTATTCGCAGATATCATAATTATTATATAGCAACAAGTAATCCTCGCATTTCTTATCCTGTTTCAATGCTGATGTTATTCTCTTTTCAATATTTGCAACATACAAACATACAAAATTCGGATCATAATTATCGGTGTGAGCGGAAGTGAAGACATGTTATTAAATTGCAAGTGATCTATTCTTCATGTTTGTAGACACTTTTACGGCCTCGCTCTAATGATAATCACGCTAAGGATGTACCATTTTGTATTATGGTAACAATGAAACATGTTCACAAACAGTGATTTTTAAATTTTATATTATAGATTGTGAGATTTTTCCTGACAAATTAAAAAAAAGAGAAGGCTTTCATCAGGAATTGATCCCTAACTCCCTTAATAAAATGTAGCAAACAAAAACTTATAAAATAACGTGTCTGTTAACATTCATAATTTGGTTGGATTGATTTCAGTTTGAGACCAAATATGTTAGCTTTATCTCTGATATTGAGCGCTTTCTAATAAGTATATATAAATAATAATAATATATATAATATATTACACATATATATTTATATACACACACTTTTCACGAACACACACAAAGATCAAATTGAAAACTATATACATATATCTATCTATCTATCTATCTATCTATCTATCTATATATATATATATATATATATATATATATATATATATATATATATATAGTTTTCAGTTTGATCTATTTACAGCGGAAGAGTGATATGTATTGGAGATAGTGTATTTATATATATTGGTCTGAAATTTTCACGTACGGGTGAAACTGCCATTCACCATACGCTATTGATTCCTATATCCACACTAGCTGTCTGCGAACATGACAGGAATTAAATTGTTATACCTCATATATATGTAGCATTTGTTGGTATGTCTGTAGAAAAGTAAGAAAGATCACGGAGTCAAGTGACCGAACTTTGCGTTAGAGAGCACCTCATTGTGGTGTAATAAATGGCTAACATGCTTGTCTTTTGGATCCGTTACTACCGAGTAGAGAGTTTGAGCCTCATACTTGTTTCTTTGTGTTAATCTAAGCGCCTCGGTGTTAAATAATCGCTTGCAGGTTAGTCTGATTGAGCATTACTACTGAGTAGTATATCTGATCCACACTAGGTGCCTCGTACTTATGGCCTTGTTCCATACAAGCGCTTCAGGCTTAAGAAATAACGTAGAAGTCTATTACTACCAAAAAGTGAGTTCAATCCTGACTAGGTGCTCCATACTTTTGTCCATTGCCCAACTAAGGTTAATGAATAACATCGAACATCTTAGGATTAAGTAATAACGTATTAGCCGGATTAACAGTTACTACTGAGTAGTGAATTCAATCCTAAATTGTCGCCCCGTAATCGTGGCCCTGTTTTCCAACCAAGTTAAGCTTAGTAAATAATACTTTACACCTCAGAGTAAAGTAATGGTTAACGTGCTAGTCTGGTTGACCATTACTACTGAGTTTGATCCTCATTATGTGCTTTATGCCAAACTAAACTAAGCTTAATAATAAGTGGTGTTGTTTGTATGTATCTGCCTTGTTTTATTTTGCTAGTGTTCAAAATAGAGCTTCTTATCCCAAAATATATTTTGAATTTGACGATGTCATATTTTATTATAACTTTTAAATCCCATACTCAGCCTCGAGCTTAAAAAGAACTTTTTGTCTCCCTGGCGACTGGTAATTTCAGATAAGGCCCGCCATAATCACCCAATGGCGGGAATTAAACCTTTAGTTAAGCGTCTCAAAGACTTTTATGGCGACTGACTGACATTGTGCAGGCAGCATTCAGAAAGCAATTGGCAAGGAAATATGGAGCCAGAGCGAACTTGGGGAGGGGGTGATGGAGAAAACTGAAAAAGACGAAAAAAAGAGTTATAGGATCAAACTTTGAGCAGAAAATAGCAACGTATTGCCGTCTTTCTTCTTTTTTGTTTTCTCTTTCGTATTTTCTTCTTTTTTTTTCCTCATTACTTCTCTCTCTTTTCTTTTACGTTTTCCTATTCCTTACCCTTTTTCTTCCATATTCAAAACCCTTTGACTCCTTTTTTTTCCTACTCTTTTTTCCCCTTTTACTTTTGTTTCGCTTCTCCGTTCGTTTTTGACTCCCTTTTCTGTCTGTGAGTCTTTCTCCCTATTCTCTGTTCTCTTTAAGTCAAAGCTTTTTTCCCCCCGTTCTCGAGCAAACAGGGCCACATTTTTGTTTCTCATATCTGTACGGTCTAAATTGGCGCGGGTTGCCTGAGATGAATTAAGATGTAGAAATGGGTCTCCCAAAAAGGTTACGTGTTCGTTAGTCGGAGACGAAATCAATTATAATTCTCGCACCTTTCATTGGAACTTAAGATCTGCGTACAGAAGAAAGAAAACGAGAGAAAAACAATCAAGCAAGGACGGAAGAATCGAATGGACGGACTTAAAGAAAGAAAGACAAATTAAGAGAAAAAAATGAACAGAAAAAGGGTAAATTAAAGAAGAAATGCCGTGTTAAAGAAAGGTGGAGATTTATTATACTGTATCATTTTCTAACGGGAATTTTATCGATTTTTTTGTTGTTGTCTTAGATCAGTCATGGGCAAATTGTAACCAGCGGGTCATATGTGGCCCGTTTGGACTTCTGAATGGCAGAATTTAATGAGAAAAATAACGTTTATTAAAATTTTGTGTTTTGTTTCATTCTCACTTGTTCACTCACATTCTCTCTTACGCAGATAAATTGAGAGAAGCTGATGTCAAAGGGAAATAACTATTAAATGCCTGAGTAATCGCCCTTACTTTTTAATGCTTGTTGGGTTATAGGAACAGCTCGATGATACCACATACATAACGATGAATATGTTTCTTGAATTTAAGATAACGTTCTCAACATTTTAAACCATTGGCGATTTTCATATAGGAAAATCATACGTGTAAAAATATTTTGTTTTAGAAACGAAAAACGTTCATATTATTTTCTTTTCTCTACTAAAGAATTTTTTCTTTTAAAAAGATATTTTGTTGTATTTTCAAATGAATAAATAAGAAACAAGTCAAAAAGTCATCAGTGATAATACTATACGAAATCCTGAGTTTTTAAATTGGATGAATAATCTTTTCTTCAAATAAAAAATATCAACTTTTTCCCCATTTCTAAGTCAGATGCTTACTTGTATGATCTTCTGTACGGAAAATTTTAATTTCCCGCTTTTTTTTTTATCCCGTGAATCTTAGGGTTGTGGGGGGCAGCATGTGTACTGTGGTGTTTTTAGGACAAGACAACCTGACGGAGTCCAGTGCTCTCCAGCCCGGTTTTGGTTCTTCTAGACCCAAGGTTATAGAACCCGGCTTTGCTACTTACCCATAGCTGTGAGGAGGTGGGGAGAGAAGAAAAGGATTCGACTGGAATTCTTGCTGCTATCCATTACTCCTCCGTGCCTCGTAATACTGAATATTATTAGTTTAACCAAATATTGAATATTATTAGTTTAACCAAATATTGAATATTATTATCTGACCTGCTATTTACCCATAGCTGGGAGGGAGAAGAAAAGGATTCATACCTTTCTCAAGGGTATTAGCACGTAAGTGAATATTATTATTTTTCTCAAATATCAAATATTATTAGTTTTACCAAATACTAAGTATTATTATTTTAACTAAATATTGAATATTATTAATTTTACCAAATATTGAATATTATTAGTTTAACCAAATATTGAATATTATTATTTTTCTCAAATATTGAATATTTTTTTAGTTTTACCAAATATTGAATATTATTAGTTTAACACAATGTTGTATATTATTAGTTCAACCAAATATTGTATGCTGTTAGTTTAACCAAATACTAAATATTATTATTTTTCTCAAATACTGTAGGCGTCTCGGTGTACAAATCTGTGTTCAGTAATCAACTTGATCACATATAATAGAATGCTTCTTGTTAGCATCACTAAGCCACGTTCGATCCTAGATTAAAACCATGATTTTAGATACTGATTTCCAAGAAAGCAACTTGCATTCTCCTAACCCTTGTTTGTTTCTGTGGTTGAGGAAGCCGAACTTGGGAGAATATCTCTTCATAATTGTACAAATATCTGAAAGAGTCCCCTTATCTTGTAAGTCTACGTTTGGCAAACAGACGTGAGTTTGTTTCCGGAACTGTTGGTATAGATTAGCATTTATGTCTATCTGGTTGTGAAAAATTACAGGAGGCCTACTTTTTTATCTACTGCTTTCATTTTTCATTTGATTAATTAACGATAGGAAAGAAAAGGCGGGAAATGTGAAAAGGCCGCGTCTGCGAGCCGTTTTCATTTGGTGCGATGTTGAGAGGAAAAATATCAACTCACTAACAAGGATCGACAGATGAGCGAACAAGATACGAACATTGAAGAAAAAATTCTTCAAACACTTCAAGATGAAAAATATAGCAGTAAGATAAAGTGCTCCAATATATATATATATATATATATATATATATATATATATATATATATATATATATATAATTCAATTCAAGCACTTTATCTTATGGTTATCTATCTATCTATCTATCTATCTATCTATCTATCTATCTATATTTAAACAAATTCTATTAAAATACAACTGACAAGATCTGTCGGTTTTCCTTTTTATTACATTTTCCCAATTTTAGCATAAATTGTTGTACACCAGATCAACATTGTAGATGTTTAAATGCTAGATATTATCCTGTAGAACGTACGCGATGAACTTGAACTAAAGGGTTGCTGTAAAATGAATAAGGAGTGTGATATTGAATGAAAGATGAAGTAGTGGGAAGGGCTAAAGATTTTGGTACTCAGTGAAGTAACCACACCTTGGATAAACTGGCCAAAGTAAAGTGTGTATATATATATATATATATATATATATATATATATATATATATATATACTAATTAGTACATGCACTAGTACCTATGTTTTGGTGTGTGACTTAAGTTTTGCTGAATTACAGCTCGTCGGGCACAAGGTCTATGTTGGTAAAAACCCGCTTTTAGCAACAAAACCTTGTGTCCTACGAGCTGTAATTCAGTGAAACTTAAGTAGCATACCTAAACGTAGGTATAAGAATATGTACTAATTAATATATATCTTTACTCTGTCTAACTACATCGAGCACTGTTACATTTAGACCTCATGTATAAATTTCGTGTCTATTTCTCTGCTTGTCCGCGTATATCTGGTCGTTTGATATATATATCCCTATAACTATATATATATATATATATATATATATATATATATATATATATATATATATATATATATATATGTGTGTGTGTGTGTGTGTGTGTGTTTGTGTGTGTGCATGCATGCGTGTGTGTGAGTGTGTGCGTGTTTGGTCAGTAATTTTTAATTTATACAAAAGTTTTGACGTTAGGATTTAATTTTTTATTTTATTTCATAACATTTCTCTTAATAATGGAAGTCAAAAAATCTCAAATATTGAACAAATTTATAATTGAATTTCAACCGAAAACCAAATGGACCGGACCGAAATATATATATATATATATATATATATATATATGAGGAAAATGACATAAATTTTAATATATCAAGAACAATTTTAGTCTGGCGTGTTTTGTCCTTTATGGCTTCATCGGATTAAAGTGATTTTTATGTTGATGCGATTACCCATGCGCACGACGGAAAAGGGACGCTGAGACTTATCAATTAAAAGTCCCCATTCCTTCGTGCGCATGTGCAGTCGCATCAACATAAACAACACTTTAGTAAGATGAAGTCATAAAGGATGAAGCGCGTCACGCTAAAGCATTTTCCAGTTTGTCAGAATTTTCTCACTAAAATGCACACACACACACACACACACACACACACATATATATATATATATATATGGGTGTGTAAGAGTGCGGTAGTTTAATGGACAGCGGCTCGATTTGAAAGATTGGAGAGCCATGCTTGAATTCCAAGAAAGTTCGTTTCATTCACTTACGAGAAAACATCGCCGGCAAACGATCCATCAAATCTACTCCAGCTATGGGCTGAATAGTAGGACAAACTTGGATCTTAAGCCTTGTTTTCAGCCAGTCTAGAAGAAGTACAACTCAGAATTCAAAACTTGAGGGTGAGGTAGTTTGGGCACCTCGTGGTACACTATGTGCGTTAGCTCTTTCTAAAGTGTGGATGGTTCTGTCTGTGGATGACAATATACATATATTTGTATCTATAAAAAGAACGTATAAACATAAAAAATGTCTTAAAATAATTGTCGAACTTTGTCCATTTCATAATGTGTGACGTCATTTGTTTACATCGAGCAGATATGAAAGTACGGGAGAAAATCACGGAGAATTGCAGTTTAAAAACAGTAAAATCGACCTTGCTAACCAAAACGCTCAATCGGCTATATGACGGTTCCGTATAGGATACAGGTTTGAATTCTTGTCGGAGGACACATATTTTCTATGAAAATTTCTCGGACATTCAGGCCGGTAAATGTTGTTAATACTGTTTATTATAAACAGAGCATTTGCTTAAATATTTGTATCTATAAAAAGAACGTATAAACATAATATATATATATATATATATATATATATATATATATATATATATATATATATATGGTATGTGTGTGGGTATAATAATTCAATATCAACGAGGATAACTTTTCTTTAAAGATAACAAATAGATTCTTGGTTCTTGTGGCTAAAGATCGTTATTTATCGAAAAGAAAGCACATCTCACATATTATCGTTCTCCTGTTGTGTAAATGTCTAAGCAGATTACAGATCTTGATTCCATCTAATGCTGTTAATCTTGAGAATGTCATTCTTTGCATTTAAGCTTGCTCTTGTCATATACATTAGTGGGTTTGTTGGCAAGAAAGTGTTAACACAAGTTCAGACTCAACTTCTCCACGTACTCTCCAGGAATCCCAGGGAATATAGTGTCCGGAATGTTTAGTAGAGGGTCAATTAGAATGAATGAAGTGAGCACCCTTCGATGCACGGAATGCTCTTCTTGAGATTCACGGCTTGTGAATATTATTGTTCATCTTGTTCAGGCCCAATAGCCACTCAAGCTAGAGGGTTACTTAAAGAGATTGTTGTAAGGGCGTAAAAGAAGAATTTATGGGAGAGATAACGGTTGACTCAAGATTTGAAGAGGTTAAGATTGTAATGAGCAGGGATTCATTTTTTTTAAAATTAAGATTTATCAACCCATTGTGGGTTATTTAAAATCGAATCATATTTTGGAGGTTGCTTGAAGTACCCGGTTTTCTCAAGAAGTTCCCCATCTAAGTACTGACCGGATTCGACACTGCTTAACTTCGGTGATCAAACGAGTACCTGTGTTGTCAGCGTGATTTGACCGTAAGGGCGTGGTGATCCGGGATACATCCTCTTGGTATTCTGTTGCATGAATTAACAATTCTGAGAAAGAATCTTCCTTACCAATGGAATATGACAGGAATGAGGATGAATCGATTCTACGTACGTGACATGGCGGGTTTTAGCTGTGGAGGTCCGAGGAATGTAGCCCGTCTGAACATTTGCCATGGAAATATCCATATAGGTTTGAAAGGCTTGCAACGTTGCTTCTATGGAAAATGTTCTGTAGGTTTGAAAGATCATGGAAACGCTTTTGGACTCTATCATGGCTGGAGAGTGAGCATCAGTCACCTCCAGTTTAGATATAGAAGAAATACTCCATTTTGGGTCTGATTTGACTTTTGTAAATATAGAGGATAGTAGAAGGTATCAGGTACTTACTGGAGCGGTACAAGGGATCGATCACTTTTCACGTATCTTGAGCGATAGTACGAATAAACGAGTTCCACATAAAAGTTTGGATTGAGCTTGACTCCCAAAAGACGTTCGAAACAAGCAGTCGATGGCGTGGGAATTTCAAAATTACCTTATAAAAATTTCAAATAGTATTTCCAATTCATTTTGAATTACTGTTCATTATCTATCTATCTATCTATCTATCTATCTATCTATCTATCTATCTATCTATCTATCTATCTATCTATCTCAGTCACTTCACTTCTCTCCTATCTTTATCTAAGTTCAATACGGTTTCTCTTACCGAGTTTACCGCGAGCTGTCCAAGATATTTCACATTTTGTCGCATATTCTGCGAAATAAGTATTATTTTTGTTTGCTCACATCATCTTGGGTACCCACTGTTGCCTTCATTTGTCGTCTTATTCGTCTGAATTTCGTGTATTGTTTTGAATTGTGTTGGGGGTGACGAGGGTATGTCGACATCATGTCGGAGCCCGAATCTCTTAATGCTTCCTCTACAGAAGTAATTCCTTCGGCATGGGCAAAGGATAGGCCCCCACAGAATGGGCCAGAATATTTCAAAAATCTAAAAAAGAAATTTGATCCATATGTTAATGAAAATTAGTTATTACCGGTGCCGTCTGTATTGGACACGGTAAATACAAGGACAATCTCTTTAGTAATAACGGACCCCAAAACCCGGAAGCTAAATATTGTGAATAGGGAAGTGATGGAGGAGGCCCCGAAAAGGCTTCAATTGCAGCCCAAATTCAAGCAAGAAGAAGGTCAATGTAGGACATCTTATTGTCGATAGAAGAGAAAGCCAAATTGCTGGCAGGCTGTATTCTGACTACTTCCGCAGTCAGGCTTCAGACCGAATACATGGGGACGAGAAAAAAAAGAAAGGTGACTCTACATAGGGTGCAACTTTTCATATCTGAAAACCACCTTGGTTTTTTCTTTTCTAAATATGGAGACGTTTCCGACGTCTGCCCTATTAAACGTAAAGCAGGAATTGCCACAGGCGATATTGAAATCGCAATCACTTTAAACCGAAAGCAATTTAAGGAAATACCCAACATGTTAATGTGTGAAGATAGATTTATCTATGTCGTTGTGGAGGGTCTTCGACCACTTTGTTGGGCTTGTTGGGGTTGCGGGGCATTTGTCGAAGGCTTGCCTGGGACAAAATCCTGCCCCATAATCCAAAAAGAAAAATGACGCAGTAATATCACAGACATCACAGACAACCAAGAAAACGGGAGACTGAACGGAAGTCGTTAAGAAGGGGCCCAAAAGTACCACTATTTCCCTTCAGCATGCAGAATGAGAGTCCCCAAATAGAGCAAGAGGTTTAGCAAGTAGGGGAAGTAGAAATTCAGGTGATTCCCCCACCTCGGTCGTCTTCACTGAAATGAAGGAGAGAGTAAGAAGAAGAAGAAGAAAAGGGGGGGAGCGAGATTAAGACCCAAAAGTCCTCAACTAAGGCTCAATCTGCTCAGGCCTCGTCAGTCAAGAAACCTGGAGAAAATACAAGAACCTTTCCTTCTTCCCCTCTGAAAGTATCACTCTCCCCCATTCGCAATACACCTCCTCCACTGCAAGCGACGACATTTCCACTCCTCCCAACACACCCTTTTCCATCAGCACAACGCCTAGTAAATATCCCAACGCTCGGCACCTTCCAGCAGAGTTCTTCTCTTAAGAAGAAATTCCCGAGTGGGGTAATGTCGTGCTGTGTGAACAAGCGGGCAATAGAAGCATGTCGAAGCAAAAGAGAGCTTTGTTGAAGTCCTTGTTAAAGATGGCGTCAGTAGATGGACTTGCTATAGAATATCCCCGAAATTTCCCCAAGGCCGCTGGCGTAATAACGTGGATAAAGATCACAAGCCGAGATCTAACAGCGTGGGATCATTTATACGAGGCGACGGATGCCTTTCCGGGGTTCCGTATGGTAGAAATGGGAACCCCGGAAGTGAGAAATCTACAGTAATATTGTGCAGGGTGTGTCCCAGTCCTTCATTATATAGGACATTAAAACTAACCTACCTCTCGGACGTTGGCGGTATTGTCTGAGGTGATCGCATAACGACAGAGATGGGGACAGAGATCCTGAGACAATCCGTCGGGTTCCTTTCATGCGCAGATTTCCGCCCAGACTGTGAGTTGAGGAATCAACTTGAAAAATGTCTCTCAAGATAGCTAGTTTGAATGCGAAGGGCTTGAAGGACCGGAGTAAGGCCACCCGCCTGCTTCGTGATCTCTTGTCCTTCGGCGTAGATGTATCTGCGATCTAAGAGACACATTTTCCTTGCGAGGATGATGCGCGTGTGCTGTCTAGCGACTATGTTGTCTATTCAACATACGTGAACCAGCCGGCCGGAGGTGTTTCCTTGCTGGTCAAATGTACTCTGGATGTGAGGGTGGACCTTGTCCACGTCGGTGCGGGAAGGGGGCGCGCTTGATCGTGGATGATATTGCCTTGAACAGTAGGATCGTTTCGAATCGTTGCGGTTTATGCGCCCAACGATCATGGGGAGTGTGTCTCGTTTTTTCGGCAGCTGGGGGCTTTCCTGGTCGATTCGTCGTGCTTAGTCTTACTAGGGGACCCCGAGATAGACAGGGGGTGGGGAGCTAGCGGGAGGTCATTGGGTGATCGTAGCCTGGTTGATCTGATCGACGAGTTCTGGCTCGTCGATAGATACCGGGTCGATCACTCTGGGCAGGAGATGTGGACGTGGACGTGGACTCGTAAGTGGCCGTCTACCTGGATAGAATGTTAGTGAGAAGGGTCGATGTAGACTTGCTAAATTGTCCAACGTTTCACTGGTTAGGCTATTCGGACCATAGACTCGTCTGTGCCTGGATAGCGTTAGATGCTAGGCCTAGAATGGCTAGACACTGGAAGTTCAATGGACAGTCGGGACTTCCAGCAACAACTAATTAGACTAGTACAGCGGGACCTAGTGGGGGCGGTTATTGGGAATAGGTGGTAGGAGAGGCATAAGGATAGGATTAGATCCTGCATCATCGAATATAACCAGCGGCTCGCACTAGATTAGCCTAAAAAGGTGAAGACACTTAAAGATAGTCTGTACCGGGCGGAGGCTGACGGGGGACTCCCTAGTGATAGGTTTAGCTAGGCAGGCAATGGAGCGCAAGGCTAGCGATCGCTACCAGGGTTAGATAATTAGACATAGGCTAAAAAAGATATCTAACGAAGCAGTGAACATTGGCGCATAATAGTGCAAGGTTCCGATCGTTACATTCGTGAAGTTAAAACCTCGGAGTGGCGTACGCTGAAGTCGACTGACGACGTGTGCGTGGTGTTTTGACGGCATTCTGAGAGCCGGTTTACCAAGGAGCCTGAACTCAGTGGCGATGAGTTTCGCAGCTATTTGGCTGACTTTCTTTGGCTTTCGCTGACTGAAGCGTCTAGCTGCGAGTGTGAGATCACGAAGGGCAAAGTCTACTTGGCATTGAAGAGGGCCAGCAGTGGCAAGTCTCCGGGACTTGATGGTTTACTCTGTTGAATTGTAATTGCGGCTGTCGCTCATCTTTCTACCAATTTTGACTCTCGTGTTCAACAACTGGTTTCGGCAGGGATCTATCCCCAGTCGAATCCCCAAGGGTGTGATCATGCTGTTGAAAAAGGGCAAGTATATGTGGGCGGGATTTAGATGATTACAGACCCATAACTCTACTGAACACAGTTAAAGATTTTGGCCAAGGTCCTGACGGAGCGTTTGCATTCAGTTGCGAAGAGTCTGTCGGGACCCGATCAGATTTGTGCTCTGAATGGCCGAACACTTCAGAGCAACACTCATCTGATCCTCACGATCCTAGAGGGTGTAAAAGAGGACGAGCAAGCCGCGCTGATCAATTTGGATCAGTCTAAGGCATTTGATAGGGGCGACTATCGGCATCTGGCTGCTGTTCTGCAGGCCGCTGGACTCGAAAGCGACTTCTTCAAGTGGATTAGCCTCCTGTATCGCTTCCCCAGTGCTGTGGTACAGGTAAACGGAAAGCGGTCGCGCGCTTTTGTGCTGTTTTGGTCGGTTTGTCAGGGTTGACCACTGTCGCCCCTACTTTACGCTTTGGCGTCGGAGCCTCTCCTTCGCCGGCTGAGGGACGAGGCGTGCAGTCCAACCCTACGTGGAATCGCTGTCTCTGGTGGTGCGCGAGCCAGGGATTCCACGTACGCCGATGACGTATCCATTTTTGTGTCGTGCCCCAGTGACATTGGGGTGGTTTTTCCTCTCATCTTTTACCGCTTGGCTGTACTTCCTCTTTGCAAGGACCATAGGAAGGCGATCGAGCGCTTGTTGTCCGCCCTCTTGTGGGGTGGACACAAGGAGAAGGTCCATAAAGAAGCTTGTGTCCAACGTCAGTGTCATGGGGGTGGGTGGGATCAGATTGCCACACTTGGCGAGTCATCGACACGCCTTGAGGTTAGCTTTCTACGCCGCGTTTTGACAGAGGATTCGATTTTGGTGAGGAGTGTTAGGGATGCCTTCCCCAGCTTTGCTATCACTTCTCCCATTTCTTTGGCTAAGCGCCGTCGTAGGTCCGGGAAATTGTCGACTCAACGAGTGTCGAGTGTCCTTGAGGGTTTTTCTCGGTTCAGGGACATTTCACATCCTTGAAAGATCTTGTATCGTGAATTTGTGGAGGGGGTTGCGAAGGTCCGTCTCTGTGAGCGGCTTGACTTGCCGCTGGACGAGTTGCACTCTTTCTGGTCCTGGGCGCCAGAGGCGAATTATCTCAGTAATCCTGAGTTTTCGCTTACCTGGCGTTTGATTCGAAACGTGCTATCTCTCAACGACGTGGCCTTCAGATGGGGCTGGGTGGATTTGCCCGTCTGTTACTAGTGTGACCTTGGTTTAGAAGAAACAGCTTTGCACGCCTTCTACCATCTTCAGCGAGGTGACGGCTTGTATCGCGCCCGATCAGCATGTGCTCATCGATCTCGCATACGCGTGTGCTATGTGTCGCCCCCGTATTCTGGGGTGAAACGAATGGTGGCAAGAATGTTTATCTGGATGGCGCGAACAGATTTCAACGAAAGGTGGGTAAAAGTAGCGAGCTTGGTTTGCGTGAAAGGGGCAATTCTTGAGTTCATTTTTAAGTCCTCTTTCGTCATAAAAATGCGGTTTCCTGCGAACCCGACCCTGGTTAAGGTAGGTCCTCTTTTGTGTACCTAGATAATGTGAGTGAGTGTCGTTCCCGGCCTGTTCCTGGCTCTTTACTTCTGTTATGAGTCAAGTTGAGATTCCCAGCCTCTCCCCAGTTGTTTTTTTTTACCACTTTTTTCATCTCGACTGGTTCTGTTTTGATTCCACCACGGTCCTGCATTTATTTTTTCCTTGCCATTTCGTTAGAGGGTTAGCTTCTTGATTCTGTCCGATGATAGAATACAGAGGCAACTCTGGTTTTTTATGGGGTGTACGGGTTCTTACTAGCATTTGTTATTTTCTGTTTTATATTTTATTTGTATTAGGATTAAGAACCTTGACCCTCATTGCATATCATCTTCATATATATATATATATATATATATATATATATATATATATATATTTCGAACATTTGGACATAAGAAATGTTTAAATCATAGAGTTTAATTTTTAGATTCGGTTCGGGAATCGGCTTAGCTAGGTATAGGGTAGGTAAAGACGGTCAACATCAACGAAGCCCCCCCCCCACCCAACAAAAGTTTTACCATGTGCCGCAATTATTGTATTTTACAATAATAATTATAATCTATATTTATCTCAGTTTGTTCAGTTTTCTATCTATCTATCTATCTATCTATCTATCTATCTATCTATCTATCTATCACAGAACGTTCAGAGTCTCTCTCTCTCTCTCTGTGAATATTACACTGTTTTCATCTATCTATCTATCTATCTATCTATCTATCTATCTATCTATCTCGGTCATTTCACTTATCTTTTTCTCTTTATTTCAGTTCATTCTCTCTATATATTTATCTCAGTCCAATCACTTCTCTCTCTCATCCTTTCTATCTATCTATCTATCTATCTATCTATCTATCTATCTATCTATCTATCTATCTATCTATCTATCTATCTCGGTCCTTTCACGTCTCTTTCTATATGTTTACCTCAGTTCTTTCTCAATATCCAATCACGTCTTTCTTTCTTTCTTTCTTTCTTTCTTTCTTTCTTTCTTCGCCTTTCATATCTATCTATCTATCTATCTATCTATCTATCTATCTATCTATGTCAGCCTTCTTGTTCAGATAATTGTTTATACTGCTATTCATACACACACCTTACCTCACGTCAACTAATATTCTTCCTATTCTGTCACCCAATTAAATAATAATCAAGTCCAATTCGCTTTATCGATTGCTTCTGATTGCTTCTGCTTCAACTTTAAATATGTACAACCCTCAAAATAAGTTCATATTCCATTTCACCATATTGATTTCCCTCGTTACTCTCTTTGCTTTTATGAAATTTATTTCAAAGTAAATGAAGGGTGGAGATTACAGACCACGGTAAAAGATGACGGGTTATCGTCATTCAAAGAGTTTGGCATCATTTTTTTTTATTAATAGAAAAATACCAGGTTTGGTAACCCTTTACCTTCTTTTCTACATCGCTTTCTCCCTCACTTATGCTAGCCTCTTCTTTCGTGCTTCTTCCTTTCTTTCTTACCTGCAGTTTTATTTCGGGCTTTTCTTTATATCTCCTTTCCCTTCATTCTCTTCATGCTTCTTCGTTTTTTCCTCTCGTCATCTCATTTAGTTCTCTCTTTCTTTCTTTCTTTCTTTCTTTCTTTCTTTCTTTCCACTTCTTAATTCTTGTAACCGACTTTCTGTCTTTAATATTTCTCTATTTCTTTCATTCTTTCTTTCTTTCTTTCTTTCTTTCTTTCTTTCTTTCTTTCTTTCTTTCCACTTCTTAATTCTTGTAACCATCTTTTTGTTTTTAATATTCTTTCTATTTCTTTCTTTCTTTCTTTCTTTCTTTCTTTCTTTCTTTCTTTCCACTTCTTAATTCTTGTAACCGACTTTCTCTCTTTAATATTTCTCTATTTCTTTCATTCTTTCTTTCTTTCTTTCTTTCTTTCTTTCTTTCTTTCTTTCTTTCTTTCTTTCCACTTCTTAATTCTTGTAACCATCTTTCTGTCTTTAATATTTCTTCTATTTCTTTCTTTCTTTCTTTCTTTCCACTTCTTAATTCTTGTAACCGACTTTCTGTCTTTAATATTTCTCTATTTCTTTCATTCTTTCTTTCTTTCTTTCTTTCTTTCTTTCTTTCTTTCTTTCTTTCTTTCTTTCCACTTCTTAATTCTTGTAACCATCTTTCTGTCTTTAATATTTCTTCTATTTCTTTCTTTCTTTCTTTCTTTCCACTTCTTAATTCTTGTAACCGACTTTCTGTCTTTAATATTTCTCTATTTCTTTCATTCTTTCTTTCTTTCTTTCTTTCTTTCTTTCTTTCCACTTCTTAATTCTTGTAACCATCTTTCTGTCTTTAATATTTCTTCTATTTCTTTCTTTCTTTCCACTTCTTAATTCTTGTAACCGACTTTCTGTCTTTAATATTTCTCTATTTCTTTCATTCTTTCTTTCTTTCTTTCTTTCTTTCTTTCTTTCTTTCTTTCTTTCTTTCTTTCTTTCCACTTCTTAATTCTTGTAACCATCTTTTTGTTTTTAATATTCTTTCTATTTCTTTCTTTCTTTCTTTCTTTCTTTCTTTCTTTCCACTTCTTAATTCTTGTAACCGACTTTCTGTCTTTAATATTTCTCTATTTCTTTCATTCTTTCTTTCTTTCTTTCTTTCTTTCTTTCTTTCTTTCTTTCTTTCTTTCTTTCTTTCCACTTCTTAATTCTTGTAACCATCTTTCTGTCTTTAATATTTCTTCTATTTCTTTCTTTCTTTCTTTCTTTCCACTTCTTAATTCTTGTAACCGACTTTCTGTCTTTAATATTTCTCTATTTCTTTCATTCTTTCTTTCTTTCTTTCTTTCTTTCTTTCTTTCTTTCCACTTCTTAATTCTTGTAACCATCTTTTTGTTTTTAATATTCTTTCTATTTCTTTCTTTCTTTCTTTCTTTCTTTCTTTCTTTCTTTCTTTCTTTCTTTCCACTTCTTAATTCTAGTAACCGACTTTCTGTCTTTAATATTTCTCTATTTCTTTCATTCTTTCTTTCATTCTTTCTTTCTTTCTTTCTTTCTTTCTTTCTTTCCACTTCTTAATTCTTGTAACCGACTTTCTGTCTTTAATATTTCTCTACTTCTTTCATTCTTTCTTTCATTCTTTCTTTCTTTCTTTCTTTCTTTCTTTCCACTTCTTAATTCTTGTAACCATCTTTCTGTCTTTAATATTTCTCTATTTCTTTCATTCTTTCTTTCTTTCTTTCTTTCTTTCTTTCTTTCTTTCTTTCTTTCCACTTCTTAATTCTTGTAACCATCTTTCTGTCTTTAATATTTCTTCTATTTCTTTCTTTCTTTCTTTCTTTCCACTTCTTAATTCTTGTAACCGACTTTCTGTCTTTAATATTTCTCTATTTCTTTCATTCTTTCTTTCTTTCTTTCTTTCTTTCTTTCTTTCTTTCTTTCTTTCTTTCCACTTCTTAATTCTTGTAACCGACTTTCTGTCTTTAATATTTCTCTATTTCTTTCATTCTTTCTTTCATTCTTTCTTTCTTTCTTTCTTTCTTTCTTTCTTTCTTTCTTTCTTTCTTTCCACTTCTTAATTCTTGTAACCGACTTTCTGTCTTTAATATTTCTCTATTTCTTTCATTCTTTCTTTCTTTCTTTCTTTCTTTCTTTCATTCTTTCTTTCTTTCTTTCTTTCTTTCTTTCTTTCCACTTCTTAATTCTTGTAACCATCTTTCTGTCTTTAATATTTCTTCTATTTCTTTCTTTCTTTCCACTTCTTAATTCTTGTAACCGACTTTCTGTCTTTAATATTTCTCTATTTCTTTCATTCTTTCTTTCTTTCTTTCTTTCTTTCTTTCTTTCTTTCTTTCTTTCTTTCCACTTCTTAATTCTTGTAACCATCTTTTTGTTTTTAATATTCTTTCTATTTCTTTCTTTCTTTCTTTCTTTCTTTCTTTCTTTCTTTCTTTCTTTCCACTTCTTAATTCTTGTAACCGACTTTCTGTCTTTAATATTTCTCTATTTCTTTCATTCTTTCTTTCTTTCTTTCTTTCTTTCTTTCTTTCTTTCTTTCTTTCTTTCTTTCTTTCCACTTCTTAATTCTTGTAACCATCTTTCTGTCTTTAATATTTCTTCTATTTCTTTCTTTCTTTCTTTCTTTCCACTTCTTAATTCTTGTAACCGACTTTCTGTCTTTAATATTTCTCTATTTCTTTCATTCTTTCTTTCTTTCTTTCTTTCTTTCTTTCTTTCTTTCTTTCCACTTCTTAATTCTTGTAACCATCTTTTTGTTTTTAATATTCTTTCTATTTCTTTCTTTCTTTCTTTCTTTCTTTCTTTCTTTCTTTCTTTCTTTCTTTCTTTCCACTTCTTAATTCTTGTAACCGACTTTCTGTCTTTAATATTTCTCTATTTCTTTCATTCTTTCTTTCATTCTTTCTTTCTTTCTTTCTTTCTTTCTTTCTTTCTTTCCACTTCTTAATTCTTGTAACCGACTTTCTGTCTTTAATATTTCTCTACTTCTTTCATTCTTTCTTTCATTCTTTCTTTCTTTCTTTCTTTCTTTCTTTCTTTCCACTTCTTAATTCTTGTAACCATCTTTCTGTCTTTAATATTTCTCTATTTCTTTCATTCTTTCTTTCTTTCTTTCTTTCTTTCTTTCTTTCTTTCCACTTCTTAATTCTTGTAACCATCTTTCTGTCTTTAATATTTCTTCTATTTCTTTCTTTCTTTCTTTCTTTCCACTTCTTAATTCTTGTAACCGACTTTCTGTCTTTAATATTTCTCTATTCCTTTCATTCTTTCTTTCTTTCTTTCTTTCTTTCTTTCTTTCTTTCTTTCTTTCCACTTCTTAATTCTTGTAACCGACTTTCTGTCTTTAATATTTCTCTATTTCTTTCATTCTTTCTTTCTTTCTTTCTTTCTTTCTTCTTTCTTTCTTTCTTTCTTTCTTTCCACTTCTTAATTCTTGTAACCGACTTTCTGTCTTTAATATTTCTCTATTTCTTTCATTCTTTCTTTCATTCTTTCTTTCTTTCTTTCTTTCTTTCTTTCTTTCTTTCTTTCTTTCTTTCTTTCTTTCCACTTCTTAATTCTTGTAACCATCTTTCTGTCTTTAATATTTCTCTATTTCTTTCATTCTTTCTTTCTTTCTTTCTTTCTTTCTTTCTTTCTTTCTTTCTTTCCACTTCTTAATTCTTGTAACCATCTTTCTGTCTTTAATATTTCTTCTATTTCTTTCTTTCTTTCTTTCTTTCCACTTCTTAATTCTTGTAACCGACTTTCTGTCTTTAATATTTCTCTATTTCTTTCATTCTTTCTTTCTTTCTTTCTTTCTTTCTTTCTTTCTTTCTTTCTTTCCACTTCTTAATTCTTGTAACCGACTTTCTGTCTTTAATATTTCTCTATTTCTTTCATTCTTTCTTTCTTTCTTTCTTTCTTTCTTTCTTTCTTTCCACTTCTTAATTCTTGTAACCGACTTTCTGTCTTTAATATTTCTCTATTTCTTTCATTCTTTCTTTCATTCTTTCTTTCTTTCTTTCTTTCTTTCTTTCTTTCTTTCTTTCTTTCCACTTCTTAATTCTTGTAACCGACTTTCTGTCTTTAATATTTCTCTATTTCTTTCATTCTTTCTTTCTTTCTTTCTTTCTTTCTTTCTTTCTTTCTTTCCACTTCTTAATTCTTGTAACCATCTTTCTGTCTTTAATATTTCTTCTATTTCTTTCTTTCTTTCTTTCTTTCCACTTCTTAATTCTTGTAACCGACTTTCTGTCTTTAATATTTCTCTATTTCTTTCATTCTTTCTTTCATTCTTTCTTTCTTTCTTTCTTTCTTTCTTTCCACTTCTTAATTCTTGTAACCGACTTTCTGTCTTTAATATTTCTCTATTTCTTTCATTCTTTCTTTCTTTCTTTCTTTCTTTCTTTCTTTCTTTCTTTCTTTCTTTCCACTTCTTAATTCTTGTAACCATCTTTTTGTTTTTAATATTCTTTCTATTTCTTTCTTTCTTTCTTTCTTTCTTTCTTTCTTTCTACTTCTTAATTCTTGTATCCATCTTTTTGTCTTTAATATTTTTTTCTATTTCTTTCTTTCTTTCTTTGTTTCTTTGTTTCTTTCTTTCTTTCTCATTCTTTTTTCCGTTTAACTTCCTTCTGTTTTTCTTTGTGTCTTTTTCGTTCTTATCTTTCTTCTTTCTTTTTCCTTTTAATTTTGGTCTATTATTTTCTTTCATATCTCTTTTTCTTTATTTTCCCCATTTAACCTTGTCCTATTCTTTATCTATTTCTTTTTCTCTCCCTCTCTCCCTCATCTTTCTTTCTTTTTCTTTAAATTTTGGTCTATTATTTTTTTCCATGTCTTTTTCTTTTCTCGTTTTAACTTTGTTCTATTCCTTCTCTCTTTCTTTCTTTCTTTCTTTCTTTCTTTCTTTCTTTCTTTCTTTCTTTCTTTCTTTCTTTCTTTCTTTCTTTCTTTCTTTCTTTCTTTCTTTCTTTCTCATTTAGTGGTGCTCTTTCTTGCTTCCTCTCCCCACTGATTAGAAGCTTTCCCTTCTTCCTTCCTTCTCTTCCTCCCTCTCTTATTTGATGTTTCTTCTTTCTCTCTTTCTCTACCCATTACGAATTTGATGCTTATCCTTATCCGCCTTCCCTCTCTCCCGTTTCATGTCTTGTCTCTCTTTTCCTCACTCACATACGGCTTATTCGTTCTGTTTTTTTTTTCACTCATATTTCATTTGATCGTTTCCTTGCTGTCTTTCTTCCTTTTCTCTTTTACTGTTTGTCTACCTTTCTAAATTCATTACACCCCCCTCATTTTGACCTGCTCCTTCTACTTCTCTCATTCTCTCTGTGCTATTTTATTCTGTCTATCTAGCATTGCCCATTAATATTTTCTTTATTTGATTTGTCATTTAATATTTTAATATTTTCGGAGTTTTTTTTTTTAATCATTTTACATTATTGTTGTTATTTGTTTTAATATGAACCCAAACAGGCGGAGGAATTTAACTATCTGGGAACTGTCTTAGTAGAAGATGGAAAATATGACACCGAAATCCGAAAGCGCATTGAAATATTGAAAGAGGCGTTCCAAATGCTAAACAAAATATTAGGAAACGTGGAAATTAATACCCACTGATCATTTTTGGGAAGCTAAACATTAATTATTTATATATAAGAATCTATAATTAATATCTGTTTTTTTTTTATAAACTTACAATTAATAACGGATTTGTTTTAGAAAAATTATAATAAATATAGTTTCTCATAATAATTTGAAATAAGATAAGTATTCCAGAAGTTTTGAGAAATTTTAAGAAGAGGTACATATAAATGTCTTGGGTTATTCTAATTTTAAGTAGACCATTATTATACATCTAATAAGCCGATCTGCCATTTTTGGGGGTTAATTTCAGTTCAAAGGAGACGGCTCTTTGGACAGACCATACTAAACACTGCTTGTCACAGCTGAATAGTTTGCAGAATGCAGTCACGGCGTGAAGGCAATTTGGAAGCTCGCTATGCAATAAAGTTTTGTGTTTAGGGAGATGAGCGTCAAAACTGTCCGTCACCTATATGGTCATCACTCCTTTTGAAGATAGCGAGATGATGAAGGAGATTGTGACAAGGGTCCTAGACACCTTAATTTTGAAAGACTTCTATAGGGGTCTTCACAAAACGGCTGAACCGATACAACAAGCGAATGGAATGAAGAGGGACCTGGAGTTTTGTACTTCATTGAAATTGATGAATCTCTCTCCAAAATAAGATTCAAAATTTATGGAAGGCACGTCGTAAAACGTAAAAGCTTATCCTTAATTAATTTGCTAATTTTAATTTTGAAGGCATCTCATGTAATGTTTAATTTTAATAAATTTTTAATCCGGAATAAATTTAATAACGAAATTTACGGTGGGCATTAATGGATTGATAATTGATGAGGAAAGAGGGATTGGTGAATTTGACACTCACAAAACATAGTGAATCTTTAGGGACAGAGGGAAGCAGCGAGTAACCTACATAACGAGCATGAGCAAATGGATGCAAGAACTGGAATATATAACGAGGAAAGGGGGTTTGGTGAATTTGACACACACAGGGCATATTGAAGACAATAAGGACAGAGGGAAACAGCGAGTAACCTACATAGCGAGCATGGGCAAATGGGTGTAAGAAGTGGAATATATAACGAGGAAAGGGGGATTGGTGAATTTGACACACACATGGCATATTGAAGACAATAAGGACAGAGGGAAACAGCGAATAACCTACATAACGAGTATGGGCAAATGGATGTAAGAACAGGTACACATAAGGTGAAAAGTGGGATTGGCGTATTTGACACTCACCGAAGGCAAGATATCCAGAGGGAAACAGAGAGTTCCCTACCTAACTTGCTTGTGTAAATGTGCATCATGAATCGTAGAAATAATAAAAAGACAATCATTGCGAAGTACTATATAGGATTCGAAGTTGTGGAAAGCCATGGTCACCCACGTTCTGAAGGCACACGGCATAGAAAAGAAGTTTCGACGGCATATGGTTCAATAAGAGAACAGCATAAGAAAGATAAGAAGATTGTATTTCTCCATTCTTCCAAGTCAGAAGTTTTAAAATGGAACATTCGGTATCTAATTCTTTATCAGAACTCTCATTTTGGGGATATTTTGACTCACTTTCATTTTCCATTTACCACAGGTTCCCTTTCAGAACATGGGCGAACGAAGCTCTTCAGAACTTCCTAGCCTCTGTAGCTCTAAGCAATGTTTACCCCTTTTCTGTCACTTCCTGTCCATATTCTGCTGTTTACTCACACGATCTTGGGTAGCTTACTCTATGTTTCCTGATGCCCGCTTGACTTCAGTATTCCCTCTGAGTGTCAACGCCTCTTTCCTGATTATATTACCCTAAAATTTCAACCGTTTCTTTCTGTTTTTAATTATAAATATATTCTCAGCACTCTTCTGTAGAACCACATCTCTTCTGGTCCCCGTATTTAAAATTGGGGAAGTTTTCCAACATTCACTACCATATAGGAAGATTAATATTACATAGCAGTAATTTTCTATATACAAAGTAACCAAAAATTTCTGTCCGTTTTTTGATTAGTCATGGAATGAAGTTGAAATATATACGAAATGCGTCTAGCAATTGTTTTCAAATTCGGACAGCCGGAAGTAGGAACATCAGACGTTATAAAAAAAGACGCACACTGTGCCCGGCTATCAGTTATAAGCTGGACAGCTGTGAGAAGGATGGAAGTGTCAAGAGATGTCGTTCGGGGCTGTTTGAGTTACGATTAAAGTGGGCTTATCAGCAGCTGCATCAAGTCGCCGCATATGTCAAGCGTCTGGGGATAGTGTTCAAGTCGGGAGATTTGTCTCTCCATGATGAGCCTCGCAGTGGACGACCACAGGTCTTGAATGACGGAGTCCTGAAGGCGGCCATTGAAGAGGACAGTAGTCTAACGTGTGGTGAACTTGCAAGACAGTTCAGTGTTTCCGATGAAACAGACTTCACCTGCACCGCCGAGGTAAGACGTACAAACTGAGCAAGTGGATTCTGCAAACGCTGTTGGAGGTCCACAAGAGACAACGAGTGGCAGCCTGCATACCACTGCTTTCTCGCCACCATACCTCATCCTTATTCAATCGAGTGCTTACCAGTGATGAAAAGTGGGATCTGTACGAAACTTCCAAGCGTTCCAGACATTGGTTGTCTCCTCAAGATGTTGTCCCTCACACCGCAAGACCGCCTATGCACCCACGCAAGATTATGCTTTGTGTCTGGTGGACAGGTCGTCAAGTGGTTCATTATGAACTGCTATCAACAGGCCAAACGTTCACTGGAGACCTATACCCGCAGCAATTGAAACGTGTACAACAGGCATTGCGCCAGAAGGAGCCAGCACTGGTGAATCGCAAAGGTGTACTTTTCCTCCATGACAACGCCAGGCCGCATGACGCGTGAGTGGTCAGGGATACCATACAGCAACTTGGGTGGGAGACTTTCTGCCATCCACCTTATTCACCTGACCTTGCGCCATCCGATTACCAGCTCTTCCACTCCCTGGATAATCATCTTCGTGGGAAATCCTTCACCAATGAAGCAGACTTGCGCAAGGCCCTCACAGATTTCTTTGCGTCAAACCCCACCCCGAGTTCTACCGCAAGGGCATTGAACAGCTGGAGACACCTTGGCAGAAGGTACTGAATGCCGATGGCGATTACTTCGAACACTAAATATAAGTTACACATACTGTGAAGCGTTTTCTTTTTTTCCTTTAAAAACGGACAGAACTTTTTTGGTTACCTTGTATTTATAAACACTCTCATGTTTCTTTACACTTTGTTTCATTTTTGGAAAGCGCCGTTCGGCATTTAAATGCGCCTTCGGATTTCCGAGTCACATTTTCCGTTTTCTGTTAAAACACTTCCGAGATTGTTAAATTCCTAACACTTGTTTGATAATATTCTCTTCATTGTTTCATTTTCTTCTTTCTTCATCTTAATTTTTTCTTTCTTTCTTTTTTTCCTGTTTTTCTCATATTTGTCTTTTCATTCTCTTTTACGGTTTTTGTGTTAATTTCTTTTTTGCTCCGTTTATCGCGCCATGACACCTTCTCTATGATTTCGTTTTTCCTTCTTTTCACTTTTTCCATTTTCTCGCTTCACCTTCCGTCTTTTACCAAATCCTGAAAATGTCGTTATCCTTGTATTCTTTCTTCTGTAAGTTAAGCATTCATCGATCTGAAATATTAATTATTCATGAGGCCAGTTCGGCTTAAATAGAAAATTCCACGCATTAATGGAGCTGTAAACTTGTTGACAAACACGCTTAAAACGTGGAAGAAAAATGTCCTTAGACATTTGCCCATTTTAAAAGAAAAAGAAAGAGTAATTTTTTTTAAAAGAAGGAGAGTAAGAATCTTTCTCAAAAAGCAAAGAGAGAGAGAGAGAGAGAGAGAGAGAGAGAGAGAGAGAGTATGAGAGAGAGAGAGAGAGATCTTTATAAAAAGAACACATTTTTTTTTCTAAAAAATTAAAGATCTTTCTGAAATTGAAAAGATATAAAGATGAAGTAAATCCTGTAAATATGAGGAGAAAAAAAATCTTTCTGAAAATGCGGTGTGTGTGTGTGTGTGTGTGTGTGTGTGTGTGTGTGAGAGAGAGAGAGAGAGGGAGATTTATAAAAAAGAAGACACGTTTTTTCCTAAAACAGCAAGAGAGATATTTCTAAAACGAGAAGAAAGATCTTTCTGAAAAGAAAAGTTAGACATCTTTCTAAAATATGAAGAATGACGAATTTCTTTTCTAAAAAATCGAACAGAGAAAAACTTTCGAAAAATAAGAAAGAGAGACTCGTTAACAACGAAGAGAGACATATTTTTCTAAA
>OZ010587.1:91152373-91234873 GCA_963932145.1 Acanthosepion lycidas
TACAGTAATCGTACCAACATTACTATGGCTCCCATCATCAAAGTCCATTCAAGAGCCATCAAGAGAACGGTGAATATTTTTAGAAAAAGGAACAGTAGAGAGGAAAACTTGATCAGGAGGCCAGAATAGGAAGAAGGATCATCATTTCGACTTAGAGCTACAGAGATCAATTAGAAAAGATCCAACTCAATCCACCAGACTTTTGGCACGTGATAGAGAAGTTTCACCTATGACAGTCCAAAGAGCAGTGAAAAAAAGTCTTGAAAATGAATTCGTACGTGAAACGTATGAGGCACCTTGTAATTCTAAGTTAGAGGGTTAGAGAGTGCGAGATTTATCTTTAATAAGTTGAAAAATGATACTGAAATATATATATATATATATATATATATATATATATATATATATATATATATATATATATATAACTTAATTTCAATACTTTATGAGATTCCGGCCCTTAAATATGATTAATTATGAACATATCATTTTCGCACAGTATTTACATTATGCGGACTATTGTCCTCATCTTTGTCGCCATATTTATCACAACGTTTCGGCCGTTGTACGCTCCGGCCTTTATCCACTGAGCCATGTGTCCTCAAAGACACATGGCACAGTGGATAAAGGCATTGGTTAGATCCAGAGACAGACCCAAAGAGTGTGAGTTCAATACCCGGTTAAGGCAGTGGAGAACTTTCAGAGGGAAAATTAGCAGGAGATAACTGATAACTGACATCCATCAAACATGGCACGTTGAACTAGAACAGTCTACCCCAGTGATCGAAATAAAGGGTTCAGTTCGAAATTCCAACCACCTGAAGAAGGCCGGAGCGTACAACGGCCGAAACGTTGTGATAAATATGGCGACAAAGATCAGGACAATAGTCCGCATAATGTAAATACTGTACATAATACCTCATCTCAGAAATACAGACAGATATCATTTTCGTTTATCATCGATTTTATCACGATTCTTCTATTAGGCTTGGAGAGTAATTATATTCTTATTGCTCAAAGTAAACTCCAATAGTGTTATAAAAACCTCAAAGAATTCTAGTAATATAATATGATATTAATCATTTCAAATTACAATTTTGCTTTTACACTATTTGGACAAGTATATATATATATATATATATATATATATATATATATATATATATATTTTGCTTTTACACTATTTGGACAAGTATATATATATATATATATATATATATATATATATATATATATATATATATATATAAACGTTATTTTAGTGAGTACCAGGTACCTGTACCAGGTGTTTGAGTTGATATTTTATTATTTTCTTAATCAGGAGAATTAATATCAACCGGACTAAATCAAGAAGTCCTACTAAAGAAAAATGTGCTTCTAGTCATGAATCGTTCCATAGCATAGCCGAAGCGTGACGTTATCAATTTGGCCACGGAATGTCATCATGACACAGCGTAGCTCAATTACCTTTTTAAAGAAAGCAAATCTCTTCTTGGGACCCGTTTGAATCAATATATTCTAGCTTCATTTTCGCATCCAAAACGTAAACCTCGTAATTTTTAAATAGATGCGTTTTAATTCAATATTATGTCTTATTGCTATTAGGTTTTTTGGGAAAATAATGTCCAATTTTAGAATAAAGATTTTAATTCTGTTCTGATATATTCTAGAAAAATATATTACTCATTCCTAATGATAAATGTGTTCAATTTGGTAATTTTATATTCCTCTCTTTCAGGATTTTAACCCTGACCCGCAGTGGTAGCACCTGTTAGGGTCCCAGCTATGGGCAAATAGTTAACTATTACCAGCAATACTTTTTTGAAAAAAAATATTAACAGCAATGCAATTTTGAAGGAAATATATTACCAGAAACAGATTTTTGACAAAACAAAATATTACGAGCAATAATTTTTTTTATCAGCATTAAATAACCCATTCAGGTTGACATGCCGTTAAACAAAATAAACCAAACCAATCTAAACCAAAGAATACATACTCTATTCATACGAATCTACCCTAAAAATGTTGTCGTCATTAAATAACCCATTGAGGTTGATATGCCGTTAAACAAAATAAACCAAACCAAAGAATAGATACTCTATTCATACGAATCTATCCTAAAAGATGTTGTCGGCATTAAATAACCCATTGAGGTTGATATGCCGTTAAACAAGATAAACCAAACCAAACCTTTCAGGATTTAACTTAAAATATTATATATCTCACATCTTGAACATGAAAAACGAAGAGATGCGTTTACATTTTTTGCATGAGTTCATGACTTGGTCATAATTCTTCCAACATTAAAAGAGCATAGAGTGAAGGATCTACTTGTGATCTGACAGAGCGGCGCTGGTTTCTGAAGTTCCGTTTGGATACGAGTCTTGATGATCACGTTGGTAGAGGACGTTCTTCTGCAATTGACAATCAATATCTGAAAATAGTAGTCGAACAAAAACCACGTGAAAGCGTCAGCGTTTCTGCAATATCGGGCCGTCTCAAGAAAATTGGCAAGGTGAAGAAACTCGATAAGAGGGTTCCACATGTAATCTGTGAAAGTCAAATAGTTCGACCATTTGAAGTTTGTTCGATGTGGCACCAGCGAAATTCGAATGATCTATCTCTTGACCAAAATGACAGTGGAGCGGAACCAAAAGGAAACATTCCAGTGGCTCGAGGAATCCCTGCAACAAATTAATTGTTTTATGCACAGGAGAATTAAAAATCACTGTCAATCATAGTACTTGTGTAACTTCTTGCGGAACCCTTGGGCTTTACTGGCGGAACGCTAGGGTTCCGCGGAACCCTGGTTGAAAACCACTGCTTTATGACAATCGTAAACAATCAACTCAATGGCTTGGCCATGACGAAACACGCAAACACTTTCCAAAACCGAAATTGCACCAATAGAAGATCCTGGTTTTCTGTCTGGAGGTCCGCCATTGGTGTTATTCATTACAGATTACCGAAGATTGACCAGAGTATCACAACCGAAGCTTACTGTCAACAACTGGGTCAAATGCTCATTCAGTTAAGAAGAAAGCGACCAGTACTAGTTAATCGACGTGGTCAAATTCTGCTTCATGACAATTCCCATCCACTACAGATACAAGACTTTGCCACATCCACCATATTCGACTGATCCTTCACCAAACTGATTGCTATGTCTTCAAGAATTTCGACAATGTTTTAAGCCAAAAGACATTCCGTTGCAAAGAAGATGCAGAATCATTCTGTCGTCTTCATTCTTGTTCTTTTATTGTCCTCTCTCCTGAATAGTGTTTGTTTTTATCATTCTCCCACATTCAGTAATCCTTTGCATCTTAGTGGCTTTATTGCCTTGGTTGGAGTGAAACGATCACAAAAAAGTTCTATTGAATGTTTCCTTCTATCGTATATTCGTGAATAAACACCTTACCTGTAATAACCACTCAAAGCGAAGACGTTTTTTTTTTTTTACAAGTGCCTCCCTCTGAACAAACATGCCCTTATTCTGGGGAATTTTACGATACTCTGATGAAATAAGCATCCTTTTTTCCATGGGGAAACCATTTTTACAACGAAGCGAATCGTTACCAATTTTATAATGGGAAACTATCATGACAAATTAAAGTCAGTTCAGTCAGTTATGTGCCATGCGTGATACACGCTTAGGCGATCATGTATCTTTCGATACATGACTGACGAGGTTGATTTTTTCCCGCAGTAGGTTGCCATTTCTTTCTGCGGTAGACCAGTTGCAATCCAAGGCTATAGAACCCGGTGTGTCCTGCTATTTAACCATAACTGGGGTGAGAAGAAGAGGATTCATAACTCCTCCAAGGCTATTAGCACATAGGTGAATATAATGGATTCGACTGGAATTCGAACTCGGCTCTCCAATCCCTCAATCTATTTTTCCCTCTCGTATTTAAGCCAAAGTACAATTACAAATTTAATATAACGCACATCTCTCGTTGGGATTTCTTCGAATCTTTATCTGTTGGATTCGTTTTCCAAGTCGAAACGTTAGAGTAATTTTTAAATGAATTTTAAAAATCCCACAGGGAATAATGGTTTCATTCCTGTCGTTCGGTACTTTTTTGTTCTTTAGCAAGACTTCTCGATCTAGTCTGATAGAAATTAAATTCAGTGTCAAGAAAAAAACAAAAAACAAAAAACGCGTGCTCACTAAAATAATGATGAATTAATTAAACCCATTTATAAATTACAACAGGAGGTGGAGTAATGGATAACGTTACGGTTTGCGGAATGGGAGAGCTGAGTTCGAATTCCAGTCGAATCCGTTACATTGGGAAAGGTATGAACCCTTTTCTTGTCTCACCAGCTATCGGTAAACAGACGAGTTTCTGTAGCCTTGGCAACTGGTCTACCGCAGAACGAAAATGGCAACCTACTGCGGGAAAAAATCTGCCTCGTCATGTATCACAAATGGCACATAACTGACTGAGACTATCTCCGCCTGCGGCAGATTTATTTAAGAATTTCAGTTATTATACGTTTTTTACACAGACTAGCATGTAGCCCAGACTGCTGGTGGATGGGTGTTTTTATAGTCATCATCTCTAAATATATTTCCAGCCAAGGCTGAAGAGCTTGTATCTGTATATTAATATACAATTGGTTTTATATTCATCTTGTATTTATTTATTTGGTTTCTTTTTATAGTTTTTATGTGTGAGGTAGCCAATGCAATTTATGAGTTAATGAGGAATCGGAGAGCCGAGTTCGAATTCCAGTCGAATTCATTACATTCAGTTACGCGCTAATACCCTTGGGAAAGGTATAAATCCCCTTCTTTTAACCCCAGCTATAGCAATACAAACCGAGTGGTAACTGTACTACCACCCAAAAAATGGCAACCTACTGCGGGAAAAAAAAACTTCCTCGTCAGGGATGTATCACGCATGGCACATAACTGATATGATTTTGCGAAAGAACGGTATGTTTCTGTAAAGGACTTGTTTACGTAAAGGGCTTATGGGAGCTGATATGGGATGTTCATATTGAAGATATTGTTTTATCTGAATGTGTTTATCAACGTTCATGTTATATAAACATCGGAAATAAGACAGGTGCAAGTGGAGATAGGCAAAAAAAATCCTGAAGATGAAGATGCATTTGTGACCAGAAGGAATTCGGGAAACGCAGCTGGGGACAAAGAAGGATGGTAACGAATCAAAAGGAACTAAAAAGAACAAAAAAAAAAAAAGACAGGAAGTTGTAGAGAGCCATGATCGCCCACGTCCCGAAAGGACTCGGTGCATAAAAGAAGAAGAATGCAAATATTTACGATTTACAACTGTCGGACTTTCGAACTTAAAAACATTAATTGATCACTGTTTGATATTATTATAATTGTTATCTATCGAATGCATACACCATTACAGATAACGACGACAGTTCGTTGAAACACCGGTTGCCGTATGATCACCGAAATTAAGCAACATCGATCCTGGCCAGAACCTAGATGGGTGACCGCTTGGCTGATGCAATCAATAATACTTCGGAATTGTTAACCGGACAGCCAATTTTCAATTCTCGTTAGGTTCAGTTACGTGCAAATACGCTTGGGAAAGTTATGAATCCTACTTTTCTCCCCTCCAGCTATGGGCTAAGTAGTAAAACTTGTATCACTAAACCATTATTAAATAAAAAAAAATCTTGCAACCTAAAAATATTTTCTGGTTTTGAATGACCTGCAAACGGTTGATAAACTGTAAAAAACAAATAAAACAATCAAGTATTCAACATATGATTATCTCACTTTAAGTCCTCAGGTATAAAACACTTCAAATATCTCGGTTTGGTTTGTTTTGGTTTGGTTTGGTTTGTTTTGTTTTACAGCAAATCAACCTCAATGGGTTATTTAATGCCGACAAGAATTTTATTGCTGGTAGTATTTTTTTCAAAACTGTATTGTTGGTAACATTTTTCCCAAAAAGTATTAGTGGTAATATTATCAGCAATATTGTAATATTACCAGTAATATTTCGAAAATGTATTGCTGGTATTTTTTTTTTTACAAAAATGTATTCCTGTTATTAAATACTATTTTTACACTTTTGACCCCAGTTTGGGGTTTGACTATGTGCTACCACCCCTTGTCAGAGCGGACCTGGGAACACCATCAATAAAGAGGTGGTTCCACGCTCTTCAAAGCCTCAAAGCCTCCTGATCAGAGGCCTTGCTGTTGGACGTAGTTTCTTACCCTGGACGTGGATGTATTCCTGGTATTAAAAACTATTTTTACACTTTTGACCGCATTTTGGGGTTTAACTATTTGCCCATAGCTAGAACCCTAACAGGTGCTAAAACCCTGATTCAGGGTGGAGCTGGGAACATCAGCAATTAAGAGGTGGTTCCACGCTCTTCAAAACCTCCTGATTAGAGGCCTTGCTGTTGATCGTAGTTTATCGTCTTACCCAGGACGCGGATGTAGTTTATCGTCATCCCTAGGACGCAAATATCTTGGTGCATGGATCAGTTGTAATAAACTTAGTATAAGAGAAAAGAAAACTGAACATAGGATGGGCTGAAGTAAAGGTAGTTTTGCCCAATACCGTAAGTTGGTACAAAATCAAAACATAAGCTTAAAGACCTGAGCCATGTTCTTAAGTAGCCTCGTCAGATTAATCATTTAATATGGATGCCATGCATGGTGACTAACCCGTTCAGAAATGCTTAAACTGTCGACTGTATAGAACCGCTTTCTTAGATAAATGATTAAAAATTACTCATACCGAATGAAGCATGCAGGTCTTAGTGAAGAACAACTTTATCGAACCTCGGTAACTGGCGCTACAGAATCCCAGGCAAACAATTTAACCAAATAATAGAAATCATATTACTTAAAAACTTCCAACAGCAGTAACAACGAAAATGAATAGCATCGTATGAAAAGAGAAAAGAATGACTTAATCAAAATGTTGCCGTTTCACACTATTTCAGACAAACGGTTAGGAAAGAACCCCCCCCCCCCGATTAATACTGAAAATAGCGATAAAATTGGACAAGAGTAACTAAATTATTTTCTTGAAAGATTGTTTCAAAAATTGTTTTAAATTTCAGTCGATAATAGCACTGGCTGATCGGTCAATGAATATCGAACGTTTCCAGATAAAGAAAGAGTTAATATTATTTTAGCATTATCTATCCGGATAATATCTGTATATTAAAAAAAAAGTGTTAATATGTGTGTATTCTGAACTGATATATTTTACTACTTGAAGAAGAAGTAAAAAAGCCTATGGCAAATTTTCGAGGAATGTATCTCGCTAGTAATGGCGTCGTGTCAGGAAGTGTCAGTGTCAGAATCCAAGTGTGACAAATGCCTTGTTGATGATGACAGAGACATTGTAGAGTTTATGTGCTTAGCATTATTAACAGCCACTCGCCAAACTATTAGCACTAATCGTCTAAATAAGGATGTGTGAAAGCTACTTGGGAATAAGCCAGCAATAACGCGACAATATATATGAGGTCTGTTTGAAAAGCTACCAGCCTTAACGTAAAAAAATAATGTAACGTACACAGTGTAACGGCTCCTTAGGTCTCTTTCAAAGTACTTCACTTGAGGCTTAACACACTTATATCAGCATCACTTCCACATTTGTTTTGTTTTTTCCAAAAAGATTGGCCAATTCCTCTTCTGGTCTCACCATCAGCTGCTTCTTCACATTCTCCTTAATCTCATCCACAGTTTGAAAGCTCTTTCCTTTCAACAAGAAATTTGGGAGCAAGCTGGGTATCTTGCGGGGCTCTTACTGACTGTAAGGGGAAAGTTAGCGGATGTTATACAAAAAACCCACATCAGATTTTTTATTTGAAGAATTCTCTGAAGAATTTTTTTTCTACATCTTGAAATTACAGGAACAGCTGGCCAGTCAAAGAGCGTTGCTTGGAGTAAAACAAGGGATAAAGGACAAAGGTCTTCAGAATATGCAACATGTAGAAGATCTCAGCTGCATGAAACATTTCTGTGTCATATTTGTAATATGAACACAGGTGTTATAGAGTAAAATCACTGGGTGAATTCTTTATAAAGTGTCATTGAGATAAGCCAATTGCTCATTCTAGCTTCAAGATGTTCGCAATAAAGAATTTATTTCTTCCAGAATATTCTCTTCAAATTTTCAGTTTGGATTCTAGCAATGCATGCGTCTTTCATAGATAATGAATATATCAGAGTTGAGATTGAGTCATACTTTTTTATGTTTATACATTCTTTTTATAGATACAAATATCTGTAAATGCTCCGTTTATAATAAACAGTATTAAATAACATTTACCAGTCTGAATGCCCGAGAAATTTTCATAGAAAATATTCATCCTCCGAAACAGAGCATTTACTTAAATATTTGTATCTATAAAAAGAATGTATAAACATAAAAATGTCTTAAAATAATTGTGGGACTTTGTCCATTTCATAATGTGTGACGTCATTTGTTTACATTTGATACGCCATTAGTAGATATGAATGTACGTGAGAGATTCATGGAAGATTTTAGTTTAAAAGCAGTAAAATCTTGTCTTAAAATAATTGTCGGACTTTGTCCATTTCATAATGTGTTAGATTCATACACATCCGATTCATTACATATTTACACAAACATGCGTCTAGTGATTCATCATCTTTATACACTGCCACTGCTTAATTAAATATATAATAGATCTCTCTCTCTCTCTCTATATATATATATATATATATATATATATATATATATATATATATATATATATATATACAGATGTAAAAGAACGAAACGAATAAAATTCAAACGTTCATAACATTAATTAAAAAAGAGCTCAAGGCAAGAGTAGAGCAATAAATATTTATTATGAATTGCTACATTAAAGCATGTAAGTTACTACTACAAAATTGCATATTTTGTTTCAACGTTTAAACACGTCTCATATAATTTTTTTCCGATTTTTATGGAAAATTTTCTCAAAATGTAAAAAGAAGTGGTGTTTCATAAATTGTAATTTTAAATAAAATCATTTATTACCAACATTGATAACTACCTGATGAGACGTGTTGAATGCCGAAACAAAATACGCAATTCTGTAGTAGTAACTTGCATGTTCTAATGTAACAATGTAATATATATATATATATATATATATATATATATATATATATATATATATATATATAGTTGAGTAATGAAAATCTTGGTAATCTATAGGAGTATGAAACCCAGAGAGCTCAATGTTAAATTAGAGCGAATAATTTAATTTAAAGAAAATCAGACAGTTTTAAGGTTCCATAAGGTTATAATTTATTTCCCCAGGAGTTTTCTCTGTTCCCTGGATCATCAGACCTCACTTCCAAGGATGAAAAAATTGAATTTAAATTTACAATTTTGGGGGGTAGTATTCAGCCGATGTAAGATGATATGGAGAGGGGTGAGAGATAGCGTAATAGACATGGTCGAAATTAGAGAGGGAGGGGAAATATAGTAATTAATAAAATCAAATTTATATAAATTATAAAACACACATACTATATATATATATATATATATATATATATATATATATATATATATAGTGTGTGTGTTTGTGCTTGCATAGTGTATATAAATTTTAATTTATGAATTTAAGCGCAGTACTAGATTGGCGGCAAGGTCTCATCATTTTACAGTTGAAATGGCTAAAAGTAGCCGTAAGATCTATGCTAACAGTTTTTTTCTTCAGCACTTCTCACTTGTGAAACTTTTTTCCGGCTTTTTGTCTTCCAGCGAACCAAAATTTAAATGTAATGTCAATTGTTACCTTCTGTCTTTTCAATTCCTGTTCTTTTATTGACCTCTCACCTTAATCTTATTAATTTTCTCTCACAATTAGTAACCCTCCCTTGTGTCTTAGTGGCTTTATTGCCTTTCTTGGAGAGAAATGTTTAAAAAATGTTGTATTTAAGTAGCAAAACTTCTTTGAAACTACAGATTTTGTTAAACAATTCCGACAAGGTCTGCCTGTCCAGTCTTTCAACTTCCGGCTGGTAAACTTCCCAAAGTTTATTTCTTTTTAATGCCAGTACTTTAGACTGTCGCTACAGTCATTATCAAGAATTGGGTGTTTAGTCCGTTTATGAAAATGTGTCTCGCTTATTCCGGTGTTCTTTCGTTTGCTGAAAGCAATTTCAAGTCACTTAAACGTGACGTCATTTATATCGTTCCATCTGATTTTTTTCTATCAAATATAGATTGGAAGCGTTCAAATAGAGAAACACAGAGTGGGGAAGAGAAAAAGAGGGAAATGCGGACACGAAAAGGTAAAAGAGACAGAAAGAAGGGCAAACAGCAGTGAGAGTAAGAGAGAGAGAGAGAGAGAGAGAGAGAGAGAGAGAGAGAGAGAGGGAGAGAGAAAGAGGTAGAGAGCATTTGGTATTGGAAGAGTGAGAGTGAGACGATTGGATAGTAGATAAAAGAATAGCATGAAGAGTGCGAGATATGGAGAGAGTGAGTGAGAGAAATAGAGAGAGAGAGGGGTATAAGACGACGATATATGAAGAGTAAAAGAACGGCATAGTCAAGTAGGCGGTAGAGAAAAAGATAAAAAAAAGAGAAAGAGAGAAGAGAACAGAGAGAGAGAGAGAGAGAGAGAGAGATATAAGAGAGAGTTAGAAAGGAGTGGATTGAAAGTGGGAGAGGGGGTAAATACTGCAAGACAGAAGGAGTGAGAAGAAGGCAAATAGCAGAGACTAACAGAAGGGATCAAATAATAAAGAGAGGGATAGTGTGAAAATTGGGAGGGAGAAGCAGATAGTAACAGACAAAGAGAGAGATAGGGGGATAGAGAGATAGTGCTCAACAACAGAGGAAGATAAAAGGATGTATTGGAAATACAGTGAAAGAAAGAAAGAAAGACAGACAGAAAAAAATAAAAGAACGAGAGAGAGGGAAAGAGGTGGATAGATGTAAAAAGAGAAGGAGATTCTGAATAAGAGGAAACTGTGGATATTAGAGGAAGAGGAAGAGATAAAGAAAGAAAGTGGGGAACCGACAATAGGAAAACGCCCGAGAGAGAGAGAGAGAGAGAGAGAGAGAGAGAGAGAGAGAGAGAGAGAGAGTAGGACGGAAGTCCAGGATATAAAGACTGATAAATGAAGAGAGAGGGGTAGAGGATAACAGGGAAAAACACGGAGAGAGTTTGAGTAAGAGACAAGGACATATAGTGGAATACAGAAAAATAAAAGAAGAGAGAGAAAGTGTGTGTGTGTGTGAGAGAGAGAGAGAGGGGGGGGGAGGGGGAAGTGAGAAAGAGACAGGGTGGAAGAGAAAGAAGAGGATAGGAAACATAAGAAGAGAGAACTGAAGAGTTTTTAAATCGTTCAGATTTTCTTAAGTAGTCAGATTCATGCCGAATGTATGTAATGGATTCTTGGGTGTGGCACAAGGCCGAAAGTATGGGGATTCACGGAATTATGTATCGTCGCTCCAGGACAAAATTGCAAAATAAACGATGTCAAGTGTTAGCATTGTCATCGCTCAAGAACTCAAGTAGTTTTTAAGAATTTGTTTGACAACTCGAACATAATGGTATTTTTTTACTATTTTACATAATTTTTTTGTCGACAGGGACACCATATTAAAACATTTTAAAACAGCAAAATTAAATGCTGTTTGGTATGTCAACGACTTGGAACAGCTGGCGAGATATTTCACAAGCAAATTCTTTGTCTTCTTGCTCTGTCAGTTTATCGAATTCTTGTTCAAGATTTTAGGAGATGATAATGAAGCAAGTGAAACCAATAATCGTCTCGTGACGTTTAACGAAAAATATCAGAAGAAAATATTTTTTTCGGTTTTCTTACTCTGTTAATTTGTCAGAATTTATGTTAAAATAATTTGGCTGGTTGGTTTCAGGTTATTTAAAGCCAGAAAATATTTTTAGATTGCAAAAATGTTTTGGAGAAAATAATGATTCACTGATACAAGTCCTACTAATTAACACGTAACTAGGGGAAGAATAAGTGGATTCATACCCTTTCCTAAGGATACTGGCACTTGTGTGTAAGTGAATATAACGAACCCAATTGGAATTGGAACACGGTTTCGTTATATTCGCTTACGCGCAAACACCCTTGTGAAATACATGAATCCGCTTATTCTCTTCCTGGCTATTGGTTGAATATCAGGGCACACTGGTTCATATAGCCTTGGTTGGCAAAGTAACAGCAGCCTTATGCAGGAGATATTCTGCCTTGTCAGTCAAGAATAAAAAGAAACACGATCGCCCAAGTGTGTATCACTTGTGGCACTTAAATGATTGAAGGTGCAGTAAAATTAATGACTGTCCTGGGAAGTTTAACGAAAATATCCCAAGAAAATTCTTTGTTTGGAGTTTTCTTGCTTTATCGGTTTATTTGATACTTGTTCAAGACAATTTGGAGATGGTAATGGAAGTGAACTCAATAGTTGTCCCCTCCCCAGGACGTTTAACGAAAAATATCACAAGAAAATTCTTTGTTTGTGGTGTTTTTATTCTGTCATTGAGTTGGATAATTGCTAAATCCATTTGATTGTTTGGTTTGTTTTTATTTTACTACTTATCAGCCCTTTGTGGATGATTTAAAGCTGAAACATATTTCAGTCAGTCAGTTATGGGTCATGCGTGATACACGCTTAGACGATCATGTATCTTTCGATTTGAGAGATATATCGTCAGCTGTTCCAAGTGGTTGACATCCCAACGAGGCAGATTTTTTTTTCTGCGGTAAACCAGTTGCCATCAAAGGCTATAGAACCTGGTCGTTCTTGCTATTTACCCAGGACCGACCGGATTCATAGCTTTCCCAAAGATATTAGCACGCAAATGAATGGATTCGACTGGAATTCTCCGATTTCGCACTCCGAGCCGCTATCCGGTACTCCACCGTGCCTCTTCGCATTTAGGATCTTAAAAATAATTCTATTTTTTGGCGGGGGAATATTAAGTTAACAATTTTTTTTGAGAATTGATATGTCCCGGAAAGGGATATATTTGTTCGAAGTAGCAAAGTTGTTGTTGACTACTGTAACCAGGTAGAACAATCTAGCAGGTAACCGTAATGGACTGGTCCTCGTCGTAGTAATAGGCAATAGGCGTAGACAATAGGCGTAGGCAATAGGCATCCACATCAGTCTGTATTTATGGCTGACACCAGTCAATCATATTACTGGGAGGGGGAACCCAGGTGTATGCATATTCATTACATCAAGAATAAAAATGATTTTTTCAGATATTTATCCCTTAGAAAAGGTATGAACAAATCTCTTCTCCCCGTTCCATCAGCTATGAGTTAAATAAACAGTCTCCTCTAGCCGTGGTGGGAAAGCGACCTAGAAGATGAAGAATTGTGAATACATACCTCTATGTAGACTCAACTTTTGCAGACATAGATTCTCGCGTGGTGAGCCAACGCATGAGTGAGTATTTCATCGACACATTACCGATGAATCCTTTCGTGAGAGAAGATTCATCTAGTGTCGTAGAATGACTTGCACCTGAAATTTATTTAAGTGAGAAAGGATTGTGCTTTCCCAGTCCCACTCTCTTGTCCCTGTCGGCCATCTGCTTTCTGGTGCAAAGGCTGCTACGAGATAAGCGACGTGCAAGGATGCAGTTATATATCGATGGGACCTTATAGATATGTTACCTTACAAGGCTCCAGAGCCCCTATCTACCCATCAAGATTTGCCTCCAACCCGGTTTTGAATTCAGAGTTTTCCCTCTCCTAGACAAGTTACCACCCAAGGCTATAGAACCCAGTCTGTCCTGCTTTTTACTCATAGCTGGGGGGGGGGAGAAGAATAGGATTCATATCTTTCCTAAAGGTATTAGCACGTAAGTGAAAGTAATGGATCCAACTGGAATTCGAACTCGACTCTCCGATTCTTCAATCCGAGCCGCTATCCATTACTCCACCGTAAGAATTCATAAACAACATTATTTAGAATATGTATGATATTATTTTGCTTATCTCTATCTATAAAAGGCAGGATGTGTGTGTGTGTGTGTGTGGGTGCGTGTGTGTGTGTGTGTGTGTGTGTGTGTGTGACGAATGCACGGCCGCAATTTTCGACGGATTTGCACCAAAATTTACATGCACATGCTCCAAGTTAGCGGGAAGGCCAAGACCGACTTTGCATTTCCCAACTCTCATCGATAGTGGAAATAATCGATTTTTTCATGCTTCTACGGCAGTTTTCATGTAGTTTGCGGCCATTTTCAACTGGCCTGAGTGAGAGGCAATAGCTGGCTGCCACGAATAGATAGGAAGATTCTATTGGCCAGCGTGAGAGCCAACAGCTGACTGACACGAATGTTGACTAGCATGCTAGAATGTAAAAAAAATTGATAGCTGCATTCGTCACAAGTGGGAAAAATTTAAATCTGCATGCCACTTTACACCAATTGGCTCATTCGTTTGCTTAAGATCAACGTTGATTCTGATTCTGCAGGACTGGGTTGGGTGTGAAAAAGTATTTGTTGTTAACATTCTTTTTTCATTCGGTTTTTTCAGTCCTTTTTTTAAAGCTGATCGTTTTGTGTTCATTTTTCTTAGTTCTTTTTTCGTAACAGATTTAATGGTTAGTATAGAGCTTCGAAAAAATTCGCAGTGTGATGCAAGAAGTAAGGCATGTAGCAACATCAGCACGGCAAAGGGCACTCCTTTAAAGGCAAGGAAGGGCAAAAATATTTTAAGTCAAGTGATAGCGATTGCTGTATGAGTCGTACCAACGCCGGGCCATGCTTCTAGTTTATTATATGTTGATCTGTACGTACGCGAATTGCACTAAAGTTTGACCAATGACAAGTCATTTTTTTTATCTCTGCAGACATTGCATTGTCTTGGCGCCGCATGCGCCAAAATTCATATCTCCCGATTTCGAGGGGTTATCCATTATTTCACCATGCCTCCTAAGACTCAACTAAGCACATGCTATTAAGCCATGGAAAATATTATGGGATTCCAGTTGTACAAGAGTCAAAGCAGATCAAAAGTGGAGTATTATTGTTACATCTAGACCAATAATTTCCAACGTGGGGCGCATGATCCACCGGTAGGGCATGGTAATATTTTGGTGGGACAGGCGTTGGATGTGCACCCTTCAGCTTACTATACCAAGAGAATAAGGGGTCAATTCGAGAATGAGTTATTAAATGTCCCAAAATCGGTTGGGAATCAATGATCTGCATAATGCAAACTTTCCAGCCTTGACTGAGTTCAGAAGCGCTTGTGCGGCATTGTGGGGGAGGAATTGTTTTTCCAACCTAAAACCCCTTTTCTAGCCTCACTCTACTTTACCTCTATATTTTCAAAACAGATGTTCGAGCGAACTACATTCCTTGGTGCCACCAGTCTAGACATTCAAAGCTTCTTTCCCAGAACGGTGGCATTGTGGAACGGACTCCCGAGGGGATGCTTCCCCGATCACTAAAATTTTAAAATCTTGAGGTCTATAGCCAACAGTTATATGTCCTACATATCCTCATAATAAGCAAAACTTGCTCCCTCCCTATACGCCCTTAGAACTTTCCCATTCAGTAACACACTACCTTGAGTAGCCCTTAGGGCTTATGTTCGGTGAACAACAATAAAAAACACAAAAAGTTATCAATTTACTGCAGTACGGGGCTGTGGGTTCTGTGATCTCGACTGAAGTCTATAACTTAGGTCTTATCTGATGCAATAGAGAGTTTCTGATTAGTCAATTCGTGGAAAACGGAAGTAGAAATGGGGTCGTCGTGTAAATATGGAGGATTTTTAAACAAGGATTTGACATTAAGAAAAAGAAAAAGGAAAAAAGAGAAGTGACACCAAAGAAAACCTATTTAGAGGGAGGCTCGCTTAATTTAACCGTAGGAACCCGGTGGGGTAATGGATAGCGGCTCGGATAGAGGAATTGGAGAGCCGAGTTCGAATTCCAGTCGAATCCATTAGGTTCACTTACGTGCTAATACCCTCTTTTTATCCCCCAAAAGCTATGGGTAGATAGCAGGACAGACCGGGTTCTCTAGTCTTGGATGGCAACTGGTCTACCGCAGAAAAAAATGGCGGGAAAAATCTTAATTATCAGTCATGTATCGAAAGATACATAATCACCTAAGCGTGTATCACGCATGGCACATAACTGACCCTAAGAAATTTCGGTAGAAAATCTTTAAAATCTCAAAAAAAAAAAAAAAAAAAAAAACTGATACAAAAGAAGCTACTGGAAGTTGCTGCAATAAAAACGTATTTATTAGGTTGGTGCAAAAATAATGTCATTTTCTCACATATGTTACTATGTGAGAAAACGACACTATTTTTGCACCAACCTAATAGTTAATTCCGACGTTTCTTTCTTTGCTGCAACCAATTTGAAGTCATTAAACGCAGTACTAGATTGGCAGCAAGGTCTCATCATTTTACAGTCGAAACGGCTAAACGTTACCTGAAGTTCTATGCTATAATTTTCCAGTCAACTTTGATGTTTAAAAATTTAAGTGCAATGAAATCGTTATCTTCTATCTTCTTAATTCCTGTCCGCTTATTGTTCTCTCTCCTTAACGGTATTTTTCTACATATTCTCTAACACCGAGTAACACCTTGCGTCTTAGTGGTGTTATTGTCTTGCATGGGGTGAAATGATAAAAAACAAAGGTGACGTCATTTACAACGGTCAAACTGAATTTTCTCCAGCAATCGATTCATTTTGCGTTATTGGAAGTGTTCAAACAGAGTGGGGAAGAGAGAAAAATGGAAAAGGTCCTTTCTCAGGTAAAGAGAGAGATAGAAAAAGGACAAACAGTAAGTGAAAGGGAGAGAGTGAGAGAGAGAATAAGGGATAGAGAGCACTTGGAAAAGATATAAATCTAACTCCCCCCCAGATATGCTTAAAACATTAAGAAAGTCTGGGTCCTATAGTCTTGTCTGGCAGGGGAAAACCACCTACTGCCTTGTAGGTCCTGTCTCTTTAGGCTAGAAGAAGGTAACTTCAAAAAGAAATTCACCTTTGGGAGGAGGGACGGAGTAACATATTTCCTGCAAAATGAAGATGGAGGGGCGTGGTCATCATAGAATAAAATGAATGAATATTGTATTGACAGTTTTTGAGGTACATTATAGAACAATGATTTTTCCAAATAAGACTTGCATAAGAATAGATTGTAATAAACTTTGGTGTAACGTTTCCAAGCATAAAGCGTAAAGAAGTAGATGTTTAAGTTCTATTTTATAGGCTGTTCCAATAAGTTGGACCGATTTTAAATGTGAATTAACTTTAAGCGTCTAATGAATTTTTTTCTTTTAGAATTAACAACTGAAGTTTTTGGCAATATCAACCCTGGAAAGATTAACAATCAAACAACGTGTTAAAGTTATCGAAACCTCTTACGAAAATGGACGTTCAAATTTATAAATATACATCCCAATGATTCTGCAAGCAAAAAATGCATACCAAAGAATGACCTTTTGTAGATGAAGTGGCTTTTCAACAATCTTGCTTGGATTTTCATCAGCCCAAATGCGACAATTCTGCTTATTAACGAATCCACCAAGAAGAAAATGGGCTTCATCCCTAAAGAGGATTTTTTTTGCGAAAAATCTTCATCAGCTTGACTTTGTTCGTGCACCCAATTGATGAATGTATGGCACTCCAAATGGTCAGAAGGTTTCAGTTCTTGTGTCAATTCAATTTTGTAAGCGTATGGAAACAAATCTTTTTGTCAAAATTCGATGTAAAGTTGTGGAGAGGTTCAGTTCCTGCGCACGATGAAGAATAGAGGTGTCTGGATTTTCGGCCGCATTCTCATGCACTGCAGCAATGTTTTCAGTTGAACGGCGTAAACGAGCACGCAATGGTGTTTTCACATCTGCCACCGACCCAGTTTGTTCAAATTTACGAACAATTGTTCCAATTGCACTAACGGTTGATCGATTATATTGACCAAAATAGAAAAGAAAAAAATCATTAGACGCTTAAATTTAATTCACATTTAAAACTCGGTCCAGTTTATTGGAACAGCCCTTATTATCGTAGGCGATTTTTACAAAGAGAAAAATCTCAATTGGTTCAGTATTTTCGAACAGTTCCTTCAGAATCTCACTAAAACGGAGGAAGCAGCGTGGAACAGCATTGTCGTAGTGGTTTGGGCCTTCCTGGGGGATTCACAAGGCTGAAAACTATGTGGACTTTGTTGAGACCCTTGTGAAGAACTCTGATAAGATGATCTACTGGATATCCCTCAAAGGGCATTTTCTTGATGCTAATCTTTATACATTCAAGGTTCCCAGATTTGTTTGGTTTTGGTTTGGCTTCTTTTACGGTATATCAACCTCAGCGGGTTATTTAATGCCAACAAGATTTTTGATTTGCTTTGGTTTGTTTTACGGCATATCAAACTCAATGGGTTATTTAGTGCCAACAGGATTTTTGCTTTGGTTTGGTTAGTTTTACGGCATATCAACCCCAATGAGTTATTTAATACCAACAATAATTTTGGTTTGCTTTGTTTTACGGTATATCAACCTCAATGGGTTATTTAATACCAACAAGATTTTTGGTTTGGTTTGTTTTGTTTCACGGCATATCAACCTCAATGAGTTATTTAATACCAACAAGATTTTTGGTTTGGTTTGGTTTGTTTTACGGTATATCAACCTCAATGGGTTATTTAATGCCGACAATATTTTTATTACTGGTAATATTTTTTCAAAAATTATTGCTCTTATTGTGTTCTTCTTCAAAAATATATTACTATTAATAATGTATTGCTGGTAATAATTATTTACAAAAATGTATTGCTGGTAATAATTATTTACAAAAATGTATTGCTGGTAATAATTATTTACAAAAATGTATTGCTGGTAATAATTTTCATCAAAAATGTATTAATGGTAATATTTATTTTCTTCAAAAATATATAGTTGGTAATAATTTTTCTTAAAGATTTTATTGTTGATATTAAAACCTATTTTTACACTTTCATGGTATTTTGACCCCAGTTTGTTGGGTTAACTATTTGCCCACATTTGGGACCCTATCAGATGCTAACACCTCGGGTCAGGGTGGACCTGGGAACATCAAAACCTACTGATCAGAGGCCTTGTTGTTGGACGTAGTTTATCGTCACATCCAGGACGGGAATTCGTTTGAACTTAGATCAACCGGATCTATTTAATTTAATAAAGTGTATGTGCAATTTTACTATTTTTTTAAGTTAAAAATATTTTTCAGATTTGTAGCGACAAAGTCAGTTCTTACATTTCTCAGCAGGAAGAAAGAAATAAAAAAAAAAAAGAGAAGGACGATGAAGTGAGTAAAACACAAGCAGATGGGGGGGGGGAAACAGTGAGAAAATAGATATAGAGAGAGAAAAAAAGGAAAATTGCATCAAAATAGAAAAGAAAGAAATAATACTGATATTGAGAGAGAAAGAAAGATGAGAAAGAACGAAAGAGAAATATTAGGTTGGTGCAAAAATAATGACGTAATAATGTCGTTTTTGACGTTAAAAAATGCGTTAAAAAACGACATTATTACGTCATTATTTTTGAAAAATAAAAATAAAATAGAAATAAAAGAAATAACAAAAAATGAAATGATGGAAGGAAAGAAAAGAAGGAAAGAAAAGAAAAGAAAGAAGAGATATTAAAGGAAGTAAAAATAGAAAGAACGTAAAGAAAAACAGTAAAAATAAAAGGATAGGAAAGGAAGAAAGAAGGAAAAAAATAAAAGAAAGGAAAAAAATAGAAAAGCAAAGAAAAGAATGTTGAAAAAGAAAGAAAAGAAAAGAAATAAGAAAAAAGGAAAACTAAATAAAAGAAAGAAAAGGCAAAAAAAAAAGAAAAGAAAAGAAAGCAGAGAAACGAAAGAAAAACCAAAAGAATAAAAAGTAAAGAAAATAAAGAAAACAGAAAAGAAAGATAAAAAGAAAAAGAAAAGTGAAGAAAATAATAGAAGTGAAAAAAAGGAGAAAAAAAAAAAGACAAGAAAGAAAAGGAAGAATAAAAGAAAACAGAAAAACTAAAGAACGCTCCCAGCAAAAAAAGGAAATAGAAAGAAAAAACAAAGAAAGTCAAGTAAAATAGAAAGAAAAGAAAATAGAAAGAAAAGAAAAAAGAAAAACTAAGAAAATAATAGAAGTAAAAGAAATAAAGAAAGAAAGAAAAAGAAAATGAAAAGACAGCTAGAGGTCAAATCCTACTAAAAGTATAAGGTCTTGATTGATCACCGAAATTAAGCAATGATTTGAAGTAAGCGTTCGTAAATACGAAAAAAGAATGGAAAAAAAAAAAGGAAAAGTAAGAAAGGAAATAAAGAAGAAAAGAAAGAAACGTAACAAACAAGGTAATAAAGAGAGAAGGAGATACAAATTAGTATAGAAAGTGAAAAGAAGTATTGTGGAAGAGTAGGGAGGAAAAATATTAAATGATAAAATAATTGTACGTTTGAGTGCTTATGTAGGTAAACATGTTTAGTGGGAGACTTCACACTCTTTCTATTTTCTCACCTTCCTTGAACTGTGTGATAGGGATTGCAATGCATAGAATCTACGTGGCTGTAGGCAACACTGAAAGAAGTAATATTGATACAAGCAACCGTTTTAATCGCTTACAGCCGATTCATCATAAAAATCCGCATTTATTTGCGCTTCGTTCCTTGCAAGTCAAGCTGATTAATTACTTTATGATGATCGCATGTGATGAGAGATTGGTACAAGTGTCAGGGTAAGGTCTGAGGGTGAAGCGAGGCGAGGAGAGGCGAGGGATAGACTGATATGCAGATAGATAAATAGAAATACACTTAGATAAGGTACAAAATAATATACATTAGATATATATATATATATATATATATGAAAAAAATGAGATAGATCGATAGATAGATAAATAGGTATGAAGAAAATAAGATAGATAAATAGATATAAAGAGAATTATATATATATATATATATATATATATATATATATATATATATAGAGAGAGAGAGAGAGAGAGAGAGAGAGAAGAGGATAAAGAGAAATAAAAAGACGGAGGGAGATATATAAATAGATAGATAGATAGATAGATAGATAGATAGATAGATAGATATGAAGAAACTGAGATAGATATGGTTGAAAAGACCAAGATAGTTAGATAGATAGGTATGAAGAGACCGAGACAGATATAAAAATATAAAGAGAACTAGATAGATTGATAGATGGATAGATAGATATGAAGAGAATGATATATACGTGTGTGTATATATATATATATATATATATATATATATATATATATGTGTGTGTGTGTGTGTGTGTGTGTGAATGAAAAGAATGAGATTGATCGATAGATAGATAAATAGGTATGGAGATAATAAGATAGATAAATAGATATGAAGAGAATTTATATATATATATATATATATATATATATAGAGAGAGAGAGAGACAGAGACAGAGACAGAGAGAGGCAGAGAGATAAAGAGACGGCGGTAGATATATAAATAGACAGATAGATATGAAGAAACTGAGATAGATATAGTTGAAAAGACCAAGGCAGATAGATAGATATAAAGAGACCGAGATAGATAGATATGAAGAGACATAGGTAGATAGATAAATATATAGATAGATTGATAGATATAAAGAGACCGAGATAGATATAAAAATATAAAGAGAACGAGATAGATAGTTTAATAGATAGATTGATAGATAGATAGATACATACATACATAAGGAGATAGATAGATAGATAGATAGATAGATAGATAGATAGATAGATAGATAGATAAGACAAAGAGAAAAAACTGGTAATAAGAAGAGGTTTAGGTCTGAAAGGTGACAAGATAGATGAAGAGAGATGAGAAGAGAGAAAAGTACAACAGAAAGAGATAAATTTTAAAGTCTTATGTGAATTAGAAAGAAGAGGAAATAATAATGAAAGAGAATGGAAAAGATAACAAAGACATTGAAAAAGAAAAGTGGAAGAAAAATGGAAAGAATAAATTTTAAAATCCGAAAAAGAAAGGACTTGCTGAAATGAATAATATATAATAAAAATAATAAAAATTATGAACTGTTTTTGACAAGAAATAAATAAGCTAGAAAGAAATAAGTAAACGAGAGAGAGAGAGAGAGAGAGAGAGAGAGAGAGAGAGAGGGGAATTTGAGATCAAGAGAGAGAGAGAAGCAGTGAAGGAGGAGAGAGAGAGAGGGGAAGAAAAGGTAGAAAATAATGTCAAATAAAAATGAAGAATAAATGGATAAAAAAAAAAAAGAAAGAAAGTAAGAAAGCATAGCAATTATAAGAGATCAAGGAAAATTATGAAATAAGAAAATATCTTTCGACCGAAACTAAAGAGAGAGAGAGAGAGAGAGAGAGAGAGAAGTAGTGAAGCAGGCGAGAGAGAGGAAATTTGAGATCGAGAGAGAGAAAGAGAGAGAGAGAGAGAAGCAGTGAAGAAGGAGAGAGAGAGAGGAACTTTGAGATTGAGAGAGAGACAGAGAGAGAGAAGCACTGAAGAAGGAGAGAGAGACAGAGAGAGGAAGAAAAGGTAGAAAATAATGTCAAATAAAAATGAAGAATGAATGGATAAAAAAATAAAAAAGAAAAAAGAAAGAAAGTAAGAAAGCATAGCAATTATAAGAGATCAAGGAAAATTGTGAAAATATCTTTCGACCGGAACTAAAAAGAGAGAGAGAGAGAGAGAGGGTGAGAGAGAGAGTGGGTGGGAGTGAGAGTGGGTGAGAGAGAGAAAGAGAGAGAGAGTGGTTGAGAGAGAGAAAGAGAGAGAGTGAGTGGGTGAGAGAGAGAGAAAGAGAGAGAGAGAGTGGGTGAGAGAGACTAGTAAAAATCAAATTAAAGTGAAGGAAAATCTAGTGGAGTAAGAGAGAACGAAGAGACAGAAGCGACAAAAGAACGAACAAACAAAGGAAAGAAAGAAGAAAAAGTGAAGGAAAGAAGGTAAAAGGAAAGAACAATGAAAGAAAGAAGGAAAAAGAATAGAAAATGAAAGAATGAATGAACGAAAGTAAAAAAGAAAGGAAATAAGAACAGAAAATAAAACGAAAAATGAAAGAAAAAAAACAAAAGAAAGAAAAAAAAAGGAAGAAAAGAAATAACGAATGAACGGAAAAAGAATAAAAGAAAGAAATAATTATTCGCAAAAAACTAAGGAAATATCATAAACGTACGTAAAGAAGAAGGAAAGCAGAATAATGAGGACAGACAGAGAGAATGAGTGAAAGACAGAAAAGAGAGAATGAATGAACGTTAGAAAAGAGAGAATGAATAAAAGACAGAAAAGTTAGAATGAATAGCAGAAAGGAGAGAATGAATGAAAGGGAGAAAAGAGACAATGAATGGACGACAGAAAAGAGAGAAAGAATGAAAGGCAGAAAAGAGAGTATAAATGAAAAATAGAAAAAGAGACTGAATGAAAGTATAAAAGAGATAATGGGTGACAGGCAGAAAAGAGAGAATGAATGAAAGACAGAAAATAGTGAATGAATGAAAGGTAGAAAAGAGATAATAAATGAAAGTAGAAAAGAGAGAAAGAATGAAAGGCAGAAAAGAGAGAAGAAATAAAAGACAGAAAAGAGAGAAGGAATGAAAGAAAAAGGAAAAAAAAAAAAGAACATCCTGATAGATAAAAAGGGAAGATTAAAAAGAAAACATGGACGATAAACAAACAAACAAAAAAATGATATGCGAAAGTAAGCATAGAAGATGAAAAAATACACGCGCATGCGCAAACACATACATGACGGTGGTGGAAAGGAAAAATATTGAAAACAAGAGAAGGAAGAAATGGAGTGTGATAAGAAAATCTATTGCGGAAGGCGCTTTTTCTCTTTCTTCTCTCCAGAAGCTGCACACATCTGTCGGGCCAAATCTTGCGTGAAGCCTCTTTCGACGACTGATTAAATGAAAGATGAGCGAGACACGCCAGGTGTAACTCGAAGCGACAAGGTGCGCAATGGGATATGAAAAGAAATCAGTAATGGCGGCACGTTACGCGCAGGTCGCTGCCCAAAAGACGAAAAGGGGAGGTAACTGGCAGTTACTCCAATTAAAAAAGCAAAAAAAAAAAAAAAAAAAAAAAAAAAAAAGAAAGAAAAAGGAGCCCTACTCATTCTTGGAACTAACGACCGACACAAGCGTGTTTATTTTATTTATTTCTTGTACGACGATTAAAAAAATCATATTTGTTTTATTTGCTTCTGGGCGAGAAACAACACCTTCAAATAAATAAGATTAAAATAAATCAGCAATAAAAAAGCAAGTAAAGATAAATAAGGAATAAAAAATGAAGTAATAAATTTATAATCATTGAAGATAGTTGAGAAACAAAAAGTAGGAGATGGAAATATATATATATAAAAAAGGAATAAAGTTGAAGAAGGAAGAAAAAGAAGAAGAAGAGAAAGAAGAAAGGAGAGCAAGAAGAAGAAGAAAGGAGGTGAGCAAGAAGAAGAAGAAAGGAGGAGAGCAAGAAGAAGAAGAAAGGAGGAGAGCAAGAAGAAGAAGAAGGAGAAGGGAGGAGAGCAAGAAGAAGAAGAAGAAAGGAGGAGAGCAAGAAGAAGAAGGGAGGAGAGAAAGAAGAAGAAGAAGATGGAAAAAGGAAAGAAGAAGAAGAAGAAGAAGGAGAAGAAGAAGAAGAGAAAAGGAAAAGGAGTACATGGCGGAGACACAAAAGAATAATAATAATAATCAGAAGAAGAAAGTCGAAGTTCAAGAAGAAGAAGAAGAAGAGAGCTAGAAGAAGAAGAAGAAGAAAGGAGGAGAGCAAGAAAAAGAAGAAGAAAGGAGGAGAGCAAGAAGAAGAAGAAAAGAGGAGAGCAAGAAGAAGAAGATAGAAGGAGGAAAGAAGAAGAAGAAGAAGGAGGAGGAGGAGAAGAAGAAGAAGAAGATGAAAGAAGAAGAGAAAAATAAAAAGAAGTAGATGGCGAAGACACAAAAGAATAATAATCAGAAGAAGAAAGTGGAAGATCAAGAAGAAGAAGAAAAGATGAAGAAGAAGAAGAAGATGATGATGATGATGAAGAAGAAGAAGAAGAAGAAGAAGAAGAAGAAGAAGAAGAAGAAGAATAAATTAAATAAAGACGAGGACATAAGAGGCAAGGAAATAATAAATAAAGAAAATATATCAAGAGAAAAAAATGAAAGAATCAACGGAGATGTCAGGGAGTAAGAAGAAGAAAACAGGCGAAAGAAAAAGAAAAACAGAGAATATAAATTAAAAAGGAGAAAGAAATACTGAAAAATAGCCATAAGGAGTGAAAAATGAATGAAAAAAGAAACAGGATAATAGAAAGAAAGAAAATGAACGAACGAAAAAGGAGTATTAAGAAAGAAAGAAAGAAAAAAAGAAAGAAAGAAAAAAGAAAGAAAAAAAGAAAGAAAAGAAGCAAGAAATAGGAAATAAAAAATTAAAATTAAAAAAGAAGACATAAAGAGAAAAAAGAAAGAAAGAAAAGAAATAATAAAAAAAATAAACCATAAGAAATGAATTAGTGAAAAAGAATAGATATATGTTAATAAATAAATGGTAATATATAAGTCGATCGAAAGTCGTATAAGTGGAAGTGGAATATATATATATATATATATATATATATATATATATATATATATATATATATATATGATATATAATATTAGTGAAATGAAAGAGAAAGAAAAGAAAACTTTAATAAAAATAACGGGAAAAATTTGGAAAAGAACGAAAGTTTGCCAAGGACAAAAAAAAAATGAATCAAAACTAAGCAAAAATGAGGAATGTCTAAGAGAGAAAAAAAAAGGGGGAGAAAAGCCGAAATTGTTGCAACGATAAAAGAGAAAAAAAGAGACATGAAAATTGAGAACTGTGGAACATTAGAAAGAGAAGTATTTATTTTTTAGGGCTTTTCCTTTTTGGCTTGTTTCCTCTTCTTCGTCCATGACTGGAGGGCTCTTCAGAGAGACGCGGGAAAAGGAGCACAGCTGGAGTGATTGCGCCATTAAAAAGATCAAGAGTTAATTGGTACGGCTACCAACCGCTGGGAGGCGCTGACACTTGTACTACTTGTGTCTTAACGAATTAGAAGTCTTGCTTACGATACCTGGCAGGAGGAGGCAGGGGATACATCAAACCACGCACACGCGTGTGTGTGTGTGTGTGTGAATTGTTACAGTGGAATATTTCGGACATTTATTCGTGTATTTATTTTATGTGCCAGTTCATTTTTATTTATTTGAATATATGTTTTAAACTCGCGCGCGCACACACACACGCGCGCACATATTTCAAACAAGACCGGATATAGAAAATTTAGGTCGGTACTATAGTGGTCACTATTAAAGCACTGACAAAAACCAGGAATTAGAATACTGATTTTCAAGGCAGGCAAGGCCCCTGAATGGAGAATGACGCAAAACAGACTTACGCCATTTCCTTAGTTTGACTAAATGGCTATCTATCTATCTATCTATCTATCTATCTATCTATCTATCTATCTATCTATTTTCAAGGCAGGCAGGCCCCTGAATAGAGAATGACGCAAAACAGAATTACGCCATTTCCTTAGTTTGACTAAATGGCTATCTATCTATCTATCTATCTATCTATCTATCTATCTATCTATCTATCTATCTATCTATCTATCTATTTTCAAGGCAGGCAGGCCCCTGAATAGAGAATGACGCAAAACAGAATTACGCCATTTCCTTAGTTTGACTAAATGGCTATCTATCTATCTATCTATCTATCTATCTATCTATCTATCTATCTATCTATCTATCTATCTATCTATCTATTTTCAAGGCAGGCAGGCCCCTGAATAGAGAATGACGCAAAACAGAATTACGCCATTTCCTTAGTTTGACTAAATGGCTATCTATCTATCTATCTATCTATCTATCTATCTATCTATCTATCTATCTATCTATCTATCTATGAATATAAATTGTTGGACATTGAGTATTTGTATTATATTTGAAACTATATTAGATTTTTATATTTGTAGTTAAATTATAGTTGATATTTATATTTGGAAGTATGTAAGTATATGTCTACTATCATTTCTGTCATTATCAGTGCCGACTGTGTTTGGAAAATAAAAAATCCCCATAACTCTAGATGCAGGCATAACAGAAACCATACATTCAGTTAAAAAGTAAAATTAAAATCATCCTTGTTAATGTCTAAAAGAATAGCCGAAAGCTTTCGGATATACAGAATATTTGAACAGTTTTTACACACACTTTGTGTCCAGAAAACGCTTGTATGAATACAAGTAAACTGAAAACAAAAATCTTAATCGCAGAACCTTGTTAGTTGTCTTTAACGAAACATGTGTTAAAAAAGGATTTGCTGCCTAAATACACAATTATCAAAACTACAAGCTATCAAGGAAAGTAAAACTAAAAGCATTTAGAAAAGACCTCGTCTTACGGCAAATAAAAACAGTTAAAAATGATATCCAGTATTTAAATAATTAAATCTATAAATAGGCAAAAAAACAAAAAAACAAACCTGGACCGAACCCGAATATAAGGAAGCACTGTACAACTTCAGCCTTAGCATTAAGGAATATCGACTTAAAGACAGAAAAGTAATTATAAAAAAAGCTATGTAAACGATCCTAAGGAAACATTCTACTACCCAATAGCAGTGATATAGACCTATCTAATCATAAGTTAACAGATGGCTTGAAAGAATACTTAAACTTAGGGCCAAATTGTAATCTTCAATCAAGAGCGTGGAGTGATAGCAGTTATTTCAGATGTGACAGGGGTCCTTAAGGTATAGGGCTTAAAAGACCGCTCTCCTTGCAAAAACTATAATAATATCCTAACAAAAAATTGCCACAAAAAACTAAAAAAAAACAAAAACAATTCTGATGTTGACATCAAACGGGACGACAAAAACAAACAGATATGTATTTTTGGATAAAGTGTATTGCCATAAATAATTACAACACATCATCGATGATCGATCTACATTCACCAAATTAAATGAGAATTCCATGGAGACCTTAAAAAGACCCGTCAACAAAGTGATAATATCGAATAACGCCGATGTTGTTTCCCTGAAAATCCAAAAAAATATCGGAGACTACCAACCAGGATACCTATACGGAAATATAAAAATACACAAAACCAGATACCCACCACGACCAATCATTTCCCAGATCCCAACCCCTATCAAAATTCATTATGACATCATTACCCCATACTTACCAACCAATTACAGCATCAGACAACCCATGAATTCCTTCAAATTCTATAAAGTATAAAACCCACCCAAGGTATTTTAACGTCAATCGACGTTGAGCATTTATTTACAAACGTCTCCGTTGATCAAACTATTGACATAGATAATTCCATCCCACCTCTATTCCTCAAACCAAATATCCTCAAAAAATTGTTACATACATGCACAAAGTACCCTTCTACGACCATAATAGCAACACCTACACCCAAACTAAGCTCCGTCTATGCTTCTTCAATTACTACATGTCCCACGAAGAAAACATGATATTTAAGCGAATCACTAAACCCAAAATATATGTCCGCTACGTAGACGAAATTTTTATTTTAGCGAAAAACAAAGAAATAGATAATATTAAGACCATATTTAAAATCTTTGTCCTTAACTTTAACTACGAACTGAGTAACAACACTTTCGCTATCTCATTATATAAAGCACCCACTATGGGAAACTCTTGCTACCTTAATTTTAAGATTGAATGCAAACTTAGATATGAAACAGAAGTTATATAAAGAGAGCCCACAAGAATTCATCCTGTCGATAGATGAAAATAAATAAATATACTGTTCAATAAATAATCACAGCATCTAATTAAATATTAAATTCTCCACTAAAAATAACGTTTAATAATAATAAAAATATGTCGAGTTAATGAATAAAAAGTCCATTCCCGATATTTCGTTATTAACGTTAAGGTATGAAACTGGGCAGAGATATATATTTCTAGAATTGGGAAAGGTCTGTGTTGAAAAGCATTATTCGGGTCTTGTTTGGCATGTAGTTTCATCGTATGCAAGATTTCTGAAGCATGTCATATCTACTGACGGTTTCCGCTAGGGGAAACCACTTTTGATTCCTGTTGGAAAGCGCATATTTTTTCTAATAATCTCGTATATATATAGGTTGGTAGATGAAAGGAGAGAAATTTACTAAAAATTTACTAAATAAAAATAGATTCTATTCAAATACGGATATCAGCGAAAAAGAAAAATCAAGTGATAAAAATGACATCGGATTAATAAATTTCAACGCCATTCCGAATGTGTATATATATATATATATATATATATATATATATATATATATATATATATATATATATATCCCATGAGTCCTAAAGTCTCCACAGAAGAGTATGGGGCCAGACCTTTCACCAAAACTAGGCGTAGCTGCTGTGATTCCTGAGCAAGTAAGATTTACGAGACAAAGTTGCTACCACCAAGCCTAAATTTAGCCTGATTTTGTAATAGGTTTCTATTAAAGTTCTAAAGTAACTTAATGCGCATGACTGAACATTCAGTTCTTACGGTATTGTCAAGTAGTTTAAAGCGCGTGGATAAATAATTATAGTCGTTACTGCATTCTCAAGTATCTTATTAAACATGATTGAAAACTTATGGACCTTCTCATGTACCTTAAGGCGCATGAATGAACACTTACAGTCCTTACGGTATACTCAAGTACTTTAATACACATAATTGAACATTTACAGATAATACGGTATTCTCATGTACCTATGCGCATGACACTTACACTCCTTACGGTATTCTCCAATACTTTAATGCGCATGACTGACATTCAGTTCTTACGGAAATCTCAAGTAGTTTAATGCCGATGACTAAATACCGATAGTCCTTACTGTATTCTCAAAATCCTAAATAAACATGGTTGAACACTTAACGACCTTACGGTATTCTCATGTACCTTAATAAAAAGGGCTGAACACTTAAAGTCCTTACGGTATTCTCGTGTACATTAATGCGCATGACTGAACAGTTAGTCCTTACGGTATACTCAAGTAGCTTAATAAAAATGGTTGAACCCTTAAAGAACTTACGTTATTTCGTGTACCTTTATGCGCATGACAGGACAGTTAGGCCCTACGGTATTCTCATGTACATTAATGCGCAAGACTGAACAGTTAGTCCTTACCATATTGTCAAGTACCTTAATAAACATGATTGAACCCTTAAAGATCTTACGGTATTCACGTGTACCTTTATGCGCATGACTGAACAGTTAGTCCTTACGGTATTCTCAAGAACCTTAATAAGCATGGTTTAGCCCTTAAAGACCTTCCGGTATTCTTGTGTACCTTTACGCGGAGGACTGAACTATTAGTCCTTACGGTATTCACAAGTACCTTAATAAAGATGGTTGAGCCCTTAAAGACCTTACGGTATTCTCGTGTACCTTAAGGCGCATGATTGAACAGTTAGTCCTAAAGGTATTCTCAAGAACCTTAATAAACATGGTTGAACCCTTAAAGACCTTCCATTATTCTCGTACACCTTTACGTGCATGACTGAACAGTTAGTCCTTACAGTATTCTCAAGTACCATAAAAAAGATGGTTGAACACTTAAGGACCTTACGGTATACTCGTGTATCTTTACGCGCATGACTGAACAGTTAGTCCTTAAGGTATTCTCAAGAAACTTAATAAACATGGTTGAACCCTTAAAGAACTTACGTTATTCTCCTGTAAAATTATGCGCATGAATGAACAGTTAGTCTTTAAGGTATTCTCAAGAACCTTAACAAACATGGTCGAACCCTTAAAGACCTTCCAGTATTCTCGTGTATCTTTATGCGTATGAGTGAACAGTTAGTCCATGCGGTATTCTCGTGTACCTTAATGCACATGACTGAACTATTAGTCCTTACAATATTCTTGTGCACATTTATGCGCATGACAGAACAGTTAGTCCTAAAGGTAATCTGGTTTAACTTAATGCGCATGATTGAACAGTTACTCATTACGATATTCTCAAGAACCTTAATAAACATGGTTGAATACATAAAGACCTTACGGTATTCTCGTGTACCATTATGCGCATGACTGAACAGTTAGTACATACGGTATTCTCATGTACCTTAATAAACATGGTTAAACCCTTAAGCCCTTACATTATTCTCGTGTACCTTTATGCGCATGAGTGAACAGTTAGTCCTAAAGGTATTCTCAAGTACCGTAATAAACATGGTTGAACCCTTAAAGACCCTGCGGTATTGTCGTGGACCTTAATGCGCATGGCTAAACAGTTAGTCCTTACGGTATTGTCAAGTACCTTAATAAACATGGTTGAACCCTTAAAGAACTTACTTTATTCTCGTGTACCTTTATGCGCATGATTGAACAATTAGTTCTTCCGGTATACTCAAGTACCCTAATAAACATGGTTTAATTCTTAAAGTCCTTTCGGTATTCTCGTGTACCTTAATGTGCATGACTGAACAGTTTATCCTTAATGTATTCTCAAGAATCTTAATAAAAATGGTTGAACGCTTAAAGACCTTCAAGTATTCTGGCGTACAATTGTGCGCATGACTGAACAGTTAGTCCTTACGATATTCTCGTGTAACTTAATTCGCATGACTGAACACTTAAAGTCCTTACGGTATTCTCGTGAACCTTAATGCTTTTGACTGTACAGTTAGTCCTTACAGTATTGTCAAGTACCTTAAAAAACATGGTTGAACCCTTAAAGACCTTAAGGTATTCTCGTGTACCTTTATGTTTGCGATTGAACAGTTAGTCCTTAAGGTATTCTCAAGTACCTTAATAAAGATAGTTGAACACTTATAGACCTTGCGGTATTCTCGTGTACCTTAACGCGCATGGCTGAACAGTTAGTCCTTACGGTATTGTCAAGTACCTTAATAAACATGGTTGAACCCTTAAAGAACTTACGTTATTCTCGTGTACCTTAATGCGCATGACTGAACAGTTAGTTCTTAAGGTATTCTCAATAACCTTAATAAACATTGTTGAGCCCTTAAAGACCTTCCAGTATTTTCGTGTACCTTTAAGCGCATGACTGAACAATTAGTCCTTACGGTATTTTCAAGTACCTCAATAAAGGTGTTTGAACCCTTAAGGACCTTACATTATTCTCGTGTACCTTAATGCGCATGATTGAACAGTTAGTCCTTACGGTTTTCTCATGTACCTTAATAAACATAGTTGAACCCTTAAAGACCTTCCGCTATTCTCGTGTACCTTAATGCACATGACTGAACAGCCAGTCCTTACGGTATTCTCAAGTACCTTAATAAACATGGTTGAACACTTAAAGACCTTACGGTATTCTCGTGTACATTAATGCGCGCGTCTGAACAGTTAGTCCTTACAGTATTGTGAAGTACCTTAAAAAACCTGGTTGAACCATTAAAAACATTACAGTATTATCGTCTACCTTTATGCGCATGACTGAACAGTTAGTCATTACGATATTCTCAAGAACCTTAATAAACATGGTTGAACACATAAAGACATTACGGTATTCTCGTGTACCATTATGCGCATGACTGAACAGTTAGTACTTACGGTATTCTCAAGTAACTTAATAAAGATAGGTTGAGCCCTTAAAGACCTTACGGTCTTCTCATGTACCTTAATGAGCATGACTGAACATTTAGTCCATACGGTATTCTATGGTACCTTAATAAACGTCTTTGAACCCATAGAGACCTTAGGTTAATCTCGTGTACCTTTATGCGCATGACTTGACAGTTAGTCCTTACGGTATTCTTGTGTACGTTAATGCGCATTACTGACCATTTAGTACTTACGGTATTCTCCTGTACCTTAATAAACATTTTTGTACCCTTAGAGACCTTAGGTTAATCTCGTGTACCTTAATGCGCATGACTGTACAGTTAGTCCTTAAGGTATTCTCATGTAAATTAATGCGCAAGATTGAACAGTTAGTCCTTACGGTATTCTCGTGTAACTTAATACGCATGACTGAACAGTTAGTCCTTACAGTATTGTCAAGTGCCTTAAAAAACATGGTTGAACCCTTAAATACATTACGGTATTCTCGTGTATCTTTATGCCCGTGACTGAACAGTTAGTTCTTACGGTATTCTCAAGTACCTTAATAAAGATGGTTGAACACTTAAAGACCTTGCAATATTCTCGTGTAACTTAACGCGCTTGGCTGAACAGTTAGTCCTTAAGGTATTCTCAAGAAACTTAATAAACATGGTTAAGTACCTTAATAAAGATGGTTAAGCCCTTAAAGACTGTACGGTATTCTCGTGTACATTTATGCGCATAACTAAACAGTTTGTCTTTACGGTATTCTCGTGCACCTTTATGCGCATGACTGAACAGTTAGTACTTACGGTATTCTCAAGTACCTTAATAAAGATGGTTGAGCCCTTAAAGACCTTACGGTCTCTCGTGTACCTTAATGCGCATGGCTGAACAGTTAGTCCTTACGGTATTCTCATGTACCTTAATGCGCATGAATGAACGCTTAGTGCTTACGGTATTCTCGTGTGCCTTAATAAACATCTTTGAACCCTTAGAGACCTTAGGTTAATCTCGTGTACCTTTATGCGCATGACTGAACAGTTAGTCCTTACGGTATTCTCGTGTACCTTAATGCGCATGACTGAACAGTTAGTCCTTACGTTAGTCAGTCGCTCAATTTTTGAACGACAGATTGGTTATACTCTCATCCTACGGACGGGAGGAACCCGAAGGAGGCTACGCCGAAGGGCGGAGTCTCCTTGGGGGAGGTGTACCGGCCCTGAAACCGTTTATACGGGTTCAATGGGCTTATTTTTGGCCGAGCCCACTGACTCGGAAAGTCCACGTTAAAAAGGCCTTGTGCCACATGACACCCTCGTGGGTGGGGGTGACTGAATACCGTTAGTCCTTACGTTATTCTCATGTATCTTAATGCGCATGACTCAAAAGTTAGTCCTTACCGTATTCTCATGTACCTTAATACGCACGACTGTTCGGAAATTTTCTGTTTGTTATTCGATTACATATGTCCCATGAAAATGTGCCAGTTCGTTCAATATGAAGAAAAATGTGCCCTCGTGAACCAAAATAGTTTATCTTGATATAATTAAACATTGTTTTTTTTTTGTTTTTTTTTTAATTCTACAGAAGGATGCAAGACTTACCATACACGGGTCTCTTGAACAAGTGACGAAGTCTCTATGTAAATGAAAACAGATTGTACACTTATACACAAAGCCAGGACATGTCAGAAGCAAAAGGGACGTGAAAGACACCAGGCCACTTACCTGACGAGCTTTTGTGAATGGATGCCGGAACGGGGTTTATGGTCGGGTAAAGTGACAGACTTTGCTAAAGGCTACATGGGATAGGAATTTGTGGAAACCGATGATCACCCACGTCCTGAAAGTACACGGCACATAGAAGAAACAACCAAGAAGAAATCAGGTACATATGTCTGGCATCTATTAGGTTGGTGCAAAAATAATGACGTAATAATGTCGTTTTTGACGTATTTTTTAACGTCAAAAAAGACATTATTACGTCTTTATTTTTGCCCCAACCTAATATCTATCTATCTATCTATCTATCTATCTATCATCAATTTTTTATATATATTCTTCACGTTTCCTGCAATTCTTTTTTGTAAGGCATCGCGTAGCTTTTGCTAACAACCATACATTATGTCTTTTTACAATTTGTGGTTAGTCCTTTTTTCTTGCTTTCTTTTACTACTCTGTGTATGAAGTCCTGGGGTTTCTTTTATGTGTTTGCCATCAACAGTGGTGTGTTGGAAAAGAAAATGATGCCATCCAAAAACTCAGCAGTATAATAAGAGACATGAACATGTTGTAATCTATGAAAAATATGCTGAAGTGTTATCCAATATCAACCCTCCTTTATTTGTAGGTAATGCTAGACAATTTTCTCACAGACGAAGAGACGACTTGAGGCAAGAGAGATGTAGTTCTACAGAAGGATACTGAGAATACCATGGACGAAACATGCGAGTACGAGGAACTTTTAAGGAAAATGGACAGAAAAAGAAGTTTTATACTTGGAATAAACAGGAAATTTCTGTGACACATAACGAGGAAAAAAGGATTAGAAAAATTGACACTCACAGGATATATGGAAAGCAGGAAGGCCAAAGGGCAACAGTGATTAATTTGCCTAAAGAAAATTTTTAAATGGATATCGAAAGATAGAATGATGTGAAATTAAAAAGACTAACATTGCTATAAGCTTAAAATGAGAGTCATGATCATGGTACTAAAATGAAGAAGGTTGCATTACTGTAATATATTACCTCCCACCCCAGAATCCACAATTAGATTCCTATAGCTTCTAGATTTTCAAAAACCGTCGATCAAAGATAAATTTCGTGAACGAGATTAAAGAGAATGTTACTATGCAGCTGATGGCAATCCCGAAATAGGAATTTACACACTTTGGAACGTGGAAATGACCACAGGATAAATGTGTGAGTTTTCACAGGAATTATTTTGACGTGGAGTAAGATGCCATTGTCCTAGGTAAGCTACATTTTAATTAATATTAAAAAGGTTGAATGCTTTCCGAAACGAACTCGTACGCAGTCTGACAGGAAATACATCACTGAAATAAAAATTCAAAGTGCTACTTGGTATAAATTTCAACTTGTCATGCCAGCCGGAAACCGGGAAAAGAATTGTTTCTTGGTGTCCGGTAGAAAAAGCAGAAAAAATTGTCACGCTTGGAATGAGAAATGCAAGTCCCTACGTAGACTTGGCTGCCATTAAGGTGATATATGTTTGGCGAGTTAATGTGGGAATTTTATGGTCGACAGATCAACAAGATCAATGAGTCAAAACAGCATCGATCAAACGGGAGGTCCGGATGGCAGCGGTGAGGTTGGAAAAATCACTGCGCTAAAACAGAACAAAAACAGTGGCTATTATACAGGCAGGCGAAAGCAAAATGGCGGGCGTTGACCGTCCATCAAAAGAAGAAAAAGGAAGAGGAAAGACAAGTAATTCGTTTAGGGGGTGGTGCCAAACAAAGGTGACTGGAAATGGGCGTGGATTGGATTGGTGAGAGAAGAAAGGGTGAGTGTGGTCTTCACTTTGACCGTGTCAAGTTTTACACAGTCCGACGATTCTTGATGTTCTAATGAAGGTCAAAATCAATATTAGTGTCTGGAGAGATCAACAAGATGCCTGGAGAAGTCAGAGTTTCTCCTCCTCCTTTTGACTAAGGTTACTTTAGCCTGGTACCCGGACACAAACGTGGAGCATCCGGTGGAAAGTGAACACATTAGACGTTTTTCAGATAAATTTAACCATTGCATTACAATGGCGCTTTCAAACATCTATCTATCTATCTATCTATCTATCTATCTATCTATCTATCTATCTATCTATCTATCTATCTATCTCAGTCTGTTCAGATCTATCTATCTATCTATCTATCTATCTATCTATCTATCTATAGAAACTGGTTACCAAAATTAGTGTGCTAAAGTTGCAAAATGACCACCTTAAAGAAACAAGATTTTGTGTTGTTTTTTTAAATTGATTCCGTAGAATGTATGAAGGATTTGGTGATAAACAAGAAACGATGAATAACTTAACAAATAAATAAATAAATAAATAAATAAAATAACAAAAATAAATAAAGAAAAAAATAAAAAATAAACTAAAAATAAACCGCTCGGTGTTGACTTCAGTGTCCACATTTATATTTACATACACTCTATCCCTGATACTGAGTACTTTTACGTACAAATATGGCATATATATATATATATATATATATATATATATATATATATTTATATATATATATATATATATATATATATATATATATCAATTGAGCACTATTGAGTGATAGGCTAATTCTATAAACACCAGCCACGTGCTTTAATGCAAAGCGCTTCAATAAAATGAATTGGACCACTCCGGCTGATTGGCATTTGTTTACATTCATAAAAACATTACGCTAGAATATGCTCTTTCTCTCTGTCGAATGAAGATACCTAAGTGATAGAAACTCAGACTGACACCAAATCAGTTGGTTTCAATCTTGAGGCATTCGGATTTCTAGACACACTGAGGAGCTGTAATACAGCGAAATAGTAGTCAGTGAATGACATATACATATATATATATATATATATATATATATATATATATATATATATATATATATATAGAGAGAGAGAGAGAGAGAGAGAGAGAAACATAGGTATGTAGTTCCTGGCGCACTAGGATTTTTATACACTGCTTTACTTAATGTATTGAGCACTTTTCGTTTTTTCTTATTTTACTCGATTGTTTTTTTTTCTTTCGACTAGAAATTACGACACTGGGCGATTTTTTCGGCCGACTCAGATGTTTTTAGTCTTTTTTTTCCAGTTTTTTCCCCAGATACCAATCTTGTTTAATATATTTTTATTTGCAAATTTTATTATCTGGGTTTTTTAACATCAGTCGAGTATAGACATTAATATATATATATATATATATATATATATATATATATTAGTTTGGCTCAGGGGCATAGCAGTGAAGCATCGAATGTGAATCTAAATCGCTACATGGTCATTGGTGCTATCACACTACAGTAGGTGCCCAGCGAAATTCAGAGAGGGGTGTTGTGGTTTATTTGTTTTCTGACAGAACCGAATAGACAGTCTGAGATTAATGAGTGTTTGAGATGGCAATGCAAGAAGATCTCTACTGCTTCTTCGAACAAGTTCGTTTGGAATTGGTTCATTCTTCAAAGTTTTTATTTCTACCACTGAATATTTACACGTTGACATCACCTTCAAATGGTATTCACATATGTCATCTTATTATAATTCGGTTTGTCCCTCCCTTTGTTAGAACGACCATTACGTCTTGCCAGTCTCTCATAAATAAGGGACTATTCCGTTTAAATTGCGTGGAAAGACTGAAAAGATATATCAGAAACTCTACTTGGATAAAGTAACAAATAGAAAAAAGAAAGAAAGAAGGGAAGATAGATGGCAATACCTCATAAATAATGATATATATATATATATATATATATATATATATATATGTTTCTTTTAAACAACTTTCCATAAATTAGTTTTTCCAGCGTTCATACATTTCTCACTTTGGTTGGTAGTAATTTATGGACAAATTTATTGATTCATTTAGATAAAACATTGTTTTATCCCTGAGAACCTTTCACCGGTGTTGGCAGTTCTTCGGGTTTTGAAAACAATAACAATTAACCGAGGCCTTATGCACAGGGTGGAGGATACTTCCCACATAAGAAAACTATATATATATATATATATACATATATACCCTCCCCTTCATCCTTTCTTCTATCACTCCTATCTGTTTTTGCTGCAAATCTTCTGCAACCCCCCTGCATCATAGTGGCTTCATGCATTGCTCGGGGCGCTAAGATTAAAAAAAAATATATATATATATATATATTTAGAAAAATAAAATATATTAAAGAATTAAATTCTTTAGACACACTGTGTTGCATATTAATATTTTTTCGTTTTTTTTATTATTTCATTTAGTTTCCTTGACTAGTTTCGGCCAACGTGGCCATCATCAGGAGAAAAAAAATTCTGCTGGTAGCAGTAAACTACAGAAATGATGGAGAAAATAAACTTTTGTCTGCAGTTTTCATTTGTTTTTTTTATTTTTTATTTTTTTATTTTTTTAACGTGAATTTTGGTCAGCCTTGTGTTTGTCAGTGTCTTTTAAGTTGATATTTAAGATAAGAGCTGGATGGATTCATGCGGCTCTGAATTCCCTTGGTCATTCACACACACAGACACACACACACACAGACACACACACACACGCACACATATACATATATATATATATATATATATATATATATATATATATATATAATGATAATAGCAATAATAATGGACTCTTCCGTCGGTTTCGACGTATGAGGATCTGACACCTTAATTGATTCAGTTATGAAAGTGTGTGTGATAATCTTAAGTGGCATTTAAGACCTGCTAGTGATTTACAAAGGAAGCCACATATGGAGAAAGTGTGAGGATTGTGAGATGAGGTCACTGTTAGATTGGCTGACCTTTTAGATATTCCTCTCGCTTCTTGAAGATGATTTAGACAAGCAGATTGAAAATTTCTGAGTCCACTAAAACACGTTGATCTCCATTCTACCCGCTCCAATGCTAAGCGCTCAAGGGTGTTATATATATATATATATATATATATATATATATATATATATATATATATATATATATATATTCATCATAAAGGTAAATAAGAACGAAACAAAAACTTTTCTCTTTTCCATTTATAGGTACAAATACACACATAGATCCACCCATATAAAATCCGATGAAGTATGATTTTATATGAGCGTGTCTTTTTTGTTTTTTGCTTTTTAGTTTGCGGTACCTTCACAGCGAGCACATGACTCATGGTCGCGTGGTAAGTCGTTCAGAAACTGTCCAATTCTCTCGCCAACTGCCGCAGGTATCAAGGCGTGGCCATGGCCCGGTACTTCTTATGGGAGAAGTATTCCCCCCCACTTCCCTGCATGAGGCCTCGGTTAATTGTTATTGTGTTCGAAAGCCGAAGAATTGGCAACACCGGGGAAAAGTTCTCAATGATAAAACAATGGATGATCTGAATGAATCAATAAATCAATAAATTTGTCCATTCCGTGCACATACCTGTACATATATATATATATATATATATATATATATATATATATATATATATATATATATATATATATGTACAGGTATGTACATACATACATATATATATATATATGTGTGTGTGTGTGTGTGTGTGTGTACAGGTATGTGCACGGAATGGACACACACACACGCACATATATATATATATATATATATATATATGTATTAGTGTGTGTGCGTGTGTCCGCGCGCTCGCGCATGTACAAGTATGCATAGTTACGTGTGCATAGATGTGCGCCCTCGTGCACATGCGCTTTTCCTACTGATCGACTTCAAGCGTAATGAACCAACTGGAGAAGAGCTGTCCACAATAAAACAACATCCTTTGAAAACACCAGAAGACAAACAGAAGAAATGAAGAAGGAGCAAAGAAAACCCAGAGCTCTCCATCCCTCCATAACTCTTCTCACCTACTATGCAATGGCTGCGGACGTCTTTTCCGGTCCAACGTAGGACTCATTTCACACAGAAGCAAATGTCGACGAGCACTACGATTTTCAGCAAAGAGCTTCGCCAACGACGACTTCAAACGTATATTTTCAAGCGCGTACAGGCGGTATACGCAACTCTGCATGAAACACTGTTGCGTATTCGTTCGCAGACGTTTATTCGCCCATAAGTGCAGAAGTCGACACATTTTCATAGAAGCATCTTCGACACATATCTTTATTTACCAAGGCCTCAGCGCAAACTCGGCAACGAATTTAAGCCTGTCTCTGCGTAGTCAATAGAACCGCGAACAGCGCGAGCCCATGCTCTAGTGCATCGTTTGCATGTAATTGGTTTCAGTGGAGCGGAAGATTTTGGGAATAGAAGAGGAATCAGATGGAGTGGAAAGAATCATTTTTGATGACAAGTGTTCGCTGAACCCCGCGAGAAAACAAAAGGAAAGGCACGGGAAATGAAGGGAAGGGGTAAAGCATCAACAAGACAAAAAAAAAAAAAAAATAGCAAAAGAAATGAAAGAAAGAAAGAAAGAAAATAAATACAAAAGAGAATGAAGAAAGGTGGAACGGACGAATGATGGAATAAAGAAAATTATTTTAAAAACAAAACAAGAATAAGTCGAGCTGACGAATGGGCGGAGAAGCTGTAAAAGAACTGATAATGAAGGTAAAAGTCTGTCTATCTATCTATCTATCTATCTATCTATCTATCTATCTATCTATTTCGGTCTCTTCATATCTATCTATCTATCTATCTATCTGTGCCATTTTCTACATATACCTTGTTAACAGACATCTGTTTATTTACGTAGCTTCATGTAATATATGGCCCTTTGTCTTTTAAGACTGTTGATCTATCTATCTATCTATCTATCTATCTATCTATCTGTGTCTATTAATATCTATTTATCAATCTATGAAAGTCGACAGAAAAGTTCATATGCTGACCAAGATCCTCTCTATCGTTATTTCCATGGAAAGTGTTCCGATAAACTACACTCCTTAGTTCCACCAATCTTAACCTTCACGATTAAGTCTCATTAAGACCCACCATGCCAGGCACATTGTTGCGAACAATTCCATTGGTGAGATGTAAGTTCCACTCGAGCATATATATATATATATATATATATATATATATATATATATATATATATATATATATATATATACAAGCGTCATTCAATAAATAAGGTGAATTTTTGGGTATAAGGACTTCTAATACAGATAGAAGATTTTTTTTTTCAACGTAGTCACCCAGCACTGTCACACACTTTTCCCATCTGTGCACAAGCTTCCGTATTCCCTCTGCGTAAAAATCTTTGGACTGATGTCTCAGCCAGTCGCTCAAACACTTTTGACTTCATTGTCACTTTTAAACTTCGTGCCTTTCGTGAACGCTTTCTAGGGACTAAACAGGTGAAAGCCTGAAGGGGCAAGGTCTGGGCTGTAAGGGGGATGAGGGAGCAGTTCCCAGCCCAGCTCGTTGACGGTCTGTACCGTTTGGGCTGCTGTGTGAGGCCTTGCGTTGTCATGATCCAAGATGACTCCTTCTGACTGATGACCCTTGCGTTGTCATGATCCAAGATGACTCCTTCTGACTGATGACCCCTGCGTTTGTGCTTTATGTCTTTCTTGACCTGCATCAGCAGTTCACAGTAGTTGTTCTGTCAGACTGAATGAGGTCATTGACTGATTCAATCATCTCAGGAGACCTCACTTCTGTAGGCCTCCCACTCTGCTCCGTCCTTCTTTAAACAATTTAGCCCACTTGTAGACATTTTTTTTGGCTGAAACATGTGGCACCATACACAGTTGACATTCTCCTATGAATTTCAACTGGTTTGCACCCTTCAGCAACCAAAAACTTGATAACTGACCGGTGTTCAATCCTGGAGCATGCTTCTTGGTCGGCCATCTTTGTTAATCGCCAAAACTCTCAAAGTTTTTTTTTAATCTGCAAAAGAAATGAAATCCATGTGAAAAAGAAGTAAAAAAAAAAAGAAAAGAAAAAAAAAGTAAGCTTCTATCTGTATTAGAAGTCCTTACACCGAAAAATTCACCTTATTTATTGAATGACCCTCGTATATATATATATATATATATATATATATATATATATATATATATATATATATATATATATAAGGATTTTGTGATGTTTGTTTGTTTAACAGCATGTCAACTCATTTTTGGTCATTTAATGCCGAAATTTAATTTTCTTGGAATTTTGATGCAATGCAAATACGATATGTTATTCTGCTTTCACAACTGAATACATGGTAGATGATACCCAGCTTTTGTGAATAAACATGTTTGCGTGGACATTAATATTACTAGAGGCGATGATATGTGTTTCATGTTGAAATTTTGTTGAAGTTATATTTTGGAATACAGTTTGATTTCTTTAAGAAATTGTCGGATATTATATGGCTTCATGTCATGAAAAGAGTTCATTCATTTTGATTGATGTATTGTTCGTAATTTTACTGTAAATATGTATTGTTGGTATTTTTTTTATATAAAAATGTATTGCTGGTATTGATATAAAGATGTATTTTTATAATTTCCTAGTATTTTCATTTTTGTTTGGGGGTTCAGTATTTGCTCATTTTCTCATTTGGGATCTAAAAACTCCAAAGCTTGCTTTTGATATTGCAAGGCTTAAATAGGCTAAGAAGTCACTGAAATGGAAATAATAATAATAATAATATACTATAATAATAATAATATAATAATAGATTAATAATAATAGATTTTATTCTATTAGTATTTATAGCCTTTGTGATTTCCTATGTAAAGGAGTCAATTCACCCACACTGTTTTAAAAATACGCGTGTAACGCGGTTCTCGTAGTGGTTTAAGAATTGTTGGTTGTAGTAGTAAAGGGTTGAAGTTTTCGAATTATAATAATGGGGTTTCGGCACCCCTACGATTCGAACCTAGAATTAACCACATGTTAAGTTGAAGGATTCAATATGGCAAGCTTCGAAAATTCCATTTACGGGGATTGTATTTTTCCACGACACGTGATCAGTAGTCAACTTCCTCCAATTGTTTGGGGTATGCCATCAAAGAAATTTTCATTATAGCGTCACAATGAAGCTAGAAAGAGATCAGTTCATTTTCTCCCCACTCTGGCCTAGCTGTTTTTCAATTTTTTTAGCTTTAGCCTGGGCTACAAAAAACATTAGATCCAAGTCTCGACAAATTCCTGTTCATCTAAGCAACTTAAACATCCTATCGGCGACGCCATATTGGGAACGTTGTCAAATTGACACATAACACTGAACCGTAACGTAGGCAATCAGTGGTGGTTAAAAAACATGTTTTTAGAAGGTTATACTGAGTTCAGTAAAGACCAATTTCAGAGAAAAGAAATGTTGTTTCGAAATAGCAAAGAATTCAATCATTTTAATGTCCCGCCGTCAGGCGAGTTTTTCAGACTTGGTTGAAATCGAAACATTTCCCAGATAGAATCTATATCTATAATTCTCAAAATATATGTGTGTCTGTGTGTGATCGGATGTTGTTTATGGATTTCCCCAGTTTCCATCCGATTTTGATGAGATTTGTTTTGCTTGATAGATAATTCTTCAGTGCCGGTTTTGAGTCTAAATTTTTGGCGACAATGGCTCTCCACTACTTCGTGTCTATTATAACTCCTCAAGGACATGTGACCCAGTGGATAAAGGCGTTAAATCGGATGGAAACTGTGGAAATGCAAAAAAACAAAAAAACAAAAAAAACAAAAAAACATGGCATAGTAGATAAAGGCGTTAGTTAGATCCAGTGACAGACCCAAAGAGTGTGAGTTCAATACCTGGTTAAGGTAGTGGAAGACTTGGAGTGGGGAATTAACAGGAGATAACTGATAACTGACATCCATTATACATGGCACGTGGAACTAGAACAGTCTACCCCAGTGAGCGAAATAAAGAGTTCAGTTCGACATCCCAACCACCTGAAGAAGGCCGGAGCGTACAACGGCCAAAACGTTGTAATAAATATGGCGACAAAGATGAGGACAATAGTCCGAATAATGTAAATAGTGTAAAAATAAATAGTTTAAATTATTACAATAATATTATGTATTATTATATAGTTCCCTTTTCAGGGCCACCCACCATATAAATTCTTATCCCCACATTTGGAGACGTGCCTCATTTGCACCCAAATGTTGTTACTAATATTGATTTCAGGATGAGCTGACTTTAAACTTAAACTGCTCCAACCGAACGGCAAAAATTCCCAGTAATGAAAGACCCGGTCAAAGACGGGTTATACTGCTACTATATATATAAAATGCTATATAAGTTAATGATGTTAGAAACGTTATTTATTCCAGTAGTAAAGGAGTTAACCATCAAATTGTAAGAAGACAGAATTATAGTTGTCAGCAAAAGGGGTATCCCAAGATGCTGGTTATGAATTGGAGATGTCGAAATTAAACACGTACAGAAATTTAATTATTTAAGATATGTGTCAACAGACGATGGAAAATGTGATGATGAATTTCGATAGCGAATTCGAATAGCGAAAGATGCCTTCGAGAAGCTAAACAAAGATATAACATGTAAGAAAATGTCATTAGAAACAAAATAAAGAGTGCTGAACTACTCTATGTAATATCAATCCTCTTCTTTGCCAATGAATGCTACGCAGTATCCTTGCAGATGAAGAAGAGATTTTAAGCAAAAGATATGTAGTTCTACAGAAGTATACTGAGAATATCATACAGAGTATAAAATAACGAATATTAGTTTATTTATACTTTTTTTTCGACTTATCAACCCTTTGTGGGTTTTTAAGCCGAAACATATTTTGAAATTGTAAGACTGAAAACTTTTTTTGCGAGTAACTATTCCATTAATACTTTTCGAAAATAACAACGATTTTCCGGATACAAGTTTAACTATTTAACCCATAGCTGGGGAGGAGATAATTCATAGGTTTCACAAGGGTATTTGCGCGTAATTGAATATAATGAACTCGACTAGAATTCGAACATGACCCTGCGATTTCGCATTTTGAGAAACTATCGATTATACCAACGGAACATTCAAGTATCGAGGAAGTTTTACGGAAAATGGAAATAAATATATATTATATTTAGAATCATAAAGAGACAGTTGAAAATTCTGGACCACATAATGAGGGAAGACGGCTTGGATAAACATGGCTGAGAACGACAAAGGGTTCTGGAGAGCCATGATTGCTTGCATCCTGAAGGGACACGGGAAAAGTCTAATGCTCTGTTTTTCTTAACAGCTTAATATAATTTAAGTTTGATCCTCAAGCGGTTGATCGCTTAAAATGAACTTCTTTCCTGATGTAGGAGTCAGCAAGCTAGTCGCACACATTATTGTGGTGAGTTCAATTCTGTTCAATGTCAGTTCCAATTGCGGTTTTGTGCCCGACAAAGCTGAGTAAATATCAACGTATATCGATCCTTTCATCTGGCTGTACATAAATTAAGGAATAGGCAAACACACGCGGGCATAGAAATTCGACAGTCCTGATGCCCGTGCATACACTCAGCCACGAAAATTCGTATTTTGAATGGCACGTGGACCTGTGTCCATATTTGCATATTTATGCAAAAAAAGACTGGCAGATTTGACGGCTATTTTGGAGGCTGACAACAGAGCCATCCATCAAACTGGCACTGTGATAGATAGTTTTTACATTCCGAGCTTGTTTGTCTGGAAATAAAACCAGACTCCAACCGCAGCGCCAAAAGATGTTAGGCTTTTGAGAATGAGTTCCTTTGATATTGTCGGTGATTTCGATTAATGAGAGCGTTTTAGAATACAAACGGTAGACATTGGCTTCACTTGGATTAAAGGGACCGCCATTTTGACGCATTTGCTTGATAGGTGATCATATTTTCGGTGACTGGATGGCGCGGGGAGACAGACATAGATACAGAGTCAGAGAGACAGAGAACGAGAGAAAGAAAGACAGAACAAGAGAGAGAGAGAGAGAGAGAGAGAGAACGAGAGGGAGAATGAAAGAAAGTTAGAGAAAGAAGAGAGAAGGAGTACAAGTAAAAAATCGAAAGGTTGCAAATCAGTGAAGTCAATGAAGAAATGAAAAATGAATGACAGAAGAATGAAAGAGAAAAGGGAAAAAAAGAAAAGAAACGAAAGTGCGAGAAACTAAACAAAAAAGAATTGAAAGAGTGTTATATATTTGAAAAATGTTACAAATTGTTTGGAGTTATATAAATAAAATAAAGTATAAATAGATGGAAGGATGGAAGATATATTCGCACAGAAAGTAATTTTGAGGTTCATGCCTTCTTCTTGATCAGTTACACTGCAAAACTGAATAGTGAGAGCTGATTTTTGTAGTAGCTTAAATCGAAGTCGATTAAAACGTACTCCATCTTTAATTTTTTAATGTTCCAATGCGACAATGTCTCTTCATGGCTTCCTGTATTTTGTTGCTCCGAGCAATTTTTTTTATTCCTTATCTTGTTCTACCATCCATTCATACAAACTTACGACATCTTGTGAGTGTTAAATTCCCTAGGTACTCATTCTCTTTATATATCCCAGAATTTTCAACTGTTTCTTTTTGATTGTAAGTATAAGTTTCCTTGTAGTTCCTATTTTGCGTAAGTCGTTTTCGCTGCTCCCATATTCTGTCAGATGAGTCAGTATTTCAGTATCTGTCTATATTTCTGAGATGAGGTATTATGTACACTATTTACATTATTCGGAGTATTGTCCACATCTTTGTCGCCATATTTATTACAACGTTTCGGCCGTTGTAAGCTCCGGCTTTCTTCAGGTGGTTGAAATGTCGAACTGAACCCTTTATTTCGCTCACTGGGGTAGACTGTTCTAGTTCCACGTGCCATGTCTAATGGATGTCAGTTACCAGTTATCTCCTGCTTAATTCCCTTCTCCAAGTTCTACACCGTCTTAATCAGGTCTTGAACTCACGCTCTTTGGGTCCTGTCACTGGATCTAACTAACGCTTTTATTCACTGTGCCATTGTCCTCAAGGACACACTCACAGAGACATTTCAACCACCTGAAGAAGGCCGGAGAGTACAACGGTCGAAACGTTTTAATAAATATGGCGACTAAGATGACAATAGTCCAAATAATGTAAATTGCGTCAGTATTTGTCACTTCACTTTTCTGCGTCAACTGAGAGGAAATTATATTATTTACATTATTCGGACTGTTATCCTCATCTTCATTGACTTTGTGTGCTCCGGCCTTCTTCAGGTGATCGGAATTTCGAACCGAACCCTTTATTTCGTCCAGCGGGGTAGATTGTTCTAGTTCCACGTGCCATATCTTAGAGATGGAGCTGTTTTCTATGTGTTGTTATCTTCTTGTACCCGTCTATCTCAGTTTGCAGTCATGTACCCAGGGGAGTTGTTACGTTGTAGGGTACTGCTTATACTGACCATTTCTTGTTCATATGTCTCTGGGTCGCCACTTATGACATTTTCTCAAAGTTTTAAGCAGCGGACGATCCCTTTCTTTACTCTCTATGGGTGGTGGGAGTTGAAGTTGCGGTATTGCGGTATACGAACGTCTTGAACCCCGACTCTGTTTGAGATATTAGTACATCCAGTGAAGGGATTATCGGAGAAAATAAAAAAGGAAAGATCCGTGGTCAATATATCATCAGGACAATCTTCAAAAGTGGTTCATGTTCCCCTCCATAGAAGAGAACATGACTAAAGACTGTGTGTACGTCATGTAATGCAGCTGCGGTAAGAAATATATAACAGGCTACCCTCTTATGGTAAGAGTACAAAAATATCGTAAAGCGGTAACACGAGGGAAAATAGGAAAATCAGGCATAGTTGACCACATATTGAGGGAAAGGTGAGATCACTGCTACCTGTGGTATGAGGTTGAACTAACAGACATAAAACATCACTGGAAAATACGAAAACTTAAGGAATAAGCACATATGCAAGGCCACAAAAATCTCCTGAGCCGATCAAGCATAGAAATGAATACAATATGGGAACTAGTAATAAGGAGTGCTAGAGAAGAGCAATGAATAACAATACAAAATAACAATATGTCCTGATAAAAAAGTAAGTAATAATAATGTAAAAATTGCAATAAAAAACGGTTGTCGAGACATTAGGATTTTAAGAGTTCTGGGTTCAATACCAGGTTACATTGGTGAATCACAATTTTCAAAGAGTTGAATTAAAGGGAGATAACTGAGACGTGGCACATGAAACGTTCTAGTTCCACGTGCCACCTCTCACTTATTTCTACCCCGGTGGACGAGACGAAGGGTTCGGTTCGAAATTCCAGTCACCTGAAGAGGGCCGGAGCGTACAACGGCCAAAACGTTGTGAATATGGCAATGAAGATGAGGATAATACTCGGAGTAATGTAAGTAATCATAATAAATCATAGTTATAGACAGATATTGAGAGAAAATTGTTCAGAATTCACAGCCATATATAGTTCAGCATTTATTTATTTATTTTATTTATTTTTTTATTTATAACGATATTTTACTATCTTTTAATACCTTTCTTAGTTTCCTTCGTTATTCTTACGCGCCTTCCATCTTCTGTGTCACATTATCCGACGTCTAGTAGCAAACTACTCAGGTAGTGTCGCAGAATGTAGACGCTGGACTAGGATGGCGACCGATTGGTCAGAAAAACCGCGTGGGTGTGAAATTCTAACGCTGATAGATTGTCTTTGTCTAAGTTTTGAACATAAGACCAAAACAGTGCGAGGTCGACAGCAGGAGTAAAGAACGTTGAAGCGCCGACAGGCTTTCCATACCCAAATTATATCGACAGGTTTAGGCCGCACGAGGCGGGAGGCTAAACCTGCGAGTGTACATGAGTTTTCTTGAAGTTCTTCCTCTCCCCTGCTGACTTCTAGATGTTACTACGTCTGCCCCTCTTGCATAATAAAAAGAAAAAGAAAAAAAATAATCCGCCTTTCGTAGATACAGTTTCTAAGTGGTGTCAGGGTCCGAGAGGCTGAAACCAGTGACGACACGAAACGCAACAAGAGTTGAATCTTTCTTCCAGTTTGATTTTGATGCCCTTAATGCATATTTGTTATCTTGTGCTAGCTCTTTGGCTGTCGAACACGTATTCTTTCATCTTACAGTGAATAATTACATTCTTACCTTGCTTAAGTCTTCTTTTAATTTCCATTCTGAGATTGACATATATATATATATATATATATATATATTGATGATACCTTGGCGCCAATCTAGTACTGCGCTTAAATTCATAAAGTCTACAAATGAAATTGACCCTCTACCCGAAAAAGTTGGTAACAGGAATCTCTGACCAGGCAATGCAGTGTTAGCCTTCTAGGGTCCAATAATGAAGTTCACTGTCGCAGCGAGTGATGTCAATAATTTTAGAACATAAGTCCATGAAATGAAATGCATACTGTATAGAGCGTTGACTGATGGGTTAGTTAGCGGAAGTGTTCATGTATTGCAATGATATTTTCGAGAGAAATGTTGAGAACAGATTTCACACTCTTTCTTGTATTAACAATTATTCCACAGCCAAAAGGAGTTAAAACCTGCTCGTTTCCTAAGATTCCTACAGTTATACATTCATAGCTACACTACCTCTTTGCTTATTACGTAACATGTAAGTTATCTAGTTGTTTTTAATTTACCAAGTCAGGTGGACGAAATATTCCAGTGTACTGTTGTCTCTAACAGTTTCATTTAATATTCAATATATATATATATATATATATATATATATATATATATATATGTGTGTGTGTGTGTGTGTGTGTGTGTGTGTGTGTGTATGTGCGTGTGTGTGTGTGTGCGTGTGTGTGTGTGTGCGTGTGTTGCTCACAACGCAACTCTCAGGTGCTGAATGAGACTATCAGTGTCACAGCTATACACAGTTTTTGCATATTATGTAAAATATGCTCTTCAGTCGTTTTCCTTTTTACAAGTTGAGTGGATGAAACATTCCAGTGTACTGTTGTCCCTAATAGCTTAATATAATATTCAATATATATATATATATATATATATATATATATATATATATATATATATATATATATATATGTCAAATTTGTGGTGCAGTTCAATTTATATTACAGCGAATCATTCATTCAAAAAGTAGATTAGTAAAGTTAATGATATAAAATGGCGAAATCCCTTTGCAAACAAAATTTTTGTATGAATTATTCATTGTAATTTAAATTGAATTGCACCACAAATTTGATTTAAAAGAACTGATCCAACGTGCAAATTTTCGGGATAATAACTGAGCCATGACTCTATTTATTGAACAATTTAGTTCATGCCACATTGACTGATAAACTCCTTCAAGAAAAACATTCTCAAATTACCATATTAGTAAAAAATGCACTCACTTAAATTTTCAAAAAATTTAACCTTAGCATTACGACTGCACCCTCCAAAATTTTGTATCCGTTGCCAATAACACATTTAAAAAAAAAAAAACATATTTCGATTCGCATTATATTTTTTCGTCTCGGATGCTACCTGAATTTTACCAAAAACAAAATAATTTCCATGCCTGAAGATGACTGAATGTATAGTCGAAAGTACTTGCGTGTTAAAGAAAGACCTTATACAGCTTATAATATTTAAAAACAAGGATCATAACATTCATTGAGTGATTTGTAGGTTAATGCATATTTAAAAATTTTTTAGCGAAGGGATTTCGCCATTTTATATCATTTATATCATTAACTTTACTAATTTACTTTTTGTGTGAAAGATTCATATATATATATATATATATATATATATATTGGCAGCATGTTTGATTGAGACATGATTCATGCAATAATTTGGAGAAGTTCTGTCTACTTATTTTCATTTGGATCCTTTCATATTTACGGAAAAGCTTTTTGGTGTCATTATTAAAGGAAGAGAGAAAATCACTGTGTTGATACATATTTTATTCCGAGAATATTTGACATAGCACAATGTCGTCATGAGGCTGTTGTTTATTTCGAGACAAATATTACAAAAATTCTGTGTTCATCTGAAAGTTAAATTATTTTTTTACCTGATTAGTGAAGAATGCTGAGTGGATACTGTGATGGCTTGACTAACGCTTCAGGGGAGGTAACTAAGTATGATGTTTTTTGAGAGTTTTAAGAAATAGGCATTAAAACGGTTATTACTAACCGCGTTAGTGAAGCTATCACAGTACGTAACTCATTGTTCTCCACTTAAAAAAAACAAAAAAAAAAACAACTTTCATATGAACATTTTGCTCTGAGCTGCGTGGTATAGCACGTCAGATCGGTTGACGGGTCCGCATAGGACACAGGTTTGATTCCTGTCGGAGAACGCATATTTTTGACGAAATTTTTCGAACATTCCGGCCAGTAAATGTAATTAGTACTGTTTATTTAAAAAGCAGAGCATTTATTCAAATAAATTGTATCTATTAAAAAATAACATATAAATAAAAACATATATAAATAATTGTACTTAATCTATTTCATAATATGTGGTCAATGTTTACGTTAAGGCGTGTTTCCTGAGCAGATATGACCGTTCGGGAAAGATTATCGAAGATTTGTTGTTTATAAACCGTAATTTGGAATTTGTAGCTGAGTTGTATAGCACGTCAGATCAACTGACCGTTCCGTATAAGACACAGGTTCGATTCCTGTTGCAAAATGCATATTTTCTATGGATATTCAGGCTGGTAAATTTAGGTTGCATTTAACAAAACTTGTCTGCACACACACACACATAAATAATTTTATATATATATATATATAGAATTCTATATGTTTTTATGTAATTTATCAGACGAAAAGAAAAGAAAAATATTGGATCATATGAGAAGCTGTATAAAAATTAAATCAAAACACCTTGTGTGCCGTATTCATTGAAATGAACATGAAAGAAAGATTGCTGTGTGTTGTCCCATACCTACTGACGATAATGGCTATGTCCCCATTCACATAAATACAATAGTAAATACTGTATGTTGGTCAGCAATTGGAGATTCATTGTGGAATTCACTTGACTCGCTTCTAGCAGATGATTACTTATTCTACGCGCCGCTGGCGAATCTTATATGTGTTGCTCTTGTCCTAAGTATTATCGTTCATTACCAACCTTCGTTTGATTATTCTCTTCCGTAACCTTCCCTGGGTTACAACAATATGAATTGAATATTAAACTATTATATATATATATATATATATATATATATATATATGACAGCAGCACGGATTTATCCAACCAGTTGGTCTGTTCAATCGACAGGATACCTCTGTTTTCTTTGTCATTGTAATTTTCCTGTTTTTTTAATAAGCTGCCACAGCCTATTAAAAAAAGTGGAAATACTTGAGCAAAATCAAAACAGACACATGAATATTGAACAGTTTATCTGAAATGTACAATATATGCACATGTACAACATCTTAAGCAGAAAAATACAATTTAAATTAAATAAATAGACAATATAGGTTAAATGTAACAAATCTTGTTTGCACACACACACTTATATACATATATACATATATATATATATATATATATATATATATATATATATATAGAGAGAGAGAGAGAGAGAGAGAATTAATTTGGAGAAGTTTATCATTTAGCTGAGTGGTGTTCTTCAGGACTTGTTCCCGAAATAAAATTTGTTAGATTTAGGTTATTAGTTGTTAAGTCATTTGAGTGATCATGTGAACGTAGGTAGCGTAATAGGAATTCCCCCTACGCTACCTACAACCCTATCACAAATCAAAAGAATAAACAAATTGATTTAAAGGAACGTACCAGTTTATACAGAGAAATAAAAAAAGATTCGTAGGATAAATGCTATTTAAAATTCCAGACACTTAAGGCTTAAAATTTATTCAAATTACGTGATTTCATCACACACACACACACACACACACACACACACACACACACACACACACATATATATATATATATATATATTATATATATATATATACATATATATATATATGTATAATAGTTTTATGGCTTTTTTTTTAAATTTGTACATCTGATGAATTGAATCATGATTACGATTCCAATGTAATAAATTATAAACATGGAATGTTACTATTTGAGCCGTACATATATATATATATAATAATAATAATAATAATAATAGTAATAATAGTAATAATAATAATAATTGTTATATTTGTTTTTGATCTATTTACTCTGATGTCCAGAGGCAAAAGAAAATAAGAAAATATACACTGACATAGAACTATGCAAGTAAGTCCATGTGTAGTGGCTCCGAGATTCTCACCAGTGGGGAGTTCAACCGAGAGACTCCAGTCCATTTCGACATCAGCGTGCCTTCAAGTCAGAAGAACGGTCCCCTTCAGGGCTACTTGCACATGACGCGCTATGCAACACTTCCCAGACTTTTATCAGCTATCGTCACAAGTTGAGAGAGCTCGTCAAGTGACTGATGCAGATAGTGATGAATATTTAAAAGCTCAAGAATATTTTATATGTTACACCACAAAGAAAAATAAATAATTATCTTTTGTAAAAAAAGGTGTCTGTTGGGGAAGTTAATGGTAATGGTAATTGTAATATTGTAACCTAGGGAGAGGTTACTGAATAGATTAATCAACCGAAGGTTGGTAATGAACGATAATACGTAGGACAAGAACAACACATATAAGATTCGCCAGCGGCGCGTAGAAGAAGTACTCAACTGCTAGAAGTGAGTTAAGAGTTAAATGAATTCCACAATGAATCTCCAACTGAAGGATATCTACCAACCGCCCCACGCAGTCAGATGGAGCACAAACCCGAATTTAATGTGGGATATCCGAGCCCGTAGGCTCGGTCAAAAATTCCCCGTAGATCCCGTATAAAACGGAGTCGGGTAGCTGTTTCCCAAGACAAGACTCTGCCTATCGACATAGCCTCGTCTGGGGATCCTCTGCCCGGAGGCAGAGAGTTTGACCAGCACAGCTGGAAACGATTCTCCAACTTTAGACCACGTACAGTATTCACTGCTGTATTTATGGGAATGGGGGCATACCCATTATCGTCCACAGGTATGCTACAACAAATATCAGTTGTTTCCTTATAAGAAAACATTCGGCATTCATTGACTGGGCAGCCAATAATGTTTTAGGCTGAAATTCATTAAATCTTTCTGTTAAAACAATTTTTGAAGAAAATAGGTTTCTCAAATGCAGTCGCTCTTTCCAGTATTCATGGCAGTTTCCTTCCTAACTTTTGGTTTAAAGTAGAGTGGAACGTCAACGTCTTGATCCTCATTATTTTCTATTCGATTTACATATGCTATTTAGTTATTGCTGTCGCTGAATATCCTCAAGGGATGCTGTTTCTTTTATTTCATACAGTTCTTAGTTTGTGATTCTGTAGCGCCATTCTACAATGTTTGAAGAAGAAAGCCCCCAACTGAGTCCCACAGGCTCCTTTCGTTCTTTTTTGATTGTACATTTCCGTGTTGCTGATATTTTCCTTAAGACTTCTTCGTTGCTCACATGTTCTGTCCATTTCAGTACGCATCAGTGAAACCAAATTTAGGTCGCTTAAATTTTCTATGTTTGTAATATTATCCAGCCTTCTGATATATCGGAGATTCAGCATTCTTTGTTTTGTTTCTAACAGGGGTTCTCAGCCAGTGAGAAATTTCAAGGTTTCAGGGAATTGGGGCCACAGACTAGTAGACTCAAAATGTCAACTTTCGAACTCCCTTAGGCGGCACAGCCCAGAATATGCATTGGCCTGCGCAACTGAGAGGTCCCGCTGGGTTTTCTTTCCGCTAGCTCTTGTGTTTTTTGCTACTACAAAAGTAATCCATGTAAATATATACGTACTAATACGGAAAAGAATGAAGATATACGCATATTATTTGGAATATACCTTTTGAGTAGGGCAATGTTGGAAAGGGGAGGTGGTGGATTTTTGTTTGGTTTTTGTTTTACGGAATATCAACCTCAATGGGTTATTTAATTCCGACAACATTTTTATTGCTGGTAATGTTTTTCTTTAAAAATCTATTTCTGGGAATAATTTTCCTTGAAGAAATCAAAAGCTGGTCATATTTTTTTCAAAGAATGTATAACTGTTTGTATTGCTGGTATTTTTTTTTAAAGTATTGCTGATAATAATTTTTCCTTCAAAAATTATTGCTGGTAATATTAGGTTGGTCCAAAAATAATGTCGTTTTCTCACATAGTAATATATGTGAGAAAACGACATTATTTTTGCACCGACATAATAATTTCTTTATTGCAAAGTACACAAGTTTGGGTGATAACTATTTGCCTATAGCTGGGACCCTACCAGGTGCTATCACCCCGGGTCAGGGTAGACCTGGGAACACCAGCATTTAAGAGGTGGTTCCACGCTCCTCAAAATCTTCTGATCAGATGCCTTGCTGTTGGACGTAGTTTATTTATATCTTTTTATCTTACCCAGGACGCGGATGTAGTTTATCGTCATACCCAAGACGATCGAGGGCGTGGAATGACATCCCGACATAGTGAAACAGATAGATCGGGCTAAATAGGTTGAGAGCTACTGGTTTATACAATTTTCTTATCACTTGATACTTTTCTTGGTTTCTGCAAGGCATCTTTTGCTAGACTTAATCGAGTTCTAATTTCTTCTGTTTCTTTTCCTTTGTAAGTGTGTCTATTTAAGATTTATTCGTTTATCACATTTTCTGCCGATGTTTATCTTAGCAATGATAACTAGAACCAGATCTCCATCGCTTCAAGCCTCTTCATCATTAATGTCAAAGATTACGAATGACAAATGACAGTGAAACATTGATTTGCACTGTTACTTTTCATTGAATTCTTCACTTTGGCCTTCATTCTCGTTCTGTAAACGTTTTATGCTGGGTATTCTTGTAATGCGAGATAGTGTCACCACCTTATACACTCTCTCACCGCCATCTTTTTACATCTTGGCGTCTTGCGAAATGAAAAAATACAGCTGACAGAATACAAAGATTTCGTTCTATTTTAATAAGCAGCATAAGGTGTTACCTAACAGTTCGTAAAATGTTATAATGACAAAGACTTTCCACCGTCTCACTCGAAGTAATTCTCTTGAAATTTCAAAAAGCCTATTCTTCTACATTCATCTCATACACAGAGCCCCATCGATATAAGCAAAGATCTATGGATATAGATAGTAGCAAGTAAATCCACCCATATATATATATATATATATATATATATATATATATATATATATATGTGTGTGTGTGTGTGTGTGTGTATGTATATAGAATTTGGCGCGGATGGCTATTTAGACCTCTTCAGTTCGCAATGATTTGGTAATGATCCATGATTTATTTGGCATTTACGTCTTTCTCATCAAGATTTTCCTAGGAGACGTGATACAGCAATGTCTACATTTAATCCATTTAGTATGTGAACCGAAATTGTTCTATGAAAGTGGTCGTGTACTTAACTCTATTAATCACACTACAGACTGGTTTTCAAGCTGGACAAAAAGTTAAGACAAATTGAGATTTCATGAACCTAATATATATATATATATATATATATATATATATATATATATATATATATATATATATATGTTATATATATATATATATATATATATATATATATATATATGTATATGTTATGTGTTAGAAGCATTTGAGATTTTCTCAAAATAGTTCGTTGCGATGGGTTAATCTCTGCAAGATTTTGTCGTTTTGCTTTTTGGAAGCATTATATATGTGAAGTTGAGCTGCGGTTTCTTGAAATGGTCACATTTTTTATTAAATAATTATGCTGGATATTAAAAGTAAAAAAGAAAAATTTAAATTTACATTTAATGTTAATCGTTATCTCCTTAAAACATGGTGTTTTATTGTCCTCTCTCCTCAATAACGTTTGCTCAGTTCTTTTCGCTCCCAGTGACCTCTTGCGTCTTAGTGGCTTTATCCCCCTGCTTGGATAGAAATGATTAAAAAAAAGAAATTATTAGAATAGAAGATACGGTTGGATGTAGCAAATTAAAGAGTAAGTGGGACCTAGTTGCCAATCTAGTAGCACGCTTAAATTTATGCATTCGAGTCACGAAGGAGGAAAGCTCATCAGAACAACAGCCGTGAGAATATTTGTAAGAAAGCCACGTCATTTGTATGAGAGAGTGACTGAAGTCGAGATGCCAGGTCAGGATCGATAAAACTACAGATCCTTCTTTGAATTTTGTCAAGAATCTTGATATATATAGTAGGAGCCCCAGACCAGATATGGCTGCAATATTCCATGCATGGATGAATGGTAGATTTATAAATGTGCAAGGTGGATTCTGACGACAGTAAACAAAATTTCCTAACTGTAGTTTTAGCAATTGATTCAATATAAAACCACTAAGAAACGCTGCGATCCGACTACGTGAAAAAGGAATGGACATGCCATGTGCCACCTATTGAGGCCGAGTGCCGTGGATTCCTTGAATGGTCAATCGTTTGAAGGTGGCATCAATGGCCGGAACCGAAAGCGTGCTTCAGATTATCTCTAGACCACAGCTCATCAGAAATTGAGTTGGATCTGGTCAAGATCACGAATAAATAAAGCTAAATAAAACCATGCTCGCAACACAGTGATACTTCTGACGGGAAACACATCTGTTTACCTTCCGTTCTACGTCATTAATGATGGTCGTTACGAGCGCGTTGTGTATTTTAACACAACGTTGTAAATTTCAGTTGCAGATGTAAAAAAACAAAATCGCAAGACTGATACATATACAATAAAAACAATACCCTATCCGGTTGCAAAAGCTGATGGTGGCGCAAAGGGTGGCAGTACCGCTTTAGCCACCGAAACTGTGTTACCTCCCCTCAATGGCAGCAGACAAGGGCAGGATATCACACGTTATATGTAGAGAATTTAATCACTCGTTTTTATTTTAGTGGAAAACGTGAGCCTAAGAAAGCGCAAGAGTTGCTCTTCTGAAGTTCTCTGTGGTGATTAGATGAAAGCAGTTTTGGGGGGCATTAGCATATAAACATTTCTTGCGCCAGCTGACAACTGATTGGGGGGCCCTTTTCGAGAACAGTTGCCAGTTTTAATTTATCGGGCCTGTCGGATTTGCTAGTAAGGCAGGTGTAAATAGCTGTCTCATAAATACTAAGTTGGGAATTGATGACATCGGAAAGTCTGTTGATGAAGATAACAAACAAGGTAGGTGCAAGGATGGAGGCCTGGGGGACCCCAGCATTAATGTGAAATGAGCTAGAGGCGTGGCCGTTTAATACGTTCTTCATTACATGGTCCGTTAGGAAAGGTTGGAATTCATTTACATATCTTTGTTTCTATGTGTTTCTTCTCGAAACTATGGCATCTATATTTATAGACCATATATTTTCGATAAATATTCGGACCTACGATTGTTCATATCCACCATTAGAAGAGAAATATCTGCTCTTAAGAAATCTCGAAAAAGATTCCATTGGATGTGTGAATTTGTCATGATTTAATGGCGTAAAAACTCGTGGCAGCCAGTTGAGTTTAAATTATCTAAATTCAAAACCGTAGAGAAAACAATGGAAAACAAATCCTCGATACTTCGCAAGTCTATTCACAGGTAATAAAGGAAGGGAAACCCTAGAGGGCATCAACGCCTACGTCGTGAAGGGACATGACATTTTTTAAGTCCTTTATGAAGGTTTTGGATTGTTTTTCCAAAATCTTGGCCTTTTTTAAAACATAAAGTGTTATGGTCCGGTTCCTTGTACCACGGTGATAGTCCAAGGTAGAACCAATAAAGAAGAACTCGAACACAAATATGGAATAACACAGATATATTACAAACATGAATATATACAGAGAAGTAGAAAGTGTCAGTACGAACAATCAGGTTTAGTAGTAATTGTCTGAACGCGACTGTGTTTCGAACTGCCTCTGACTCGACTGACTGACACGCTCGCTCTGACTGACTGACTGACTTCTGACTGACTGACTTCTGACTGACTTCACCCCGGACTTCAGACTGAACGGTATTTAGTCAACGAGGGCATCATATGGCACAAGGCCGGTTTAACGCGGGATCTGCGAGCCCGTGGGCTCGGCCAAAAATATGCCCTTTGAACCCGTATAAACGGGTTCAGGGTCGGTTTACCTCCCCGAAAGAGACTCCGCCCTTCGGCGTAGCCTCGTTAGGGTTCCTCCCCGCCCGAAGGCAGAGAGTTCAACCGATCAGCTGGTCGCCCGACTTCAGACTGAACTCTCTGCTTCCTCTTGAGGCGCAGTATTTATTACCTATGGAATAGTCCATTATGTTATTATGGGTAAGGTCCCATAACACCACCCTTCCGAAAATTTTGCGTAGCAGAGGGTTTTTATTTTTTTTTCTTTGGATATATTTCCAAAGGTTCAGTAAATTTTCTTTTCCTAGACGATTTTCTAGGTTCTGTCATTATTTACGGTCTTGTTATATCGAATGTGTCGAAAATCGTGTCCAATACCTCTTCTTGAGGTGGACCGTTAGCATCCTGTAACGGTCTCTTTCTTATTTGGTTTACGTGTCTTCTGTGTGAGAATTTTTTTCCTTGAACTATGTACATCATATTACCAATTCTTTTCTCAATTAATCCTTGTTCTCAGCAAGAGGTATTATTTTTGTATGCCTTAAAAAACTTTTTCCCCTAGGAGTAATTTTCTTTTTAGTGTGTAGGACTATGTTACTTGTTTTGTTTTATTTGGTGGTAATTTATCGAACGCTGATTTGATTTTCCGAGCAAACATGATATCTGCTGGTGATAATGTTGATGGTGTCACATTATTTGGCGTTATTCTATATACCTGTAGGAATTGCTGCAATGCTTTCTCCGTAGGCACATCGTACGCTTTTCGTAATGCTCTTTTGAGAGTATCCACGAATCTCTCCGCTTGTCCATTTGATCTTGGATGGTAAGGCGGGGATTTTATGTTTTACTTGATTTTCGCAAAACTCTTGGAAATCTGCTGACGTGAATTGCGTTCCGTTATCTGTTACTTAGCAGTCCACTACGTAAAACCGAGCGAATAGGTCGTGGATGAAATTTATGGTCGTTTCTGTAGTAGGATTTTTGCATCGAAACACCTCCGGCCATTTACTGTAGCTATCAACTATGATTAAATAGTAGAACCCGTCAATTTGTCCTGCATAATCTGCGTGTATTCTTGACCATGGACGATCAGTTTCAAGCCAAGGCTTATGTATGATTGGCGGTGCTTTAGCTGCTAAATTACAACCCTTGCATATTTCCACCATTTGAGAAATATCCTGGTCCATATTCTTCCAATATACATAGCTTCGCATTAGCGACTTCATTCTATTTTTACCCGGGTGTCCTCTGTGGAAATCCTTTAGTATCCTTTTTTGCAAGTTTTGGGGATTACAACCCTTTCGTTGTAAAGTAGCACATTATCGCATAGAGAAAAACTGTCCGAAATTTTCTCATTTTTTTCTGCTATTTTTGCTTTTGTTTCATTAATAAATTCGTCATTTTTGGCTTCATTTTTTATGTCTTGCATTTTTTATATCTGGGAGGTTTCTGACTGTACAACATAGTACTGTTCTTATGTCTTCTTCATTTCTAAGGGCTGCGATTACCGTGCTTCCAATGGCTCTGTCTTTGTTGGTATAATTCTCGACAGACCATCCGCGTGCCCGCTTCTTTTCGTTGGTAAATATTCCAATCTGAAATCGTAGTTCAGATGAATCGTTCCCCATCTAAGTAGTCTATTTTCCGTGTACACCGGTAGACCTTTTTTTGAACCAAAATTTTTTATTAACGGTTTGTGATCCGTCTGCAGAGTAAAGTGTCTACCATAGACGTACCTATAGAATCTTGTTACCGCGAAGATAATTGCTAGAGCTTCCTTTTCAATTTGTGAATAGTTTTTCTCTCCGCTGGTAGTAGGGTTCGAGAAGCATGTGCGATAGGTTTTATTGTCCCATCTGGCATTTTATGTAATATACACGCTCCGACTCCGTAGGCGCTCGCATCACATGCTACAATAATCTCTAGTTTAGGATCATAGTGTGCCAAAAATAAATCCGATGTTAATGTCTTGATTATTTTTTCAAATGTTTCCTGGTATTGATCTGTCCACTGCCAAACTTTTTCTTTCTTTAGCAGTTCGTTCAGTGGTGCGCGAAGTTTATGCATTTGAGGTATGAATTCCTGGTGTAATTCACTAATCCAAGAAAACTTTGTAGTTCTGTTATATTCTTAGAAACTGGCATCTTTTTTTTTATTGCTGTAGACCTTTCAGGGTCTGGACGTCTACCTTCTTGGTCTATTATATGGCCAAGATATTTAATTTCCTTCATGAAAAAATCACACTTATTTTCTTTCACTTTGAATCCGTAGCTTTGAATTCTCTTAAACACTTCTTGTACATGTTGCTAGTGTTGTTCAACGCTTTCGCTATTAATCAATATGTCATCCAGATATGCTATTGTGTATTCTAGTCCTGCCAGCATCGTATCCATTGTCTGCTCGAAAATAATTCCAAATGGTAGTATTTGGTATCTGTACAATCCCTTGTGTGTGTTTACGCATAGTAGTTTTAAACTTTCTTCATCGACTGGAATTTGCAGGTAGGCCTCACTTAGATCAATTTTTGAAAAATATTTTCCGCCATTTAATTTAGTGAATACTTCTTCTGGACTGGGTAGAGGATAGTGGTAGTCCTTTATTGCTGCGTTCAAATCTGTAGAAAAATCAGCACAAACTCGAATTTCTCCTGATTTATTTTTAACGTAGACCGTCGGTGCGGCCCATTTTCTGTACTCTACTTTTTTCAATATGTCCGTATTTTCGAGTCTAGATAATTCTTGGTCAGTCTTTTCTATTGACACAAACTGTACACTCCTTTTTTTTTCTTGAAAATAAGTTCAACGTTTTCCTTTATTTTGATATTAGCTGCCATTTTCTTGCATCTTCCGAGACTTGCCGAAAATACTTCGGGGAAACTCGTTTTTAGTTTTCCTTTTAATTTGTCTGCCTCGGTTGATAAGCTTTTTACGTTATGGCAGTAGGTGCTAATAGGTAGATCCCACAATTCGAATTTTTGCATCCAGTCTGTTCCGAATAGGTTTTCGGTATTTCTTAAGACGTACATTTTTAGTTTTTTCGTCAGTCCATTAAATGTTACGTTACGTGATTATTTCACTCTCAAATTTTATCTTTCTCCCCGTAACTGATCTCGTAATTTTATCCTTTTTTTAACATGACTGGTTTGTTCAGTTTTCTCCATGTTTGTAGATTTATGATAGTTAAGTCTGAGCCAGAATCCAACTGTAACCTAACTTTTCTGTTTTGCATTTCAACTTGTACATATTTTCTTATATTAGTCTCATCTGTTTGGTCGATCCTTGTAATTCTTATTCTGCTTTCTTTTCTATACCAACTTTTGTGACCAATTTTTTTACATGATAGACAAGTTTTAGCACGATATGTACAGTCTTTAACCCAATGCCAAGACCCACAACGATAGCATGGACTTGGTGGTAGTTTTTTTATGTTGATTATAATTAGAAAATTTTGTTTTACCTGTTCTTGAGGCGGAAAAATCAGTTCGGTTTGTTTGTGAGGAGGGAAAATTTGTTTGCTTTGTTTGTGAGGAGGGAAAATTTGTTTGCTTTGTTTGTGAGTAGGGAAAATTTGTTTGTCTTCGTACTTTGCGTATGTCTGCTATGCCAGCTTGTTCTATGTCTTTAGAGTCTTTTTTTATGCTGACGCATCTCTGGCAGTCTTCGGCTATTTTTTGAAGTGTCAGATCTTGTTCATTTTCCAATTTACTAAGTATTCTACATCTCATTTCTGCGTCTTTGGTTGAAACCAGACCTTGGACGTAAATTAAGCATTTGAAGTTGTCAGCTCTGAGTCCCGATAATTTGAAGTCGTGACAATATTTATTAACAATGGATGCGAAAATTACGTAATCTTCGCTATCCTTTTTTGTAAGGTTCATGCATTTCCATCTTTTATGAAATAGTGAAGTATTATGGCTGAAAAGTTGCGTTAGCAATTTTATAGATTCTTTGAACGTCAACTCGCTTGTTTTTCTGAGAAGGATATAATCAACGAATTTGGTATATTTGCCTGTGCCTAATTTTCTTAATAAAAGGCGTACTTTACGTGCGGCTGACCAATCTTTGCAGTCAAAATCATATAGATCTTCATACCTTCGAAAGTAATTTGCAAAAGTTTTATCTTCGTCGGGTGCGTACTTGAAATCTTCGATATTACTCCAAGCGTCTTGAGAGAGAACTGATTCGTTCTCGGGTTTTTGCTCCTTATTTGCCATTGCACGTATCAATAGTTCTTGCATTTCTAGATGTTTTTGTTCGTAACTTTGTTGTTGTTCAAATTGGATTTTAATAAGTTCCATAATGGTTGACTTAAGATCTTCCATGTTAACGTATTTTTTTGTGTAACCTGATATTCTGTAGCCTGTGCACGCAACAAAAAAAAAAACTTTCCTTTGTTGTCAGTGAAATTTGATATCAAGAAAAGAAAATTTTTCTTTCTTTCTTTTTTTTTTTTTTTAAATTTCATCGTCGTCCACTGTTACGTACGACGGATAGCAAAAAAAAAATGTCCTCCGAGTAGGGAGTCTATTTTTCTTTAAGTGTTGTTCCAGATGGCCACTTGTTATGTGTGACGTATAGCAAAAAAAAAAAAGTCCTCCGTGTATAGAGTTCGTATTTCCTTTTTAGGGATTTCTTCGTCGTCACTTGTTATGTTGACGAGAGATGATTTTGTTGTTTGTTCTTCACGTGTGAGTTCGAATCTTCGTCGCCACTTGTTATCCGCGACGGATAGCAAAAAAAAAAAAAAAGAAAAAAGAATGTCCTCCGCATAGAGAGTTGGTTTCCTCGTCGCCACTGTTATACTGTGGCAAACGAAAAAATTTTTTTTTCTCTTCCACCGAATGAATTCGAATCCTCGTCGCCACTGTTATGGTCCGGTTCCTTATACCACGGTGATAGTCCAAGGTAGAATCAATAAAGAAGAACTCGAACACATATATGGAATAACACAGATATATACAGAGAAGTAGAAAATGTTAGTACGGACAATCAGGTTTAGTAGTAATTGTTTGAACGCGACTCTGTTTCGGGCTGCCTCTGACTCGACTGACTGACTCACTCGCTCTGACTGACTGACAGACTTCTGATGGATTTCACTCCAGACTTCAAACTGAACTCTCTGCTTCCTCTTGAGGCGCAGTATTTATTACGTATGGGATAGTCCATTATGTTATTATGGGCAAGGTCCCATAACATAAAGCATTGCATATCTTATGTGCTCCGTAGACACATCGACAATTAGAGGGGTCAAGTTAGTAACTAATTTAGCTGAATATTTCTGTGACGATTTAACTTAATAGTTTGGAACTATGAGCATAAAATCGCATTCTTTGTTAGACTTTGATGCCAACCAATCTTAGAGAAGGTCAACACCGAATTCAAAACCGTTGTCAAGAAATCCTAGCAAACGTGGCAACGAATCATGACAGTTCACAGATAATAAATAAAAGGAATCTGTGGGAGCCATGATCGCATCATTCTTGAAAGGATAAGTATATATATATTTTTAAATCGGAAAAGATACATACGAGGCATACAAGGGAAAATAATCTAACGTTTTGATATTAATGAAAAATGGAAAAAAGTTTAACCAAAATTATGGTGCCTTTGTTCGATTCAAAATACTATTTCTTATACCTTCACTCGCTTATCTAATCCAGTATCCAGTTCACTTTTCAAACAATCTTTAAATCCTCTTTGAGGACCGCAATCAGCTGCTTTACAGCGTCTTATTTAATCTTGATCGCAGTTTGAAATCTACCTCCACTCGTTCGACGGTGATTTAAGAGGCCGCCCGATGTTAAATCTAGACTGATGGACCTGGCTGATGGGATGTTTGGCTCCAACCCTGCACGATACGGGACGAATGATCAGTCGAGATATTCAGTAAGTGGCATCCCCAGGTAGAATTCTAGTTATCGCTATTTCAATCACTTGCAGATCACACGAGTCAAATTTGTGCTACCGGTGAGGGAAAAAGTTTATTTATTATTGATGCAAATTATCGATCTGTTATCGGGCATATATATATGAAATGAATATTAAACTATGTCATATATATAGATCTTATTATAGATCTATCAGAATGTGGAGTGCTATCAACGGATTCTCGGCCAAGTTTACAGCATTGGTACTGAAATTCAGTTTTGGTTTCGCTCATTGAATGCGCCCGAAAAGCCATCAGGCGAATGTCCAAGATTCAAATAAAACTTGAGGCCTATTCGTTATGAATGTGGCGTTTAATTAGGGCACATACTAATACTCATATTAAAAATAGTTCTCTTCGGGACTTTTTTTTAAATGACTCTGTCGTACTTGGTAACCTTTGAATTCTGAACCGATCACTTTGAGATAGATTCAACTGTCGGCTGCATACAACCGATTTCTCAGATCATTGATTAAAAATGATTTCGAGCGAATGCAATTTCTTGGTCTTAGAGGGGAACATTCTTCTTCAAGACTCATGAACTGGCGCTGCAGAATACCAAACAAAGAATTGTACCAAATAACAGAAACGACACCAATTGTGGACATTCAACAACAGAAACAACTAAAATGTATAGCACAAGTAATAGGAAGAGAAAGTAATAACACAATCAAGATGTTGACGTTCGACATGACTTCAAAGGAAAAGTTCTGAAAAGGTGACCGCCATCTCCAGATATTAATGATGGTTCTACTTGGGCTTTTTTTTATGTACGTGTCGTGTTTGTTAACGTTCTTTGAATTTTGAACTTAACCCATTATTCAATCCACGGAGATCGATTCTTCTAATTGCGCTTTATTTGCTTAGGGGAGATAACTAATATCTGTAAGGAATCACCGGTTCTATTCACTTCTGCGTCGCTTTGTCTGTTTCTTTCAGATCATATCGTTTCTCAGCATTACCAGAAACCAGAGATTCAGCTCAGAACTGTCACGGAACCGGATACGTTTTAATCCAGTGCCGCATGTTTTCAAGAGATATTCATATTTTCTTCGAGCGAATGAAGGCTGTAGGTCTTAGAGAGGATCATACTTTTTCGAACAACGTGGACTGGCATTTCAGAATCACAACCAACGTTATTAGATAAGAGAAACCTCGCCATTTGAAGACTTTCAACAAGAGCAGCAACATATACAATAGAAAGCTCGTGTAACTCGAAGAGAAAATAATGACATAATCAAGATATTGATGTTCCATACTACTTTAAATCAAAGGTTAGGAAGGAAACTCCCATCAATACTGGAAAAAGCGATAACACTTTCTGCACTTAAGAAACACATTTTCCTGAAAAATTGTTTTAATAGACAGATTTTATGAATTTTAACCGACGGTAACATTGGGTGCTAGATCAATGAATGCCGAATATTTCCTTATAAGGAAACGGCTTATATTAACATTACCGCTAGATTTGTTTTGGATGGTTTACTTGACATTAAGTCAGTCACAGTTCTTTATATGGTACTTCAGGTCGGTTGAGTTATGATAAGTATATAGCACACAAAAAGGGTGATTATGACTAAATAATACATTCAGCAATGCGACATTGTCAAAGGACGTCTTCGATATTGGCTAACATGGAGTGATTAAATAAGGACACGACACGTCCCGGAATCACGTGACCAACTAACGACACGTCACTAGCGACAGATGGGGATTTAGGAAACGCATTTTCGCTCGATACTCATTTCCTCCTTTAGGTGCAGACAGAAGTTGCGCGATTATTTTACCCTTTTGGATCTAGTCAGGTAATTTAAAGCCTTGTCCCTTGTCTCTTGTTCGACCATGAAATTTATGCATCTATCTCCTCCCTCCCTCTATGGGTTAATTAGTCTGACTTGTTCTGGAAAAATAATTGTTATTCAAAAAAAGAAAAAAAAAGATTATTGCAATCCAAAATTTGCTTCAGTTTCAAATAACTTACGACGTGTTGATAAATCTTAAGTGATCATGTCGACGTTATTGATGCAGAAAGTGAGGTCGGCAAGCTGGGTTCAAATTTCGCACAACTGCCCTTAGAAACGGTATGAATCTATCGCTTCTACCTCCAGCTATAGTTTATATTGCAGGGTAGACCCCGTGTCCTTGCTTGGCAACTAGTCTAGGAGAATAGCATATCTGAATTTAAAACCGTGAAAAAGCTATTAGGTTGGTGCAAAAAATAAGTTTTCTCACATAGTAGCATATGTGAGAAAACGACATTATTTTTGCACCAACCTAATACTTATGGAATGTATAGGAGCAATTAGCTAGTGTGATTTGACTCTGCCCACTATACTCCCCGAGGAGTTTAAAAGTTCAAGAGATAAGGAGAGATAAACAGTATATAGAGTCCAGATGCAAAAGTTGTTTCGAGTTCAAGGACAGTTTGAGCGCGAAGACAGAACGTTAACAGGAAAATCTTTATTACCTGCCAGATGTCTTCGCCCGATTCTCAAATGAATGAGACTTTTGGGTCTGTGAACTATTTATTTTGCAATAACAAAATTAAGGCTGGTTGATCTGATGATTTGACGCCAATATTAAGGGCAGGAAAGAAGAACAGTGTCAGATTAATTTGGTTTCTTTTTATGCTTTCGCTTGGGGAACAAAGGAAAAGATGGGAAGGCGAAGATTAAGAAGGATGATTGGGCAAGCGTGGGAGACAAGAGGGGCGTTGGAGTATAAAGTCCTGAGTTTGTCATGTTTATTACTGAGCGCTTGTTTAAAATGAAACATGATTTTAATGTAAAAAAAAAAAAATCAAATTTTCCACACCAGCGAAAAAAGCTGAAACGGCTGAGAAACCGAGGCTCGTTTGACTATATTTTATGCGTTTGATATTAATTTATTTAATGTAATTTTAATTTTTTTTTCATTTTGCCAAACATCCAGATGGCAGAAAAGATGGCGTTGAGGGAGGGTAGGAGGCAGTGGCGCGATCTTGTCTCACGAGAATATGTAGCATAAAACGTTGACAAGACGAGAATGAAAGCCAAAGTGAAGAGTTCAAAGAAAAGAAACAATGCAAATCAATGTTTCAACATCATTTCTCATTTATAATCTTTTAGATTAAAGAAGAGACTTGGAACGAGTGAGATGTGGTTCAAACGAAGAATAACATAGAAAGGACATGTGATTAATGAAGAAGTCTTGAAGACAATAAGAACTTCACGGAAAGCGTATCTGTCTATATTTCTGAGATGAGGTATTATGTACACTTTACATTATTCGGACTATTGTCCTCATCTTTGTCGCCATATTTATTACAACGTTTCGGCCTTTCAGTATCTGTCTATATTTCTGAGATGAGGTATTATGTACACTATTTACATTATTCGGACTATTGTCCTCATCTTTGTCGACATATTTATCACAACGTTTCGGCCGTTGTAGGCTCCGGCCTTCTTCAGGTAGTTGGAATGTCTCTCACGCTCTCTCTCTTTCTTACGCACTCTCTCTCTCACGCTCTCTCAACAATATTTACATTATTCGGACTATTGTCCTCATCTTTGTTGCCATATTTATCAGAACGTTTCGGCCATTGTACGCCCTGACCTTCTTCAGGTGGTTGGAATGTCTCTCACGCTCTCTCTCTCTCACACACTCTGTCTCTCACACGCTCTCTCTCACACGCTCTCTCAGCATTATTTACATTATTCGGACTATTGTCCTCATCTTTGTTGCCATATTTATCACAACGTTTCGGCTATTGTACACCCTGGCCTTCTTCAGGTGGTTGGAATGTCGAACTGAACACTTTACAGTCTACCCCAGTGAGCGAAATAAAGAGTTCAGTTCGACATTCCAACCATCTGATGAAGGCCGGAGCGTACAACGGCCGAAATGTTGTGATAAATATGGCAACAAAGATGAGGACAATAGTCCAAATAATGTAAATAGTATAACACTGCGCGTGTGAAATAAAGAAAAATAATTTAAGGCTAAGGCTTAAGAAATAAAACAGAAAATGATCCCCTAATTAATAAACAACCAAACATGTTATAGGACATATATCGTCTTTCTGAAAGACTATATTTGACAAGATCAGTTTACGGTCACAAGTCCCGCAAGAAAAAAAAAAAAAAGAAAAAGAGGAAGGATATAGCGGAGACTTTTAATTCGTCCGTGAATTGGCGAATCAGCAACTTACGAGACCGTCAGATTTTCGGGTAAGAAAATGTTTCTTCTGCTGAAATTCTTTAGTGAAATTGTTTTGGTGGTATTTTCTATCACTCATTACATCCTGTCCGTCTCTAGTCTATCAAACACCAGTGTGAATCACATATGACGTCGTGACAATGTCACAATACATAGTAGGTTGGTGCAAAAATAATAACGTAATAATGTCGTTTTTTGACATATTTTTTAACGTCAAAAAACGACATTATTACGTCATTATTTTTGCACCAACCTAATACAACCAGAACGAGACATCTGAGATTCGAAGGAGCAAAAGAATAGCAAAAGATGTCTTTCCGAAAATAAGCAAAGTATTAAGAGATTTTTTTAATCAATTCACCCCAAACAAGGCGATACTGCCAGTAAGACGCAAGGCGGTTACTGAGAGTGACAGATAATTAAAAGAACAGGAAAGTCAGTCCTGGACATGATTAGTTTAGGCGTAGATATTAGAACTATAGAGCTGAAGTACTCTTTAGAAAGAAGTGAAAACCTAATCCTAAACAGGAAACAAGAAATAAGCCTCTAATCCTATTCAAAGGACTGGGGAGGAGTGTGAACCGGGTTATAGGCGAACTTATCTACACCTATTATATATATATAATTAGATAAGAGAATGTCTTTGAAAACAAAGAAATGGAAGCTGAACTGCATTGTAATGACTAATCTCTGTGGCAAGAAACGCTAGACGAGCTCTTCACAGATGAAGAAGAAACTTGGAGCAACAAACATGTACTTATACCGAGGAAAGCTCAGAATGCCATGGAGAGAGCCTATGAGAAACAAGATTTTAAGGGAATTACAAAGAAACTGATATTGAAGAGCCAGCTGAAATTTCTGGGAAAAGCTAATGAGGAAGGATGGCATGGAGAATTTAACACCCACAAGATAAGGATAAGAGAGTAAATAGTAAACAACCTAAGAAATGTGTGTGAATAGATGTTAAAAGTGAGACAATGTTGGATGGTAAGTAGTCAAAGGTTAATTTGAACGGAAACAGAGACAGGTAACTGTGGAGAGTCATGACCGCCCACATGCTAAAGGGACATTTGCCGCATAAACAAGGGTAGCTAAGAGATAGGATTCTATCCCATAGTTAATTTATCAAGTTTGGTACAAGGCCAGAGACTGCTTACAATACGCGATGTTACTCAACAGTCACCCGTCTAGGAAGGACTAATTAGGCTAAACGCTTTTCATAATCATAATATACGGGGTGTAGCAGAAAAATTGTTCAAATCTTGTAAAAGTAAAATTGTACATGTCTTAGATTAAGTTTGAACTGTTGTAACTTAGAAATGATTAAAGATATCTTACTGGAATTCTCCAAGGTTTTTATAACATTATTGGACTCTACTTTGAGTAGAAGAATGTATAATTACTCTTTAAGCTTACCAGAAGAATCGTGATGAAATCGAATATAAACAAAAATGACATTAATTAATCATAACTAAGGATCGGGAGCTCATGAAGGATTGAAATAAAGTTCATATACATATATATAATTCCAGGTTCATTTTCCAAATTATTCAAGATGATCTTCGCCCTTTCTAATCTTCTAACTTTCTGTCCTTGAGTAACAAGGAACCTCACTGGTTTCACGTACGATTTCATTTACAATTTTTTTTTCACTACTCTTTGAACTGTCATAGCTGAAACTCCTCTCTCACGTGTCAAACGTCTTATGAACTGAGTAGGATCTTTTCTAATTGATCTCTTTCGCACTAAGTTTAAATGATGATCCCTCTTGCTGTTGTGACCTCCTTATCCGGTTTTCCTCTCTACTGTTCTCTCTTTTTTTTTTAAACATATTTAACGTTCTCCTGATGGTTCTTGAATGGACTTTGAAAATGGAAACCAGAGTATGAATGTTGGTACCATTACTGAAATTATGTTTTTTGCCAGTCTGACACAAAACGATTTCAACCTGTTCTCTTTATAGCTGAATAACTCAAAGGGTTCTTCAGTGATTCTCACGACAAATGGTGTCAAGATGGCTAAACGTCTTATCTGAAAACCTGGAAAAAGAAGCTCAATTAGGTTACTGTATTTTTAGATATTAAACATTTTGGGGGATGTTACACGATTCCGACAATTTTGCTGTTACACCCGATATATATATATATATATATATATATATATATATATATATATATATATATATATGTATATATATGGTCGAGTGGTCGAATGATTAGATGATTCGTTTTCCGACAATGCAGACAGTTCGAATCTTATTATGGTTGACTGCTCAGGTTGGTGAAGGGATTCCAGTGAGCGGGCCCATCAAAATTTACCTGAAAATGTTTACACCAGCAACTTTTAAGTAACTTTTGGTAGACGGTATAGTAGTCCGGAAGCCGTCGATAGTTGTACTAGCACGAAGTCACAAGTCATCGTGACCGAGAGTCATAATAATCGTGACCTAGCTGTTGATCACGCAAGATTATGTAAAAACTACAGTAAAGTCTAACGTAACCCTGTGATTAGCAATCTCCCCAGTCAAACGAAAGGATTGTGACTTCTAACTTCTTTGAGTTCTTTTCTATTGAAATCATGTCGCAGACTAAGAAATGTTTAGGATTTAGCTATTCAACGGTGGGTGATTTAAATCCGTATTTGCTACCAACACAAGGGATCGATATTTAGTTAAGTCATGCTATCGAATGCTGATTTTCTCGGCAGGAATTTCGTCTCTACACAATCTTCTTATTTAGATCTTGGATCAGACTTGGGCCTTACACCAGACTTGGGTCTTACATCAGACTAAGTAGCGTTTTCTAAATGTTTTTAATCACACAGCCCTCTCGTTCTTGGCCACGTACAAAACTTGAATAAATAAAGATCAAGACGACGGTATAAATAATCCAGTTTTTCATCTTCGGAAAGTACCTGCTCTAACTTTTCAGATTACAATAGACCCCCACCACCGTTTTTATCGCTGTTCGAAAACACTTCAGACGCTGTTTACACACAGCCTCTTCTACTATGGACACTCACATATAGATATATATTGTTGCAAGCCTTTTGAAAATTCCTTCATATAATGGGATTTTTGTGGTTCAAGCAAAACAAAGCATTTTAAGTCGTTTGGTTAAAACCTGATTGCGGGCGGGAGAAAGTCTTCGAGTAACCGTAATCGTAATGATTCTTCGGCACTCGCCTCCAGAGCGTCATTCGTCTACCGCCAGAGCACAGGGATGCGGCCTAAGCTCTCCCTGGTCCTCTTTGATGTGGATCGGTCTAAAAGAAAGGTCACACTCGATTTAAAGGAACTTAAAAGTTCTTCGCATGTAAAGCACGAGGTGGATGCCAGAGAAAATGCTCCTCTTATCTACGCCATCATTCTTTTGGTGTTCTTTTCCAAATCGCTGCCACTCAATATCGATAAGTCTTATTTTTCTTTTATCGATTATGAAATTACGGTCACTTCACGTTTAATCAATATTCTTGTCACTCTTTCTTTCTTTTTCTTTCTTTCTTTCTTTCGTATTATTTTCTTTCTTTCTTTCTTTCTTTCGTATTATTTTCTTTCTTTCTTTCATTCATTTTCCCATTTTAATGTTTCTTATTTTGGCTATCTAGCCTTTCTTTTTCTCATTTTCTTTTTTGTTTATTTTCTCGTTGACCTTTTCTTTCTTTCTTTCGTTCTGTCTTTCTTTCTTTCTTTCTTTTTTCATTTTTCTTTACTTTTTCTCATTGTCTTTGTGCTTTTCTCCCACTGTTTTTTCATGTTTCCTTTCTTTCTTTCTTTCTTTCTTTCTTTCTTTCTTTCTTTCTTACTCCAATTTTAATGGGTCTTATTTTCTCTTTCCTCTCTTTGTTTTTTTCTTTTTCTTCTTTGGTTACTTTTTTTTTTGTTTTCTTTTTCTCTCTTTGATTTGTTTGTCATATTTTCTTTCTTTCTTTCCTTCTTACTTTCTTTCTTTTTTCATTTTTCTTTACTTTTCCTCATTGTCTTTGTGCTTTTCTCCCACTGTTTTCTCATGTTTCCTTTCTTTCTTTCTTTCTTTCTTTCTTTCTTTCTCCAATTTTAATGGGTCTTATTTTCTCTTTCCTCCCTTTGTTTTTCTCTTTTTCTTCTTTGGTTACTTTTTTTTTGTTTTTGTTTTCTTTTTCTCTCTTTGATTTGTTTCTCATATTTTGTTTGTTTGTTTGTTTGTTTGTTTGTTTCTTTCTTTCTTTCTTTCTTTTTCTCATCTTTGTTTGTTTCTTATTATCTTTTCCCCTGTATTTTTCTCATGTTCTATTCTATTCTTTCTTTCTTTCTTTCTTTCTTTCTTTCTCTCTTTCTTTTTACTAGTGTTTTTACTTCGTAAATCTGTAATTCTTTCTCAGGCCTAATATATAACAAGTTCGTCACTCGGCCTCTCTTTATGTGTAAAATGTTCAAGTTTCTCTTAATGGCCCACTATCGTTGCCTTATCTATTGTTCATCAGCTTCCTTCCTAAGACCATCGTTGATGCAAAAACAGTTAAAGTCGTTCATCTTTCCTGCCACTTGGATTCGTGATACATTCTTTTTAAAATGACATGTTCCTTCACGACATTGATGATCATGACTTTCCACACATTCCATATCTGCAAATTCTCATGAATTCTTGAGAGACAGACAATAGTTTTCCGATGAATTCTCCATGGTTTATAATTTAGAGTTTTTCTTCATTTAGACAGATTGCCATCCAAGCCTATAGAATTCACTTTGCAGTTTAATCCTTAGCTGGAACGTTGTCTATTATGAAAAAAAAAAGAGAATTTTTACAAAAGTCATTTTGAAAAAAAAATACAGAAAAAAAAAAGACAGAAAAAAAAAAAAAAGACAGAGAAAGAAAATATTTCTGATATGACTATTTTTTCATTTCGTAAACAATTTTTATCTTTTCACTCCAAACAGACAATAATGCCACTAGCACGCAGCGGGTTATAGGGAGTGAAAGTGAAAGAGAAGGCTGAGAATAGAGAACATTGAGGAAAAAAAAAAACAATGAACAGGTTTCAATAAGACCGATGATAGCGATCGTCGATTCACTTAAATTTTTGAAGATTGTAATTATCAGGGAAGCAAGTAAACGGAAGGGAGTTCCATAGGTGAGAAGTGAGAGAAAAGAAACTGATGGCGGCTGCATTTAGTCATTTCAACGGTAAAAGGGTGGGACCTAATTGCCAATCTAGTATCTGTAAGTTCGTCCCTACATTCGTATAAAGTACGGAGTATGTAAGAAATTAATTTGAATGAAAGAGCCTGCATTTTTGGTGAAGACTGATGCTACCCCACGGGTTCTCACCCGATTCTTTTTTCAACTTCGGGACGGCATTCCTTTTACGGAAGTCCGTACAACCGTAATGATGCAAATAAATCAAGACAAGTAATCTAAATATTAGGTGGGTGCAAAAAAAAAAATGTCCTTTTCTAACATATGTTACTAGGTGAAAAAACGACATTATTTTTGCACCAACCTAATATTTGATATGTGCGTAGCATGTCGGTTATCAGCGCGGAGAGTGGGATCGGCATGCTGAATTCTGGCCAATTTCTTATTTGGAAAATATATCAATCCGTCTTTTCTCACCGCCCGACCTCTAGGTTAAATCACAGAGAAAACTGGGCTCACTAGCCTTGTCAACAAAAAGGTTAAGTTTAGAATTAAAAACAGGCTGGGTTTCGTCCAGCAACTATGTCCGTAAAACCATACGGAGATTGTAGTAGCAACACCTAGTAGTTCTGTGCTCCACATGGAGTCTAATGATACAAAAGAGGAGAATTGGAATTAAATATGACTGAAAATGATGCCTCCAATTTATTTCGATGGAAATTACGAACGATAATGGTAATAACCATATTAACCGTTTCCTTATAAGGAAATATGCAGCATTCATTGTCCGAGCAGCCAACACGCTGTTAGTTAAAATTTATAAAATCTGTCTATTAAGACAATTTTTCAGGAAGATGTTTTTCTTAAGTGCAGAAAGTGTTATCGCTTTTTCCAGTATTGATGGGAGTTTCCTTCCTAACCTTTGATTTAAAGTAGTATGGAACATCAATATCTTGATTATGTCATTATTTTCTCTTCGAGTTACACGAGCTTTCTATTGTATATGTTGCTGCTCTTGTTGAAAGTCTTCAAATGGCGAGGTTTCTCTTATCTAATAACGTTGGTTGTGATTCTGAAATGCCAGTCCACGTTGTTCGAAAAAGTATGATCCTCTCTAAGACCTACAGGCTTCATTCGCTCGAAGAAAATATGAATATCTCTTGAACACATGCGGCACTGGATTAAAACGTATCCGGTTCCGTGACAGTTCTGGGCTGAATCTCTGGTTTCTGGTAATGCTGAGAAACGATATAATCTGAAAGAAACAGACAAAGCGAAGCAGAAGTGAATAAAACCGGTGATTCCTTACAGATATTAGTTATCTCCCCTAAGCAAAGAAAGCGCAATTAGAAGAATCGATCTCAAAATTCAAAGAACGTTAACAAACACGACACGCACATAAAAAAAGCCCAAGTAGAACCATCATTAATATCTGGAGATGGCGGTCACCTTTTCGGAACTTTTCCTTTGAAGTCATGTCGAACGTCAACATCTTGATTGTGTTATTACTTTCGCTTCCTATTACTTGTGCTATACATTTTAGTTGTTTCTGTTGTTGAATGTCCACAATTGGTGTCGTTTCTGTTATTTGGTACAATTCTTTGTTTGGTATTCTGCAGCGCCAGTTCATGAGTCTTGAAGAAGAATGTTCCCCGCTAAGACCTAGAAATTGCATTCGCTCGAAATCATTTTTAATCGATGATCTGAGAAATCGGTTGTATGCAGCCGACAGTTGAATCTATCTCAAAGTGATCGGTTCAGAATTCAAAGGTTACCAAGTACGACAGGGTCGTTTAAAAAAAAAGTCCCGAAGAGAACTATTGCTGTCGTTTCTGTGATTTGGCACAATTCTTTGTTTGGTATTCTGCAGCGCCAGTTCATGAGTCTTGAAGAAGAATGGTCCCCGCTAAGACCCACAGGCTACATTAGCTCGAAGTCATTTTTAATCAATGATCATTAATTTCTCTTCCTATGACCTCTGCTATACATTGTAGTTGTTTCCGCTTTTGAATGTCCACAACTGAAGTCGTTTCTGTTATTTGACACATTTCTTTATTTGTTATCCCGCAGCGTCGTCCATGAGTCTTGAAGAAGAATGGTCCCCGCTAAGACCTACAGGTTGCGTTCGATCGAAGTCATTTTCAATCATTGCTCTGAGAAATCGGTTGCAATACAGCTGGCAGTTTACATATTACTGAACGACTTCAGCACCATGCAGGACATCTATATGAAAGTTTCGATCTGACAAGGCTATTTAAGAAAATGCTTAATCTATAATTAAACTATGTTAAGATAAATTATAACTAGTAATAATGCAGCAATGGTGAAAATGCTTTATCTAGAAAGTAGCTATTAGTATTTCGAAAATAATAAATATACACTAGTGGTCATCTACTGGATTATCTTAGTAGATCAACCTCTGTAGCGCTACTCGAGAAGGCAGGTGCAAATGAATGAGATCCCCACAATTGGCATCTATGGCCGTCTACTATGTCGGCTAGCAAATCATAAGTACAGACGCCTGATCGAACCACAGTTTCCACCTGTGGTTTATGCTTAAAAACTGTGCGGACCTTAGTCAAAGTTTCTGTGAGTTTCATAATCTGGGATTGTCAATATTTTTAAGAAGGCCAGCAAGTCCATACCCTCTCTCACGATGACTTGCGACTATATAATTTAATCAGAAGGTTTTGGGTTAACCCGTTGTTGTGGATTCCGAGATGAATTCGGTCTCCAAGGAATGACAGACGCAATAATTAAATATAAGTAATAAAATGTATTTACACAATCATACAAAGAGTAATACTGTTAGTAAGTCCAAGAACGTGGTTAGTAGCAAATACAGATAGATATATACAGTCTGGAAGTAGGACTTCCTTAGAGTCTACCTGCTTGTAACTGACTTCGACAAGAGGTTACCTCACACTATCTCCGTTCGTATATTCTCTCACTCTCCGTATATCCTCTCACTATCCGACTACCGACTACTCTCACTGACTGTAACTCTGGGTATTTAACGGCAGCAGTCCAGGTACACTTGGTAGAGTCCACTTATATGAAAAAGGGGTGGACCCCATAACAACCGTACTATCGTTTTCAGCCATTTTCAAACGATGCCGTGCGCTGTGATCACCCCACCAGGCCGATATTATCAAGAACTCTCCCCTAGATATTCGAACCCAGATCTCATGACCAGAAAGCAAATGCGCCCATTCACCTTCAGCATAATGAGCGACTTAACTAAACTTATCAGCTGGATTCAGAGGGGGAGAGGGTGCAGAAGAATTATTAGGTTGGTGCAGAAATAATGACGTAATAATGTCGTTTTTTGACGTATAACGTCAAAAAACGACATTATTACGTCATTATTTTTGCACCACCCTAATAAATCGGCAGTAAGACAACGACAGTGTGGATTCATCACAGACACTGGGAAAGAAAAGCAATATTTATGAAGAGATTGATGTCAGATCGAACAATACACAAGCAGAAGTATCGATAGCTACGTTTCATAGACTACGCAAAAGCATTTGATCAGTTTGGGCACAAATATATACTTAAACTGTTATGAAAATTTTACTTATTTGGGAAATATATTAGAACAATACAGCATATATACTCTGAGGAAATCGCCTGTAATATGGATAGAAATTAATTGAATACTCAAAAACAGAAAGGGACGTATGACAAGAATGAGTTTTCTCACTGAATTTATTTAATCTTTTCAGCGAGATTATCCTATGAGAACTGTAAGTTCCACCAGGATCTATTATTGGTGGGCACAATTTGAATTACTTAAGATACGCAGACGACACTTTGTTGATGACAAAGAAAACAATAACACAGGAAATAAAAAGACAAACATTGCTAAGACCTAGAAATGATAGACAGTTGTGGAGAGCCATGATCGCATACATCCTGAAAATACATAGAAGATGAAAAAGAAGTGAAAATGCTTTATGTAAAATGCAACAATAATAAAATGGATTAAAACTAGAAATAAAACGGTACTGCTTCTCCATATGAGTCAGTATCGCGCGCGTATGTGGGTACCTCCAGACAGCCAGATAAATGCCTTTCAGTAATCAAAACTCTGAATACAAAGTCCTGTTCAGAAGCAGTTTTATTAAAAGTCAAAATAGTGAATTTAGGGGAAAGGAAATAAATACCAACTTGAGATTAGTTTAGTCTAAATAAATAAAGAAAATAAAGAAAAAGGTCAAAACGAAGGGAAAGAAGAAATATGACAAAGGCGCCCAAGGTTGAACATAACTGTAAGAATGTTGTATACCGAACACTAACGGGTATGTCTCAGTCCTCATAAATACGTTGGACACTATTGTAAGTGGGGGAATTATGCTGTCTAATTAGCCCACTACTAGCAGTGGTTTACGTACTTCACACCAATTGCGAGTCTTGTATTTTGTTGATGTTATAAAGATTACCAGTTCATTTCCAACCTCCGTTTTCGTTATTCCTCATTCAGTAACATTTTCTAGGCTACAACACATAGATAGATAGATAGATAGATAGATAGATAGATAGATAGATAGATAGATATTGACTTGGTATAGTGTTATATACCGTACCTATGAAAACTAATTGGTATGTCCCAATCCTCATAAATACGTTGGACACTATTGTAAGTGGGGGTGTTGTCAAAGTAGTTCACCAGTAGCAGTGGCTTACCCACTTCTCGCCGCTGGCGATTATTGTATCTCGTTAATGATATAAAGATTACGATTTCATTCTCAACCTCCGTTTTAGTTATTCATCATTTAGTAACCTTTCCTAGGTTACATAAACATACACCACGGTATCATTGACTGATTCGTGTTTTACGGCTTATTAACCTATTGCAGATTATGTAAAGCCAGAAAATATTTTTAGATTATAAGATAATAATGATATATATATATATATATATATATATATATATATATATATATATATAATTATTTATTTAAAAATATGATTTCTTCGCTACATAAGAGTTCTCATGTTTCAAAGCAAGAGCTGAAAACTTCAATATAATTATTAGAATTAAATTGAATTAAAGTACGAAGCTGTGTTCCATCTTCAAGCGAAATTTTTGGAATAAGTAATTCTTGAAATTTACGCGTTTTTAAATGCATATTCATTATTAAAATTACTATGGTAACGGCAAGAGCAATTATTTACCTGACGTGCTCTTTCGTTTTTTCTATATATATTTCCCCCCCCCCACACACACACCGTACTAATGGGAATGTCCAAATCCTCATAAATAGGTTACAGACTATTTTAAGTATGGGTAATGTGCTGTCTAAGTAGTTCACCACTAGTAGTGGTTTACCTATTTCACGCCGCTAGCGAGTATTGTATTTCATTTACAACCTCGGTTTTGGTTATTCCTCATTCAGTAACCTTTCCTAAGTTACAACAAAGAACGTGGGTCTAAATGGCTAAAAGAGTTTAGCAAGTAGTATTCTTACAGGAATATGTTATGAAATTTACGATGTAAGCCTACGAAAAGGAAGAAAGTTACAAGTAGTTACCGGATGAAACAGTGTGACAACAGTCCATACAGGGTGAAAGGGTTTCTACATGAGGAAACTCGGAAGTAAAATTAAATGTATAAAAAGATTTTACCTTAAATAAATGTTTAAATAATAAGATATTAAAGGAGACGAACGAAGACAGCAAAAGCTGAAGAAGTTACATACCGACAAGGCTTTCGTTTGTGTATAGAATTTGGAGAATAAATAATGTACCGCGAGCTTTGACTCCGTAGTTTATTCTGCCGGTTTCAGTAATTACTAAAGTCTAAACAGGAAGTGGTCAAAACGGTGATTAATCTAAAATGTATCTAAATTAAAAAGCAGGTGAACAATGAGAAAAAAACAAAAAAAAAAAAACACCAAATTAATAGACGTGCTGAACCGTGGTAATAGAATTAAAATAAATTAGTAAAAATATTTAATCAAAAACACATGAAAATTAAGATTGAATAAAGAAATAAAGACGGAAATTTTTCTCGAGAAAGCATCGATACTGAAATAATGAAATGAAAATATTTCTCATAAAAGAACAATAATAATTAATGCTAATGATATTTAGTATAGTTTAAATTAATTGTAAGTTAATTATACTGAAAATGCTTCCTCTAAAAAGCAACACAGCGTAAAATTATTATTATTATTAATAATAATAATAACAACAATGAGCCTTCTGATTCACAAGGAAGTCCCTGCAGACTGTAATGTATCTTTGAAACTCTTTAAAAAAGTATAAAAATACAAGAACAGTAAAAAATGTGGCATACCAGGTTGTAGTTTGAGCCGTCGGTTTGATTTGAAAAGATTCCGATAGAGTCATTAAAGGGATTCCCGAAAGACCAAGCCTTAAAGAAATACAAAAAATTGTACTCACAAGTAGAGCCCACACCTTACTAAGGGCTTTATCTATGGAAAATATGTGGGATGCTTGTTTTTGTTTTTTTTTCCACTCAAAAATGAATAGTGGAAAATATCAGGATTTCTGACCTTAGGTCTCTAAACAGGAACCCGGAAAGAAATGGGTATACACCAGAAAACGAATCAAATAAAACAAAGACGACAACAACAACGACGACGACGACGACGACAACAACAACAACAACAACAACAATAATAATAATAATAATAATAATAATAATAATAATGAAAATGTTTAATTTAAAACTTCCGCCAATTTTTAAAAAGAGCAGCCCGACATTTACGAAAACGTAATTATAAAATGACACACACACACACACACACACACATACATACATATATATATATATATATATATATATATATATATATATATATATATATATATACATACATACACGTTGATTTGTTGTTTACATTTTAACAAACCTTTGTAGGTTATCTAAAATTGTATTTTTGTAATGGTAAGAACAAGTTGCGAATGAATATTGAATTCGTAAGAATGAAAGTGATTGTTCCAGGTGCAAGTCCTACTATTTTACCCATAGCTGGGTGTAGGTGAAGGTGAAGGTGTATATATATATATATATATATATATATATATATATATATATATATATATTCATACACGTTTCATTAAATAATATAGACAAGTGTTGTCTATTTATTTTATGTAAATTTTTTTCGTAACATCTGATAAGTTTAATAACATTATCGTTGAACGAAGAAAGAAATTCACAATAGTGATCCATAATTTTTAATACAATCTAAGCTTTCGGCTTACCTAAGCCATTATCAAATATATCAATTACAACATATTAAGCAATATACGGACAAGACAGTGATGATAGTCTGCGAATGTTTACATAGATGATTTCTAAGCAACGATAAACACGTGCATATAAGACGCTAGAAACGAAAATCGCCCCGCATCTCATGACCTCACACATGACCACGCGAGAGTGAATTGGAAAAGTATGAAGTATGGGATGCCGTTGGTATAAACCAATGGCTTCTGTTACCAATTATAGACATTTAAGGATATTTGTAGAGATTCCATAGTTGGTTTTGTTTAGGTTCGGTTTCAACTGTTTGATGTATAATGCTTCAAGGAGGATTTTTAGTTTTTGTCTATTGTTTTCATGTCGAAGTATAATTGTGTTTTCGACAAGTATTTTACGGAATTGTGTGTGCGGACAGGCATATTGTTTTAAATGCCTAAAAATGTTAGTTTTCATTCAAATGTAGTGTCAAGCGTCGTGAAAGCGAGTTTGTGGTGTGACCAACATAAATATTATTTAATTCGTTGGAGATACAATCTCCCAAAGGGCACTTGAATTTATAAACTATGTTGTTTTTTTACAAATCGCTAACCGGGGGAGAAGAATTATTGCGAAGAATTAAGTTGGATATACTAGATTTACTGTAGTATATGATTAATTTAATTTTTTTGCTAGGATCTGTTGATATATTAGTATTTACTAAATTTTTTAGTATATTTTCATCTTGTTTATAATTAGTATGCATTTGATTACGATATAGGAGATTAATATGTTTGAGATTAG
>OZ010587.1:91239873-91327373 GCA_963932145.1 Acanthosepion lycidas
AGTTTGTTTCACTCACTCGGGTGTTTCTTTCATCCACACGGGAGTTTGTTTCATCCACTCGAGAGTTTGTTTCATCCACTCGGGAGTTTGTTTCACCCACTCGGGAGTTTGTTTCGTCCACTCGGGAGTTTGTTTAATCCACTCGGGAATTTGTTTTATCCACTCGGGAGTTTGTTTCACAAAGTAGCTTTTCTTAGAAAGAAGCTGGCTGACTTTTCGCCCAAGAAATATGGTCCAAGCTTTCAACTATCTGAAGTCATCATCACGATAGTTAACCAAAATTGTTGAGTTTTCAAGAACAAGTTGTGATTTTGGTGATGTGTGATTTGTGTTTTCTTTTCATATACATTTGAGGATGCAGTCCATTAAATTATAATTGTTTTTATTGTATTATTTGTCAGGTTATACTTCTGAGATGAGGCATTGTAACTATTTACACTATATCCATTGGCTGTGTGGATAAAAGCTTTAGTTTAAGTAATCCAAAAGTGAGTGTGACCCAAAGAGTTGTGAGTTCAGTCCCTGATCACAGCAGAGGGAACAAAAACTTGAAGAGTTGAGTTACTAAAGAGAATTAACTTGAACTGAGATACACAGAAAAGGCATGACATGTGAAATTAGAACAATTTACCCCCATAGACTAAATAATTTCGGGTCGAAATTTAAATATATATCCCCTGAAGAACGCCGGAGCATGCAACGGCCGAAACGTCGTGAATATGTCAATAAAGATGAGGACAACATTCTGAACGATGGAAATGATTATGAGTCTATTTATACATTTTGCTTTTGCTTTTAATTTGCTATCTTTTGTGAGTAGTTGTCTAATGTTACTATGATCGCGGCTCGGATTGAGGCTCGGATTGAGGAATCGGAAAGCCGAGTTCGAATTCCAGTCGAATCCATTGCATTCACTTACGTGCTAATACTCTTGGGAAAGGTATGAATCCACTTCTTCCGCCCAGCTATGGGTAAATAGCAGGACAGACCAGGTTCTATAGCCTTGGATGGCGACTGGTCTACCGCAGAAATAAATGGCCGGGAAAAATGCAGGGGAAAAAAGAATTTGCCTCGTCAATTATGTATCGAAAGATACATGATAGCCTAAGCGTGTGTCACGCATGGCACATAACTGACTGATCTAATAGCAACTATGGTCCGATAGGTGGCAGGTGAAATCTGCGCGAGTGTTGTACAATGTTAAAAAAAAAGAAAAAAGAAGAATTAAAAAAAAAAAAAAAAAAAAAAAAGACAAAACCTAAACAACAAAAGGGTCATAAAACAAATACAAAAGGAGAAGCTGAAGAAAATCAAAAGAAAAATAAATCCCAAGCAGGATAAAGTAAGCAAAACGGACAAATCAAATCCAAAAATGTGGCGTAATTTTGCAACGTTCGTGTAGATGACAGGTAAAAAGAACCCAAATAAAGTTATAACGGAGATTCGAAGCCTTTGAGAGAGGTAGAAGATCTATAAACAATAAGCTTCGTAGTGATTCACTGAAGGTAGGTAATCTGATCATGAATATCACCAACGATGATTGTTGGATGGCCCGAAAGGATCCGTTTAGTCAGCGACAAATGATTGCAGACGTAAATCGTTCCGGTGGTCAGTAAAACAAATTATCTTTACTGATTTATTCTTCTGTCTTGACCTCGGCTTCATGTCCATGATTAACAGGCGACTGCCTGACACCCTCTCTTCGTCTACTTTCACAACTACCTGTCGTCTTCTTACCAATAATGGAACGCCCAGACGGAATTGAAATAAAAGCTGATTGTAAGAAATAATGAAAAGATACGAGACATGATGATATTCGATTGAACATATGCATCTGAAGGAAAACGAATTTTACTCACACTCTTGTTATATATATATATATATATATATATATAGTGGAGCCTCGTTTTACGAATTTAATTAGTTCCTGAAAGGCCTTTCGTAACACGAAATGTTTGTAAACCGAAACTATTTTTCCAACAGGAATCAATGTAGAGAAAAAACGTCGCAGTGCAATAAAATTGTAAAAAAAAAAAGCACGCCACTACACACAAATGTGCACAACACGGCGGTTGACTCAGAAATGATTCCGTTCGGGTTAACTCGGTCCGGCGATGTTGTTCGAGAACCAAAATTTTGTTTGATAACCGAGGTATTTTCATCTCGAATTTTCTGTTTGAAAACCTATTTGTTTGATATGTGAGACGTTCAAGAACCGAGGTTGCACTATACACACACACACACACACACACACACACACACACACACACACACACACACACACACACACACACACACACATATATATATATATATATATATATATATATAATAAAGTACAATAATTGTTTCTTGCCATATATATATATATATATATATATATATATATATATATGTATGTATATATGCAAAATAAAGTACAGTGTTACTTGCCAGTATATTTATTCAAATATCTCCTTTCTTAAAAGAGATGTTGTTTTCTCAGAGGCTTACGGCCACATCAAGTTGAAACACCGGTTCCCAAAGGCTCACCGAAGTTGCATAACTTCGGTGAGCCTTGGCCAGTACCGCTTGCGAGTACCAGGTGCTGTAAGCTTGGATGTGCGGGTGTTGTAATTGATAATGATTCAGAATTGTTATTAAAACAGTTGAGTTCTATTTCTCATTGCTTTCGTCATATTCCCTTGCGCACAAATACCACTGATGCTTTTGCTGTTTCTACTTGCTTAAATAAAAGACAACTTTTAGCAACAAAAGTTAGACAAAGTTCTTCGCAAGATATTAGCTGTGATTGTTCGAAATTATTTTTTTTATTTCGTGGAGAGGTGGTGTACTGTAGATTTTATTGATTTGCTCTTGTGTTTTCTTATTTATAAGACCCAACACTCCAGCCACGACAGGAAGTGTTTAATCTTCAATTATGATATTTTCTGCTTCCATCTCCAGCTCCTTGCATTTGCTTAAATTTTCTTAATAAAAACCTTCGATTTTAAAATGCTGTGATAATTTTAATCGTAATAATATTAGTTAACTTTTAATAATTTAATAATAAAAGCATTCCATGATAGGATTATAACAAAATTAGCTTGAGGTCAAAGAAATTCAGCTCAAATATGACGATAAGACCAGTCGAATATTTCTCAGCCCGTCTGCTTTAAGGGACGATGCTGCTTCTATAATACCCAGTTTAGATTCTTCTTCCATGTACCGCCTCTCTTCATAACGATGGCGATCATGGCTCTCCACATTTTCCTGTCCTTTAATAAATGTTTTCCTTTTTGTTATCTCTTTCTAAACCTTGTCCCGCCATCCATTTACTCAAACTCGCTAGGTCATGCACTGTTTTTTCTCTGTCCCTCTTTGCCCTTGAAGTATGTCCTTGGAGTGTCAAATTTTCCAACTCCACTTTCCTCATTATGTGCCCTAGAAATTTCAACTGTCTCGTCTTGATGTTAAGTATAAGTATGCTTTCTGTTTCCAATTTCTCTAAAATTTCATCGTTGCTCACATGTTCAGTCCATGGCATTCTCAGCATCCTTCTGTAGAACTACATTTCTGGTCCTTCACATCTCATCTTCATCTGTGTCCAGCATTCACTAATATATAAGAGGACTGGTATTACTTAACAGTTCAGTACGCTTTTCTTGTTTTTCTAATGAAAATTTTCTGTTTCTTAATACCTTGCTTATCTTTTCGAAGGCCTCTTTCGTTATTCCAATACAACTTCGGATTTCGGTGTTGCGTTTTCCGTCCTCTGTTAAAACGCTTCCCGGATATTTAGATTTTTGCACTTGTTTGATTTTGGTATACAGCTTGTAATTTGTACGTTGAGCTGTTCTGTTTTATAACAAGCATGTATTCTTGCTTTTTTGCAATTAATGCTTAGTTCTTTGTTTACGCTTTCCTTCACTGGCTTCTGTAGGAGTTCTTGTAGTTTGCTGTCAGTTTCTGCTATCAACAGTGACTCATCTGCATATCTAATGTTGTTAATATTGTGGGTGCCAATAATTAATTCTGGTCAGATTTTTAATTATCTCAGAATTCTCTCACTATGTAGGTTGAATAAGTCTGATAAGAAGACACATCCTTGTCTTACGCCCCTTTCTATTTTTGCATATTTACTGAATTCATTTTCTATCCGTATGCAGGCGTTTTATTGACAGTATAGGTTCTGGATTATTCTAATATCCTTCCCAAATATGTTGAGCTTTTTTTTATAATTATTTTACCCTACGCAAGGCGAGTATGCCACCAGTACGCAAGGGGTTACTGGCAATGAAAGTGAGAGAAAAAACTGATTATAGGGAAGATCGAGGAAAGGACTAAAGACGACGGGGATTGAAGTAGATAAAGGATGGCGATTGATGTTGCATTTCAAATTTTAATGACTTTAATTACCAGAGAAGCAAGTAAAAGGAAGGAAGTTCCACAGGCGGGAAGTGCGAGAAAAGAAACTGTTGGAATAGGTAAATTGCAAAAACATATTTGCCTGGCATTCTTTTCACGTCCGCCTATCGAAGATAAGCAATTGAAAAGAGTCAACTTTCAAGAAAGAGGTAATCTATTTACTTATTTATTATTGATATTATTCGCAGTCAAAGTTGATTAAAAGGCTGATAAATGTTTCATTGCTATTGCTTTTGCAGATAAGAAAGATATGGGAGAGATGTTTGCGCAAGTGAACACTTCTCGAACAACGATCGTAGCATGACACTGATCAGGAATAGAATGCATGTCTTTCCTCAGAGCATTCGTATTGATTGAACGCGAGCAGTTTCAACTGAAATTCTCCCTCGGTACTCAGATTCTGTTTACTTAAAATAACACTTGGCATCTCCACAAAATACACAACAATCTCACCAAACGAATGGTATTATGAAAAGGCTAATGGGATGATAATGAAAACCTTCCTTGTCTGTTTCATCTTTATTTTTATTTTCCTGGTGGAATTCTATCATTTTGCAGAAGCTGACGTTGGTGCTTGGTAGCTGAGTAAGCAACGAAGAGTAATATGTTGGCACCCCATTGTCAACTCCACTCATAGGTTTCCGCTTCTCTGTCCGCTTGCATTGAAATCGCAAAGCAAATTTGCTCATCTGTTTTATTTGGTCGCTTTCTTCGGTATTTCTTTATGTGTGGACAGCAAACTGAAATTAGTGTTTTCATCTCTAGGAATGTCTTCGCTTGTATTTTATCATTTTTTCCCGCCAAGATTTTAATTTTTTCATTTATTTCTAGTTTTTGTCGTTTCCCTTTCTTCCTTGTATTTATTTATTTATGGTTTATTTATGTTTTATTTATTTATGTTTTATTTATGTTTTATTTGTTTTATTTATTTATGTTTTATTTATTTTTTTATTTGTTTGTTTTATTTATTTATTTAATGTTTTATTTATTTATTTATGTTTTACTTATTTATTATTGTTTTATTTAATTATGTTTTATTTATTTATTTATTAGTTTTATTTATTTATGTTTTATTTATTTATTTGTTTTATTTATTTATGTTTTATTTACTTATGTTTTATTTATTTGTTTTATTTATTTATGTTTTATTTATTTATTTGTTTTATTTATTTATTTATGTTTTATTTATTTATTTATTTGTTTTATTTATTTATTTATTTTATTTATTTCTTTATGTTTTATTTATTTATTTGTTTATGTTTTATTTATTTGTTTTATTTATTTATTTTTATTTATTTATGTTTTATTTATTTATATTTAATTTATTTATTTGTTTTATTGTTTTCTTTATGTTTTATTTAATTATCTTTTATTTATTTATTTGTTTTATTTATTTATTTGTTTTATTTATTTATTTATGTTTTATTTATTTATTTGTTTATGTTTTATTTATTTATTTTATTTATTTATGTTTTATTTATTAATGTTTTATTTATTTATTTGTTTTATTTATTTATGTTTTATTTAATTATGTTTTATTTATTTATTTATTTGTTTTATTTATTTATGTTTTATTTGTTTTATTAATTTATATTTTATTTATATATTTATGTTTCATTTATTTATGTTTCATGTATTTATTAGTTTTATTTATTTATTTATGTTTTATTTATTTATGTTTTATTTATTTATTTATTTGTTTTATTTATTTATGTTTTATTTATTTATGTTTTATTTATTTATTTATTTGTTTTATTTATTTATTTATTTATGTTTTATTTATTTGTTTTATTTATTTATTTGTTTTATTTATTTATTTATGTTTTATTTATTTATTTGTTTTATTTATTTATTTATGTTTTATTTATTTATTTATGTTTTATTCACACTTTTAAAAAATATTTATTCCATTTTTTTTGCTTTCCTTAATTTTTAATGCAATTTTTGAGATTTAATAATAATAATCTTGACACTTTTCTCTCTTTTTATTTTCATTCTTTTTGCTTCTTTTTATTTGTTTTTCTTCATTTTTACGCCGTTTTATCCTTCCACTCCATTTATTCTTCTAAATTATTTTGTATTTCTTTTTTTTTTAAATATTTCCGCCTTTTTATTTTTTTCAATTCTTTTTTTTTAGCTATTTTCTATCTTTTTTATTTTTATCCATCATTCTTCCCAGAAGTTTTTTTTTTATTTCTTATCTACATTTTTCCTTTTGTTTTTGTCCCTTTCACTTTTTATTCTTTTTTTTTTACACCTTCTTTCTTTCGTCTTTTGTATCCTCCTTTTATTTTATTTTTATGTTTTTTCTTTCATTTTTTAATTTTACCCCTTTTCTCTTCTTTTCATTTTTCTAACCTTTTCTTTATCTTGTTACCTTTGACCATTTCCTTTTTATTATAACATTTTTTTACCCTATTTTCCTGTCTATAATTTCTTTCCATATTCCTTTTTTTTCCCAAAAAGAACAAAGCAAATTGACTGAAGGTAATTAAGTCAACTTTCTTTGTTCTTTATTTTTCTTTTCGTTCTGTTTTTATTTGTTTTCTTCCTCTATTTATTTTATCCTCTTTTTCATTTATTTTGATTTTGACCAAATTTATTTCATTTCGATTTTTAACATTTTTCATTGTTTTTTTTGTTTTTTTAATTTTTCCACCTTGGCTTTTTTTAAAATTGTTTTTCATTTTGTCCCTCTTTTTCCTTTTTATTTCCAACAATTTTTTTGTTTTTTTGTACTTTTAACCAATTTCTTTTCGATTTTTATTTTTACTTGTTTATTACCATGAAAATGCTTATATTCTTTTATTGTTAAGTTTTTTCCCCTCCAATATATTTTTCCTGCTTTCTTTCCTTTTTATTCTTTTTGCTTTTTATAATCTTTACCTTTTTTATTTATTTATTTATTTATTTATTTATTTTTTAAATTTTCGCCGATCTTTTCAGTTTTATCTTTGTTACCGTTTGGTTCATTTTTAGTTTTTAACAATTTCCATTTTTGTTTCACTGAATCATTTCCTTTTTAGAATTTATTCCGTTTTATTTTAAACATCTTTTATTTCCTCATATTTAAAAGAATTTTCATTCTCTTCTTAACCTTTTCTTTCTCGTGATTTTTAATACTTGTTTTACTTTTTAAATCTTAAGCGATTTTCCTTCCATTTCATTTCTCTCTTCTTTTTCTTCTTCATCTCTTCTTTCTCCTCTTATTCGTTTTTTTCTTTTTCTTCTTTTCCTCTTCTTCGTTTTCGTCTTCTTCCTGCTTTTCTTCGTTTTCTTCTTCCTCTTCTTTTCCTTTTCTTTTTTCTTTTCTTCTTCTTCTTCTTCTTCTTCTTCTTCTCCTTCTTCTTCTTCTTCTTCTTCTTCTTCTTCTTCGTTTCCCTCTTCTTCCTCTAATTCTTCTTCCTACTCCTCTTTTTCTTCTTTTTCCTCTTCTTCTTCCATTTCTTCGTCTTCTTCTTCTCTTCTTCTTTCTCCTCCTCTTCTTCCTTTTCTTCTTCCTCTACTTCCTGATTTTCTTCGTTTTCTTCTTCCTCTTCTTTTTCCTTTTCTCTTATCTTTTCTTTTTCCTCTTCTTCTTCCATTTTCTTCGTCTTCTCCTCCTTCTCTTCTTCTTTCTCCTCCTCTTCTTTTCCTCTTCTTCCTTTTCTTCTTCCTCTACTTCCTGATTTTCTTCGTTTTCTTCTTCCTCTTCTTTTTCCTTTTCTCTTATCTTTTCTTCTTCCTCTTCTTCTTCTTTTTCCTTTTCTCTTATCTTTTCTTCTTCTTCTTCTAGTTCTTCTCCCTACTCCTCTTTCTCCTTCTTTTCCCTCTTTTTCTTCCTCTTCTTTGTCTCCTCCTCCTCCACCTCCACTTCTTCTTCTTCTTCTTCTTCTTCTTCTTCTTCTTCTTCTTCTTCTTCTTCTTATCATGACATGGCACGACATAACACACTACAACTTCTTGACCTCTTCTACCTCTTTCTTGCCATCACTCCTAAGTCTTGATCTGTAAATAATTTGCACAAGCGAGACTTTAACCTTATCTAAGGACAGAAGAACAATGTATTAGGTTGGTGCAAAAATAATGACGTAATAATGTCGTTTTTTGACGTTACGTCCATAAACGACATTATTACGTCATTATTTTTGCACCAACCTAATATTAAACTAAATTTTTTAATCCTTTTTAGAACCTTCAAAATTACGGTTAAAAAAAATTACATTGGTATTTTTTTATATATCTATTAGTTTGGTGCAAAAATAATGACGTAATAATGTCGTTTTTTGACGTATTTTTTAACGTCAAAAAACGACATTATTACGTCATTATTTTTACACCAACCTAATATCTACGGTCATTTAACTAGAATTGGTGTATCAATAAAATTACCGTGATGGAGACAAGGTGAATCCCCTTCGCTATAAAATCTTAATGACAATTCCCTACGTTGTTTCTCATGTAAGCTTTCTGTTAATGTTTTAACATTTGTTTATTTTCGCTTTTTCTTCTTTACTATTTGTTCTTTTTCACAATATTTTTCATTTTATCGTTTTTTCTTTCCTTTCATTTTATCGTTTTTTCTTTCCTTTCATTTTCCTCTTTTTTTCTTTCTCTGTTATTTTCTTCTTTTTCATTCCCCCGACATTTTCTTTCCGTTTAATTTTACAGCTTTATCCTTAACTTTTATTCATTCATCTTCCTTCTTTTTGTCTCTTTCATTCTTTACCGATTTATTTTAAAGAATTGTCTAAGCTCTCAGCTGTCTACAACCATCGATTTGTTAAAAATGGCTGCCACCGTGTGAAGTTTACAGGTCTTACTGAGGGCACCCTCTTTTTTAGAACCACTTGGAAAAACCCTACATAATCGCGAAGTACTATACCAAATGAAATAAACAACATCACTTAGGGATTTTCAACAGCGGCAACTACTAAAATGGATAGCATATCTCTAACGCGAAATGAAAATAATGACGTCATCAAGTACTTGACATTCGATACTAGCTCGACCAAGTGCTGAGGAAGGAAACGCAGTTCAGTCCTGGAAAGAGCGATAACAGTAATGAGAAATCTATATTCCGGAAAATATCATACAATGATTTTATAAATTTTAACCGATACAAACACTAGAAGCTGGGTTAATAAATACCGAATATTTCCTTATAAGGAAAAGACTAATATTAGAATTACAGATGAATAGGACAGATACTACACATTGATCACAGTCCGAGTTGCCAGGGAGTGAAGAAAAGTGTAACTCGACTTGCACTGGCTCCTCGGTCAGTGAATACCGAATATTTCCTTATAAGGAAAAGGCTAATATTACAATTACAGATTAGGAGGACAGATACTACACTTTTATCACAGTCCGAATTGCCAGGGAGTGAAGAAAACCATTATTCGAGTAACACTGGCTACTCGGTCAGTGAATACTGAATATTTCCTTGTAAGGAAAACGATAATATTACAATTTCAATTAACATTTTAGGTTTTCTTTCCATTTTTGATTTGACCATTTTCTTTCTTTCTTTTTCATTTTTCGTCTTTTCCTTTCTTTTTATTGTAATCTTCAAAACTACGTACAGTTTTCTTCCCTTTATATTTGGTTGGTGCAAAAATAATGTCGTTTTTTGACGTTAAAAACTACGTCAAAAAACGATATTATTTTTGCAACAACCTAATAGTTAAAATATTTCGCTCTAGCAAGTTATCTTCTTTTCCTTTTCATTATTTACCCAATTTCTTTCTTTTGTTTTCATCTCTTTATCTCTTTTCTTTACTTTCTTTTTACACAGCTTTTTCTTTCTTCTTTCTTTCAATTTTGTAAACATTTCTTTTGCTTATTTTATTTCGCCCTTCATGTCCCTTTTTTTTTTCTCAAATTTTACAACTTCTTCTTTACATATTAAGTGTTGTGACTAATTTTCAGGTTTTATTTTTTCACCTTCATGCATTAGTTTTGTTTGTTTTGCATGTCTAGCTTGTTAACCATTTCTCCATGGAAAGGCGCTGAGTAATTGCGATTTTGATGACTGACTGATTAACCTTCAACAGTGATCAAAGGAACACTTCATCATGGCTGAATAAAAATGCAAACACACACGCACGCACACACAGACAGACAGACACATACTCAAGCACATCTACACAAAGAGGGAACAGAAACATACATACACATGCATTCATATACAATACTTCTGTTAATTTTGCACGCGGTTATATCGGTTGAATTAACGGTCACCATCCTGACTGGTTCCTTATTATAATAATCGAGTATGACCATTGGACGGCACTAATTAAGATTGTTTGAATAGTTTTGCGATCGAATGTCTTTTTTGCAAAACAATAATTGACATCGTTTGTCACAAGTCCTACATACATGAGTTGCATTTGAATCATCACGCAATTGATCTGAAACAGTTCCAGAGTATTGCCATTTGAATCAATAACATTGTTAGTCCTCAATGAGTTGGCTGAACCTTTAGGCTACGGCCAGCCTCTGCATCCTCATTTAAGACACCACAGTATCGAGAAATGCCTATGTATGAAATTCTTTGTTTTTAATCACTTCACCCTAAGCAAAACGATAATGATACTGAGGCTCAAGGGACAACGGGGAGTGAAAGAGAATGAAAACAATTTAGAAGGAACCGGAATCCCATTCCTAAACAGGAAACAAAAGTTAATCCTTTACAGTTCAACAGATCGGGGAGGAGTATGAACCAGATGATAGGCAAATCTACCCACTATCATTGAGGAGAAGAAAAAAGTAAATAAATAATTAGTACTTGCATTATTTACATTATTCGAGCTGTTCATCTTCATCTGGCCTTGATGTCATATTTCTCTGTCTCTTCCTCTGTCTATGTCTCTGAGATGAGGTATTATGATTACTTGCATTATTTACATTATTCGGGATGATATCCTCATCTTCATTGCCATATTCACAACGTTTCGGCCGTTGTACGCTCCGGCCTTTATGTCGTATTTGTCTGTCTATTCCTCTGTCTATATCTCTGAGATGAGCTATTATGATTACTTGTATTATTTACATTATTCGGACTGTTATTTTCATCCCCATTTACGTTTCGGCCGTTGTAAGCTCCGGATTTCTTCAGGTGATTGTAATTTCCACACGACCCCTTTATTTCGTTCACCGGGGTAGATTGTTCTAGTTCCACGTGCCATACCTCTTCCTTATGTCTCAGCTATTTCCATTTAATCCAATCACCTGAAGAAGGCCGGAGCGTCAAATTTATAAACCTCCTGAAACAAATAATAATGTCAGGTTTTCATTATTGCGTTAAGAATATTCTTCTTTTTTTTTCTGTTTAATTTTCTAATTTCAGTCTATCTTTCTTTCTTTCTTTTTTTGTATTTAACCATTTTGTTTGGAAGAATTGAAGATTTGTTTGGCCTGCTTTCTTTTCTCTTTCATTTTTATTTCGGTTACTTAATTTGACAGTGAAATGGAATTCATTGTCTCTGATTAGAATACAAGCATAAAGCGTGTCAAGCGAAAAGTGGCTCTTCAAGGCTCTCTTGTGAAGAGCATCAAAAGTGAAATTGATCGTGGCGTCTGAGCGAAAATTGGTGAATACGCAATGAATCGGCTGACATTGGAAAAGCGTCAAAACAAAAACAAAGTAACAATCAGTGAATAGGAATCAGTGCGGGGAAAGGAAAATGGTCACCTGTCAGCAATTTTGAATCAAATACGAACGAATTTACAAATTGCGGAAATAAAAACGAAGAAAGAAAGTAAGTAAAATAAAATAATAATACTAGCTATTAATACTAACAATTAATATACATAAAATCTTATAGTATAGCGTATTTCAAATTTAACAACAGAATTTCTGCCAATAAAATAATAAATGTCAGACTAGAGTGATAAGTATTATTAAATTAGATATAATAACATACAATAATTATCGAAAACCAACTCAGAGTTTAATTTAACAATTTATTGCCTGGGAAACGAAATGCTCGATATATTCACGTATCGTACGAGATTTTATGATCAGTAGTATGTGGGGGCGCATTATACACAGGTAAGTTTTTGAAGATGTTAAAAATTAAGCATGAAGGGAAACGAAAGTACGGTATCTAAATTTTTTATCAGATATTTTATGGTAAGTGTTTTTTTCTATCATTTTGGGGTAGCTTCGTACAAGAAAGAATGAAGACAATGTATTTGTTATAAAATACTACAATATTGGACTACGGTATGTGTACTATTATTAGTCAGAAGCTGGAAAATTATACACGGGCTATAGGGAAAAAAACAAACAAAAAAAAACAACAAAAAAACATGAAAATTAATGGGCGCACTAAGCATGAGTTCGACATATACACGAGTATAAACGATATAAAGAATACACATATGGGTAATAAATATGTCTGTCTGTCTGTCTGTCTGTCTGTCTATCTATCTATCTATCTATCTATCTATCTATCTATCTATCTTCATATGTATCTATCGCTCTATCCCAGTCTGTTCACATCTATCTCAGTGTGTCTATATCTATGTCTTTATTCATATCTATCTATCTCTCTATCTCTCTATCCATCTATCTGTTCTGTTTCTTTCTCTCTCTCTCTCTCTCTCTCTATATATATATATATATATATATATATATATATATATATATATATATATATATATATATATATGTGTGTGTGTGTGTGTGTGTGTGTGTGTGTGAGTGTGTGTGTGTGTATGTGTATGTGTATGTGTGTGTGCATATGTGTGTGTGTGTGTGCTTTTTCGTATGAACGTGTATTAAGAATGTTGCGAAATTTACATATGAGAAGAATACTTTGTTTGTTTTATACAATTATTAGATATCCCCGTGTTCTAAAAATTAAGAAACTCGATAAGTATTGACATTTATTATTTCTAATTTTATAATTAAAAAAACTTAAATAAGTAAATAAATGAATAAATAAATATAAATCAAAAAAATTCTTTATTTGTTTATTTCATTTCATTTATTTATTTCATGAGTGAATTCTCTGCTGGTTTAGGTTTGGGTAGCGTAACGGTTCCTGGTGAGGAAAGAGAAAACGCCAGGCTGAGGTAAAAATTCCAGCCCCGTCTGATACATTCACTTTCGTATAAATGCCCTTGGAAAAGGCGTGAACATTTCTCTTCACACCCGACCTAGCTAATGTTTAAACATAGGGTAGGAGGGACTCTCGGGCCTTTGGCGCTAGCCAGTCTGAGAGATAGAAAATTCTGAAATCATAACTGTAGAAAAGTCAACGCGAAAATCGTTCCAATTGTATTTCGCAGCTCTGACCAGCTTGGACAAACTATGACCAGCTATGACCAATTAAGACCAGCTTAGACCTGCGGCCAGAGTGAAAACACTCTGCTCCACGCGTTAAAAACCGACCTTGTGTCACAAACTGACTCAGAGGAGGATCAAGTAAATCTTTACATTTAATAATACAGCGCTGGAGATTAAAGTTATCTTTATTAATGAAAGTTTACTTTTGTTGGATATAAACAGCATCAATAATTTTAAATCTGTTTTTGCTATTGGATTTATGGAATATGTTACTGAGCTAACATAACGACGATGAAAACAAAAAGAGCGACTTGAAAAACATTTACATTTCCTTTTCTTCACTTGACTCTACCCACTCCTGAAGATGTGAGTCGAAAGCTTAGACACGGCCTTAATTTTGGATATTTTTTGGATCTGTATCAATGTTCCGTCCTGGGTATGACGATAAACTACATCCACGTCCTGGGTAAGACGATAAACTACGTCCAACAGCAAGGCCTCTGATCAGGAGGCTTTGTGGAGCGTGGAACCACCTCTTAATTGCTGGTGTTCCCAGGTCTACCCTGACACGGGGTGGTAACACCTGTTAGGGTCCCAGCTATGGGCAAATAGTTAACCCCAAAACTGGAGTAAAAAGCATTTTGAAAGTGTAAAAATAGGTTTTAATACCAGAAATATTTTGTAAAAAAATTATTACCAGAATTAGATTTTTGACTAAACAAAAATATTACTTCCCAAAAAGTTGTCGGCATTAAATGACCCATTGAGGTTGATGTGCCTTAAAACAAAACAAACCAAACCAAGCCAAACTGTATCAATGTTATTATAGTTCATGTGGTGCTGCTTAATGTGTTATCTAACAGCATTTTATTATTTACGCTATTTATATTTGGACTATTGTCCTCATCCTTGTTTTTATCACAACGTCTAGGCCGTTGTTCTTTCCTCAGGACTATATCGATCCGGGTAACACATAGTGGAAACTGGCGAGCTATAACTGACCAGTGCTAAATAAAACAAGAACTCGACGATATCCCTAGATATGAGCAGTGGAACAAGAACAGTCTGCCCCCATAAATTAAATAAAGGGTTCAGTTCGTAATTCACTGTAGATTACCCAAATCGACATGAAGAAGGCCGGAGAAGGACGGCAGAAACGTTGGGATAAAAACGACAAAGATGAGGACAATAGTTTGATTATAAATAGTGTAAATAATGATTACTCGTCATTCAAATTTCAGACAAAAATTAATAGAATATATAAAGAAATGACACGTATGCCTGCGTGAAAGATTGGTTGTTGTGTAACCTATATAAGATATATTTTATATATGTTCCAGGCTTAAAATAGACCAGGGTCCAAACGGTAAACTATTAAGCCGTTTGCGCTTTTAAAAGACCGGTACTAAAAAATAAAAAAAAATAGAAGCAAGAAATAACTTTGTGAAAAAACAACAAAGATGCTGGCAATAACCCGAATATAAATAGTGTAAATATGATAGCCCCTCATCATAAAAATTCAGACAAAAAATAATCGTATCTTTTTAAGATAAATGACAAGTCAGTTTGCCTGAAAGAGTGGTTGTTGTGTAACCTATATAAGACATATTTTATATATGTCTAAGACTTAAAATAGACCAGGTTCCAAATGTTAAAATATTATTTAACGGTTCTAAAAGACCGTTGCTAAAAAGAAAACAAGACAAAAAAACAAAATAGAAGCAAAAATTAAAGTTGTGATAAAAACAAATATGAGGACAATAATCCGAATATAAAAAGTATAAATAATGAAAACTCCTCAACACAAAAATTCAGACAAAAATTAATAGTATATTGTTCATATAAATGACATGTATGCTCGCATGAAAGAGTGGTTGTTGTATAACCTATATAAAGCATATTTTATATATGTCACAGGCTTAAAATAGGCCAGGTAATGATAAAATATTAAAATGGTAAATAATAAAATATTAAACATTTAAAAAACTTTAAAAGACCATTGCTTCCCCCAACGAAATACAAAATCAAAAATTAAACAAAATTAGTTAAGATAGTTTTTCTTTCTGATTTGTTTACTTGATAAAGCTTTTTGAGAAGACATACAAATATATTTTTCAGTAAAGAAGACTCAGTATTGCTCCACTCCATTTAATCTTAATTGTTCTAAGCAGACGGTGAGTGGTTAAAAAAGGTTTCCCCTGTCAGATTGTGATTAATCTGACCAAATATTAACTATATGATGTTTGTTGGTTTGTTTGTTTAGTGGCATATCAACTCCTCATGGGTCATTTAATGCCAAAATTTAATTTTCTTGGGAGTATTAGTAATTTCTTTTACAAAAATTTAGTGCTGGTAATTTTTTTTACTAAGAAAATGTATTGCTGGTATTTTTACTATAAAAATGTATTTTTATACTTTCATAATGTTTTGTTTCTGTTTGAGAGCTTCACTATTTGCCCATAGCTGGGACCCTAACAGGTTCTACCACCCGGGCTCAGGGTAGGCCTGGGAACAACAGCAAATAAGAGTCGCAACAGAGGAAAATCATACTGAGAGGTGCCGGAGGCTGCGCCCTCTCATTGCACCAGAGAGAGGGATCGGTGTTTGCAGCAAGACCAGCGCAGCCGACTGTTGCGGAGGCTTGGGCAATTTTTGTTCCTAGCTTGGGTGTATGCGCTCGGGCTCCCCAAATTAAACCGACCTTATGTCTTAGCCTGATCTCGTGAGTGCGTGGTGGGATGAGTAAATACAAATTTAGAGGTGGTTCGATGCTCTTCAAAACCTGCCGATCAGAGGCCTTGCTGCCGGATGTATTTTACTGTCATACCCAGGACGCTTGCGTATATCACCCAAATAAGGAACTTGGTCATACCAAATCGTAAGCCTGGTGTATTTTTCTTTAGACATTTTTTTGGTGGTGGTGGTGGTGGTGGTGGTGGTGATGGTGGTGGGGGTCTTTATAATCGTTCCATCTTAGGTAAGAACCTTTTAGTTGTGAGAAAAAAACCTTTCTTCAATATTTTTCGCTATTCCAAAGCATTGATTTAGTTCTTACAGCTCAGCAGTACCAGTAGCTGAAAAGACCCCCTCTACGCCCCGGCACCATTGCACCTCTTCTACCAGATGCATTCTTTATATTCCTTCTCGCCAAATCTTCGAGGACACTTCTCTGGTGTATCACCATAAACTTCGTAGAACCACTTTTCATTGTCTTTTTGATGTTTATCTGAGACATCAATAGCTTTTTAACACATCTTCTAGACACAAAACCTGCATTCAATAAGCTTCCAGTTATTTTCCTTTTCGAAAGAGTCTATTTCTTAAAAAGTCTTCTGACAGTTTTGTTTTTTACTTGTTCTTTGAGAACTATAAATTTCAGCAGGTGGTCATCTTCCTTGAAGAGACTTTTATGCCTTCCGCATCCTTTCGTTATGGCAACATGAACGGTTCTTTCAAAGAGTTGCTCTCTTAACAGATGATAAAAACAGGAATTTCTTCTACCTTTCAGGGCATTTTCACAATAGGGACAGTTGGCCCGACAAAGCCCAGCTATGCTTTTCTTCATAGGAGTCTCTGCGTGACATTTCTTTTTTACCGTAGGACACACAGGACTTTATTCAGCTCTCAGTGTTTACTTTCGTTGAGAAAAAAGTTATAAATGAAACATTTATATCAAGACAGAAAAATAGAAGGTGAGTGGATGTTGGTTTTCATTATCATCTCAACACCCCATATCCCCCTGCCGTCAGTTTAAGCTGACGCCTTTCTTTCTTATATATCTAAATTATAATTATAAACTATAACATTGAGAGTGAAAGCTTCGCTGAAATATACACCGGGTTGCAAAAGTAGGTATACAGTAAGTATCATACCAGTATTACTAATATTATAATAGTAGTTCCAGCATTCATTTATTATTAGAATTCATCTACTTCTGTTTGTAGAGTTTGATGGCCGACATGTTTCTAAAAATGATGATCTCAGCTTCTGCGTTAGAAGCTATGTTGGATAAGTTTCCCCTCCCCACACCAAAAAAAAAAAAAAAAAGAAGACCAAAGTTCATATTTTCAGAATTCCGCCATGAATTGTTATAAATGGCTGCTGAAAATTCTCCTTTTGGATATGCCTAAACGGTATTTTTTCAAATACTGTAGAATACCTGACAACCGGACTAAGAAGGCCTTCCGGATTTGAGGAATTGGTTACAAAGTCCGGATATGAGGGGTTATATTTAGATTAAAATAAAAGAACTGAAATCAGGTTTAACATTTATTTTTAATGTTTTATAGTAAACAAAATAAGCTAATGGTGAGTGAAATATAATGGAATTGATTTTAAGGAAAAAGAAATAAATTATGTAATGTTAATGAAAATTCATTAAATTAAGTATGCCACATATGCAAAACAAATAATGTAACGAGGATTTTTTTAATCGCTGTTGCATTATGACTCTTTCTCTTCTAATGTCAATCTTAACTTTTCCCGATTTCGGTTTGCTTTTGTTCTTGAATTTTTTTAAACGAAAGACACTTTTTAACTCTGCATTATTGCAATCCTCATAGTTGAATGCTGGCTTTCTTTCACAAAAACTGACAAACGTTTCAATAGCTTTTTGGATTTCAATCCAGGTTTAATCACAATCATGGTTTTTATCTCCTTGTTCATTGTGACATTATGAACACTGAAGAATAGTTTCTTTGAAAGATTTTATATCATACAATGTTGGCTTTCCTATGTTGAAGTCAACCATTACTTACAATGAACTTTCATTAGCGTCTAGTCTGTGTAAAATTTCCACTTTTTGCGATAACTCCATGGTTGTTCTTTTCCTCTTATTCTCATCACCATTTGCACCAATACAAGCCATTAGGGTGAAATAAGCATAAGCAATTATCGAAAGTAAATTTCCTGAAAAAAAAAAAAGAAAAAGAAATTTCAAATCAGTTACATATCACCCAAATAGTTCAAATATACACATCAAAATCATGTCCGAATATGCAAGATTCCGAATATGCAAGATTCCGAATATACAAGATTCCCAATATGAGGTACTCTGGATATGAGGAATTCCGGATATGAGGAATTCTACAGTATTTCCATTCCCGAAAGAATATATATATTTAGTTGGATTGATGTGAGTTTGTGACCCTGGGCTTCACGCTCTCTGAGATCGTCAGACAAACTGAATAATTTTTGAAATTTATTTATGGTTGTGTATATCGGTGTTTCATGGTAGTGGGAGGAAACATTGTCGACAGAACGCTACTCACACGTACGCAGACATACATACTCGTACGTTCACGGATTGCAGCTCACAAAAACATAAACATATATGAACAGTGTGGCACTGGGCGTACCAATTACCACAATTACCATTGCCGCATTAGTCCACAATTATACCGGCTTTAAAATAATAACAAAACAGCATTAAAAAAAAATTAAAAATAATAATAATTTTGCCTACAATAGTCTTACACAGACCCTATCTTAAGTAAAACAAAAACAACAACAACAAAAACAAATAATAATAAAAAAAAAACAGACGGATAGAAGGTGTATAAACGCGTGTGCTTATGTATTTAAGTGTGGGCGAGAAAACAGTATTTCGTTACCAAAATAGACGAACGATCTGTGCTGTGACAATGGCATTTGGAAAAACGATTGCTACACAATTCAACATGGAATGGAGCGACCAATTGCATACGTATGCATGCAATGACACATAGATGCGCATATACGCCCAGATATGAAACCCAGAGTCACAAACTCGCATCAATCTAACTAAATATGTTAGCTCTATCACTGATATTGAGCGCTTTCCAATAAGTATCGCGCATATATAATATATAAATAATATATATCATAATTGCATATATATATATATATATATATATATATATACATACATTTTACACACACACACCATATATATATATATATATATATTTATATATTTATACATATATATATTTATATATATATGTATATATTATATACATACACATTTTACACATACACACCCCATATATATATATATATATATATATATATATATATATATATATATATATATATATATATATATATATATATAAGATTGACTCCATCGATAAAACTCTTATTAGTTTAAAGAAATTACTTTTAGGGAAGAAACACGTTACGTTACAGTCTTTTTTTACATTTTGTCATTCATTTACACACTATTATTATGATATATAAATCTGCATATTTTTACACACACACACACACACATATATATATATATATATATATATATATATATATATGTGTGTGTGTGTGTGTGTGCGTGCGTGTGTGTGTATGTATCTATATATATATATGTCTGTGTGTGTGACAGAGAGAGAGAGAGAGAGAGAAAGTGTGTGTGTTTGTGTGTGTGACAGAGACTGAGTGTCTCTGTTTTTGTGTGTGTCTGTATTTGTGTGTGCGTATATGTGTGCTTTGTGGTAATATCATATCTCTGATTGATGGTCGGGCATCTAGTCTTGCAGAAGACACGCTAGCATCATTAAACCACTTACGGAGACAAACGTCTTTCCTCCGACTCTGGTCGCCATCTTTGATTACGGGCAGAGCCTTGTGTCTTTCCAGAAGTTGGATACGAACGGAATTCAAAGACAATAAAAATGAAAAGAAGAAGCGATAAGGGAATCAAGAGAAAGCAGCGTTTCAGGATTACCGGCAAATGGATTAGCGATACGATTACCGGCACTATACTTTATCCCGGCAAGATAACGTTGAACGTGACCTTTTACGAGGCACCACTTTCTCGGCAGACTCTCTACTGCCGAAATTTTCATTTGAAGAATCCAAGGAGAAGTCCGTTGCTCCTTTACTTGACATGACTAGTCTTTGTATACGTTCCGAATGTTTTTTGCAACAATCCATGGAATATTTTTAAAGTTGTTTCTTTTTTTTTTTCTGTTTTCACGCAACATAAAGCCCGAGAAGCACTCAAGGTAGAGGGCTAATGAATGAGGTTATTGAAAGTAGATAACGTTTGAACTTAAGCTTGTAGTAGTTAGAAATCAGGAAAGCATCTACTGGGGAGTTTGTTCCTCAAAGTATCCGTTCTTTGGACCTTGCTTCTTAGCAATTGAATATGAAGGGAATTTACATAGACTCTCTATTAATTTTTAAAATTGAATACATGTTTTTATATATTCGTGATCTGGGGTTTTTAATCTATAATGATATGAAAAAAAGTAAAAGATTATTTATGTATCTATTGGTCAATAAAACATTTATTTAACCCATATTTCTTCATTTGTTTAATAATAGCTTTAATTATTTTAAGTTTTTCTTTGCAGTCATTATCATAAACTATTTTTGATATTATCTACTAATATAGGGTATTCCAATAACCTGGACCGATTTTAAATGTGAATTAAGTTTATGCGTCTAATAATTTTTTTTGTTTTTCTTTCTGATTTTACAACTGAAGTCTTTGGCAATTTCAACCATGGAAATATTAACAATCAAACAACGTGTTAAAGTTATCAAAGCCCATTACGAAAATGGACGTTCAAATTTATAAATATACAACCCAATGATTCTGCTAGCAAAAAATGCATACCAAACAGTGACCTTTTGTGGATGCAGTGGATTTTCAACTATCTTCCTTGGATTTTCAACAATCTTCCTTGAATTTTCATCAGCCGAAATGTAAAAATTCTGCTTATTAAGGAATCCACAAAGAAGAAAATGGGTTTCATCACTAAAGAGGATTTTTTTTACGAAAAATCTTCATCGGCTTGTCTTTGCTCGTGCACACAATTGACAAATGTACGGCGCTCCAAATGGTCAGAAGGTTTCAGTTCTTGTGTCAATTGAATTTTATAAGCGTGTAGAGATAAATCTTTTGTCAAAATTCAGTGTAATGTTGTTATGGAGAGGTTCACTTCCTGCGCGCGATGACGAATAGCGGTGTTTGGATTTTCAGCCACATTCTCGTGCACTGCAGCAATGTTTTCAGCTGAACGGCGTAAACGAGCACGGTGTTTTCATATCTGCCACTGACACAGTTTGTTTGAATTTACGAACAATTTTTCCAATTGCATTCATGAAACTTTAACACGTTGTTTGATTGTTAATCTTTCCATGGTTGAAATTGTCAGACTTCATTTGTTAAATCTGAAAGAAAAAAAAAATCATTTGATGCTTAAATTTAATTCACATTTAAAATCGGTCCAAGTTATTGAAACACTATACTTGTCTTATGTTAATAGTTGTATTTTGGCTGTTTGTGAAATAATGATTGATAATTTCAGCAATTGGCAAGTTAACCACTGAGAGTGTGTGTTTCTTAAGTGACCAATGTAAGAATTTAACATATTGACTGAGATAACACATGACTGGCAGTTTTTAGTAAGAGGCTAACTATGAGTTATCCCATTTTTGTAGCCTTGCCATCAAAGCTACAACCACAAGTGTTTTCATTGTTTTTAAAGCAAATAACTGGTACCTGGCGTCTAAGGCAAGAATGAAAAGTCGTACTGGTTAGAACTGTCTAGCGAAAAAAAAATAAACATATTCTAAATCAATTAATTTATAATATTAATGCTCTGTAAATTTACATTGAGCATTATTTTCTAAAAATAAAAAAATAAAAATATCTATAAGAACACCGGATTATATATCTTACTGTTCTTTCTTTTTATTTATATATACATACATACATACATACATACATACATCGGATGTTCGGATGTTTCTAGTTCTTTCATATTTATCCAATTTTTTCCTCAGGTACCAATTTGTTTTGACATTCTTGCAAGTTGTGTTATCCGAGGTTTGTTATCAACCAAGTATTACTACTAGTATAATATATATATATATATATATATATATATATATATATATATATATATATATATAAAAGTGAACATAGGAGTCAACACTTAGAGGCGACAGTCTGTTTCATGCTATATGCAATCGTCAAGCCAAGGTGGCTTGACGATTGCATATAGCATGAAACAGACTGTCGCCTCTAAGTGTTGACTCCTATGTTCACTTTTATATTTACACACGCTCTATCTCTGATATTGAGCACTTTATTCCATAAATATAGCACACCTTAAGACTATATTTCTTTATATATATATATATATATATATATATATATATATATATATATATATATATATATATACAGGCGCGTGTATATACATGCACATTAATTTATTGTTAATTCTCAATATTACATATTAATGGGAGACTTTCCTTGTGTTTGTGTCGTAAACTAAATATGATTTTCTCTTGACGTTTTTCCAAGAAAGCGGATATTAGACCTTAATGTAAAATATAAAAACTGAAAGGTTCGAATGGTGATCCCAGTATGCGCAATCTCAACACAATTCGGCCTCAGAGACTTAACTGTACCCACTCTCCCTTCGAAATTCGACGGCACCAAATGATACTTGCTTTAATATTCATTCAAGAACCCATCAGAAAACTTCATCAGTTTTAGTCTATATTGGTAACGTTGAGATTGAAACTTTTCTTGTTGCTTTTTCGTATTTTCTTTTTCTTTTCTTTTTTCTTATTTTCACTTCTATGCCATCCTATTTTCGAAATTATTTTCTCTTCTTTCATTGTTTAAATTTTCTCTTAATATTTGCCTCAGCCCGTGAACCCGTATATATATATATATATATATATATATATATATATATATATATATATATATATATATATAGTGGACTCTCCCGTCGTATTCAACGTATGAGGGTCAAGCAGCTCAGTTTCTAGAACCGACAGCCCCGACACACATGATTTGGTGAAGGTTTTGCACAGAACCATCCACACATTTTGAAGGGCTGAATACAGAGACCTGGTGCACTACGTGCCACAAGGTCCCCAAATGACCCTCTTTGAATTCAGAGTTGTCCTTCTAGACTTGTCATATCCAAGGCTGTAGAAATGAGTCTGTCCTGTTATTTACCCATAGCTGGAGGGAGAAGAGGAGGATTAATTCCTTTCCCAAGGGTATTAGCACGTAAGTGAATATAATAGATTCGTCTGGAATTCGAACTCAGCTCCCCGATTCCCCAATCATATATATATATATATATATATATATATATGTGTGTGTGTGTGTGTGTGTGTGTGTGTGTGTGTGTGATCCGTAGACATTACTGTTTCAGTGCGACTACACATCCGAATGCTTCAAGCCAGGACCGAAACCCGACCGATTTGGTGTCAGTCAGAATTTCTACCAATAAGCTAACATCACTCGGCAAAGAGAAACAGCTAATTCTAGCGTATTGTTTTTACGAATATAAACAAACGCCAATCAGTCAGAGGGCTCCAATTCATTTTACTGAAGAGCTTTCCATTAGCGCAGGTGACTGTTGTTTATAGAATCAGCTTATCTCTCAACAGTGCTCAATTGAAACATATTTTTTCAAGAGCTTAATTATGTCATTTCGCAGATATTACTGTTTCACTGTATCACAGTTCCTATATTTACGTACATACGGGTACGTCTGTATAAATTCATTGTACATTAACTTATTGTTAATTCACAAGGTCACATTTTAATGGCAGTCTTTCCTTTCCTTGCATGGGAAACTGAACAAGAGATTTTCCAAGAAAGTGGATATTAGGACTTATAATAAATTTAAACTTTATAAACTTGAATTTTAATTTGCTTCATTCAATTGTGTGTTACGAGATATATTATTTCAAGTTTGCCATTCATTTGTAGCTGGTTGGCTGTTCTTGCTTTCTGAGAAAAACTCCAATTACTTTGATAGAAGCCAGTAAGTAGAAAGGTAGGTAGCTTTTGGCCATGGAAATGAAGAATTCACTTCAAAGTCGCCGTAATTATACCAAGGCACCATTGAAAGTAAGTCAGCCTGCTCTGTATGTAAAAAAATGTCATTTAAATATTGGAAAAGAGCAATTGATGCCTCTCTTGTAAGTAACATAATGCCTCGTGCTGCCATCTTGCTGTTTGTAATTTTTAAAAATTTGTTTTTAATTTCCTTCCTTCGTTGTCCTTTTTTTCTCCATTGTAATTAATTATTAAACTTTCCACTTCAGTTCCTCCCCAATATGCTTAGTGGACACCCGGACTAAGTCATAACTTAATTCTTTTATATGTTGTGTGCTTTTTTGTGTAGGTTAATAGGAGCAGGTAGCCCACTTATCGTCTGACCCGAACTCCTTACATGTCTATTGAACAGGAGTAGAGGTTCATCCTTTGTACCATGTTCAGGATCTAGTCTACTGGTTATCTTACATTCTTCTATCAGGGCCAAAATGATTTAACTGAATTATCCTTATGAGGGTACTGGTTTGGAAGTTTGCTGACTGCTGCTTCCGACTGGAAACTCTTTAGTAACGCTTATAGAGGCTGCTCCGATCAGGAGTCGCATAGTATCGGGGTATTTGTAGTGCATGTCTTGCATGGATAGGCGTCCCTGCATACATGCTGTGTCCCTGAATACATGCTGTGTCCCTAACCACGCTCTGGCTAGTCTGTCTCACGATTACGACAGATAATTACAATTTCAATGGTCTCTCTCTCTCTCTCTCTCTCTCTAAAACACGAATCCCATGGAAAACACAACAAAAAGAAATAGATCTGTAAAGTAACTACAACAGCAATGGTAATAGTAATTCTTAATTACTTTATTCTCGTACCAACGAGATAAAAATACCAAAAATATATCTGGCCGCCGGATACTCAGCTGTTTATGTAACACTGGACGGAGACAACTTATGTCTGCCTGAGGAAGTTGCTTATTATCTAATGTGACCCTTCCATTTCTACTCTACATGACCTCTCCCTCCTCTGACCACAGAACGGATTAACGTTGCTCCATAATATGTACGCGATTGTCCTTGTATTTGTTTGTTCGAGGTGGCTGTGTATTTCGACGTGGGTTTAGCGTAAGGGTAATCTTGATTCTGGATTTGAACAGAATCGCCAATTTGGAATTCCTGAAGTATTCATTTTAAAAGTTTTGATTCCGTATGTGCCTAGAGTCATTGCTGATTCTCTCATTTCATGTGTGCGATTGTCTTTGCCTTTGTTGGGATAGAATTCGAGATGCCCGCGTGTCTCGACGTTGTGCTTAACTTGGGGCTGGTGTCGTCCGATCTTGGTGTTCTCCAATATTACATTGTATTTGGTCCACTGAATCCGCGCTTTCGTCAATTTCCATTTCTTCTGGTTCATTACTCGCGGTATTTGGTTTATGTCGTACGTTGGGCGATAAGGGATCATAATCCGTGTCGATCACCCTGGAGGATTCACCAGGACGCTACTGCCGGACCCGCATCTGGTACTGCCGGACCCGTATTATACGATTCTGGTCTAGATGTGATTAATCTATTTTCCGTATTGCTATCTTGAACCGGCAGTAATTCGAGGTGACATGAGGTCAAGGGTCCCGCTCCCTGTGTAGAATGACGTTGGACGTCAACAACTGGGTAGATCTTACGGAGGAAGCGACGGTTGCGTCGAGTTACCCGATTGCTTCAATCCACCCGTACACGGTATTTCTGGTTAGCAAGTATCTCTACGATACTCTCTGCTTTCGTTAACGGTTTAGGGTAAGGGCAATCTTGATTCTGGATTTGAACAGAATCGCCAATTTGGAATTCCTGAAGCAAGTGACAATATTCATTTTAAAAGTGTTGATTCCGTATGTGCCTAGAGTCATTGCTGATTCTCTCGGATCATGTGTGCGATTGTCTTTGCATTTGTTGGGATAGAATTCGAGATGCCCGCGTGTCTCGACGTTGTGCTTAACTTGGGGCTGGTGTCGTCCGATCTTGGTGTTCTCCAATATTACATTGTATTTGGTCCACTGAATCCGCGCTTTCGTCAATTTCCATTTCTTTTGGTTCATTACTCGCGGTATTTGGTTTATGTTGTACGTTGGGCGATAAGGGATCATAATCCGTGTCGATCACCCTGGAGGATTCACCAGGACGCTACTGCCGGACCCGCATCTGGTACTGCCGGACCCGTATTATACGATTCTGGTCTAGATGTGATTAATCTATTTTCCGTATTGCTATCTTGAACCGGCAGTAATTCGAGGTGACATGAGGTCAAGGGTCCCGCTCCCTGTGTAGAATGACGTTGGACGTCAACAACTGGGTAGATCTTACGGAGGAAGCGACGGTTGCGTCGAGTTACCCGATTGCTTCAATCCACCCGTACACGGTATTTCTGGTTAGCAAGTATCTCTACGATACTCTCTGCTTTCGTTAACGGTTTAGGGTAAGGGCAATCTTGATTCTGGATTTGAACAGAATCGCCAATTTGGAATTCCTGAAGCAAGTGACAATATTCATTTTAAAAGTGTTGATTCCGTATGTGCCTAGAGTCATTGCTGATTCTCTCGGATCATGTGTGCGATTGTCTTTGCATTTGTTGGGATAGAATTCGAGATGCCCGCGTGTCTCGACGTTGTGCTTAACTTGGGGCTGGTGTCGTCCGATCTTGGTGTTCTCCAATATTACATTGTATTTGGTCCACTGAATCCGCGCTTTCGTCAATTTCCATTTCTTCTGGTTCATTACTCGCGGTATTTGGTTTATGTTGTACGTTGGGCGATAAGGGATCATAATCCGTGTCAATCATCATAGAGAAGTCGCCAGGCCGCTGCGGCTGGACCCCGGTACCTACAGAGATATTATGCGGTTCTGGTCTAGATGTGGTTAATCTATTTCCCGTGTTGCTATCCTGAACAGTCTATAAATCGCGGTGCGATGAGGTCAAAGGACCCGCTTCCTGGATAGAATGATGTGGGACGTCAATAACTGGGTGGATCTTACGGAGGAAGAGACGTTTTGCTTCCACCCACCCGTACATGGTACTGCTGGTTACCGAGTATCTCCACGATTCTCCCTGTTTTCGTCCCCCGACTAGTAATTTGTAATTCCCGAATTGGGCGACAAGGTTCATTGTAAAAGTGTTCGCTCCTCATGTGCCGTTTATCAATTTCTGCCTCTCTCAGTTCACCAGTTTCCCTTTCACTGTTTATGTATCTGATACTTAGGACAGGGAGGTGGTCTTTGATAGCAGGAGCCATGCCAAGATCCTGGATGGGTGTGTTGCGTTGGGTCAGCAAAGCACACGCTGCACGATCATGTTACAGCCGACCGCAGCTATCCGTATTGTCTGCTTGTACACACTTAGCCGTTTTGACGGCCAGTTCTGCCCGGCCAGTTCTGCCCGGCCATTGCTGGTAGTAAGCCGACGTACTACGTTTCTGTATTCCCCAATTCTTAAACATTTGAGCACTACGTTCCTGAAAAATTTTAGCCCTTCTACCTGAGCTCCTGGGCAGATTATTCGCAAATAATTGTATATCATGTTTCACGTTAGATATAAAAATAGTTACAAGTGTTTACCCACCGTTCAACCGGTGGCTAGGTAATAAGTCATTTTTCTACAACTATTCAACCGGTAGCTGGTCATTACGTCATTTTTAAGCGGTAGTCAGGGCTCAAAGGCTTAAAGAATGAGTTGTATTCTTGCGAATCAAAAGGTGGTCCCCCCAATCGGAAGACAGTTTTTCAGATGCACCATATCTACAGAACAAATTTCTCATAGTGTCGTATACTGCCCTGGACTTTCCAGATAAGATTAATCAGTGTACCGATCTGTATATATAACTTCTATCCTGTAATCGGAAAAGTCAATCATGGTTTGTTGGAATGGGAAATCAGGGTTAGACGGCTGCATTGAGTGATCCTTGCGCTGTGATGGGGCGATAGCGTAACATATCTGGCATTAGGATCTGGTCTGTCCGACACTGGCATCCAAACCCGGCTAAAAAAGGCGTTCTCTTACATTTGCTAATATGCCATCTACCCCCTGGTGTTGCAGAATATCGGGGTTCAAGTACTTCCGCACGAAATTGTCGTGGTATAAGTATTTTATTCTCCTTGTCTCGCAAGATCTACTACGACTGAATAGTGAGTTTGATCCTCACTGGGTGCTCCACACTTTCAGCTTTGTGCCACATCTAAGCTATGCTTAGATAATCATTTTAGGGCACCTCGATGTGGTGTGATGGTTAGCAAGCTTGTCTCGCTAAAACAATTACGGCTGAGTAGTGAGTTCGATCCTCACTGGGTGCCTCTACTTTCGGCCTTGTGCTACATCTAAGCTATGCTTGGAAAATCACTATAATAATTGCTACCGTGTAAGTCGAAAAAGTCAATCATGGTTCGTTGGAATGGGAATTCAGGTTTGGATGGTGCCATCAATAGTTCCTTACGCTGTGATGGGGCGGGGGCGTAACATATCTGGCATTGAGATCTGGTCTGTCGGATGCTGTCATCCAAACCTGATCAAAACAGGCGTTTTCTTGCATTTGCTTGCATACTATTTGCACCCTGGTGTGCATAATATAGGGATTCAAGTATTTCGCATGGAGTTGTCGAGTATAAGAATTCTCCTTGGTCGGTACGCCTTCGACGCAGTATAATTCCTCGCACATGGGCCCAAACCGAGAGATCACCGACGGGAGGTCATGACGGGATTTGGGGAAACCAGTTCGTATAGTGATTTTCCAAGCGTAGCTTAGATGTGGTCCAAGGCCGAAAGTAGGGAGCCCACTGTGAGCATCGAACTCACTGCTCTGTCGTAATTGTTCTAGCTAGACAAGCTTACTAACCATTACAACACCCTGAGGTGCCCAAACCAGTTCGTCTATATTCCGTCATAGTCCAACATTCTTCATCAATGGTTGCCGTGGCAACGATCCTTTTCCATGTGATAGACATCAATCTAGGTTCATGCTCGTATGTAGATATGAATGCTGCTTTGATTGCACTGTCGATTGGTTCGACTGCATCAGTTGTAGACGCCGCGTAAAATGACTGTCTACGCTTCTATTTTATATGTGCAGATGATATTTGGGGACGTTCTGTCGAGTTCTCTGATGGGACCTATGCTGGGTACCTAGAGGCGCAGTCAGGTGCAGCATCCAGGGAGATCTTTAATACTGAATTTGTTCGTTCCTTGAAATTGAAAAAGACGTGGATTCTTTGTTTTCGAAGGCCCAATCTGCGAAAATCTTAATGAGTGGTTGATGGCCAACAGTCACTAGCAAATCTGGGCATCCTAATATACACATCCGACATGATTATAGCCCAAAGACAAGTGCCGGGGCTTCACCTTCGACCGGTGCATAGCGGGATTCTGCGTCGTTGGTAAAGCGAGATCCGGCCAAAATAATTTTCCAGTGACCATAACCGCAATATAGGTTCGCTTCGCCAGGGCAATTACGCTGTTCTTAAAAAAGAAAGTAAATGATTCCTATTTTACTGTAATCTACTGATCTCGAACATTTTTGACTCCGTCCTCAATTTTCTTCACAACTATTCACTTCGACACTTCAAAAATTTGGTCAAGCGTTTCGCCCCAATAAAATATTCGGTTCTTCGAGCACATTAATTCCCAGAAGGAGGCCATCACCTCAGCTTGCGAGAATGTATAAGATACTTGATTCACCTGGATGGAATGTCTTCCTGCAACACACACAAGGATTCTTATTCGGAGAAGAAGAGGGTACGTTAGTTCTTCGAGTTTGTCGAAGCGCACGGCGCTCGTGGTCAGCTATCTGTACTTAGGACGGGGTTGACAGCCTAACATGATTTATTAACTGTGCAGCTGATTTGTTCGTCGTTTCTAAGCTGACGAGCCGGTCGAACTTTTGCTCGGGTGTGGTGAGGTTGGCAGCCTCTGCCAAGAATAGAACTCTTGTGTTCCTTGTTGGCGAGTACCGCAGTTATGTGCCCAGCTATCATGTCCCGGGAGTGGTTGACTCGATGACAACAGTCATCTGTTTTGGGACAATCAACTGTAAACAAACAAAATTTTGCTTGATTTCGTAGCCTTGCTAAAAATAGGTGATTACCTCACCTTCCACCTGTGGAATGAAACGTCTCCCTTGTGAATTTTCTTGTGCAAACCTTTTACTGCACCGAATTGGATGCGTGACAGAGCCTTTCCTCCGTAGCCGAATTTAAGATTTATAATGCCCAGTCGCCCATTGAATTGGGTTCAGTGACACGACGGCCTGGTTTTTTCGTGTTGGACGTTTGCGTCGCTTTAGGGGTTCCGTCCCTACCAAGTGCGATAGTTTTCCTTTGTACCTCTATCATTTGTTACATGAGTTGAGTAATCATATCGAGGATTTCCGCCTGGTGCAGATGCCATATCTTATTTTCTTAAGATCGTTGCACGTATTCACCAGATCCTGTTGACAGCCTCATGTAAAATAGCCACAAAGGCAATGATATTATTAAATCTCAATTACTTTATTCTCGTACCAACGAGATAGAAATACAAAATAATATATCTAGCCAGAGGTCACTCAGCTGTTTATATAACACTGGACGAGACAATATGTCTGCCTCTGGGAGTCGCCCATTATCTAATGAGAGCTTCCATTTCTACTCTGCAACAACTAAAACAGTAAACAAAATAAAGCACCTACTCCGTCAACCTATATTTCTCAAATATTCGTGTTATCCGATCCAACTTCTGCATCGTACAATCTTTTCTCTTGGAACAGTCGCCAGATATCTTTGCCCTGTATGAAACGAATTTAAATTCTTCCATTGTTACCAAGGAATTCTTGGTTCCAGGCTATCTTACTCTTTGCCGAAAGATTCCCGCATTAACATGCATGACCTTGGTATTTACATCCGGGATAATCTTCCGATTGCCAAGGAATTGTCTCTCGAGGCCTCAGACTAACCTTTCATGAGCTTCTGTTTTTCGTTATTAAACTCTGTTAGCTATCACTTTTTCCTTTATCCTCTTCCTACGACTGCAGTATATTAGACATAATATCTGACAGTATAGAAAAGACACTTCCTCTCCATCCATCTGTGAATATCTTTGTGACTTTAATGACACGTGTCTTAAACATTCTAAAACCTACTGATGTTGCCGGTAGACAGACATTAAATTATTCTATTGGCCAATCGCTTACTCAAATCGTGGAAATCCTTACAAGTTTCCCTAGCAAGAGCTATCAATAAACTACTCTAAATGATTTGTTTCTTATCTCCTCTCCTCGTTCTTGCTGAGCTTCGAAACACTACCATCTTGGTAATTCCAAACACCCAAGATGTATTGCTTAAACATAATGCAGTTGTGGCAAATAGTGACTTTCTAAGGGCAGCTTAGATGTACCACAAGGCTGAAAGTATGGGACATCCAGTGTGTATCGAACTCACTACTCAGTCGTAAATGATTTACTAAGACAAACTTCCTAACCATTACACCACATCAAAGTGCCCTGGTAACTCCACCACTCTGTGGCATCTACTGACATTTCATTCCAATCATCCATTAAACAAGGACTCCATATCTATCTTTCCGTTCCCAGCATGCTGATTGGGACGCACATCTTAATTTTCTTCGTGACGCTCCTTGGACCGACATCTTTAACCTCCCAAATGAAAATTGCACCATTGAGGTTTTTTCTTGGGTCAAAGCCTGCATGGACGCTTTAATCCTTTCTCGGAAATACCATGTGAAACCTCAATCCTCTCCATGGGTCACAGCAGGATGCTCGTTCGCTATAGCATACAGAAAACACTATTTCTGGCTATACCAGTGTGACAGCTCTTGTCACAAAAGGTGCCTTTTCGTTGCTGTTCGCAAGATCTCTATTCCTCCCCTCTTCAATCAATTTTAGGTGTTATCTTTGCCCGTAAATTGTGCTCAAACTCTTGACTCATCCAGAGCATCCATACCTAACTTACCACCGAGAACTGAGTCTCTGTTGAGTGATATGCATACAACCCCTTCCATGGTTTTTGCTATCATCTCTGGCTTAGATCCTCATAAAACATGCGAATCTGATGGTATCCCTGTAATAGGCATGAAGAAGAGTGCTCCCGAACTGGCTCCTGTTCTCTCTAAACTGTATAATAAATGACTCACTGCCTCCTGCTTTCCTGCCTGCTGAAAGTCATCATCTGTTGTTCCAAATTTTTAAGAACTCTGGTGGGCCATTCGGTCTATCAATCTATCGGTCTATTAGTTTTCTGACACTTTGGGAAACTCTTAGAAACCCTAATCAATGCTGAATTGGCTCATCATCTTTCATAGCTGGGCCTTTTCTCAGGCAAGCAATACGGCTTTCGTTTCTCCAGGTCAACTGCTGATGTACTGACGATAAATGCGGAAAGAGACTATCATGCTCTAGATAAAAATGGTGAATCCCGGGTTGTAACATTAAACTTCTCCAAAGCCTTTGACAAGGTTTGACACTCAGAACTTCACCAAAAGTTGAAAAGTCTCTTTCCCACCGCCATAAGATTGCCTCCGTATGTCTTTTCTATAAATAACTTCATGGTAATTGTTCGGATGAGTTATGGTACCTCAACGTTTTTATTTTTTTTTTATTTAAGTGCAGTGTCGTCGAGATTTCATCAGTTTACAGTTAAGCTGGCTGGATGGGTCTGTAAATTCTATGCTAACAGTTGCTTTTCTTTCATTTCTCGATTGCAGAACTCCCTTCCGGCTCCATGCTTTCTAGCCAACTTTAATCGGAAAAAGTTTAATTGAAATGTCAATTGTTGTCTACTGTCCTCCTGATTACTCTTTTCTCTTTCTGCTTATTATTAATGTTTCTGTTCCTAATTCTTCCACACTCAGTAACCCGTTGTGTTTTAGTGGCTTTATTGCCTTGCATGGGGTGATACTGAAACAATAACAAAATTAAAGCAAACAAAAAATTAATGTTGTCAGTATCAAAGAAAATTTCTGGGAATGCTACATTTCAAATTTAAATATATTTGTGTCTCAAATGATGTCACGTTTAGAATGGTTTTAGAAACCTTGAAAACACCAGGAAACAAATATATTAAATACTAGCCTAGAAGCCGCCCTTCAGGTGGACTTTTACGCAAGCTCCTGTGAAGTGTTTTGGGCCTTCACCCTTTTTTCTTCAGCGTCCTATGTACGTAAAAGTTATAAGAATTTTGAAATAATAAAATTATATTTTTTTATTCTCTACCATAATCTTTCTTCGTATACGCAACTGATCCCCGTATTTTTCATAGATTTATTTTGCTTACAATTTTTCTTTTCTTTTAAAATCACCATTCTTTATGATGACTTCATATAAAGTCTCTCTTAAAAGACATTAGGGAACCCGAACCATGTAATATTTTGAATACGACCCAGTACGAGTGCTAGAAAAAGGAAATAAAAAGAAAACATATGAGCAACATACCGTGCCCTTCTTATGTTTTAATTACGATTTAATTAGACGATATAAATTACAATTGCGACAAAAATCGAAATTAAATTTAAACCTTCAATAAAGAATTGATTTTTAAAACTTTCACTCTGTTCGATATTTAAATTTAACTTTAAATGAGTTATTTAATTTTTGATTGCGTGTAACTACAGTGGTTACTGGGGCGTAATTTAAGTGTCTTAAATTACATGAGTGTGGGGGGGAGTAGTAAAGATGAAGTCTTTGTTTGTTTTGACGTCCAAACTGGTTAACGTGTTGAATTTAAAATTGATTTATTGCATATAAAATACAACAATGGCACAAAACCAAAACTGAGGGGTGGGAATAGGTTGAGGTTGGTCGTCACTTACTATCTTATACCCTAGGTAATCGGTCTCACGGCCCATTCATTCATTACAATTTGCACATCCACCACAAGAACTCGTTCATCATCATTCAATCTTCCATAGACCACAAGACCGCATAATCTCAGGGAACCTACGAAACACACCCCATGACATGAAAACCTAATGAGCATAAAATACCATATATAAAAATCTGCTGATGATACGCAATGAGGGGCGGATGAACCCCAAAACAAATTAAAATATTAAACCAAATACACAAAAATAAGGATTATTGATGCTGGTTGGATCCGTCAAACACTCAAAAGAATTAAAAGAGGTCGTTGCATTTAGTCTTCAGACAAAATCAAGAGGCCCTCTCACTAAGGAAGAGGGAAGGATAAAATAAATACGGCCATCGGGAAAAAGTGGCCAAAAACAAATTGAGGAGGTTTGAGAATCTCGACTTGAATCATTACCAAAGAAGAAGCCGGTAACAGGACAGAAATGACACATTAACTAGCTACACAATAAGAGTCTATCATAACTAGATAAGGGTCTCTACAGGAAACTACCCCAATGTGACTTAGGGAGACCTAAAAATGAAAATCAAAGCTAGCCCTGTTCACACGAACCAGGATCTCTTCGGTCACCCATCTTTCGCTGAAATCTGTCGAACCCAATCGCTTAGTTCTAATATTCATCTTGAGTTGATGCTCAAGAATCGTATTAGATCCTGATGAGAATAACGGTCACCTTGCAAGATTTCCTCGAATCGCGTCGTCCAAATTATCACTCGATCCGTGGCTAGTAGCGATAGAAACACCTCTGTTTCACCTCAGAATATGGGGGTGACACATTGTCACACGCACATGCACCATCAGTGAGCACGAGCTTTTCGGGGGCGATACGAACCATCAACTCGGCGACATGATCCCAGAGGACAATGGTTAAAGGCGTGCGAAGCCGTTTCTTCTAAGCCATGTTCACATTGTTGACAGTCTGGCAAATCCAACAAGCCTCATATGAAGTCCTTGTCTTTGACAAATAGCCTGTTCCGAATCATTCGCCAGGTAAGTAAAAAAAAAAGAAGAAAGTAAGAGTTTGCTGAGGTAATCCGCTGCTGGCGTTCAAGACTAAAACGTGCGCTACTCGTCCGCTAAGCTGATTCGGCCGCGTAGCGGATCCTTCGTAACCTCCTCCACTATTTCACGATAGAAGATCTTCCTACCCAAGAAAGATTACTGGATCGAGAAACGACCATCAAGGAGGAAAAGCAATTGATCACGGGGATTACGAAGGCGCTCAGCCCGGGAGATGGGTGGAGTGATAGTAAGGAAAGGGAAAGCTGACCTCAAAATACCCGCCAAAATCGAGTACCTTGTAAATGCGCGGCTTGGTAAAGTCAGCCTCGAGACGTGTTTGTCACTCGCAAAGTGCACGGACGCTGAGCACAGACTTCTCTGCCGGCATGCTGCTTGCGTCCCTCCACAAGGGGGAGGAGAGCAAGCGCTCGATCGCCTTATTACGTTCCTACAGTGAGGAAGTACAGACAAGCATTAAAGGACAAGTGGAAAGACGTAAGTGGCATACGCCTCAGCCGTGCCTTTCACGGACAACCTCCTACAGGCGCCGAGGCTCGACCGCCGCACCGACCTTTGTCTGTACTTCTGACCAATTTTTCTCCAGCTGGAGATCAGATCCAAACCACAATGCGAGAAGGCGGGCAGGGCCGTCCGTCCAACTGACTGGCTTCGGAAGATCGACCTCTTGTCAAGCACCCAACAGAATCTCGACAACTGACTGTAAACGCTCCGTCAGGATCTTGGCCAAAATCTTTAACTCAGTGTTCAGCAGAGTTATGGGCCTGTAATCATCTAAATCCCGCACAACACCCTTGCCTCTTTTTTAACAGCGTGATCACACCCCTGGAGATCTCGTAGGGGTCAACCCTGGCGGAACAAAGATGTGCGACAGCCTCAAGTACAATTGACAGGGCAAATCATCAAGTCACGTAAACCGCGCCCTCTATTTTTTTTGTTCTCTCTAACTTCTTCACATTGTTTCAGTATCTTCAAATTTATAGTGATTTACTAAGTGAAACTTAGATTTGGCACAAGGCCGAAAGTATGGAGCACCCAGTGAAGATCAAAATCACTACTCAGTCATAATTGATCTAGCGAGAAAAGCTTGCTAACCATTACACCACATCAAAGTGCCCAGCGATTTACTAAGCGTAGCTTAAATGTGGCACAAGGCCGAAATTTATGGAGCACCCAGAGAGGATCAAACTTACTCGTAATTGATTTAGTAAGACAAGTTTGCTAACCATCACAACAGCTCGATGTCCCCGGCGGTTTACTAAGCGTAGCTTAGACGTGGCACAAGGCCGAGATTTCGGAGCAACCAGTGAAGATCAAACTCACTGGTAATTGATCTAGTAAGACAAGCTTGCTAACCATTACAACACGTCTAAGTGTTCTCTCCAATTTTATATAGATAAACTGCATTAAAAAAATGAAAAATTGAAATAAAGAAAAACTATTCGGGAGAATTTTTAAAACTGGTTTATCTCACACTTGTCATTGTGAGTTTATCGTTTAAATGTAGCGTCATTTATATATATATACATATATATATATATATATATATATATATAAAAGATATTCTGTATTATTGTTATCATTATAAACAGCAACAACAATGAAGACAAAAAGAAAATCACCTAAGAGACAACAATAGCAACAATATCAATAACAGTAACGTTGAAAAAAAGAATTCTGACGATACGACAGTAAAAAGTTCACCTATTGTCTCGTCAATAGGCGAAAAGATAAGACGTTGTGTTATATCTGAGATTTTTGCCAATACATCATTCTTTATAAAACGGTGGCCACGTGTGAGGTTAAGGCTTCAAAAATACTTCTCTGTGGAAATATAATGACAAATATCGATATGAAATAGGAAATAATAATAATAATAATAATAATAATAATAATAATAATAATAAACATCAGTTAATGTATAGAAAAATATAAAGATAAAATGGTCTAGTACTAATATCTGCTGTGCAATTTACTTTGAATCTTTTCAATACAAACCAATACATCAAATGCGTCAACGCCTTTGTAGGCTCTAGGCCGGGATGGAGGGTGGAGGGAATTGAGAATTTATGCAAGAGTCGCTTCCAGGGAATGAAAAAAAGGGAGAGAGAGAATAAAAGTTGATGTGTGTGTGTGTGTGTGAGAGAGAGAGACACAGAGAGAGAGAGACAGAGAGAGGATGTAAAAACAGGCGCCGGCGTGGTGGGGGGGAACAAAAGAAGAAAATAATGTAAGGAAGAAAAAGAGAAAAAATAACAGATAAAGGTAAAGATAACGCTGAAAGAGGATAGGAGGCGAGTGAAAGGAAATGGTAGAAGATGACGATGAAAGAGAACGGGAATGGGGAGAGGGGTATGCGGAAAAGGAAGTAGAAGAAGATACCGATGAAAGAGAATAGGAGGATGGGGAGGAGAAGACGGAAAAGGAAATAGAAGATCACGATGAAAGAGATAGGGAGAGGGCTAGAAGAAACTGGAAAAGGAAATAGAAGATAACGATGTAAGAGAATAGTGGGAGGGAGAAGAGAAGTTGGAAAAGGAAATAGAAGATAACGATGAAAGAGAATAGTGGGAGGGAGAGGAGAAAAGGAAATCGAAGAAGATAACGATAAAAGAGGATAGGAGGAGGGAGAGTAGAATTTTAAAAGGAAATAGAAGATAACTATGAAACAGATAGGAAGAGGTCTAAGAGAGGTTGGAAAAGGAAGTACAAGACGATAATGATGAAAGAAAATGGGAGAAGGGAGAGGAGACAGACGAAGAAAACGATGAAACAGAATAGGAGGATGGAGAGAAGAAGGCGGAAAAGGAAAAAGAAAACAGATGATGATGAAAGAGAATATAAGGAGGGTGTAGAGAGTACGGAAATAAGAAAAGACAACGATTGAAGAAAATAGTCAGGGAAGGGCGAGATGATATTGGAGAGACGTAGATGAGATACTGGAAAAAGAAATAGAAAAAGATAATGATGAAAGACAATAGGAGGGTGTAGAGGAAAATTTGGAAAAGGAAATAGAAGAAAATAATGAGGAAAGAGGACAGTAGCTGTTCGTGGAGAAGGTAGATAGCGATACCTGAGAAGATTTTGAAAAGAAAGAATAATGAGGGTCGGGGGATGTATAACAACAAGTACGGGTGACGATTATTGTCTAGAAGGAAGAATAGACTCTCGTACAAGTGAAGAAAAATAGGGTCGTCTTTGAAGAGTGGAGACTAAAGTACATTAAATTGTCACAGAAAGTCATAAAAATGAATACGGGTAAAAAGAAAGTTTAGATCAGGAATGATGAGATGTTAAATCTTACGACCAACCCCGAAAAAAAAAAAATTGAGAAAAAGCCAAACAGAAATTCTTGGTAAGAAGAAGGCATAATGTTAAGTGGTTGCAAAAGTTGAAAGCGCTTTTTTTTTCAACTGTGTATTAAGTTCCCAAGGCATTTCCATTTTAGGCTACATCAGCCTCAGGAATTGACACTGACACTTCCCCTTTAAGTGTAACAGGGAACATTAGAGAGCGAGTGAATGAGTTTGTGTGTATGTTAGAGATATAGAGATAGAGAGAGCGAGAGAGAGAGAGAGGGAGGGAGAAATCAGACGAGAACATTAGAGAGAAAGGGAGAAACAAAACTGGAACATTAGAGAGAGACAGAGATAAAATGCGAAAGTTAGAGACAAAGAGAAACGTGGAGAAAATTAGCGAGACAGAGGGGAATAACACGTGAATGTTAGAGAGAAAGCAGTAGAGAAGTCGGAGAGAAAGAGAAAAATAAAACGGAAAGGTTTAAGGAGAAGGATAGAAATTAGATAGACATATTAGAGAAAAATAAAAAAATATATAATGGGAAAGTTAGAACGAAAAATGGAGAGAATATTAGGGAGAAAGAGAGAAAGAAACGGGGATGTTAGAGAGAAGGTGTGAAATTGGATGGACATATTAGAGGGAAAGAGAGAAATATAATAGAAATGTTAGAGAGAACGCTAAATAGAGAGAATATTAGAGAGAAATAAAACGGGGATGTTTGAGAGAAGGTGTGAAATTGGATGGACATATTAGAGGGAAAGAGAGAAATATAATAGGAATGTTAGAGAGAACGCTAAATAGAGAGAACATTAGAGAGAAATAAAACGGGGATGTTTGAGAGAAGGTGTGAAATTGGATGACCATATTAGAGGGAAAGAGAGAAATATAATAGGAATGTTAGAGAGAACGATAAATAGAGAGGACATTAGAGAGAAATAAAACGGGGATGTTTGAGAGAAGGTGTGTAATTGGATGGCCATATTAGATGGAAAGAGAGAAATATAATAGGAATGTTAGAGAGAACGATAAATAGAGAGAACATTAGAGAGAAATAAAAACGGGGATGTTTGAGAGAAGGTGTGAAATTGGATGGACATATTAGAGGGAAAGAGAGAAATATAATAGTAATGTTAGAGAGGACGATAAATCGAGAGAACATTAGAGAGAAATAAAACGGGGATGTTTGAGAGAAGGTGTGAAATTGGATGGGCATATTAGAGGGAAAGAGAGAAATATAATAGGAATGTTAGAGAGAACGATAAATAGAGAGAACATTAGAGAGAAATAAAACGGGGATGTTTGAGAGAAGGTGTGAAATTGGATGGGCATATTAGAGGGAAAGAGAGAAATATAATAGGAATGTTAGAGAGAACGCTAAATAGAGAGAACATTAGAGAGAAATAAAACGGGGATGTTTGAGAGAAGGTGTGAAATTGGATGGGCATATTAGAGGGAAAGAGAGAAATATAATAGGAATGTTAGAGAGAACGCTAAATAGAGAGAACATTGGAGAGATATAAAACGGGGATGTTTGAGAGAAGGTGTGAAATTGGATGGACATATTAGAGGGAAAGAGAGAAATATAATAGGAATGTTAGAGAGAACGATAAATAGAGAGAAAATTAGAGAGATATAAAACGGGGATGTTTGAGAGAAGGTGTGAAATTGGATGGACATATTAGAGGGAAAGAGAGAAATATAATAGGAATGTTAGAGAGAACGATAAATAGAGAGAAAATTAGAGAGATATAAAACGGGGATGTTTGAGAGAAGGTGTGAAATTGGATGGACATATTAGAGGGAAAGAGAGAAATATAATAGGAATGTTAGAGAGAACGATAAATAGAGAGAAAATTAGAGAGATATAAAACGGGGATGTTTGAGAGAAGGTGTGAAATTGGATGGGCATATTAGAGGGAAAGAGAGAAATATAATAGTAATGTTAGAGAGGACGATAAATAGAGAGAACATTAGAGAGAAATAAAACGGGGATGTTTGAGAGAAGGTGTGAAATTGGATGGACATATTAGAGGGAAAGAGAGAAATATAATAGGAATGTTAGAGAGAACGATAAATAGAGAGAAAATTAGAGAGATATAAAACGGGGATGTTTGAGAGAAGGTGTGAAATTGGATGGACATATTAGAGGGAAAGAGAGAAATATAATAGGAATGTTAGAGAGAACGCTAAATAGAGAGAAAATTAGAGAGATATAAAACGGGGATGTTTGAGAGAAGGTGTGAAATTGGATGGACATATTAGAGGGAAAGAGAGAAATATAATAGGAATGTTAGAGAGAACGATAAATAGAGAGAAAATTAGAGAGATATAAAACGGGGATGTTTGAGAGAAGGTGTGAAATTGGATGGACATATTAGAGGGAAAGAGAGAAATATAATAGGAATGTTAGAGAGAACGCAAAATAGAGAGAACATTAGAGAGAAATAAAACGGGGATGTTTGAGAGAAGGTGTGAAATTGGATGGACATATTAGAGGGAAAGAGAGAAATATAATAGGAATGTTAGAGAGAACGCTAAATAGAGAGAACATTAGAGAGAAATAAAACGGGGATGTTTGAGAGAAGGTGTGAAATTGGATGGGCATATTAGAGGGAAAGAGAGAAATATAATAGGAATGTTAGAGAGAACGCTAAATAGAGAGAACATTAGAGAGAAATAAAACGGGGATGTTTGAGAGAAGGTGTGAAATTGGATGGGCATATTAGAGGGAAAGAGAGAAATATAATAGGAATGTTAGAGAGAACGCTAAATAGAGAGAACATTAGAGAGAAATGAAACGGGGATGTTTGAGAGAAGGTGTGAAATTGGATGGACATATTAGAGGGAAAGAGAGAAATATAATAGTAATGTTAGAGAGGACGATAAATCGAGAGAACATTAGAGAGAAATAAAACGGGGATGTTTGAGAGAAGGTGTGAAATTGGATGGGCATATTAGAGGGAAAGAGAGAAATATAATAGGAATGTTAGAGAGAACGATAAATAGAGAGAACATTAGAGAGAAATAAAACGGGGATGTTTGAGAGAAGGTGTGAAATTGGATGGGCATATTAGAGGGAAAGAGAGAAATATAATAGGAATGTTAGAGAGAACGCTAAATAGAGAGAACATTAGAGAGAAATAAAACGGGGATGTTTGAGAGAAGGTGTGAAATTGGATGGGCATATTAGAGGGAAAGAGAGAAATATAATAGGAATGTTAGAGAGAACGCTAAATAGAGAGAACATTGGAGAGATATAAAACGGGGATGTTTGAGAGAAGGTGTGAAATTGGATGGACATATTAGAGGGAAAGAGAGAAATATAATAGGAATGTTAGAGAGAACGATAAATAGAGAGAAAATTAGAGAGATATAAAACGGGGATGTTTGAGAGAAGGTGTGAAATTGGATGGACATATAAGAGGGAAAGAGAGAAATATAATAGGAATGTTAGAGAGAACGATAAATAGAGAGAAAATTAGAGAGATATAAAACGGGGATGTTTGAGAGAAGGTGTGAAATTGGATGGACATATTAGAGGGAAAGAGAGAAATATAATAGGAATGTTAGAGAGAACGATAAATAGAGAGAAAATTAGAGAGATATAAAACGGGGATGTTTGAGAGAAGGTGTGAAATTGGATGGGCATATTAGAGGGAAAGAGAGAAATATAATAGTAATGTTAGAGAGGACGATAAATAGAGAGAACATTAGAGAGAAATAAAACGGGGATGTTTGAGAGAAGGTGTGAAATTGGATGGACATATTAGAGGGAAAGAGAGAAATATAATAGGAATGTTAGAGAGAACGATAAATAGAGAGAAAATTAGAGAGATATAAAACGGGGATGTTTGAGAGAAGGTGTGAAATTGGATGGACATATTAGAGGGAAAGAGAGAAATATAATAGGAATGTTAGAGAGAACGATAAATAGAGAGAAAATTAGAGAGATATAAAACGGGGATGTTTGAGAGAAGGTGTGAAATTGGATGGACATATTAGAGGGAAAGAGAGAAATATAATAGGAATGTTAGAGAGAACGCTAAATAGAGAGAAAATTAGAGAGATATAAAACGGGGATGTTTGAGAGAAGGTGTGAAATTGGATGGACATATTAGAGGGAAAGAGAGAAATATAATAGGAATGTTAGAGAGAACGATAAATAGAGAGAAAATTAGAGAGATATAAAACGGGGATGTTTGAGAGAAGGTGTGAAATTGGATGGACATATTAGAGGGAAAGAGAGAAATATAATAGGAATGTTAGAGAGAACGCAAAATAGAGAGAACATTAGAGAGAAATAAAACGGGGATGTTTGAGAGAAGGTGTGAAATTGGATGGACATATTAGAGGGAAAGAGAGAAATATAATAGGAATGTTAGAGAGAACGCTAAATAGAGAGAACATTAGAGAGAAATAAAACGGGGATGTTTGAGAGAAGGTGTGAAATTGGATGGGCATATTAGAGGGAAAGAGAGAAATATAATAGGAATGTTAGAGAGAACGCTAAATAGAGAGAACATTAGAGAGAAATAAAACGGGGATGTTTGAGAGAAGGTGTGAAATTGGATGGGCATATTAGAGGGAAAGAGAGAAATATAATAGGAATGTTAGAGAGAACGCTAAATAGAGAGAACATTAGAGAGAAATGAAACGGGGATGTTTGAGAGAAGGTGTGAAATTGGATGGACATATTAGAGGGAAAGAGAGAAATATAATAGTAATGTTAGAGAGGACGATAAATCGAGAGAACATTAGAGAGAAATAAAACGGGGATGTTTGAGAGAAGGTGTGAAATTGGATGGGCATATTAGAGGGAAAGAGAGAAATATAATAGGAATGTTAGAGAGAACGATAAATAGAGAGAACATTAGAGAGAAATAAAACGGGGATGTTTGAGAGAAGGTGTGAAATTGGATGGGCATATTAGAGGGAAAGAGAGAAATATAATAGGAATGTTAGAGAGAACGCTAAATAGAGAGAACATTAGAGAGAAATAAAACGGGGATGTTTGAGAGAAGGTGTGAAATTGGATGGGCATATTAGAGGGAAAGAGAGAAATATAATAGGAATGTTAGAGAGAACGCTAAATAGAGAGAACATTGGAGAGATATAAAACGGGGATGTTTGAGAGAAGGTGTGAAATTGGATGGACATATTAGAGGGAAAGAGAGAAATATAATAGGAATGTTAGAGAGAACGATAAATAGAGAGAAAATTAGAGAGATATAAAACGGGGATGTTTGAGAGAAGGTGTGAAATTGGATGGACATATAAGAGGGAAAGAGAGAAATATAATAGGAATGTTAGAGAGAACGATAAATAGAGAGAAAATTAGAGAGATATAAAACGGGGATGTTTGAGAGAAGGTGTGAAATTGGATGGACATATTAGAGGGAAAGAGAGAAATATAATAGGAATGTTAGAGAGAACGATAAATAGAGAGAAAATTAGAGAGATATAAAACGGGGATGTTTGAGAGAAGGTGTGAAATTGGATGGGCATATTAGAGGGAAAGAGAGAAATATAATAGTAATGTTAGAGAGGACGATAAATAGAGAGAACATTAGAGAGAAATAAAACGGGGATGTTTGAGAGAAGGTGTGAAATTGGATGGACATATTAGAGGGAAAGAGAGAAATATAATAGGAATGTTAGAGAGAACGATAAATAGAGAGAAAATTAGAGAGATATAAAACGGGGATGTTTGAGAGAAGGTGTGAAATTGGATGGACATATTAGAGGGAAAGAGAGAAATATAATAGGAATGTTAGAGAGAACGATAAATAGAGAGAAAATTAGAGAGATATAAAACGGGGATGTTTGAGAGAAGGTGTGAAATTGGATGGACATATTAGAGGGAAAGAGAGAAATATAATAGGAATGTTAGAGAGAACGATAAATAGAGAGAAAATTAGAGAGATATAAAACGGGGATGTTTGAGAGAAGGTGTGAAATTGGATGGCCATATTAGATGGAAAGAGAGAAATATAATAGGAATGTTAGAGAGAACGCTAAATAGAGAGAACATTAGAGAGAAATAAAACGGGGATGTTTGAGAGAAGGTGTGAAATTGGATGGACATATTAGAGGGAAAGAGAGAAATATAATAGGAATGTTAGAGAGAACGCTAAATAGAGAGAACATTAGAGAGAAATAAAACGGGGATGTTTGAGAGAAGGTGTGAAATTGGATGGGCATATTAGAGGGAAAGAGAGAAATATAATAGGAATGTTAGAGAGAACGCTAAATAGAGAGAACATTGGAGAGATATAAAACGGGGATGTTTGAGAGAAGGTGTGAAATTGGATGGACATATTAGAGGGAAAGAGAGAAATATAATAGGAATGTTAGAGAGAACGATAAATAGAGAGAAAATTAGAGAGATATAAAACGGGGATGTTTGAGAGAAGGTGTGAAATTGGATGGACATATTAGAGGGAAAGAGAGAAATATAATAGGAATGTTAGAGAGAACGATAAATAGAGAGAAAATTAGAGAGATATAAAACGGGGATGTTTGAGAGAAGGTGTGAAATTGGATGGACATATTAGAGGGAAAGAGAGAAATATAATAGGAATGTTAGAGAGAACGATAAATAGAGAGAAAATTAGAGAGATATAAAACGGGGATGTTTGAGAGAAGGTGTGAAATTGGATGGGCATATTAGAGGGAAAGAGAGAAATATAATAGTAATGTTAGAGAGGACGATAAATAGAGAGACCATTAGAGAGAAATAAAACGGGGATGTTTGAGAGAAGGTGTGAAATTGGATGGACATATTAGAGGGAAAGAGAGAAATATAATAGGAATGTTAGAGAGAACGATAAATAGAGAGAAAATTAGAGAGATATAAAACGGGGATGTTTGAGAGAAGGTGTGAAATTGGATGGACATATTAGAGGGAAAGAGAGAAATATAATAGGAATGTTAGAGAGAACGCTAAATAGAGAGAAAATTAGAGAGATATAAAACGGGGATGTTTGAGAGAAGGTGTGAAATTGGATGGACATATTAGAGGGAAAGAGAGAAATATAATAGGAATGTTAGAGAGAACGATAAATAGAGAGAAAATTAGAGAGATATAAAACGGGGATGTTTGAGAGAAGGTGTGAAATTGGATGGACATATTAGAGGGAAAGAGAGAAATATAATAGGAATGTTAGAGAGAACGCTAAATAGAGAGAAAATTAGAGAGATATAAAACGGGGATGTTTGACAGAAGGTGTGAAATTGGATGGACATATTAGATGGAAAGAGAGAAATATAATAGTAATGTTAGAGAGGACGATAAATAGAGAGAAAATTAGAGAGATATAAAACGGGGATGTTTGAGAGAATGTGTGAAATTGGATGGACATATTAGAGGGAAAGAGAGAAATATAATAGGAATGTTAGAGAGAACGATAAATAGAGAGAAAATTAGAGAGATATAAAACGGGGATGTTTGAGAGAAGGTGTGAAATTGGATGGACATATTAGAGGGAAAGAGAGAAATATAATAGGAATGTTAGAGAGAACGCTAAATAGAGAGAAACTTAGAGAGATATAAAACGGGGATGTTTGAGAGAAGGTGTGAAATTGGATGGACATATTAGAGGGAAAGAGAGAAATATAATAGGAATGTTAGAGAGAACGATAAATAGAGAGAAAATTAGAGAGATATAAAACGGGTATGTTTGAGAGAAGGTGTGAAATTGGATGGACATATTAGAGGGAAAGAGAGAAATATAATAGGAATGTTAGAGAGAACGATAAATAGAGAGAAAATTAGAGAGATATAAAACGGGGATGTTTGAGAGAAGGTGTGAAATTGGATGGCCATATTAGATGGAAAGAGAGAAATATAATAGTAATGTTAGAGAGGACGATAAATAGAGAGAAAATTAGAGAGATATAAAACGGGGATGTTTGAGAGAAGGTGTGAAATTGGATGGACATATTAGAGGGAAAGAGAGAAATATAATAGGAATGTTAGAGAGAACGCTAAATAGAGAGAACATTAGAGAGAAATAAAACGGGGATGTTTGAGAGAAGGTGTGAAATTGGATGGACATATTAGAGGGAAAGAGAGAAATATAATAGGAATGTTAGAGAGAACGCTAAATAGAGAGAACATTAGAGAGAAATAAAACGGGGATGTTTGAGAGAAGGTGTGAAATTGGATGGGCATATTAGAGGGAAAGAGAGAAATATAATAGGAATGTTAGAGAGAACGCTAAATAGAGAGAACATTAGAGAGAAATGAAACGGGGATGTTTGAGAGAAGGTGTGAAATTGGATGGACATATTAGAGGGAAAGAGAGAAATATAATAGAAATGTTAGAGAGAACGATAAATAGAGAGAACATTAGAGAGAAATAAAACGGGGATGTTTGAGAGAAGGTGTGAAATTGGATGGACATATTAGAGAGAAAGAGAGAAATATAATAGTAATGTTAGAGAGGACGATAAATAGAGAGAACTTTAGAGAGAAATAAAAACGGGGATGTTTGAGAGAAGGTGTGAAATTGGATGGCCATATTAGATGGAAAGAGAGAAATATAATAGGAATGTTAGAGAGAACGATAAATAGAGAGAACATTAGAGAGAAATAAAGCGGGGATGTTTGAGAGAAGGTGTGAAATTGGATGGGCATATTAGAGGGAAAGAGAGAAATATAATAGTAATGTTAGAGAGAACGCTAAATAGAGAGAACATTAGAGAGAAATAAAACGGGGATGTTTGAGAGAAGGTGTGAAATTGGATGGACATATTAGAGGGAAAGAGAGAAATATAATAGTAATGTTAGAGAGGACGATAAATAGAGAGAACATTAGAGAGAAATAAAACGGGGATGTTTGAGAGAAGGTGTGAAATTGGATGGACATATTAGAGGGAAAGAGAGAAATATAATAGTAATGTTAGAGAGGACGATAAATAGAGAGAACATTAGAGAGAAATAAAAACGGGGATGTTTGAGAGAAGGTGTGAAATTGGATGGCCATATTAGAGGGAAAGAGAGAAATATAATAGGAATGTTAGAGAGAACGATAAATAGAGAGAACATTAGAGAGAAATAAAACGGGGATGTTTGAGAGAAGGTGTGAAATTGGATGGACATATTAGAGGGAAAGAGAGAAATATAATAGTAATGTTAGAGAGGACGATAAATAGAGAGAACATTAGAGAGAAATAAAACGGGGATGTTTGAGAGAAGGTGTGAAATTGGATGGGCATATTAGAGGGAAAGAGAGAAATATAATAGGAATGTTAGAGAGGACGATAAATAGAGAGAACATTAGAGAGAAATAAAACGGGGATGTTTGAGAGAAGGTGTGAAATTGGATGGACATATTAGAGGGAAAGAGAGAAATATAATAGGAATGTTAGAGAGAACGCTAAATAGAGAGAACATTAGAGAGAAATAAAAACGGGGATGTTTGAGAGAAGGTGTGAAATTGGATGGACATATTAGAGGGAAAGATAGAAATATAATAGAAATGTTAGAGAGGACGATAAATAGAGAGAATATTAGAGAGAAATAAAAACGGGGATGTTTGAGAGAAGGTGTGAAATTGGATGGACATATTAGAGGGAAAGAGAGAAATATAATAGGAATGTTAGAGAGGACGATAAATAGAGAGAACATTAGAGAGAAATAAAAACGGGGATGTTTGAGAGAAGGTGTGAAATTGGATGGACATATTAGAGGGAAAGAGAGAAATATAATACGAATGTTAGAGAGAACGATAAATAGAGAGAACATTAGAGAGAAATAAAACGGGGATGTTTGAGAGAAGGTGTGAAATTGGATGGGCATATTAGAGGGAAAGAGAGAAATATAATAGTAATGTTAGAGAGGACGATAAATAGAGAGAACATTAGAGAGAAATAAAACGGGGATGTTTGAGAGAAGGTGTGAAATTGGATGGACATATTAGAGGGAAAGAGAGAAATATAATAGTAATGTTAGAGAGGACGATAAATAGAGAGAACATTAGAGAGAAATAAAACGGGGATGTTTGAGAGAAGGTGTGAAATTGGATGGACATATTAGAGGGAAAGAGAGAAATATAATAGTAATGTTAGAGAGGACGATAAATAGAGAGAACATTAGAGAGAAATAAAAACGGGGATGTTTGAGAGAAGGTGTGAAATTGGATGGCCATATTAGATGGAAAGAGAGAAATATAATAGGAATGTTAGAGAGAACGATAAATAGAGAGAACATTAGAGAGAAATAAAACGGGGATGTTTGAGAGAAGGTGTGAAATTGGATGGACATATTAGACGGAAAGAGAGAAATATAATAGTAATGTTAGAGAGGACGATAAAAAGAGAGAACATTAGAGAGAAATAAAACGGGGATGTTTGAGAGAAGGTGTGAAATTGGATGGGCATATTAGAGGGAAAGAGAGAAATATAATAGTAATGTTAGAGAGGACGATAAATAGAGAGAACATTAGAGAGAAATAAAACGGGGATGTTTGAGAGAAGGTGTGAAATTGGATGGACATATTAGAGGGAAAGAGAGAAATATAATAGGAATGTTAGAGAGAACGCTAAATAGAGAGAACATTAGAGAGAAATAAAACGGGGATGTTTGAGAGAAGGTGTGAAATTGGATGGGCATATTAGAGGGAAAGAGAGAAATATAATAGGAATGTTAGAGAGAACGATAAATAGAGAGAAAATTAGAGAGATATAAAACGGGGATGTTTGAGAGAAGGTGTGAAATTGGATGGACATATTAGAGGGAAAGAGAGAAATATAATACGAATGTTAGAGAGAACGATAAATAGAGAGAACATTAGAGAGAAATAAAACGGGGATGTTTGAGAGAAGGTGTGAAATTGGATGGGCATATTAGAGGGAAAGAGAGAAATATAATAGTAATGTTAGAGAGGACGATAAATAGAGAGAACATTAGAGAGAAATAAAACGGGGATGTTTGAGAGAAGGTGTGAAATTGGATGGACATATTAGAGGGAAAGAGAGAAATATAATAGTAATGTTAGAGAGGACGATAAATAGAGAGAACATTAGAGGGAAATAAAAACGGGGATGTTTGAGAGAAGGTGTGAAATTGGATGGCCATATTAGATGGAAAGAGAGAAATATAATAGGAATGTTAGAGAGAACGATAAATAGAGAGAACATTAGAGAGAAATAAAACGGGGATGTTTGAGAGAAGGTGTGAAATTGGATGGACATATTAGACGGAAAGAGAGAAATATAATAGTAATGTTAGAGAGGACGATAAAAAGAGAGAACATTAGAGAGAAATAAAACGGGGATGTTTGAGAGAAGGTGTGAAATTGGATGGGCATATTAGAGGGAAAGAGAGAAATATAATAGTAATGTTAGAGAGGACGATAAATAGAGAGAACATTAGAGAGAAATAAAACGGGGATGTTTGAGAGAAGGTGTGAAATTGGATGGACATATTAGAGGGAAAGAGAGAAATATAATAGGAATGTTAGAGAGAACGCTAAATAGAGAGAACATTAGAGAGAAATAAAACGGGGATGTTTGAGAGAAGGTGTGAAATTGGATGGGCATATTAGAGGGAAAGAGAGAAATATAATAGGAATGTTAGAGAGAACGATAAATAGAGAGAAAATTAGAGAGATATAAAACGGGGATGTTTGAGAGAAGGTGTGAAATTGGATGGACATATTAGAGGGAAAGAGAGAAATATAATAGGAATGTTAGAGAGAACGATAAATAGAGAGAAAATTAGAGAGAAATAAAACGGGGATGTTAGAGAGAAGGTGTGAAATTGGATGGACATATTAGAGGGAAAGAGAGAAATACAATAGTAATGTTAGAGAGGACGATGAATAGAGAGAACATTAGAGAGAAATAAAACGGGGATGTTTGAGAGAAGGTGTGAAATTGGATGGACATATTAGAGGGAAAGAGAGAAATATAATAGGAATGTTAGAGAGAACGCTAAATAGAGAGAACATTAGAGAGAAATAAAACGGGGATGTTTGAGAGAAGGTGTGAAATTGGATGGGCATATTAGAGGGAAAGTGAGAAATATAATAGGAATGTTAGAGAGAACGCTAAATAGAGAGAACATTAGAGAGAAATGAAACGGGGATGTTTGAGAGAAGGTGTGAAATTGGATGGACATATTAGAGGGAAAGAGAGAAATATAATAGAAATGTTAGAGAGAACGATAAATAGAGAGAACATTAGAGAGAAATAAAACGGGGATGTTTGAGAGAAGGTGTGAAATTGGATGGACATATTAGAGAGAAAGAGAGAAATATAATAGTAATGTTAGAGAGGACGATAAATAGAGAGAACTTTAGAGAGAAATAAAAACGGGGATGTTTGAGAGAAGGTGTGAAATTGGATGGCCATATTAGATGGAAAGAGAGAAATATAATAGGAATGTTAGAGAGAACGATAAATAGAGAGAACATTAGAGAGAAATAAAACGGGGATGTTTGAGAGAAGGTGTGAAATTGGATGGGCATATTAGAGGGAAAGAGAGAAATATAATAGTAATGTTAGAGAGAACGCTAAATAGAGAGAACATTAGAGAGAAATAAAACGGGGATGTTTGAGAGAAGGTGTGAAATTGGATGGACATATTAGAGGGAAAGAGAGAAATATAATAGTAATGTTAGAGAGGACGATAAATAGAGAGAACATTAGAGAGAAATAAAACGGGGATGTTTGAGAGAAGGTGTGAAATTGGATGGACATATTAGAGGGAAAGTGAGAAATATAATAGTAATGTTAGAGAGGACGATAAATAGAGAGAACATTAGAGAGAAATAAAAACGGGGATGTTTGAGAGAAGGTGTGAAATTGGATGGCCATATTAGAGGGAAAGAGAGAAATATAATAGGAATGTTAGAGAGAACGATAAATAGAGAGAACATTAGAGAGAAATAAAACGGGGATGTTTGAGAGAAGGTGTGAAATTGGATGGACATATTAGAGGGAAAGAGAGAAATATAATAGTAATGTTAGAGAGGACGATAAATAGAGAGAACATTAGAGAGAAATAAAACGGGGATGTTTGAGAGAAGGTGTGAAATTGGATGGGCATATTAGAGGGAAAGAGAGAAATATAATAGGAATGTTAGAGAGGACGATAAATAGAGAGAACATTAGAGAGAAATAAAACGGGGATGTTTGAGAGAAGGTGTGAAATTGGATGGACATATTAGAGGGAAAGAGAGAAATATAATAGGAATGTTAGAGAGAACGCTAAATAGAGAGAACATTAGAGAGAAATAAAAACGGGGATGTTTGAGAGAAGGTGTGAAATTGGATGGACATATTAGAGGGAAAGAGAGAAATATAATAGAAATGTTAGAGAGGACGATAAATAGAGAGAATATTAGAGAGAAATAAAAACGGGGATGTTTGAGAGAAGGTGTGAAATTGGATGGACATATTAGAGGGAAAGAGAGAAATATAATAGGAATGTTAGAGAGGACGATAAATAGAGAGAACATTAGAGAGAAATAAAAACGGGGATGTTTGAGAGAAGGTGTGAAATTGGATGGACATATTAGAGGGAAAGAGAGAAATATAATACGAATGTTAGAGAGAACGATAAATAGAGAGAACATTAGAGAGAAATAAAACGGGGATGTTTGAGAGAAGGTGTGAAATTGGATGGGCATATTAGAGGGAAAGAGAGAAATATAATAGTAATGTTAGAGAGGACGATAAATAGAGAGAACATTAGAGAGAAATAAAACGGGGATGTTTGAGAGAAGGTGTGAAATTGGATGGACATATTAGAGGGAAAGAGAGAAATATAATAGTAATGTTAGAGAGGACGATAAATAGAGAGAACATTAGAGAGAAATAAAACGGGGATGTTTGAGAGAAGGTGTGAAATTGGATGGACATATTAGAGGGAAAGAGAGAAATATAATAGTAATGTTAGAGAGGACGATAAATAGAGAGAACATTAGAGAGAAATAAAAACGGGGATGTTTGAGAGAAGGTGTGAAATTGGATGGCCATATTAGATGGAAAGAGAGAAATATAATAGGAATGTTAGAGAGAACGATAAATAGAGAGAACATTAGAGAGAAATAAAACGGGGATGTTTGAGAGAAGGTGTGAAATTGGATGGACATATTAGAGGGAAAGAGAGAAATATAATAGTAATGTTAGAGAGGACGATAAAAAGAGAGAACATTAGAGAGAAATAAAACGGGGATGTTTGAGAGAAGGTGTGAAATTGGATGGGCATATTAGAGGGAAAGAGAGAAATATAATAGTAATGTTAGAGAGGACGATAAATAGAGAGAACATTAGAGAGAAATAAAACGGGGATGTTTGAGAGAAGGTGTGAAATTGGATGGACATATTAGAGGGAAAGAGAGAAATATAATAGGAATGTTAGAGAGAACGCTAAATAGAGAGAACATTAGAGAGAAATAAAACGGGGATGTTTGAGAGAAGGTGTGAAATTGGATGGGCATATTAGAGGGAAAGAGAGAAATATAATAGGAATGTTAGAGAGAACGATAAATAGAGAGAAAATTAGAGAGATATAAAACGGGGATGTTTGAGAGAAGGTGTGAAATTGGATGGACATATTAGAGGGAAAGAGAGAAATATAATAGGAATGTTAGAGAGAACGATAAATAGAGAGAAAATTAGAGAGAAATAAAACGGGGATGTTAGAGAGAAGGTGTGAAATTGGATGGACATATTAGAGGGAAAGAGAGAAATACAATAGTAATGTTAGAGAGGACGATGAATAGAGAGAACATTAGAGAGAAATAAAACGGGGATGTTTGAGAGAAGGTGTGAAATTGGATGGACATATTAGAGGGAAAGAGAGAAATATAATAGGAATGTTAGAGAGAACGATAAATGGAGAGAACATTAGAAAGAGAGAAATAAAACGTGAATGTTGACGAAATACATGGAAGTCGATAATAAATAGGGAGAAAGTGAAATATTTCGAGGACATTAGAGAGAAGGAGAGATATAAGTTGCAAACATAAAAATAGGAAATAAAGCTAAGAGGGGTGACATTGGAAAGAAAGAAAGTTGAGCAAAATAACAATGGGAAAGAATGTATTCTACAGAAAAGAAAGAAAGAAAATCCTTCAAATTCGTTTCTATGGCCAACAAGCTTATTTTTAATTATCTCTACCAGTTTTACTCCACGAAATTTTCACGGTTTTTCCGATTTTAAATTTCTGACGAAATTTAATTCTTCAGTTAATGTTTTCATAAGATCATGGAGATTTCTACGATGATAAAATATCCGTATTTCTGTATCGCATTGATAAATATTTGAACTCAACAACATTAAGAAAATATTGCAATAACAATCATAAATATGAAGGATGGTGGTTATTTTAAGAAGTAAGGGGGTACAAATGAAAAGATTTGAAATTAACAACTTTTTCCTTTCAGTGAAGCAGACGTTAAACACTTCTATTTTCCCATCTTTCTTTCCTTTTCTCACTGAAACCAAGTAGCGTGTTTGACACTTTGACACTTGAACATTTCAAAAATAGTGAACATTAATCCCATAGAAAAACAAAATAACAATTCTTAGAAAAATTACCAGATAGCGAGCGGGCGAAGCCTGTTAGTTAATAATAATAATAATAGTTAATAATAATAGTTAATAATAATAGTGTATGAATAAAAAGGTTTTCCTAACAAGCTTTCGGCTAGTTCTAAGAATTCTCACGCACACGCACGCACGCACACACACGAGCGCGCGTGCGAACACACACAAACACACACACGTACTCAGGCTTATATATGCGTGTGTATATCGTTTCTGTTTTGGTTTTCTTTCGTCTCATTCTCCTTTTTTTCCATTTCCCGTCATGCATTTCGTTTCTTCTTTTCTGTTTCTTCTCTTTTTTCATTCCTTTTTTCCTATTTATTTATTCCATCTTCCTTTCTTCTTCTTATTCTCTTTCTCCTTTTTTTTTCTCATTTTCTTACAATGTCGGCATTTCTTCTTCTTCTTCTTCTTCTTCTTCTTCTCCTCCTCCTCCTCCTCCTCTTTCTTCTTCTTCTTCTTCTTCTTCTTCTTCTTCTTCTTCTTCTTCTTCTCCTCGTTCTTCTTCTTCTTCTTCTTCTTGCCATTTTGTTTCTTCATCTCTTTTGTTTCTCCTTCGTCACCTTCGTGTTTCTCGCTTCTTCGTCTTCGGCTATTCTTTATTGTTTCCTGTTTTTTTTTCTTCATTTATCCTTTTCACAGTTTCTTTACTTCATTGGTTGCTACTTTTTTTTCTCTCTATAAGCTGAGATTAACATTTAAAGATGGCAAAAAAGAAAGTCATTGGAAAGAAAAAGATAGTGTTACGTCAGTTTTTCTGGTTACGGGTTTGGGCTGCTCATCTCAAAAAGAGATATTGGAAACCCCGTCTGTTATAGGTGTTCGTACCTACCACGAGGCAGGCGACCATTTTCTTTTCTTTCTCTCTTCTTTCTCTTTCTCTTTCAAGCTCGTTCTTTGCTGATCTTCTGCAGCAAAAGGTCGCGGGAAATATAAATTGTTTCCATTTCGACTTTGAATGGCAGAATATACAAAACTAATGCACTCTCACTTGCCAATATTAAACACGATTCTTCACATCAAATTCTTACCCATAAAATCGTCGCTCCATACAGTTTCACACACACAGACACACACACACAGACACATACACACACAAATATATATCTATAATTTCTTTATATATTATATATGCGCGGTCCTTACTGTTTGATGATCGCAAAAGCGTGAAACCCAGGGTTACAAACTCATAACCATACAACTTGAATATATATATATATATATACACACATATATGTGTGTATGTTTGTGTGTGTGTGTGTATATATATATATATATATATATATATATATATATATATATATATATATATATATGTATGCGCGCGTGTGTGTGTGTTTGAATGTGTGTAGTATTAGCGCTCCCAGGCCACGCCACGATCTACTCAATCATACACTGAAAGCAAGAAATTTTTTTCTTTCTTTTTCATTTTGTACACACTAAATAGCAATAAAATAAACACACGCATGCATGCATGCACGCACACACACAAATATATACACAGAGTCACACACATAAATACACACACGCAGACACACAAATACACACAAAATACTTCTACAAATCATGTGAACAAGAGAAAGCTGTCCTTTGAGAGGGAGAGGGAAAAATGAAGAAAAAAAGAAGAAATAGAGTAAAAACAAGAGAATAAATTAAGTAAATATATATATATATATATACATATATATATATGTGTGTGTGTGTGTGTGTGTGTGTGTGTGTGTGTAAAAATATATAGAAAATAGGAAAGAATTCGTTAGGTAAATAATCCAAATTTCTTTAGTATTTTTGTTATTATTTTTTAAAAATAGTGCTCGATACAAAAGTAGAGCATAAATATAATTATTTATTTAAAAATATGATTCCAACACGCTACATAAGAGTTCTCATGTTTCAAAACAAGAGCCGCAAACTTCAATATAATTATTTGAATTAAATTGAATTAAAGTACCAAGCTCTGTTCCATCTTCAAGCGAAATTTTTATATATATATATATATATATATATATATATATATATATATATATATGCTTCTTTGAATAATCTATATATATTTTTTCTATTTATTTTAATGCTCACATAATCACGGATTAATTTCTTAGTTATTAAACTTTCTTAATAAGTTATTAAACTTATTAAGAAAGACGCCGTAGTTTTGGTTAGTTCTTTTTCAACAAAAAATAATGTAATTGATAATTGTGATTTTTTTGTAAATACGCATGAAACGCGTTACGTTATAGTCAATCACTAATTAACACTTAAGAATATGCAAAGAAGATAAGTTTATTTATATTTTTTATGATTAATATTTAAGATACTCATCCTTCAATTCATTTTTTTTACAGTTTGAGTATTCCATTACACTGCAGTACTTCGGAAAATAAAAGATTGGCCAAAATCCAAGGCGTTATTTATAATCAGTATAATAACAACACCAAGAAATTGATTCGAGAATTTGAGAGGATTAAAAAATAAAAATAAATAATCATAATATGTCTAGATTGTTCAAGCAAACATGTGTGAATGAAGACATGCTGCCTAAATAACCCCATATATATATATATATATATATATATATATATATATATATATATATATATATATATATATATATATATATATATATATAGTGTGTGTGTATGTCTTGCAAGACATACCTACAAATCTAATTTTAATTCTGACCTTATGAACACCACTTTTACTTTAGGAAAGGAGGTAACACTTTGTTTTTAAATTTCCTTAAAAATCATTTAATACCCAGTTACTTACCATCGCCTGATGAAGCACATTCATAGTATTGAAACATGAAAGCTTTTTCAGCATGTTTTTATCATAATCTCTTATAATAATAATAATAATAATAATAATAATAATAATAATAATAATAATAATAATATATTAGTCTACTTTGTATTGAGCACTTTTTAAAAAGTAAACCCTACGAACAGTGGATTTTTATTCCAGCTGTTCTTTATCTCATTTATATATATATATATATATATATATATATATATATATATATATATATATATATATATATATATTGGTACATATACGTGTACCTACGTTTTGGTGTGCGACTATAGTTTCGCTGCGTGTTTCTGAGGCCATCCGGCACATGTTAAGGTTAGCTACAGCTGCACCAAAAACCTTGAAGTGTATGTAACCCAGCATAATAATGTAATCTTTAACACATACTAAAACAATACTAGTAGAAATAGTAGTCCCGATAAGCAGACATGCAATTGCCGCAACCGTGATCTCTGCCCCGTGAACGACAAATGCATGTGTAAAGGAATTATATATAAGGCTAGCATCACGCACAATGTCCAGATCAAATTTTATTTCGGATTCACCACTATCAATTGGAAGAATGCGTTTTTATCATCACAAGATGACAGTCAACAACAAAAAATATGCAAACGCCATAGCACCCTCTAAGTTCTGCTGGAATATTAAAACAAATGACTACACACCTAATATAAAATAGGATTTCATAATACAAGCCAAATATTTTTTCGGTAAAGGAGGGGGACGATGCGATTTATGTTTATTAGAGAAAAGATTTATCCTCAAAAACATTGACATGCCAGGCCTATTTAATAAACGGACTGGGCTAATAGCATGTAGGCATAAAAAATGGTATATCTTAAAATATTGGAAACCTGACAAATAGCAAACACCCATTATATTGGATATAGGTGCCATACCCGACCTTAACCTGTTCACGACACTATAACAAATCTACAACAACGATCCTGTCATTGTCTTTTTCTCCCTATGGCCACCTTCATTTACACACTATTTTTTTCTAATTTTACTGTCAGCCATTTTTTATCTCTTTTTAACCAGTAACGGTTTACTGACTACAAGAATGCAACGTCTTTAATTTTAAATTTGTCATCATTTTTTTTACTCCCCTCACATTTTGGTAACATTTTAGAAAAATGTAACAGATATAATGGAATATGCATACACCTGTGTTCCCCCTCACTGGAATTATGATTGGCTGGTGTCCGTCATAAATACCGACGGACGTGTAGGAGAGTCAAGAGCCTTAGACTGAGAGCTAAGTCTATAACGACGCCCATTGGAGTACGCCATTGATCTACACTTCTTACCTGTGACTACGACGCGTACCAGTCGATTACTGCTACCGTATTCTACTTGAGTATTGTAGCCAAACCACTTAGCTACTTCGTTCAAATATATCCCTTTCCGGGACATATATATTTTCAAAGTAAAGCAAAATAACAGTGTCTGTTTCTAGCTTTTTTTACTAAGAAAATTAGTGACATCTTCTCTTGTCTTCTTTCTTAACTTCCATCTCTCTTTTTCTCTCTATGAGTTTTTTCTTCTCTACCCCTTCGATTTCAATATATAACTTCCGTTAAGTTAACCGTTTAAATGTGCCAATACCTGCTCTCACATATCTTCTCTCTCTCTCTCTCTCCTGACTTCCTCACTTCGTTAATTTACATATGTTTAATACGGTCCGTCAAAAATGTGTAAATTTTCTTTTCATTTTTTGTTTGGAAGTAAAGTCTGATGATCCGCAGTCCTTTTAAAAGGGCTGTGGTGAAATAATTTATTACATGGAACTTTAAAGTGGTCTGTTTTTATTTAAATTATTTGCTCTGGATTTACATCGAGCCCTCTGGATTTTATCCTCCTTAGGTTTACCCATACGGATTACCTAGTTTTTCATAAACTAACTAACTATATATATATATATATATATATATATATATATATATATATATATATATATATGTGTGTGTGTGTGTGTGTGTGTGTGAAAATATATAGAAAATAGGAAAGAACGGGTTAGGTTAGTAATCCAAGGTTCTTTAGTATTTTAGTTATTATTTTTAAAAAAATAGTGCTCGGTACAAAAGTAGAGCATAAATATAATTATTTATTTAAAAATATGATTCCAACACGCTACATAAGAAGTCTCATGTTTCAAAAACAAGAGCCGAAAACTTCAATATAAATATTAGAATTAAATTGAGTTAAAGTGAGCTCTGTTTCATCTTCAAGCGAGATTTTTTTGGAATAACTTATTTCTGAATTTTACGTGTTTTATATCGGAATAAAAAATTCCCATGGTGACAGCCATCGTGGATATTTGAAATAGGTAGGGGTGTTGTCTGCTAATGATATGTATCAACATAGAGTTACTTTCATAGATGTTGAGTCAGGGTAAGGTAGGGGTGTCTAAATTTAAAGCGGAAGATGTTTTCAATCAGTCAGGTTAACTTGTCTATGAAGATTAATTTATTTTTTTGTTTTATTTCTTTATGAAAGGGTTTTGTGTATATAAAAACATTCGTAACATTTGTTATCTGACGACTTCATAAAGGGCTATCATTTTTTGTAGGGTGTTAAAACTTTTTATTGGGACCATGGATTATAAAAGTTAATTTATTGTATGTTAGTTTTTAAGCTAAATTGTTCAATGCGTGAATTTGATGATGTCGGCAAAAAACCGTTAACTCATGTCTATTGTTTAATAGATTTTTATTATTTAGAAACTTAATAATGTGCAGTTTCTCATGGAGGCACAAAGGGCATGGGTCATCCCAAGTTTTACAACTTCTAGTCCTGTTTATAATTTTCCATTTTACCTTAGGTGTCCTATTTATTTCCTTCAGATGCCAAAAATATTTAGATAGTCTGATTTCTTTTATTTATATTGTTGAAAGAGCACTTATGCTGCCTCCATCTAGCTTTAAAATCATTCTTTGTGGACCCAATGTATATCATATTAGTATTAGGACTCTCAGTGGATGAGATAGTACATTGGTATACCACAGATTTGATGCAGCATTTATTTCTAATGGGCAATCTTCTGGGTTTCTACAATTACACAATTTTTCACTGTTATTGTCAGACTTAAGCGTAGGGTTTTTATTAATACTATTCAGGCATGGGGGTTTGTTCAGGATTTTATTATTATGTTTTTTTATTATATTTTCTAGGTTTTCGGTGCAGCTGTAACTCAATTTTAGGGTGTTCTTATTAAATATATTACTAAGCCTACTATTTGTGGGGAAGTGTTTATCAATTAGAGCTAAGAATTTATGTCCTAGTTTAATACTAACCATTTGGTTGAACGGAGGGGTATACCAAATGATTTTTCTTTTCCTGTTTTTTTTCCCTCTGGCTAGTGTAATTGTTTCTATAGTTAATGTTTGCATTTTTGTAACCACTATTTTTTAGGGCAGCGTTATAGAAGCTATCGTGTTGTTGGAATATTTCTTTGTTGGCGGAGTTAATGCTAATTCTATTTTCTATTGATGAGGGTATATGTTTAATTATGGATGGAGGGTGGTTTGACTTCGGGTGTATATATAAGGGGTTAGTATTTGGTTTTCTATAGGGTTGGTATGTGTTGCTTGCTAAATCTAGAGTTACGTCAAGGAAGTTTACCCTTTTCAATTTGGTACATGCCGTTATCTTTAAGTTTAGATTTTTAAATTCACTAAATATAATTTTTCTAATTTTCTCTATTTTAAAACTAGTAGAATTCCTCACCACCATGAGCCCGTAATCTCTATACAGCCCGATGACCTTAATATCGATTTCGCGGTGCGCGGTTAAATTGTACAGCAATAAAAGACCAACAAGGTCAGAAGACTCTGCAGAGTCTAATGATCCCCCAGTAATGTCAAATAGGTCGTTATTGTTTTTTATCCATTGTTCCCCATTATGAACGAGGACAGATTTTTTTGTCACCTGATGAGGTGCATTGATAACGATTTTGACATGTTTTTGATGTAATATCAACACTCAGAGGTGACAGGCTGTTTCATGCTAGGCGCAATCACGATTGTGTCTAGCATGAAAAAGCCTGCGCCTCTGAGTGTTGACTTCAATGTTCACTTTTATATTTATATTTACATACGCTCTGTCTCTGATATTGAGCACTTTATCCCATAAATATAGCATACCTTAAAATTATATATATATATATATATATATATATATATATATATATATATATATATCGTTATTTCATATATATATATATATTAGGTTGGTGCAAAAATAATGACGTAACAATGTCGTTTTTTGACGTATTTTTTAACGTCAAAAAACGACATGATTACGTCATTATTTTTGCACCAACCTAATACATATATATATATATATATATATATATATATATATCAGATAAAAAGTTTTAACGCCGTGTACTTCTTAGAAAATATTTGCGCCCATTCTTTACCGAAACGGAAGTTAGAGATTCTTTAGTATTTGGAGCTGTTACGGTCTTTTAATAAAGCGCATTACAAATCAATTTTTGCAGATGAACGATTGTTTTCTTTATTTTTTTCTCTTTTGGGAGAGTTCTCTCTTTTGTGATGTGCACTTTATTTTCTGTTTATTGCAGCGTCAATATGAATAGAAATCACAGATAAAAATCAATGTAGTGGCGTAAATGCCTTTTACTCATTAAATTTCTCTTTTCAGCTCTTTTTTTATCATTCCTTCAGTTTTGTTAAACAAAAATACGAGACTGAAGATGTTTTTCTTTCGTTTACCAATATCTAGAGAAGTATGCACGAAAACGGCGGTGGCCCAAATAAGAATTCCTTTGGAAAGCATTGAAGGAACAGGTGTGGGTTAAACGAGACCATTAAAAAAATCAATCAATAATTCTATCTATCTATCTATCTATCTATCTATCTATCTATCTATCTATCTATCTATTTCAGTTTGTGCAGATCTCTCTCTCAGTTTGTTCAGATCTCTCTCTCAGTTTGTTCTGATCTATCTATCTATCTATCTATCTATCTATCTATCTATCTATCTAACTCAGTTTGTGCAGATCCCTCTCTCAGTTTGTTCAGATCTCTCTATCAGTTTGTTCTGATCTATCTATCTATCTATCTATCTATCTATCTATCTATCTATCTATCTATCTATCTGTTATGGTCCGGTTCCTTGTACCACGGTGATAGTCCAAGGTAGAACCAATAAAGAAGAACTCAAATACGTATATGGAATAACACAGATATATTACAAACAGGAATATATACAGAGAGTAGAAAGTGTTAGTACGAACAATCAGGTTTAGTAGAGAAAACAATATAGTCTCGACCAGTATCGCTATTCCAATGTCTTGCAATAATTGTCTGAACGCGACTGTTTCGGACTGCCTCTGACTCGACTGACGGACTCGCTCTGACTGACTAAGGACTTCACTCCAGACTTCAGGCTGAACTATTTAGTCACCTCCCACGAGGGCATCATGTGGGACAAGGCCGGTTTAACGTGGGATATCCGAGCCCGTGGGATCGGCCAAAAATATGCCCTTTGAACCCGTATAAACGGTTTCAGGGTCGGTTTACCTCCCCGAAAAAGACTCCGCCCTTCGGCGTACCCTCGTTCGGATTCCTCCCCGACTTCGGGCTGATCTCCTCATTCCTCTTGAGGCGCAGTATCTATTACCTATGGAATAGTCCATTATGTTATTATGGGTAAGGTCCCATAACACTATCTATCTCAGTTTGTTCAGATCTATCTATCTATCTATCTATCTATCTATCTATCTATCTATCTATCTATGTGTACTTTTCATTATTTATATTCGGACAAATGTTTTATCAGTCTCCTCCTCTTTTCTGGCACTGTACAATTTTGATGACAGTGTCGTATCTCGAGACCATTGTTAAAATGGTTCATACACAAGAAGCTTTAAAGAATTTCTTCCTCCGCCACGATAAATTACTCGTACCAAATACCTACCTCACGATATTTTTTTTTTTATCCAAGAATTTGTTTTCATTTCCTAGATTGGCTTCCATCTTTCCCATTCATACAAATATTTCATCAATCTGAAATTCTAAAATTGCTCAATGATTTTATTTTGTTAGCCGTATAGAACTTAGATAAGTCTAAGTAATGTCCAAGAAAGTATTAACTTTATTTAAATTCGGAATAATGTCTTCTTCTTTGTTGTTGTTATTATTATTATTATTATTGTTGTTTTTACGGCTTATAAACCTTTTAGAGTTTATTTAAAACCAGAAAATATTTTTAGATTCTAAAATTAATTTTTTTAGATAATAATGATTTAGTGACACAAGTTTGACTATTTAACACATAGCTAGGGGAGAATAGGTGGATTCATACGTTTTCCAAGATTATTTGTGCGTAGGTGAATAGAACGAACCCAACGGAAATTGGAACTCGGCCCTCCGATTAACAATACCGAGCCATTATCCAATACACCACCCGAACATTTAAGCTTTCAGCACCTGGTATTCCTAAGCTGTCAACCCTCTATGTACTGACCAGACTCGATGTTGCTTAAATTCAGTGATCGTACGAGAATCGATGTTACAGCATGATAGAACCGTAAGCCACCATAGGTTGAAAACGAAAGAAAGAGTAAGACATCTCGCAAGAGAACTTTGGAAATTATGGAATGAGAATGTTAGATCAGAGTTTATAGTTTCTATTGCTTAATAAACATTAATTAGTATGACACAAGGCCGATAGTATGAGAAATCCACTGAGGATTAGTAATGGTTAATCAGAGTAGCTCTCTAAGTATTACACCAGGATGAGTTGCCCGTCATGTCTATATGAGTTGACATAATTTGAACTGGGTCTAAGAACACTAAATAGAAATTGGTATCTGCGAGGATACTGAGAAATGTACTGAACCTCTGAAGAGATTGTCTCTCAACTCAGAGATAACCACCAGACAGATGTTACATAAAATGTGATATAATAAAGACCTAGATATATAATAATAATAATAATAATAATAATAATAATAATAATAATAATAATAATAATAATAATAATAATATAGAAATCTCAAAAATGTGGCACATGGGAACATCAACAATGCCTGTTGTAGTTGGATCCCTAGGACTGGTTGGAAAAGATTCCAGTAGACTAATTGAAGGGATTCCTGGAAGTCCATGCCTCAAAGATACAAAAAATTGTTCTGACAAGTACAGCCCACACTTTACACGAAGGGCTTTATCAATGTAGTATTTTTTTATTAGTGGAAAGTGTCATGATGCCATTTCTAACCTTAGATACTGGGTGGGACCCGGACAGAAATGTGTAAACGCCAGAAATCAAAGAAAATAATAATAATAATTGTAGAATTTTAGTAGGATCATTGACCATTTCTTCAAGTTCTTTGGCTAGGTTTTTGTGTGCTGTATTTAGATAATAGAGCCAAAAGTTAGGAATTAAATGACAATTCGGTTAGAGAGATAGGAACTGTAACAATTTTATGGCACATTACAATACACAGAGACAGAACAATCAAAGCTAATCGCCTAAACATCGTGATCAAAGACAACAAAAACAGAATGTGCTTTCTTACTGACATGACAGTCCCTGTAGATAGTAATGTGTCTAGGAAGATCTTCAAAAACTATCAAAATACAAGAAACTTGAAGTGGGAATCTCAAAAGTATGGCACATGCGGACATTAATAATTCTAGTTGTAGTTGGAGCCCTCGTATCGATTGGAAAAGGTTGTGATAGACTCAGTGAAGAGATTCCTGGTAGTCCAAGCCTTAAAGAAATACAACAAAATTGTACTCACAAGTATAAAGCAAAAGTTACGAAGAGCTTTATCTATGCAAAATGTGTGTGATCTCAGTTTTTTTGTGGAAAATGTAATGAAACCATTTCTGACCTCAGGTCTCTGGTTAGAACCCGGAAAGAAAAGAATATGCAGCAGAAATCAAAGGAAATAATAACAATAATAATAATAATAATAAAGAAATTACTAAGATATCATGAAAATAATAAGGCTACTTAAGACTTTGAAAATATACAAAGACTCCTTGGTGTTAATAATAATAATAATAATAATAATAATAATAATAATAATAATAATAATTAATAATAATAATAATAATAATAATAATAATAATTTTTTTTTACCCTAGGCATCCCATATCTCTGTCGGTGCGTGTATATGTACATGTTTGCTAATCTCTCTCTCTCTCTCTCTATATATATATATATATATATATATATATATATATATATATATATATATATATATATATTGAATGTACATGTAGATATGTCCACACTGACAGAGATCATACTGTATTATATCTGTGTTCTCTGTTTTTTTTTTTTTTTTTTTTTTCATGGCTACAGGTGTAATTTTCCTACAATGCTCTGCCCTTTGTCTATCATCTCTTTGAGTGAAAATTCTGAAACATATCTTTCAGCGGCAAGTAGGTTGAGAGATGACCGGAAAAGTATAACTTTAATTCCCTTGCTCCTACTCCTCTGTTTAATGAATTCTTCGATATTCCCCCCTACCAATCTGTAGTATAAGTCCAGCCTACCCCATAAAATCTGATAAGTATCTGTCGTTGGCGACGGAAAATTGAACATTTGTGGAGAGTCACTTGTGCCATGCTCCGAAGTTGTAAGAAATGGTAAATGTAGCATCTTTGAATGATACTTTTCCTTTAGTTTGATATGATTGTAAATCCTAATGTCTCAAGTTAATTCCTTGCTTTTCAGTTCCCTTTTCTCTCCTCTAATAATTTTTTTTTTTTTTTTAACTTGTATTTCAAGTTTTAATCCACACCCCAGACCTTAAGCGGACACCCGTGTCCATTTTTTTTTTTTTTTTTTTTTTTGTTTTATGTCTATATACTGAATTCTAATTATCCCACTTGGAGGTGTCTCTCGGACTTATACTAAGTTAAAACTTAATATTATCTACCCAACTGAATACCATACACTGTTATGAACTTTTAACTTCGATATATTAATAAACCCACTATCTCAAATCTGGTCTTGCTCTTGGACCTTCCTCAAGTCTCGTCCTAAAGCTGGTAATCTGAACAAAATTACCCCTTGGCGGTCAAGGTTAAAACGCATCTCTACCAATTTCAATGAATACGAATAATATCTCATACCGGATCGGCCGTCAACCGGGACAACAAGGGCCGCGTCCCTCAGAGAGGAACCAGTCTGAGGTCGAAAAGTCTGTCACTGGAACAAACTCTTCCACACACGAAGAGACACTAGGTCACCAAACCCGGATTATCGCCAACCTTGGACCAAGTGTCTCAATGCCAAATCGACTAGTAAAAATGAAACGAACGAAATGGAGCCGCGAAGAGTATCGACAAGTTATGACATCCTTTTTCACTGCACTCGAAAACCCAGCAAAGAACACCACCAATCAAACATACCAAATATGAAGAAATATGGTGGGAAATGATATAAGACCTAACCTCAATCCAAACATGCTTGCCAATGTCCGCAGAGATATCATGCGAAACAACAGACTCTCAAAGGCAGAAATAGATAAGATAAAATTACATATAAGACAAAATACTATGACCCATCACTCAAACTCTGTTGAGACGAATGTTGAAATAAAGAATGCGACAGAGGATGAGGTGGACGCTAAAGCGAATGAAATACGAAATCATCTCCCAGGAAATGAAACCGAAGATTCTACCTTAGACACAACCTCTAGTTCTCCAGAAATTGTCACTGAAGATGACTCCAGGTACATTAATTTAGAATTCCTTGAAAACCACGAAGCTGAAATCACCGAAGCGAAAAATGACGTCATCCAAGTACTCAGCAGAGTAACTTTCATACAATTGTCAGACAGAGACCAGCTCCCGAAAATCCATATGACAAATCTCAACAAGCACATCGTGAAAATATACAATGCTGCCCTGGAAACACTGATAACAGATAAACCACCGGGAAACATAACAGAAGTTAACAACGTCATATACGCAACAGCTCTAGCAGCGACTCGGAAGCTTGGTGTCAAGACAATAAATAAAATTAACAGACACAGAGAACCAGCTTGGAAAACCAAACTGATACGAGAAATAAAACAAATCAGATGTGAGCTGTCTATATTAGATGAGCTCACCAGAAACCCTAATATTTCCACACGTAAATCCAAAAAGATCAAACGGAAATATAGCATTAAATCCCTAATTGATATTCCATCGATCAAGGAAATGCTGAAACAGAAACTTCAGCTAAAAGCACAAAGAACAAGACGATACGAGAAACGTTGTAGATTCTATCGCCAAAATAAAATATTCTGAACAGATCTTAAGAAATTTTACAGGGAAATTGAAAAAACGCCTATACATGTCGAAACGCCACCATCGATTGATAATGTACAGACATTTTGGGAAAATATTTGGAGCAACCCAAAGGAATGTAACCCAAATCCAGAATGGATACGGCGTGAAGAAGAACGACTGCTGGATACACCTCTGCAAGAATGGGTAAATATATCCACAGATGATGTTAGGCAAGCACTAACGAAATCCCAAAAATGGAAATCCCCAGGAAATGACAAGTTGCCCAATTTCTGGCTGTATCATCTCTCATCTACCCATGGCATACTTGCAAAAACATTATCAACGCTTGTAAATAATCCCAATAAAATCCCGGAATGGGTTACTGAAGGTATTACATACCTCATACCAAAAACAACTGAAACAGACGACCCGAAAAATTATAGACCGATAACATGTCTTTCCACAACGTATAAGTTGATCACGTCTGTACTGACGAACCGTACTTACTCCTTCTTCGAAACAAACAGCATTCTCCCGCTGGAACAGAAGGGATGCAGTAGAGGTTCATATGGCTGCAAAGATCAACTTCTGATAAATAAAATGATCCTGGAAAATTGCAGGAGACGACGCAATCTCAGTGCAGCGTGGATTGATTATCGTAAAGCCTTTGATAGTGTTCCACATTCTTGGATCCTTAAGACTTTGGAAATGTACAAAGTCTCCCCTGTGGTATTAAACTTTCTTAAGCACAGCATGGAGATGTGGAACACAAAACTATACCTTAGGCACACCGGGGGCACTGCCATATCCAACCGTCTGAATATCCGACGTGGAATTTTTCAAGGAGACTCTCTGTCACCCCTTCTGTTTTGTTTATCCTTAACCCCTCTTACACACGAACTGAACAACAGTAGCTATGGTTACAAAATAAATAAGAAAATTTTCAATCACCTACTATACATGGATAATCTCAAACTCTTTGCCAAAGACGACAATGAGTTGAAAGGCCTCCTCAATATTGTAAAATACTTTAGTGACGACATAGGTATGGACTTCGGATTAGATAAATGTGCAAAAGTAACATTCAAGAAAGGTAGAATTACAGAAACACCCTCAATAGATTTAGATTTTGTCACAAAGATTAGGGAATTGGAGCATGAAGAAGCTTATAAGTAACTAGGAATTAGCGAAGGAGATGGCATACAACACCCCCAAATGAAAGAAAAAATAAGAAAAGAGTACTGCAGGCGTGTACGTCTGATACTAAATACTGAACTAAACTCAAAAAATAGAATATCAGCAATAAACTCATTGGCTGTCCCAGTGGTGCATTACAGCTTTAATGTCCTTAACTGGACCATAGCTGAAATTAAGCGAATGGACGCCAAAACGAGGAAGCTTCTCACTTGCTATCGCATGCATCATCCCAAAGCTGATGTTGATCGTCTGTATGTGCCCAGATCCGAAGGAAGCAGAGGATTAGTTCAACTAGAACTGTCCTACAAAACTACAACAATTGGCCTCCAAAAATACTTGGAAACTACAGAAGACTGGATGATGGTATGCGTCAAGGAAAATGAAAGTAGTAAGCGTCTTTACTCCGTAATGAAAGAAGCCAACAAATTCAAACTGGAGCTTCAAATGGGCGTAGAGATGCAACTACAGCACAATACACCGGCTGAAACTGCAAAATACTTGAAAAAGACAGCAAAGACGAATGCAACCGACCAGATACAGAAGCGATGGCAAGATAAACCGCTTCATGGCCAATACTCTGCCCGTATCAAACAAGCTGATGTAGACAAAACCCGTACCCATCAGTGGCTATGCAGTGCAGGGTCGAAAGCGGAAACTGAAGGTTTTATCCTTGCTGCGCAGGACCAATGCTTGCTAACTAGGAATTATCAAGCACATATACTAAAATATTGTGTCAGCCCAAAATGCAGATTCTGTGATAAATATCCAGAAACGATTGATCATCTTGTATCAGGTTGCACGATGTTGGCACCCACTGAATATAAAACCCGACATGACAGAGTGGGTCAATATCTGCACTGGAAAATCTGCAACTTCTACGGGAAGGAAACTGAAAGAAACTGGTACCAACACCACCCAGACCCAGTTACGGAGATAGGACCTGTTACAATTCTATGGGACTACACAATTCACACTGACAGAACAATCAAGGCCAACCGCCCAGATATTGTTATTAAAGACCACAAACAAAAACGGTGCCTCCTTATTGATATGGCAGTCCCTGCTGACTGCAATGTATCTTTGAAGATATTCAAAAAACTGTCAAAATACAAGGACCTTGAAATAGAGGTCTCGAAAATGTGGCATATGGGAACATCAACAATCCCTGTTGTAGTTGGAGCCCTAGGACTGGTTGGAAAAGATTGCAGTAGACTAATTGCAGGGATTCCTGGAAGCCCATGCCTCAAGAAGATACAAAAAATTGTTCTGACAAGTACAGCCCACACTTTACGAAGGGCTCTATCTATGTAATTTTTTTTTTTTTTTTTGTTTTTCAGTGAAAAGTTTCATGATGCCATTTCTAACCTTAGGTCCCTGGGTGGGACCCGGAAAGAAATGTGTAAACGCCAGAAAGCAAAGAAAATAAAAATGATAATAATAATAATAATAATAGAAAACTGGATATACTCACTGAAGGGATTCCTGGTCGCCCATACTAAAAATTGTCCAGCATACACATTACGAGGAGTCTTATCTACGTAAAAGCTGTGTGATCTTATTTTTTTTAAATGAACAGTAGGAAATGTCATAAAACCATTTGTGACCTTAGGTTTCTGGTTGGGACCCGGGAGGAAATGTTCATGCAACAAAAATAAAAAGAAATAATAATAATAATAATAATAATAATAATAATAATAATAATAATAATAGCAGTCCAGGCTCTCATGGCTTCTGATAATAACAGATTGAAGTTGTTATAAGGTATTAGTGAATTACGATGAGCTACAGTAAATATCTTGTACAGTATCACAGGTTTGTTTATCAGTTGCCTGGCTTTAACAATTTTGGCATCTCCCTAAGGGACTGATGCACTGTGCATCTCTGTCCATGAGCGGGAGTATTGAGAGGATTGTCTGAAGGATGAGTCAGCCAAAGCGACTTGGGCATGACATTAAGATACTTGAAAACAGCTTCAGTCAGAAAATCTCTGCACGAACAGATTTAACCGACCTGAAAGTATTTCTAACTGATCCCAACCTGCAAGGTTATGTACTGCTTCTATCAAAACCTCTCACAATATCGCACACATTTGGCTGTGGTGCATGTGACTGGTATACTCTTATCAGAATGGCTGGTATGATTTGTCTACTGGGCTTCATATATTTGTAATCGTCACTTTGTTAGCGCTCTGATCTCTCACCCTTTAATAATAATAATAATAATAATAATAATGCCAGAAATGGTGATGGAATGAGGATACTTTGGAATTTCCCATTCCTCACAGAAATGAAAATTGATACAAATAAACCAGACATATTGATAAAGAAAGGAACTTGTCAACGAATCGATATGAATTGTCCACAGGTTTCCAATATTTCTAAAAACGTTTTCCATTAAAACAAAACGGCCCAAATATGGATACATAACTTTCCTATAACGATTTTTTACTTGTAGACCCCAGATGGAACTTTGTAACTAGACACCTAAATAAAATTTGGTAACAAGACACATAAATAAAATAATAATGTTTTTAAAACTACTCAGTGGAAAACCTCATTATGCCATTTCTAACCTTCGGACTCTGGTCGTCACCTGGAAAGAAATGAGTATGCACCTGAAACCAAATGAAATAATAATAATAATAATAATAATAATACTTCAAAATAGATATCAGTAGAATGTTACAATCTCAAGACAAAAACATTGCCTATTATTAATGGAGTCTTTGGAATGGTATCAAAGAGAGCAAACGATTATGCGGAATAAATTTATTGTGGCTCTAAAATGTGTGAATTGGAAAAAATCCTTCTTATGAGTCATTCTCATTTCTCTCTGTTCAGTGACCACAATTATATTTTTATCCTTGATTGTATGGCACCTCATCGGTTTGGATTTTCTAATGCAAAAACTTGTCTATAGAAGACAATGCTTAAGAATTGGGTGCAAAGCAAAGGCAAAACATTTACAAACAACAAAAACGACAACACTAACAAGAACAGCAATAATAATAATAATAACAACAATGACAATAATAACAGCAATAATAATAATATAAACAATAATAATAACAGCAATAATAATAATAATAGGAAAAATAATAACAACAATAATAATAATAACAATGATAATAATAATAGCAATAATAACAGCCATATTAATAACAACAATTATAATAGCAATAATAATAATAATAATAGCAAAAATAATAACAACAACAACAATAATAATAATAATAACAATAATAATAGCAATAATAACAGCAATAATAATAATAATAACAATAATAATAACAATAATAATAATAATAGCAATAATAACAGCGATATTAATAATAACAATTATAATAGCAATAATAATAATAATAATAATAATAGCAAAAATAATAATAACAATAATAATAACAGTAATGATAATAGCAATATTAACAGCAATAATAATAATGATAATAATAATAATAATAATAATAATAATAATAATAACAGCAATGATAATAATAATAGCAAAAATAATAATAACAACAATAACAATAATAATAATAATAATAATAGCAATAATAACAGCAATAATAATAACAATAATATCTGCAATAATAAAAATAAAATAATAATAATAATAACAACAATAACAATAATAATAATAATAATAATAATAATAATAACAACAATAATAATAATAATGATAATAATAATAATAAAGTTTTTATTACGTTAGTATGCGGTTCCATATGGCGGGTTTTTCTTTCGCATTTCTATATTGCGTTTTGTCTGTTTAATCTCGAAGTGAATCTTGGTCTTCCTCTGTTTCCACAAAAGTTTCCATTTTCGTTTGCATGCGAGAACATTATAGGAAACGTAGCGTCTTCCTGCGCGCCCTTTTCGTGTCCGATGCGAAAGGAAGTCCAGAGTGGATGGTGTGGCGGAATCTACTTGATTGGTGATCGGAAAGACTTTATCTAATTTCAAAGAAAATAGCTACTTCACGTACAACATGTCTCCAATTACATCGTCAGATATTTGTTTATCTAGACAGAAAATCACCCTTGAACAACTTTCCCATCAGTTACATAGAGGCAACGCCAAGGATATAATTGCGTACACACACACACACACACATACATATATATATATATATATATATATATATATATATATATATATATATATATATGGGTATACATTTGAACACTAATATTTCATTTTTACATGTTTGATTAAAAGCCAACAACAGTAATTTTCTTTTACTTATATTTTCCATATTTCAGAGAAATTTTCTAATTTTCCTTGGAAAATAAAATATAAATTTTGCGACGATTTCTAATATCGGATTTTACAAGCCATGAACAAATAGTTTATTTTTTTCTTGTTTCAGAGTATCACGTATTGACACGCCATACCTATTAATTAAATATCGTGTCAGTTCATATTGTCATGATTTATATATATATATATATATATATATATATTTGTATGTATGTATGTTTTGAACAAAGTCTTCACCACTATAATCAAATCATCTGTACAGGTGTCTGGCTCTCGGCTCCTAGGAATTGAGTTGCTTACCACTCATACGATGAAAAACGACGGGAAAGTCCAGCATATATATATAATATTATAAAGAAGTAAACATACAAAGAATTCATCAGTAAAGTTAATGTAATTAATGGTGAAATCACTTCGCTAACAGATTTAATAAAGCTTTAACTTACTAACCACTCGTTAAAGGATGTGAACCATATATTTAAAATTGTAAATGGGGTAGAATTTCCGTAGCTGCTAGTACTTTCGAAAATCATCACATTTTCATCATCAGTCGTCAATATTTTTTTTTATTCCAGGTAACTTCCAAGATAAAAATAAATGTACTGCAGGCCGAAAGATGATTTTTTTTTAAAAATACGTTGTTTATTAACGGTTACATAATTTTGGAACGTGCAGTGTCGCAACGCCAGAGTTTTATTTGAAATATTTCAAGTGATAACATTTGAATATAGTAATGTATCAAATCCACGAAATTTTTTGTTTTAAGTATTTTTCAGTTAACGTGGCATGAACAAAATAGTCCAATTATTAGAGTAATATCTTAGTAGTTCTTTCCAGAAATTTTGTACTACCGGTCAGTCTTTATACATATATTAAATGATACATATATTAAACATAAGGATCACATCATTTAATGACTGGTTAGTAAGTTAATGCTTTATTGAAACTCTTAGGGAAGTGATTTCACCATTAATTACATTATTGATTAATTCTTTGTATGATAACATTTTATAATATATATATATATATATATATATATATATATATATATATATACGTGTGAGTGTGTTTGTGCACGTGAGTGTGTGTGTGCGTTAGTAGACCGATGAAAGAACTTTGAGAGATAAAAAAAAAACAATAATAGTAACAATAATAAGACTAATAATATTTATGGCATATTAGTAGGTCTTTAAACCAAAAAGACGTATCATGAAAAATTAAAAAAAAAAAAACCCAAAAAACGGAATTCTGGGATACGTCTATGTCCTTTCGCTAAGAGAAATAAAATGAAGTTGTAAATCTTTCCGCGAGTATTACAGTGTAACCCGGATATAAGAGAGTTATCGGGACCGGAGAATAAGTTTCTTATATCCGGGTTTCTCTTATATCCGGGTTTGGTCTATTTTGTTTAGTTAAGTATGGGAACAATTTGGGACCAGAACCAGATAAAATATCTCTTATATCCGGGTCTCTTATATCCGGGTTACACTGTATATTACTGATGCAATTTAGTAGTTTTCGGTCGCTTGCCGCGATTAGGGTTGTAGAGCGTTTGCTGAAGACATTTTTCGTGGAAATTACATTAACTGAGAACACTTAAATTCCTATTTAAACCAAGAATATGTGAATTTATATATATATATATATATTGTAAGTTGGATATTCAGCATTTTTGTTGAAATTTAAACGAAGACGCTAAAAGGACTCATCTATGGATATGTATATATGTATATACGTATGTGCGCTTAATGATAGGACATATATCTATACATAAACATATAGTTCTTATTAGTACAAAACTTATTTTTAGTGTGTATGTGAATTTGAGTTGGTAACGTGTATTTTTGTTTTAATAATCTTAAATAGTGAAATTTGCAACAACCGGCCGAGACTGAGAAGTTCTACTAAAGTAAGATTGTGCCTCCAGAAATCGAACCTGTAACGCCTTGTTCATAAAAATAAGGTTTATAGCAATAAGAAATAAGCACCTCATATATATATATATATATATATATATATATATATATATATATATATATATATATATATATATATATATATATATATATATATATATATATATATATATATATATATAATATTTTATATATATATATATATATATATAATATTATATATATATATATAATATTTTATATATATATATATATAATATTTTATATATATATATATATATAATATTTTATATATATACAATATATATATATATAAAATATTATATATATATATATATATATATAAAATATATAAAATATATATATATATATATATATATATAATATTTTATATATATATATATAATATTTTATATATATATATATATATAATATTTTATATATATATATATAATATTTTATATATATATATATATAATATTTTATATATATATATATAATATTTTATATATATATATATAATATATATATATATATATATATATATGATTAAAAATCAAACAAAAGTATAAAAAGACATTTATGTATCTATCGAAAAATTAGTGCTCAACGCCTCTAGAATTTAGCATAAATCAGTAATATTAACAAACCAAGTAGCACTCAAAAACTTCGATCGGGGTCCCTGATGGTTGAATATATATATATATATATATATATATATATATATATATATATATATATATATATATATATATATATATATATATATATAGGGTCTGATTTGCAATCTCTTCGTCACCGAGGCCCGGCGCAGCAGTTGGTATAGTGTTCGCTTGCCAACCTGTTGGGGTTTCGATTCCCTCGGTAGTGGATGCGCACTGCTGATGAGTCCCAAATATAGGACGAAACGGCCGTCCAGTGCTTCCTGAGGTTTCTATCAGACTCGATGAATCAATTAATATATATATATATATATATATATATATATATATATATATATATATATATATATATAGTGTGTGTGTGTGTCTCTGTGTTTGTGTATTTATGCAATATATTTTCATTGAAGCATGTTTGACTGAATAATCAAGACTTATAATCTATTTTTATTATAATCCTCTCAAATTCACGAATCAATTTCTTAGTGCAGTTACAAAACTGAGTAATAAAGACGCCGTGGTTTTGGTTATTTCTTTTATTCTTTCAATTATTTCAAACTCATCTCAAACTCGAGTCTCGTCTTTCATCTCATCTCAAACTCATGTTCTTCACTAAGGTTACCGTGCTGGCGTTGATCAAATACCAGCATGTTACCGCCCCATGCGCCGTTTGAAAATATCAATCGCAGAATGCAAAGAACAATTGCCATGAAAATGAATAGGGGCGCTTTGTTACGGCGGTGGGAAGGCCGAGATGCCAGTTCAGGACATTCAAATGTGCCTCAATATCGAGTTAAAACCATAGAAGAAAGTGTCTCTTCACGCATACGTAGTTTGATTGGGTGCTACGTTACATCAAGGCTACGCAAATGGTTCTGGATATATTCACAATAGCTGTATACATCCTGAACTGACCTTGTATCAAAAAATGAATCCCATTTCAAAATTTTTCCTGATTAAATTGATTCATTGATTTTGTCAAACGGGCACAATTCAATCATCGTTTCAAGGTCAGAAAATAAAATAATATCTGCGAGCAAAATCTTCTGTGCTTAAGATATAATTAAAACCAAACCTACTGTCTTTGTAAGGATTAATTTCGAAAAGCTCTCGCGATGGTTTCTTTCAAATTGGAATAGCTGAATCCAGTCGGCAACTTTGTAGTCAATCAGACTCACAAGGTAGTCGACAGAAAAGCAATGCTATTTTACAGAGAGTCACGCCACTCCGCAGATAACGGTAATGCGTCAGCACAAAAGAAAAGAAGGTAAAAAAAGAAATGCAACTAGAAATTATGCATAAGGCGATGTAGAACAGAGATAAGTTGGATGAATCTTGGTGATTAGAAAGAGTCGATGGTTGAAATGAGCCAGCCAAAAAGGAATCGCGAAGATAGCACATATATATATATATATATATATATATATATATATATATATATATATATATACTGTATTAGGGCAGAAGATCATTATTCAAACATATATTGTTAAATATGATAGACAGCAAATGTAATGTAATATATAATGTAATATGTAATATTCATATAACAACTCTGATGATGGTTCATGTGAGTCGAAACCTTAGAGCTAGCATCGGCATATCCAAGTGTTGGACAGTTTTGTCTTTATTTTATCCTGAAACTAAACCCACTATTAAAGCTTATAATGGCTCATGATCAAACATAATAGACATTCTGTTATTTTTTAATATATATATATATATATATATATATATATATATATATATATATATATATATATATGTGTGTGTGTGTGTGTGTGTGTGTGTGTGTGTGTGTGTATAATTATTATTATTATTAAACACTTAAAATCCCAAACGTGTAATTTTGTTTGTTGGTCTTGAAGATTGAGAGCTGCTTTTTTAGAGATCTCATGAAAAAAAAATATTATTACCTATAGGATGTTAAGTGTTTGATATTCGTTAATTAATAATAATTTTGCTCTGTCTTTTGACATAGAGCTCTCCCTGGATCTATATCCTCCTGGAAATTCCATACGGATTAGTTGTATTATTACTATATATATATATATATATATATATATATATATATATATATATATATATATATATATATATATATATATATAAGGAAGAGTAGGTAATGAGTGAAAGATAAAAATGTATGAAACAGAACAAGATGAGAAAGTAAAGTTGGGACGTAAAGTTATATGAAATCGATGAAAGTCGGAAGAGCTACGGAGCAAAAATCAATAAAGTGGTTGGTGATTAGCAGGCTTATTTCGTGTGTGATTTTAAAACTGAACAAGTGAGTATACTTTAAATGATAAACAGAGCCTTGTTTGATTGTGAAGCTTCTTCGTAAAATAAACGGAATATCTACTTAAATACAATTATCTACTAAAAATAGCTTTTGAAGTAATAGAAATGGGCCGGATTAAAAAATAACATTCATTAATTCTTTAGAAATTGGTTTGTTTATGTTTCGGATAGGAAATCGAGCCGAAAAATCTGAACCGGTGAGTGTACCTTAAAAGCAAATACAATCGTTTTTATTTGTGAAGCTCTTTGTAGCTGAGCGGTCAAAGCACGTCGGATCAGGATGGAGTCTATCTGCAAATTGAGACGCAGGATCAAATGATTCCTGAGAACACTTTTTCTAGGTTTGGCAGGTTTGTAGACAAAACAAACACCGTTTAAAATAATCAGAGATTCTACCATAACACACACACACACAGACACATACGCACACACACATACACACACACACGCACACACACACACATACACACACCTACATACACGCACGCACACATATATATATGTGGTAAAGGTAATTAATCCGTTGGTATATAATCCAAGTGGATCCTAGCAAAATAAAATATTAAAACTTAAAAGAGCTCAATGTATTTATTATTACAGAGCCAATAATTAATACACAATAAAATCCAAAATGACCTCATATAGAGAATAAGCTTATTTCGGCAAACGAAAATATAATTAACAATTTAATTTTAAAATAATTTAACACAGACGAATTATATTTTCGTCAGCCGAAATAAGATTATTTCCCATATGAGAAGATTTTGGATTTTATTGTGCATTAATGTGCATGGCAAAACTAAAGTCGCTATACGAAGCTTAGAATGGCTGATGATCAATCATAATAGGCATTTGTTGTCTGTTATATTGAATAATATATGTTTGAATAATGATCTGCTGTCCCAATACACTATATATATATATATATATATATATATATATATTATAATATAATTATTTTTTTAAAATTATTAAATTATTCTCTACTTTGTTTCGAGCACTGTTTTTAAAATATAAATAAATGTTCTTTCCTATCATTTTAATATATATATATATATATATATATATATATATATATATATATCCGATGCAGTGATAACGAAAATAATATATAAATTCTAACGTTCACAGCATTAATTCAAAATCGGACTCAATACCGATAGTAGAGCAATAATCATTTATTATAATTTTCTCCTATGCACAAAAAAGTTATTCACTACAAAGATGCAACTTAGTTTCATTACGTTTCCATTGCACTTCGACTGGTAAGAACCAAAATAGTTATGAACAATTCGGTTTGTAAACAGGTCGTATGTGAAATGTCACTTCCCAGTCGAAGTGCAATTGAAATGCACTGAAACGAAGTTCCATGTTTGTAGTGAGTAAACTGTTTTTATCTATATGAAAAATTATAACACACACACACACACACACACACACACACATATATATATATATATATATATATATATATATATATATATATATATGTCTGTCTATGCGTATGTACATACTAATAATTTATATAAATTTATCCCTCACATTTGGTGCAACTTTGTGATGTGCGTGACAATCATCGGGCTCATATAAGAACCACAGTGATCAAGTTCTGCCTAAGCATCATCCTTCTTTAATCTAGAAGTGGAGAATGGTATGTCATAGGCGTTGCTGCTGTGGTAAGGTTTTTAAGGAATGGTGTTTTTCGGCTCATGCACACCAGTTTTGCCACTAGTTCGCTTACAGTACTCCGTATCTCTCTCTCTCTCTCTCTATATATATATATATATATATATATAAATATAAAAGTGAACATAGAAGTCAACACTTAGAGGCGACAGTCTGTTTCATGCTATATGCAATTGTCAAGCCACCCTTGTGTTGACTTCTATGGCTTGACAATTGCATATAGCATGAAACAGACTGTCGCCTCTAAGTGTTGACTTCTATGTTCACTTTTATATTTACACACGCTCTATCTCTGATATTGAGCACTTTATTCCATAAATATAGCACACCTTAAGACTATATTTCTTTATATATATATATATATAAATGTATATATATATATATATATTTATTAAAGACATTTTTTATGTTTAACGTTCCTTTTATAGATACAAGTATTTAAGTAAATGCTCTGTTTATAATAAACAGTATTAAATAACATTTACCGGCCTGAATGTCCGAGAAATTTTCATAGAAAATATTAGTCCTTGGACAGGATTCGAACCTGCATCCAAGGAAGAATATTCTATGAAAATTTCTCGGACATTCAGGCCGGTAAATGTTATTTAATACTGTTTATTATAAACAGAGCATTTACTTAAATACTTGTATCTATAAAAAGAACGTTAAACATAAAAAATGTCTTTAATAAATAAATTGTCGGACTTTGTCCATTTCGTAATATATATATATATATATATATATATATATATATATATATATATATATATATATATATATATATATATATATATATATATATATATCCCATATGTATATATATATATAGGATAACTATAAATAAATAAATAAGTTTTTATGAATCCAGAACAGATTTGAAAGAAAACGTGTATGACAAACAGGAAAAAGATTTTGTTACGTGTATAAGTCATTAGGACTTCATCGGACCAGGTTTATTCCCGTTCTTCTTACTATACATGCTCATGAACGAGAGACGCTGGTAATTTCAAAATTTTTTAAAGAATTGTTTTGCTTTTCTTTTCAATCTAGCTAAATCCATCTATATTCTTTTTGTTTTTGTTTCCATTATTTTTGTTATCAAATATCCAATATTGTGATAACAGGAAAATTGCCAAGAATGGTGAAAAGTTTTAAGAACCTGGACGTAAATTTACTATGGCTGAACTAGCGATTAAAGAATTTTCTAGACATTTGCGTCTTAGCGAATTATTTTCTCTTTAATTGGTGTCGCATTTTTTCATGCTAAAATTGTGGTCAGTTTCGTTACAGTGAACAAGCAATGCGATTTTTATGGGTTTTTTTGAAAATTTTATAACAACGTGTTTCGTCCTTTAGGACATCATCGGACTAAATTTGTTACGTTGGTTCGACTACGCATGCGCGCGAACCAGGGATGCTGGGAATTAAATTGTTTGTTTGTTGTTTTTTTTTTTAACCTAGCCGATTTCATTCAGATTCTTTTTCTTTCTATCAATTTAGTGAATATCCCGCACTGTGATAATAGGGGTTCTGCTAGGATTGTTGAAATGTCGTAAGAGCCCGGGCGCAGATTAGCTCTAGATTACCTTGTGATCAATGCATTATATATATATATATATATATATATATATATATATATATATATATATATATATATATATATATATATATATATATGAGTAGCTAGAACGTTCGCTTTCTGATCATGAGACTCGGCTTCGAATTTCCCCATGTGAAATTATCAGACTTTCTTAGTGTTATCGGCCTAGGGATATGTGTGCGTAAGTGTGTGTGCGCATGCGTGTTTGTGTCTGTGTGTTTGATAACGTTATGCTAGAGATAACGATATATATATTTTATATACGAAGAACAATATTGAGGAAAATGTATGACAAATTGGAAAAAAGTGTTCTTGTGACGCGTTTCGTCCTTCTGGACTACATTGGATTTAATTTGTTGTGTTTGTACGACTACACATGCGCAAGAACGAGGGATGCTGGGAATTTTTACCTGCTTTTTTTTCTTCATTTTTCCCTCTCAGAGGTCATATTTCTCTTGTTTGGATGATTGGGGAAGTATTTTGTGCTTATCTGTGTGTGCATTTATGTGTATGACTCTGTGTATGTATTTGTGTATGTGCATGCATGCACGCATGCGTGTATTTACTTTATTGCTATTTAGTGTGTACAAAATGAAAAAGAAAGAAAGATTTTCTTACTTTCAGTGTATGATTGAGTAGATCGTGGCGTTGCCTGGGGGCGCTAATTCCACACACGCACGCGAATATATATATATATATATATATATATATATATATATATTTGGTTGGATTGATGTGAGTTTGTGACCGTGGGTTTCACGCTTTTGCGATCGTCAGACAAAGTGATTAATTTTTAAATAATTTGTGTTTATGTAGATTGCGTGTGTTGGTGTTATTATATATATATATATATATATATATATATATATATATATATAGATACACACAAACATATATATATATATATTCAATCAATTTTTTTTTAAATTTGTGTTTATGTAGTTGCGTGTATATATATATATATATATATATATATATATATATATATATATATATAGACGCACACACACACACACACACACACACACAATAATAAAATCAATCTCGAGGGAAAAAAGGTTTTAAAAAAAGAAAGAGCTACAAACATGAACTACTGCCGAAAAAATCGCACAGATGCAGGTCTGAAGCCCAAAGAAAAAAACCGATACGAGTAAACAACTAACTAACTAACAAAAGAGCTCAATACAACCGTAGAGCAGACCTAGATACATTTAGTGAGTCAGACAAACCTACCTAGGTTTCACCTAAATGGATCGTCAGGGAAAGTTCGGCTTTCCCTGACCATCCGTCTGGGTGAAACCTATGTAGGTCTGGCTTACTAGGTGTATCTATCTATCTATCTATCTATCTATCTATCTATCTATCTATCTATCTATCTATCTATCTATATATATATATATATATATATATATATATATATATATTCAAGTTGTATGTTTATGAATTTATAACCCTAGGTTATATATATATATATATATATATATATATATATATATATATATATATATATATGTATATATATATATTGATAGACATGAATAGACTGAGATAGATAGATAGATAGATAGATAGATAGATATGAACAGTCTAAGAAAGCTTTATAAACAGACAATGGCATTGAGATATGCAACGAGTAATCTATTTTTAATTACAATTCATTCATTACATCTCTTCAAGAAAGTGTACTTTTGTTGCGGTAGCTGACCAGAGGGTACATCTTCTCGTTTTAAAAAAGTATGACAACCCAACAGATCTCCGTCCTTGTGTTGTTCGTTTAAAATATTAATGCATTCTGTTACCCATTTCAGGATTTCTTATGAAATTTAATAACATCCCTGCCTTATTGCTGTAGTGTTTCCGATTATACATTTTTCTAATCCCGTTTGTTTTTTCCTTGCAGACAAGAATTTGCACAAATCTTGCGCAATCTCGTGATATTTTAATATTACCTGTAATTTCAATTTTCTTTTCGACATATTTTGACAGCACATTGTAAAATGAATGACACGAAGGAAGAGAAAACCAAAGCGTGCGAGGAATTTAAGCAGAAATACAAATACATTTTTTACTAATAGTCATATAATTGGCACCAAGAAATCAAGAGATGATATATATATATATATATATATATATATATATATATATATATATATATTCAGAGAAGCATAGATCCATCCAGCTCTTATCTCAAATAAAAACTTAAAAGAGACTGTTTGTCCAACACAAGTAATGTTAAAAGATTCATGTTAAAAAGATAAAAAAAAAAAAAAAAAAAATGAAAACTACAGACAAAAGTTCATTTTCTCCATCAAGACATTCATTTCGGTAGTTTACTGCTACCAGCAAGCAGAGATATTTCTTCTCCCGATGATGGCCATTTTGGCCGAAACTAGTCGCGGAATCTAAATGAAATAATAAAAAAAACGAAAGAATATATATATATATATATATATATATATATATATATATATATATATATTGACGTTCCACACTTATGTAGGTGTTGAGGTCTCACACTTATACACGCACTCACACAAATATATACAGATAACGCTTACTCTTAAAGAACTAAAAGATAATATACACTTAACATACACATCTTATTCCCAACAAGCAATAAAACTGTCAAAATGACCAAAGAGGGAATTCTTAGTCATGAATCCGCCATTCTTTATCTTAAAACAACTTGAAAGAAACCGTTTGACCAACACAAGGACTGAGCAAAAATTAACGATAAAAAACAAATAAAAAATACAGATAAAGTTCACTTTTTTCAGAAACAGTCATTCACTCCTGTAATTCACTGCTACTAACAAGCAGGGATTTTTTTTCTCCTGATGATGGCCAAACTGACTGAAACTAGTCGGGGAACCTAATTGAAATAATAAAACAAAAAATTATTAATATACAACCCAGTTTGTCTGAAAAAATTATTTTTTTAATATTTTTTATTGTTCAAAACACACACACACACACATACATATATATATATATATTGAGAGAGAGAGAGAGAGAGAGAGAGAGAGAGAGAGAGAGAGAGAGAGTACCCCAAATATACATCGGGTGAAAGAGCAATACTTTTGGTCTTGCGCCACACCTGAGCTACGCTCGGAAAATCACTATCAAGTGGGGTAACTCTCGACTTTTAGCACAAATAACAAGTTATGTCTATTAACGTAAACTCTAACGCAGATTAGAAATAGGACATAAAGGTACACAGATAAATAGACAATAGGTCGGAACTTTATATACCATGTACTTATTACGATGACATTATATATATATATACACACGTTATAAATTGACTGAGTAAATGAAAAGTTATAGATAACGAGTTCTGAGAATATTAACAGTTGTTGCATATTAATATTCGTAAAATCCATTTTGCAATCACTTTTAATCAGAGTCAATATTTTTGAGCAGGTTCTTGGATTTGCGAATGCGTATAGACATTAATTTGGACCTCGTGTTCATCAAGTTATGAATATTTAAGTGCTTTAATATAATAAGCTCCTCCAACGAACATAAGTTACATCTGTCTCCCTTTTCTGCTGTATCGCTTAGCATTCGCGATTATCAACCAGTTAATGGCTGGGTTCATATGGTTGCTTTTTAATTGCCAAACATACTTGTACAGTTTTTGTATTTGGTATTGCTCCGTGTCATTTTGTGGTGGTAGAAACACGATTTCCGCCATTTTCAGTGGATCCAAAGTAATATTTCACATCACCATGTGATTTGATGCTAACTCTGTATATAATTCTTTCAGTCATGCACTGGCCATTTAATGGGCAGGTTGCGTTTTTACGGCAGTTGCATTGACATTTAGTAGGATTATGTTTTAATGTTTTTTTTGTGAGCTTGCTTAATACATTATTGTTATGTTGGGATATGTAATTATCTATGTTTTTTGCACAGCTAGAGCTTACCTTAATGTTATTTTTGTTGGAAAATGACCAAAGTTTTTATGAATTAAATTCTGGGAAATTCTACCTACGTTGGTTTTGACATTACTGTGGTGTGGAGCGTTGAACCATATTATGTTGCATTGGTGTTGTTTTAGTTTATTTTTTTTTATCTTTGTTATAACTTCTTACTACATACACCAATTTCCCATTATGGTTGCTGCATTCTAGTGCTTTGTTATATCTAGATTTATTATCGTCAAATATTTCTTTGCTACTGCATTTGGTCGATAACCTATATTATACCAATTAGGCAAATTGTCGAGTATCTTTTCATGGTGGTTGGACCTTCTATCTACGTACCTATTAAATTTGAACGCGGCCTCAATGTGCTGACCGTCTTTGGAAAATAAAACATTCCTATAATTCTTGTTATATAGATAAAACATTCCACATATTCTCTTAAAAATCAAATCAAATTCATCCTTGATAATGGCTAAAAGTATAGCCGAAAGCGTTTGGATATATAAAACATTTGGTCGATTCTTATATCATATATGTCCTGAAAAGAAAAAAAATTAAAGAACACTTATTAAATAAAAAACTTAACGACAGCGCCATATCAGTCGTTTTTAACGAAACATGTATAAAAGAGTGATTGCTGCCCAAATACACAATTATATATACAGTATATATACATACATAGGTATATATATATATATATATATATATATATATATATAGTCTTAAGGTGTGCTATATTTATGGAATAAAGTGCTCAATATCAGAGATAGAGCGTGTGCAAATATAAAAGTGAACATAGAAGTCAACACTTAAAGGCGACAGTCTGTTTCATGCTATATGCAATCGTCAGGCCACATATGCTGTTATTTTTCTCGGCTATTTATATATATACGGGTTAGTGGTGCATTGTGGGTATTCTATTATGGTGGTTATTTTACCGGAAGTTGTTTGTTTATGTATTTGGGTCAAATTATATTGCTTGTTTTTATTTTTTATTTTTTATTTTTTTGTTTCTTATGTTATTTATTTATTTATTTATTAACGCAGTAAAAATTTGTTTATATCACTTATTTAACAGTTTTGTTTTGGTTTGAAAATTTAATTAAAGATATTTGTTCAATTTTGGTGTTGATTGTTGTAGTTCATTGTAAGTATTATTTTGGCGGGAACAGTTTTTAATTGATTATCTTTATTTGGGATTGGTTTGTTTATTTATTTACTTGGATGAATTTAGGTCAATTTATTTTACTTGTATATTTTCTCTTTTCGGTTTTCGATTTTTAAGTAACATAGTATTTATTTATGTTTTATTTCTATTTATTTTATTTTTTTTTATTGTTATTTTGTTTATTAGCATATTTATTTGTTTTTATTTTATTTTTTCCGTTTTTTCATTTTTTAGGTTACGTAGTAAAAATTTATTTTCATTCGTATCGGAAGCTCCACTACAAATATTTCAGAGAATTTGAGTGTCACTCTGAGGACAGTACAGAGGATTCGCAAAGAGCTGCATGAGTCTAATGGTGATTACGAAGATACGGTAGCTCGGAAAACTTACTCTGTTCGTTCTGGTAAGAAAAGCTCTCGAATTTGTGAGGGCCTCAGACTCAACACGGAGGTCTACATCAAGTGACTTGAGGAGGTAGTGCTGCCCTGTATCAAGAGGGTGGCTCCTGGAAAGCCCTATGTCTGGTAACAGGTCTCTGCACCACGCCACACAAAGAGGAGATGCATATACATACATACATATATATATATATATATATATATATATATATATATATATATATATGTATATATATATATATATATATATATATATAGATAGATAGATAGATAGATAGATAGATAGATACACACACGCACCCCATACACACACACACACACATATATACATATATATATTGGTGTATTTAAGCAGCAATCCTTCTTTCATGCACATTTCAATGAATATGACAGCTTTGATTTAGTTTTTTATAAAATTTCTCATGCGATCTAATAATTTTTTTCTTTTCAGATAAATTATATAAAATCTGGCCGAATGGAAGCCTTATTAATAAAAACAAAACAAAACAAAAACACTCAATAATATCAACTATGAACATGATCACAATATCTTGACCGTGTTTAGAAAAGGAAAACATTATATAAATGCATACATACAACAAACTATTTCTTGTTAATATATTTCAATCTTGAAAATGGCTAAATGTATTGCCGAAAGCGCCCAGAAAAAAGAATATTCGGACAGTTTTTATATAATTTATCATCTGAAAAGAAAAAAAAATTAGATCATATGAGAAATTGCATAAAAACTAAATCAAAGCACCTTGGCTGTCGTATTCAATGAAATGTTCATATATATATATATATATATATATATATATATATATATATATATATATATATATATATATATATATATATATAATTTGTATAATTTGGTCTAGGAGAAGGACAACTCTGAATTCAAAACCCGCGGAGGGTCGTTTTGGGACCTTGTGGCACGTAGTGCACCAGGTCTCTGTATTGGGCCTTTCAAAAAGTGTGGATGGTCCTGCACGAAACCAATTGAACCAATGATTTGAACCAATGTCTCAGACAAAGAACCGTTCTGGCCATT
>OZ010587.1:91329873-91359873 GCA_963932145.1 Acanthosepion lycidas
AGAAATGAAACTAAAGCAGTTGTTTCAATTAATTTACACAAAGGGTGCAGGTTCGCCTCTGGTCTGGTTCGCACGTCCTCAGCGGTCTTTTAAACAGGAGTAGAGGTTTATCCCTTCTTTCCTGTTTAGGTTTAGGTTTTCTAGATACAAATATGAATATGAAATTTCACGGGCATTCAGGCCGATAAATGTAGTTAATACTCTTTATTATAGACAGACCTATTTACTTAAATATTTGTATCTATATAAGATAACGTATAAACAGAAAATATGATATATATATATATATATATATATATATATATATATATAGAGAGAGAGAGAGAGAGAGAGAGAGAGAGAGAATTAATACAAGTAAAAGTTTTCTCGTTTAGCTGATTGATGTTACTTTTAATATCGCGATTCCAGAATTTCGTAGACGTACACTCTGTCCACGTGACTATACATATATATATGTGTGTGTGTGTGTGTGTCTGTGTGCGTGTATGCATATATATATATATATATATATATATATATATATATATATATATATATAATAAACAATATTAACTGCATTTACTGACCTGAAAATATATTAAAATAATTGTCAGATTTTATTCAATTTCATAATATATTATGTCATATATATATATATATATATATATATATATATATATATATATATATATATATATATATATTATAGATGCAAAATAAATGGTCAGTTTATAATAAACAGTATTAACTACATTTGCCGGCCTGAAAATATTAAAAAATAATTGTCGGACTAATCCATTTCATAATATATATACATATATATATATATATATATATATATATATATATATATATATATATATATATATATATGGGTTAGAGAAAGCAATGAAAATTTCGATGTTCCCATGAAAATACCTTCTATATATATATATATATATATATATATATATATATATATATATATATATATGTGTGTGTGTGTGTGTGTGCGTGATGGTATTTTTTTTATATAAGGGAGCGTGTACCGTCATGTGATAGTTGAGAATATTTTCCCTTGGGCATCAGTGATTGATATTCGAAACTTTGTGAAGATCAAGAATTTTGAATCATGTTTTTCAAGACATCCAGCTTCTCTCCACTTGGAAGACATAATCTTCTTATCTTCTCCGTCAGTTCCCTACCCAATGTGACCTTGTACCAAACTACAATTAACTAAATCACAGTGCGTGTGTTTGCGTCTCTCTAACTGTGCCAGAATGCGTTTCGAGCATCACTTAATGGTCCAATAAAAGCAGCCAGGGATCCGCATCCATTTGCAAATCTAAGTGCCGACTAATCGATCAAGGAACCGATTTGATCCTCGCTAGCCAACGGGTCGAAAGGAAAAGACAAGCAGCCGAATTCAAGAAAGCTGACCAAAGTGTAATTGACGAACAGGTCTTCTTTGACAGATTTGGCAAAGATTGAATGAACGCAGAAAATGTTGCCCAAGGTCAGTCGAATGCTTATAAGAATGAAGGACGAAATGTTAATTTCCGATAAAGTTCGTGTGAAGATGGAATTCGTTGTGCCCTAAGGAAATTTTACAAGAGTGGAAAGCGCAGGGATCTGTCATTTTGTGACTTATCTCCACCTTCTGTTCTGACACGCGAATTCGAGCCAAGGTGGCGCCATTTTGGAATTCTATGGCCTGCAAAGAATCACGACTGTAAGATGGCAATAACGGGAATAGTGTCTTTGACAGAAAAAAAAAGTCTTTTGGGTATTATCAAACGATATTGGCACCTACTTATAATAAATCGTAGAACGAGGGATGAGATCAAAAATAAGTCGATAGTCCTCCAAGGCAACCTATCCATAAACTATCAATCGGTTTTTGCGATATAAACGAGAGAGAAACAGACAGACAGAGAGAAAGAAAAACACAGACACATATAAGTGAGATAAAGAGAGAGAAAGAGTGTGTTTGTGTGTTTGATGTTATTTATGAAGCATCTATTCGTGAGAAACTAATGTAAAAAGCAGAACAGATTGTACGCACAGCATTAGTGAATTGGCCTTTGTAACAAATCTACTAAACAGCATGTCTCCTTAAGTATTATCTAATCATCATTTATCTGTCAGAACGCAGGAGATCATCAGTTCAGTTACGAGCCATGCGTGATACACGCTTAGGCGATCATATATCTTTCGATACATGACTGACGAGGTAGATTTTTCTTCCCGCAGTAGGTTGCCATTTCTTTCTGTGGTAGACCAGTTGCCGTCCAAGGCAATCCGGTCTGTCCTGCTATTTACCCATAGCCGGGGGAGAGGGAGACGAGGATTCATACCTTTCCCAATTGTATTAGTGCGTAAGTGATTGTAATGGATTTGACTGGAATTCGAACTCGTCTCTCCGATTCCTCAATCCGAGCCACTATCCTCCTCATCACGGCTCTCTAAAACTTCCTGAACTTTGCTAATTCTTTTATAAGATGGACATCAACAAATAAGTTTGTTTGTTTAGCGGCATATCAATTCCTTGTGGGTCATTTAATACCAAAATTTAATTTTCTTTGGAGCATTAGTAATTGCTTTTACAGAAATATATTGTTAGTAATTTTTTTTCTTTTGAAAAAAAGATGCATTACTAGTAATTTTATTTTAGAAAATTTTATTGTTGGTAATACAGTGTAACCCGGATATAAGAGAGTTGTCGGGACTGGAGAAGAAGTCTCTTATATCCGGGTCTCTTATATCCGGGTTACACTGTATTCTTTTTCAATCTTCAACAAAATATATGTTGGTATTTTTATTATAAAATTTTGTATACTTTCATTGTGTTTTGATCCCAGTTTGGGGGTTAACTATTTGCCCATAGCTGGGACCCAAACAGGTACTGCCACCCGGGGCCAGGGTGACCCTAGAAACAATAGCAATTCAGAGTTGGTCCCACGTTCCTCAAAACATCCCGAGCAGAGGCCTTGTTATCTCATGTAGTTTATCGTTATATTCTGGATGGGAAAACTAAGTTTGAACTATAACTATAGTACTGAGCTGACCAATGAGGACTTGGTGAATTGGTCTTCCGAGTGAGTTTGCACATCATTGAAATGGGCGACTCACCGCATTTCTGCATACAAATTTAATTGCAGCAATGAAAATCTTATTTTCTTAAAGCGTATTTGCAACTGTTTTTCAATTATTATTATTATTATTATTATTATTATTATTATTATTATTATTATTATTATTATTTCCTTTGATTTCTGTTGTATACTAATTTCCTTCCGGATTTTAACCAGAGAGCTAAGGTCAGAAATGGCATTATCATATTTCCCCTAAGCATTTGCCCTAAGACTTCGTACCTTTAGATAAAATTCTTCGTAATGTGTTAGCCGAACTAGTGAGTACAATCTTTTTTTTATTTCTTTAAAGCATGGGCTACCAATAATCCCTTTAATGATTCTATCGGAACCTTTTCCAGTCAATCCGAGGGCTCCAACTACAACTGGAAATATTGATTTTTATTTTATTGAGTTTTTTGAAAATCTTCAAATATGCATTACAATCTGCAGGGACTGTCATGTCAATAAGAAAGCACATTCTGTTTTTGTGGGCTTTGATCGCGATGTCTGGGCGATTATGTTCACTTGTTCTTATAAAATGCTTACAGGTCTAATGTTTATACCAGGCTTTTACAATTTTTTGCAATCTGATACAAGATGATCAATTGTTTCTGCATACTTATCACACAATCTGCATTTCAGGTTAACACAAATTTTTCATTATGTGTGCATGGTAATATCTAGTTAGCAAACATTGGTGCAGTGCAGCAAGAATAAAACCATGAAACCAGTGACAGGTACGGGGTTTGTTTAGCTTATTTGATACGGGCAGAGTATTGATCGCGGAATGGCTTATCTTGGAATCGTTTCTGCATTTGGTACATTGAATTCGTTTTTGCTTTCTTTTTAGCTTCTTTACCGCTTCAGTAGGTGCATTATGGTTTATTTCTACTTCTCCATCTACTTGAAATTTCCTTTTGAATTTGTTGGCTTATTTATTGCTGAATAAAGTTTCTTATTTCTTTCATGTTCTTTGACACAGCTCATCATCCACTCCTATGCCTTTTCCAGGTATCTTTGAAGACCGATTGTTGTAGTTTTGTAAGACAATTCTAGTTGAACTAATCCTCTGCCTCCACCGGATTTAGGTACATGCAATCACTATCAGTCTTAGGATGATGCATGCAGTGGCAAGTGAGAAGCTTTCTCGTTTTGACATCCATTCTTTTAATTTCAGCTATTGTCCAATTAAATATAATGAAACTGTATTGCACCACAGAGACAGCCAAAATATTTATGACTGATATTCTATTTTCTGAATTCAATTGGATATTTAACACCAGACGCATATGTCGGAAGTATTCTTTTCTTAACTTCTCCGTCATTTCGGTATGGTGTATTCCATCTCCTTTGCTGACTCCTAGGTATTCTTCTTGTCCCAGTTCACTAATCGTTGTGGCAAAATATTGTCCATGAAGAGGTTTATCGTAGTCATTGAATTTGTTTTTGCATTTTTTGCTTCTTTACCGCTGCAGTAGGTGCATTACGGTTTATTTGCACTAGTCACCCACTTAAAATTTCATTTCCTTTATTACTGAATTAAGTTTCTTATTTCTTTCATGTTCTTTGACACAGATCATCATCCAGTCTTCTGTAGTTTCCAGGTATTGTTGACGATCGATTATTGTAGTTTTGTAAGAAAATTCGAATTGAACTAATCCTCTTCCTGCTTCGGATCTGTGCATATACAGACGATCAATATCAGTTTTGTGATGATGTATGTGAAGGCAACTGGGAAGCTTTCTCGTTTTGGCATCCATTCGCTTAATGTCAGCTATGTTCCAGTTAATAATGTTAAAACAGTATTGCACCACAGGGACAGCCAAAGTGTTTATGGCCGAGATATTGTTTTAAGAATTCAACTTCGTATTTAACTCTAGACGTACAAGCCTGAAGTATTTTTTCTTAATTTCTCCTTCATTTGGGTATGGTCGATTCCGTTTCTTTCACTGACTCCTAGGTATTTATATGCTTCATGTTCTAGTTACCAAATATTTTTGACAAAATCTAGATGTATTCATTGTATTTCTGAAATTCTCCCTTTCTGAAATGGGACTTTTACACATTTATCTAATCCGAATTCATCACTGAAACATTTTACAGTATTGAAGGATACCGTTCAAATCATTGTCGTCTTTGGCAAAGGGTTTGAGATTATCCTTGTAGAATAGGGGATTAAACACTCTCCTTTTTGCTTTTATCCATAGTTATTACTGTTTAGTTCATGCGAGAAGGGGGATTGAGGACACACAAAAGCGAAGGGGCGACAGGGAATCTCCTTGAAAGATTCCTCGTCGGATATTCAGGTGACTGGAAGTTGCAGTACTTTTGGTGTGATTTAGGTATAATGTGCTTTTCCACGGTTCCATGCTATATTTAAGGAAATTTACTATCACCTAGGAGACTTTGTCCATTTCCAAAACTTTTAGGATCCAAGAGTATGGCACATTATTAAAAGCTTTACGGTAATCTATCTGTGCTGAAATGTTTACCTTTTTTTTCCAGCAATTTTCCAGGATCTTTTTATTTATTAGTAATTGATCTTTTTAACCACATGCAACTGTTTGATAATCCCTTCTGTTCCAGTTGAAGAATGTTGTTATCATCGAGAAAAGAGTAAGTACCGTTCGTCATGACTGACGTAATCATTTTATATGTGGTGGGCAGTCATGTTATTGGCCTATAATTTTTTGGATCATCTGTTTCATCCGTTTTTGGTAGGAGATATCTAATATCTTCAATGATCCATTCTGAAATTTCATTGACGTTATTATTAGGTTGGTGCAAAAATAACGACGTAATAATGTCGTTTTTTGACGTATTTTTTAACGTCAAAAAACCGACATTATTACGTCATTATTTTTGTGCCAACCTAATAATTAGCCTTGATAAAGTTTGCGCATGTGTTTATGGATTAATGACAGGTGATAGCATCAAAAATTGGTTACCTTCATTTCCTTTGGATTTCCATTTTGGGATTTTTGTTAATGCCTTATATTATTCCTAGTAATATTTTCTCATTCTTGTAGAGGTTTATCCATCATTCTTTCTTCTTCTCATTGGATCCATTCTGTATTGGGATTATATTCCTCTGGGTTGCTCCAAATATTTTCCCAAAATGTTTGCACCACTTCAATAGATGGTTCCTTTATTGACTTCTATAACTGCTTTTCCAAATTTCCTATAAAATTTCTTCAAGTCTGTTTGGAATATTTTATTTGATCGATAGAATCTACAAATCTTTTCATCCCATTTTGTTCTCTTTGATTTTAATTACAATATCTGTTCAGATATAACCTTTGATTAGTTGAATTTCATTTAGTGATTTAATTTTACATTTCTGCTTGATCCTCTTGATTTTCCGTGTTGAAATATTTGAAGTTCTCAAAATCTCATCTAGTATCGATAATTCACGTGTGATTTCCTTAATTTCTCGCTTCAATATTGCCTTCCGAGCTGGATCTTTTTGTCGGTTGTTTGATCTTTTCTTTGTCGGGATCCCAGTAACTGCTAAATCCGTTGCATATATGGCGTTATTTACTTCTGTGATGTTTCCCAGTTGTCTGTCCGCTAACAGTGTTTGTAATTGCAACGTTACATGTTTGCACAATATCTTTAATGGACAATGTCATATCAAGTTTTGGCGGCTGGTCTTTTTCTGATATTTGTATCCGAGTAACTTTACTGAGTATTTGAATGATGTGGTTTTTCGATTCAGTGATTTCAACGCCGTTGTTTTCAAGAAATTCTTCCTTAATATCATTTGATTCATCTTCATCCGTGACAGAATCTGAATCAGTTCAATTGTTTATGTTTTCCGTCTTATTTCCTGAGAAATAATTATTTCGTATTTCATTTTTTGTCATATTGTTTATTTCCACTCTTGCCTCATTTTTATTTGGATTATGTCTTTATCATTTCATCTCTTATCTATTTTGTGTATTTGAGAGTTCTTTTATTTCGCACGATGTGTCCCTGTCGATATTGGCAAGCATACTTGCCTCTCGATAGAATCTTATTTTACTCCCTACCATATCACTCCATATTAGTTATGTCAGATCGGTGATGTTCTTTTGTGGATTTTCGAATGCCGTGGGAAAAGATACCATGGCTTGTTTATACTCTTCGTTATTATTATTATTATTATTATTATTATTATTATTATTATTATTATTATTTCCTTTTATTTCTGGCGTGTACTCATTTCTTTCCATATCCCACCCAGAGACCTAAGGTCAGAAATGGCATCATGGCATTTTCACTGACTAATTAAAACACACACACACACACACACACATATTTTACCTAGATAAAGCCCTTGTTAAGGTGAGGGCTGTATTCATGAGATTATTATTATTATTTTAGTTTGTACCTCATCTTCTGTTTTATTATTTATTTCCACTCTTTTATTATTATTATTATTATTATTATTATTATTATTATTATATCTATGATTCTTATTTCTGAATTTGAAATATTCAACCAGCATCAATTTGTGTCAGGTCATGCTACTACTGCTACCGGTACCGTATAACTTAGTACAACCTGCTGCTAGATCATCGGCTGGAGAAGAGGATGGCTAGAAAAAGCAAGTCCTGTCAAAGGACAAAGGAAATTTCTTGTATGGCCAACTGCCATCTAGCACAGTGGAAGCAGTCAGTGGAATGATGACACGGCATCGCCGGGCAGAAGGCTTACTAGACAGAAGCCCTCGGTCAAGGGTGGAATCATCGGCCCTGTGTCCATGAACAAGGCGAGCCTTCGAGGTTTGACCTGGAGAGGGATGCGCTCAGTCATGTTTACCTGCCCAAGACCTGACACGCATGAATGAAAACCACTTCGGCTTTCAAACAGCAGCTATGTGGAAGAAACAAGGCGATCAGATGTGCAGCGACCCTTACCAACACACCCGGCCATAGGATTCATGATGATGATGATGATGATGATGACCAACGCCCAGGATCGATTTTCGAGCTTCGACAAAGGGTAAGTGAATGTAAGGAACTCGACTGGAATTCGAACTCGGCTCTCCAATTCCTAAATCTGAGTTGCAATCCATTACTCCGAAAATCGTACCTCCAATCGGCCCAGTGATAAAGTGAAATCGCGTTGAATGCACCATCGATTACCGAAGTTCAGCAGCGTCGATCCTGGTGATTGCTTAGATGGCGAACAACTTAGGGACACCGAGTAATATAAACAACAGAGGTGCAAAACGAAAATCCCAGTAAGATAAAGTAAAACTTCCCGGTAATTAAAAGATGATCTTGCGTATTACGACAGGCTATTGCTTTCGGATCGCATCTTACAAGTGCTGAGCAGAGGAACGTCACTGACAACAGCAAGGAGACAGCGTCTCTAAAAAAAATGAAGCAATGCAACCATCAGTTATAGTTGCGACCGCTAATTATACCAAATCACTTCGTAACTAATAGACTTTCAGATAAATGGATCTCAGTGGACATGTGTTATATAGGAATAAAGAGTTGCTGCCGACACTTGAATTTGAACATAGATCGCTAGTGAGCAAACAGGTAATTTTATTATTGAATTAAGTAGATCACGTGACTATAGAGGAAACGCATGAATAGAAAGTGGCGTTCTGTTCTATCATCTATTACTATTCGGAACGCTATTCCTAGTCTATCCTCTATACTATACGGATCACCATTTCTATTCTATCCTCTATTACTATACGAACAGCTATTCTCTACTCTATTCCCTATACTATTTCTCTATCCGTATCACGACACGGACTACTGTTCGAGCGAATATTATCGAGTAATTACTATTAGTGCGAGAGATATTCGAAAGCGTCTGACACCAGTAATGTTCGATGGCGTGCTATAATTGTATCTGCGATTACAAAGTCTCTACTACAACGAGCATTACGAAAGTGACAACGAGTATTCTTTGGCACTACAAAAGTGGCAACGAGTGTTCGTTGACATCACAAAAACATGTTCATTTAAGGACGAATCAAGAATAAAATATTTATTGTTACCCACTAAGCTATAAGATGAGCATGCTGTTGATAATGTTATGCTTGATACTGATACTTGAGTAATCATGATATGTCTCTCGTGAAACACAGATTACTTATGCAGATTTAATATTATAAATGATATATTTAGATAGATTTAGAAGATTTTGAGAAGGATAAAAGATGGCTGAAAATATCTTTAGAAATCTGTTTAAGAAGTTTAATCTTGGAACGACCATGATTAACCATTCTTTTAACAAGGCTTGTAGCACCCAGGAGTATCGATCAGGAAATCTGTTAAAATTCTAGAATGAATAATCTATAAATGTTGCCAATTGACAAAATTCAAAGAGGGGTCTCTAATGTAATCGATTCTGACCTGCTATCTCGACTTTCTCAGTCACTTTCTCAACAACATGACGTGATATTCCTCTGTATTTTCTACAAATATTTTCATGTCAGTTGTTCTGATAAACGTGCTACTAGATTGGAAATTAGGTCTCACTGAACTAGCTAGATGCAACTGGTTGTTATATTCTAATAGCTTATATTCTCGCACTTCTTTCCTGTGGAACTCTCTTTCAATTTCTTGCTTCCTAGTCACCTACAATCTTCAGTCAGTCAACCATGCACGTTTAGGCGATCATGTATCTTTCGATACACGCTTAGGTGATCATGTATATTTCGATAAACGCTTAGCCGGTCATGTATTTTCGATACATGACTAACGAGGCAGATTTTTTTCCCGCAGTAGGTTGCCATTTCTTTCGGCGGTGGACTAGTTGCCATCCAAGGCTATATAACCCGGTCTGTCTTGCTATTTACCCATAGCTGGGGGGAGAAGAAGATGATTCATACCTTTCGCAAGTCACGTAAATGAATGCAATCCTCAATCCGAGCCACTATCCATTAATCCATCGTGCCTCCAATCTTAAAAAATCTAAATGCAATGTCAATCATCACCTTTTGTCTTCTTGAACCCTGCTCCTTTATTGTCCTTTCTCCTCACTTCTCATCACAGACGTCTTCTTATTTTCTTTCATGCCCTGTAACATTTTGCGTCTTAGTGGCATTATCGCCTTGATTGGGAGTGAAATGATTAAAAAGAAATGGATCCAATCACTCATTCTCCTGAAATGAATTCTACTAAACAGGAATACAACATTTTGAATCAAAATAAGTTTAAAAAAACAATGTGGTGAACCTATAAAATATAACTTCAATGAAGCAAGGTCGAATATAACACAAAATACAAAAGCTGATATGACTCGTTCAGCCGGTGAAGGCAGCGTTCACTAACTAGCCACAGTTGTCTGTCTATATTTTTGAGATGAGGTATTATGTACACTATTTATATTATTCGGACTATTGTCCTCATCTTTGCTTCAGTATCTGTCGATATTTCTGAGATGAGGTATTATGTACACTATTTACATTATTCGGACTATTGTCCTCATCTTTGGTTCAGTATCTGTCGATATTTCTGAGATGAGGTATTATGTACATTATTTACATTATTCGGACTATTGTCCTCATCTTTGCTTCAGTATCTGTCTATATTTTTGAGATGAGGTATTATGTACACTATTTACATTATTCGGACTATTGTCCTCAACTTTGCTTCAGTATCTGTCGATATTTCTGAGATGAGGTAGTATGTACACTATTTACATTATTCGGACTATTGTCCTCATCTTTGCTTGAGTATCTGTCGATATTTCTGAGATGAGGTATTATGTACACTATTTACATTATTCGGACTATTGTCCTCATCTTTGCTTCAGTATCTGTCGATATTTCTGAAATGAGGTATTATGTACACTATTTACATTATTCGGACTATTGTCCTCATCTTTGCTTCAGTATCTGTCGATATTTCTGAGATGAGGTATTATGTACATTATTTACATTATTCGGACTATTGTCCTCATCTTTGCTTCAGTATCTGTCTATATTTTTGAGATGAGGTATTATGTACACTATTTACATTATTCGGACTATTGTCCTCAACTTTGCTTCAGTATCTGTCGATATTTCTGAGATGAGGTAGTATGTACACTATTTACATTATTCGGACTATTGTCCTCATCTTTGGTTCAGTATCTGTCGATATTTCTGAGATGAGGTATTATGTACACTATTTACATTATTCGGACTATTGTCCTCATCTTTGCTTCAGTATCTGTCGATATTTCTGAAATGAGGTATTATGTACACTATTTACATTATTCGGACTATTGTCCTCATCTTTGGTTCAGTATCTGTCGATATTTCTGAGATGAGGTATTATGTACATTATTTACATTATTCGGACTATTGTCCTCATCTTTGCTTCAGTATCTGTCTATATTTCTGAAATGAGGTATTATGTACACTATTTACATTATTCGGACTATTGTCCTCATCTTTGCTTCAGTATCTGTCGATATTTCTGAGATGTGGTATTATGTACACTATTTACATTATTCGGACTATTGTCTTCATCTTTGCTTCAGTATCTGTCGATATTTCTGAAATGAGGTATTATGTACACTATTTACATTATTCGGACTATTGTCCTCATCTTTGCTTCAGTATCTGTCGATATTTCTGAGATGAGGTATTATGTACACTATTTACATTATTCGGACTATTGTCCTCATCTTTGGTTCAGTATCTGTCGATATTTCTGAGATGAGGTATTATGTACATTATTTACATTATTCGGACTATTGTCCTCATCTTTGCTTCAGTATCTGTCTATATTTTTGAGATGAGGTATTATGTACACTATTTAGATTATTCGGACTATTGTCCTCAACTTTGCTTCAGTATCTGTCGATATTTCTGAGATGAGGTAGTATGTACACTATTTACATTATTCGGACTATTGTCCTCATCTTTGCTTCAGTATCTGTCTATATTTTTGAGATGAGGTATTATGTACACTATTTAGATTATTCGGACTATTGTCCTCAACTTTGCTTCAGTATCTGTCGATATTTCTGAGATGAGGTAGTATGTACACTATTTACATTATTCGGACTATTGTCCTCATCTTTGCTTCAGTATCTGTCGATATTTCTGAGATGAGGTATTATGTACACTATTTACATTATTCGGACTATTGTCCTCATCTTTGCTTCAGTATCTGTCGATATTTCTGAAATGAGGTATTATGTACATTATTTACATTATTCGGACTATTGTCTTCATCTTTGCTTCAGTATCTGTCGATGTTTCTGAAATGAGGTATTATGTACACTATTTACATTATTCGGACTATTGTCCTCATCTTTGCTTCAGTATCTGTCGATATTTCTGAGATGAGGTATTATGTACATTATTTACATTATTCGGACTATTGTCCTCATCTTTGCTTCAGTATTTGTCTATATTTTTGAGATGAGGTATTATGTACACTATTTACATTATTCGGACTATTGTCCTCAACTTTGCTTCAGTATCTGTCGATATTTCTGAGATGAGGTAGTATGTACACTATTTACATTATTCGGACTATTGTCCTCATCTTTGGTTCAGTATCTGTCGATATTTCTGAGATGAGGTATTATGTACACTATTTACATTATTCGGACTATTGTCCTCATCTTTGCTTCAGTATCTGTCGATATTTCTGAAATGAGGTATTATGTACACTATTTACATTATTCGGACTATTGTCCTCATCTTTGGTTCAGTATCTGTCGATATTTCTGAGATGAGGTATTATGTACATTATTTACATTATTCGGACTATTGTCCTCATCTTTGCTTCAGTATCTGTCTATATTTTTGAGATGAGGTATTATGTACACTATTTACATTATTCGGACTATTGTCCTCAACTTTGCTTCAGTATCTGTCGATATTTCTGAGATGAGGTAGTATGTACACTATTTACATTATTCGGACTATTGTCCTCATCTTTGCTTCAGTATCTGTCTATATTTTTGAGATGAGGTATTATGTACATTATTTACATTATTCGGACTATTGTCCTCAACTTTGCTTCAGTATCTGTCGATATTTCTGAGATGAGGTAGTATGTACACTATTTACATTATTCGGACTATTGTCCTCATCTTTGCTTCAGTATCTGTCGATATTTCTGAGATGAGGTATTATGTACACTATTTACATTATTCGGACTATTGTCCTCATCTTTGCTTCAGTATCTGTCGATATTTCTGAAATGAGGTATTATGTACATTATTTACATTATTCGGACTATTGTCCCCATCTTTGCTTGAGTATCTGTCGATATTTCTGAGATGAGGTATTATGTACACTATTTACATTATTCGGACTATTGTCCTCATCTTTGCTTCAGTATCTGTCAATATTTCTGACATGTGGTATTATGTACACTATTTACATTATTCGGACTATTGTCTTCATCTTTGCTTCAGTATCTGTCGATATTTCTGAAATGAGGTATTATGTACACTATTTACATTATTCGGACTATTGTCCTCATCTTTGCTTCAGTATCTGTCGATATTTCTGAGATGAGGTATTATGTACATTATTTACATTATTCGGACTATTGTCCTCATCTTTGCTTCAGTATCTGTCTATATTTTTGAGATGAGGTATTATGTACACTATTTACATTATTCGGACTATTGTCCTCAACTTTGCTTCAGTATCTGTCGATATTTCTGAGATGAGGTAGTATGTACACTATTTACATTATTCGGACTATTGTCCTCATCTTTGCTTCAGTATCTGTCGATATTTCTGAGATGAGGTATTATGTACACTATTTACATTATTCGGACTATTGTCCTCATCTTTGCTTCAGTATCTGTCGATATTTCTGAAATGAGGTATTATGTACACTATTTACATTATTCGGACTATTGTCCTCATCTTTGGTTCAGTATCTGTCGATATTTCTGAGATGAGGTATTATGTACATTATTTACATTATTCGGACTATTGTCCTCATCTTTGCTTCAGTATCTGTCTATATTTTTGAGATGAGGTATTATGTACACTATTTACATTATTCGGACTATTGTCCTCAACTTTGCTTCAGTATCTGTCGATATTTCTGAGATGAGGTATTATGTACACTATTTACATTATTCGGACTATTGTCCTCATCTTTGCTTCAGTATCTGTCGATATTTCTGAAATGAGGTATTATGTACACTATTTACATTATTCGGACTATTGTCCTCATCTTTGGTTCAGTATCTGTCGATATTTCTGAGATGAGGTATTATGTATATTATTTACATTATTCGGACTATTGTCCTCATCTTTGCTTCAGTATCTGTCTATATTTTTGAGATGAGGTATTATGTACACTATTTACATTATTCGGACTATTGTCCTCAACTTTGCTTCAGTATCTGTCTATATTTTTGAGATGAGGTATTATGTACACTATTTACATTATTCGGACTATTGTCCTTAACTTTGCTTCAGTATCTGTCGATATTTCTGAGATGAGGTAGTATGTACACTATTTACATTATTCGGACTATTGTCCTCATCTTTGCTTCAGTATCTGTCGATATTTCTGAGATGAGGTATTATGTACACTATTTACATTATTCGGACTATTGTCCTCATCTTTGCTTCAGTATCTGTCGATATTTCTGAGATGTGGTATTATGTACACTATTTACATTATTCGGACTATTGTCTTCATCTTTGCTTCAGTATCTGTCGATATTTCTGAAATGAGGTATTATGTACACTATTTACATTATTCGGACTATTGTCCTCATCTTTGCTTCAGTATCTGTCGATATTTCTGAGATGAGGTATTATGTACACTATTTACATTATTCGGACTATTGTCCTCATCTTTGGTTCAGTATCTGTCGATATTTCTGAGATGAGGTATTATGTACATTATTTACATTATTCGGACTATTGTCCTCATCTTTGCTTCAGTATCTGTCTATATTTTTGAGATGAGGTATTATGTACACTATTTAGATTATTCGGACTATTGTCCTCAACTTTGCTTCAGTATCTGTCGATATTTCTGAGATGAGGTAGTATGTACACTATTTACATTATTCGGACTATTGTCCTCATCTTTGCTTCAGTATCTGTCTATATTTTTGAGATGAGGTATTATGTACACTATTTAGATTATTCGGACTATTGTCCTCAACTTTGCTTCAGTATCTGTCGATATTTCTGAGATGAGGTAGTATGTACACTATTTACATTATTCGGACTATTGTCCTCATCTTTGCTTCAGTATCTGTCGATATTTCTGAGATGAGGTATTATGTACACTATTTACATTATTCGGACTATTGTCCTCATCTTTGCTTCAGTATCTGTCGATATTTCTGAAATGAGGTATTATGTACATTATTTACATTATTCGGACTATTGTCCCCATCTTTGCTTGAGTATCTGTCGATATTTCTGAGATGAGGTATTATGTACACTATTTACATTATTCGGACTATTGTCCTCATCTTTGCTTCAGTATCTGTCAATATTTCTGACATGTGTTATTATGTACACTATTTACATTATTCGGACTATTGTCTTCATCTTTGCTTCAGTATCTGTCGATATTTCTGAAATGAGGTATTATGTACACTATTTACATTATTCGGACTATTCTCCTCATCTTTGCTTCAGTATCTGTCGATATTTCTGAGATGAGGTATTATGTACACTATTTACATTATTCGGACTATTGTCCTCATCTTTGCTTCAGTATCTGTCGATATTTCTGAAATGAGGTATTATGTACACTATTTAGATTATTCGGACTATTGTCCTCAACTTTGCTTCTGTATCTGTCGATATTTCTGAGATGAGGTAGTATGTACACTATTTACATTATTCGGACTATTGTCCTCATCTTTGCTTCAGTATCTGTCGATATTTCTGAGATGAGGTATTATGTACACTATTTACATTATTCGGACTATTGTCCTCATCTTTGCTTCAGTATCTGTCGATATTTCTGAAATGAGGTATTATGTACATTATTTACATTAATCGGACTATTGTCCCCATCTTTGCTTGAGTATCTGTCGATATTTCTGAGATGAGGTATTATGTACACTATTTACATTATTCGGACTATTGTCCTCATCTTTGCTTCAGTATCTGTCAATATTTCTGACATGTGGTATTATGTACACTATTTACATTATTCGGACTATTGTCTTCATCTTTGCTTCAGTATCTGTCGATATTTCTGAAATGAGGTATTATGTACACTATTTACATTATTCGGACTATTGTCTTCATCTTTGCTTCAGTATCTGTCGATATTTCTGAAATGAGGTATTATGTACACTATTTACATTATTCGGACTATTGTCCTCATCTTTGCTTCAGTATCTGTCGATATTTCTGAGATGAGGTATTATGTACACTATTTACATTATTCGGACTATTGTCCTCATCTTTGCTTCAGTATCTGTCGATATTTCTGAAATGAGGTATTATGTACATTATTTACATTATTCGGACTATTGTCCCCATCTTTGCTTGAGTATCTGTCGATATTTCTGAGATGAGGTATTATGTACACTATTTACATTATTCGGACTATTGTCCTCATCTTTGCTTCAGTATCTGTCAATATTTCTGACATGTGTTATTATGTACACTATTTACATTATTCGGACTATTGTCTTCATCTTTGCTTCAGTATCTGTCGATATTTCTGAAATGAGGTATTATGTACACTATTTACATTATTCGGACTATTCTCCTCATCTTTGCTTCAGTATCTGTCGATATTTCTGAGATGAGGTATTATGTACACTATTTACATTATTCGGACTATTGTCCTCATCTTTGCTTCAGTATCTGTCGATATTTCTGAAATGAGGTATTATGTACACTATTTAGATTATTCGGACTATTGTCCTCAACTTTGCTTCTGTATCTGTCGATATTTCTGAGATGAGGTAGTATGTACACTATTTACATTATTCGGACTATTGTCCTCATCTTTGCTTCAGTATCTGTCGATATTTCTGAGATGAGGTATTATGTACACTATTTACATTATTCGGACTATTGTCCTCATCTTTGCTTCAGTATCTGTCGATATTTCTGAAATGAGGTATTATGTACATTATTTACATTAATCGGACTATTGTCCCCATCTTTGCTTGAGTATCTGTCGATATTTCTGAGATGAGGTATTATGTACACTATTTACATTATTCGGACTATTGTCCTCATCTTTGCTTCAGTATCTGTCAATATTTCTGACATGTGGTATTATGTACACTATTTACATTATTCGGACTATTGTCTTCATCTTTGCTTCAGTATCTGTCGATATTTCTGAAATGAGGTATTATGTACACTATTTACATTATTCGGACTATTGTCTTCATCTTTGCTTCAGTATCTGTCGATATTTCTGAAATGAGGTATTATGTACACTATTTACATTATTCGGACTATTGTCCTCATCTTTGCTTCAGTATCTGTCGATATTTCTGAGATGAGGTATTATGTACACTATTTACATTATTCGGACTATTGTCCTCATCTTTGGTTCAGTATCTGTCGATATTTCTGAGATGAGGTATTATTTACACTATTTACATTATTCGGACTATTGTCCTCATCTTTGGTTCAGTATCTGTCGATATTTCTGAGATGAGGTATTATGTATACTATTTACATTATTCGGACTATTATCCTCATCTTTGTCGCCATATTTATCACGAAGTTTCGGCCCTTCAGTATCTGTCTATATTTCTGAGATGAGGTATTATGTACACTATTTACATTATTCGGACTATTGTCCTCATCTTAGTCGCCATATTTATCACAAAGTTTCGGCCTTTCAGTATCTGCCTATATTTCTGAGATGAGGCATTATGTAAACTATTTATATTATTCAGACTATTGTCCTAATCTTTATCGCTATGTTTATTACAAAGTCTTGGCCTTTCAGTATCTGTCTATATTTCTGAGATGAGGTATTATGTGCATTATTTACATTATTCGGTCTATTGTCCTCATCTTTGTAGCCATATTTATTACAACGTTTCGGCCTTTGTACGCTGCGGCCTTCTTCAGGTGGTTGGAATGTCGAACTGAACCCTTTATTTCGCTCACTGGGGTAGACTGTTCTAGTTCCACGTGCCATGTTTAATGGATGTTAGTTATTAGTTATCTCCTGTTTAATTCCTCTCTCCAAATTCTCTTCTGCCTTAACCGGGTATTGAACTGTGGATAAAGGCGTTTGTTAGATCCAGTGACAAGACCCAATGTGTGTGAGTTCAACCACCCTGGGTCAGGGTGGATCTGGGAACACCAGTAATTAAGAGGTTGTTCCACGGTTCTCAAAACCTCCTGATCAAAGACCTTGCTGTTGGACGTAGTCTATTGTATTACCCAGGACGCGGATGTAGTTTATCGTCATACCCTGGACGGTAGTCACAGTTGAGCCGTTTTATCTTCTAAATAGCAATTGTCACTTAAGCATATCCAACCGAGGTGAAATTCTCCAACAAAAAGTACAGAAATGATTGTAGCATGAAGAGAATAGCGAAATAACCATCCTTGTCGCGGTCAGTCTATATTCGTCCAAGTTCAATACTATATACTATACAAGCGATATAAGCAGTCAGAGTTAAAAAAAAACATATGAGAGGGAGGTAATGCGGTTGTCTGTTTAGCCGATCTTATTTCTTTATTTATAATTTTTTGTTCATAGCAGCGGTCATCAGTGTGAAGAGTCGTCGATAGAGGGCGCTCATCAATCTTCTCATGCTGATTCGACGTGAAGGAAATGTCTTTGTCTCCACAAGGCGCGTAAAACACCGTCAAAAAGTATGGATACATCTCAGTGTCCTGTGTACTTAGCTCAGCAGATATGAAATGCCGAAAATATCAATTTGATCTCTTCCCTCTTTCCTAATATCTATTTATCTATGTATCTATCTTAGTTTCTCTCACGCTTCACTGTTATCTCTCTCTCTCTCTCTCTCTATATATATATATATATATATATATATACATATTATATATGTTAGTTTGTCGCACATTTCAGTGCTATCTATCTATCTATCTATCTATCTATCTAAGTCTCTCACGCTTCAGTGCTATCTATCTATCTTAGTTTCTCTCACGTTTCAGTGCTATCTCTCTCTCTCTCTCTCTCTCTCTATATATATATATATATATATATATATATATATTATATGTTAATTTGTCTCACGCTTCAGTGTTATCTATCTATCTCCGTTTTTCATATCTATCTATCTATCTATCTATCTATCTATCTATCTTAGTTTCTCTCACACTTAAGTGTTATCTATCTATCTATATATCTATCTATCTTAGTTTCTCTGACGCTTCAGTGCTATCTCTCTCTCTCTCTCTCTCTATATATATATATATATATATATATATATATATATATATATGTATATACATATATATATATATTATATGTTAGTTTGTCTCACGCTTCAGTGTTATCTATCTATCTACGTTTTTCATATCTATCTATCTATCTATCTATCTATCTATGGTAACTTAGACATAGCGCACCCCTTTATTAGTATTAGATCATTGCAAAAGTTTGTGCCGAATTAGAAAATTAAAAATAAAATTTTACATACTCACAAAAATCATTTGTTAGACATATACATAGACTCCTTTGATTTTAACAAATGTCTCACACCATTCTACAAGCTGGTTGATACCGTTTTCCTGTTTTTTGTTGGTTGAGAGGTCGTTTACGACTGCCTTCACATTTTTTTGTCAGTTAAAGCATTCTGTAGATATCGGAACAAATGCAAATCCGTAGAAGCCAAGTCAGGAGAAGATGGGTGCTGGAGGGTTTCCCATTTCAAATCTTTAAACTTCTGCAAGGCCTGTTTTGCAACATGCAGTCTTGGGTTGTCGTGCTTGAAAAAGACACCTTTCCGATTTTCAAAAATCGGGCATTTTTCTTGAATAGCCGCGTTCAGGCTGGTGACTTGGTCGCAGTATTTCTTTGCACCTCTTGTTTGGCCGGCTGGAAGACGGTCAAAGTAAATTATCTCTTTTCTATTGAACCAAACGGACAGCCACACCTTCATCGAGTGCCAGCCCGATTTAATCACGAGTTCTGCACATTCACAAGCTTGTTTTCGGCTCCGTTTGCATCATAAACAATGCATTTTTATTCGCCTCTGAAAATTCTCTAAAAGAACGGTTCCTTTTCGTGGCGTAACAGCAAAAGAAACACCGCGGCAACACGATCGAGCTTTTTTCTGTTCTGTCAGAGAATGTGGCATTCAGGTTTCGTGTTTGGAAACGAATCCAATTCTTTCTAAATGACGATGGGCAGCTGAGTTATCGATTTTCAAACTCTTAGAAATCTCTTCTCTATAGATCATTAAAATCTGGCACGTGTTGTGGATATCGGCTTGGCAGAGAGACCTCGGAGAGACGAGTTCGTATTCTGGACGGCTTCTTTGCGTTCATTTACGCACAAAATCTTTTCACGGCTAGGAGTCGAATTGCAAGACAGACTGAGTTCCTGCATCCTTCGCTGGCAACCAGTCTACCGCAGAAAGAAATGGCAACGAACTTTGGGAAAACCTCTGCCTAGACAATCTTGAATCGAAAGAGACATGATCATCCAAGCGTACATCACGTATGGCAATTAACTGACTGATTGCAATGATTTTGAGGTAGGTGTCAGTCTTTTGGGGGGTTTTCCTTCTTTTTTTTACGTTTCATCTTCTCTTTTTCTTAACTTTTTCTTCTATCGTTATTTTCTTTTTTTAATTGTTTTTCTTCTTATTAAGTTATTCTTCGGTCACCTGACTGTCTTTCTGTTGGTTTTAACGATGCTTTCATATGTTTTATATATATATATATATATATATATATATATATATATATATATATATATTCATTCGTTTGAAGATGGAACAGAGCTTACTTTAATTCAATTTAATTCAAATAATTATACTGAAGTTTTCGGCTCTTGTTTTGAAACATGAGAACTCTTATGTAGCGTGTTGGAATCATAATTTTAAATAAATAATTATATATATTCATATATACATATATATCTATATATATACATATATATATATTTATATACATATATATATATATATATATATATATATATATATATATATATATATATATATATATATATATATTAGTGGTAAATATACACATACATATGCAGTCATATATCTAAAATATATATAAATATATTCGTCCCACACTCTCATACACTCTCACTAAATTTTATTTTTCATTCCCGGAGTTTTTTTTCTGTTTTCCTTTTGAATTTGTAGGTCTGATGAATTGGATCGTATTTACGATTGCAATGGAATAAATTATGACCATGGAATATTAGTGTTTAAGCCTTTTTATATATATATATATATATATATATATATATATATATATATATATATATATATATATATATGAAGAAATATAGTTAAATATAAGTATAGTTAAGTTGTGCTATATTTATGGAATAAAGTGCTCAATATCAGAGACAGAGCGTATGTAAATATAAAAGTGAACACTGAAGTTAACACTCAGAGGCCATAGGCAGTTTCATGCTAGACGCAATCGTCATATATATTAAGACATGTCTCATTGAATAATTTAAACTAGATTTGTCTAGTTATTTTCAATATGATTCTGTCATATTCACGTACAAGCTTCTTGGTATCCTTATTAAAGAAAGAGAAAATTACCATGCTGATAACATATTAATTTATTCCGAGTACTTTCGACATTATCCCAATGTCATCGTCAGAATTATGTTTTTTTCTAAGAGAAAAAAATTGTTGTGTCCATCATTTTTTTAAGACATAATTGTTGTGTTCATCTGAAAGTTCATTTTTTTTACCTATGAGGTGAAAAACGCTAAGGTTATGTACTGTACGATTTAATTTTTATGCTGTAAACGTCAGAGGAGGTAACTAAGAAAATGATTTTAAGAAAATGTATATATATATATATATATATATATATATATATATATATATATATATATATATCTACGTAGATGTATATATATATATATATCTACGTAGATGTTTATATATATATATATATATATATATATATATATATATATATATATATATATCTACGTAGATGTATAAACAAGGCTATAGATAAATATAGTAGTAATACATTGTATATTTTATCATTTCTTTGTCATGTATACCTCACTTTATATGATTGAAATTCGTATAATGATAGGTAACACATATCGAAACATATAGATATTCATATAAAGATTGTAACAAATATCGAAACATATATATATATATATATATATATATAAGTATTAAGATGCCTACTTATATATATATATATATATATATATATATATATATATATATATATATATATATATATATTCATATTGATAATTATGCTTACAATTTTATCTATCCTGGCCGTTATAGCGTTTCTAATGCTCGTCACGACGTCAATATATCTTTCTGTGATCTAATCAGTTCTCCTTTGGAATGTACGTTGACGAATGACGAAGACCATATCTCCGTTCAGCATCTTGGAATATATATTGCCATCAAAATCGTGGCCCAGAATTAAGCCGTGTAATCTTGTACTGAATTAGAGTAATAAGCCAACGACGATGCCGTTTGAGCAATGTTCCGTCCGCCATATTTAAGGTTGGGTCTGTAAAAATGCCTTTTCAGTCAGGGTCCGGCGCTTATCACGACATCCGTGGATGAAATTTTCTCGTTCTGTCTGAGCAATCAGTTTGCTTTTCCTTTTCTCTTCCTTTTTTTCTTTTTCGTCTTTCTATTTTCCCCACTGCACGCAAGCACATTTGTTTTCTATATAATATTAACAACATTTACTGCTTTTCTACTTACATTTAATGGACGAGTGGTTAGAACGCTCGCATTCTGAAAATGAGACCCGCGTTCGAATCTCACCATAGTCGGTTTGTCGGGAAGGAGAATGTTATCGGACTGGAAGGATCGATCACAGCGTGCTGTAAAGTGCCTGAAAACCATACCGAGCCTTGTTAGTGAAATTGGGTAGACGGAACCCTTAGTCGAGGGCTTGAGCGTTCTGGTCTTTTTTTTTTAGTAATATATTTTATTTTATAATAATTTTAGTAATATAACTATATTTTTAGTAATATAACTATATTTTATTTGATAATAATTTTAATAATATAACTATATTTTTTTAGTAATATAACTATATTTTATGTTATAATAATTTTAATCCAGTTTTTACGTCAACGACATATCGTTTGTTGATGTTCTGTAGTCATACACTTATGTTATGCGACTTTCTTAGATGAAATATTTGCGGCAAACTTTGATCTTCGTTCCCCTACAAAAAAAAAAAAACAAAAAAAAAACAAAAAAAAAACGCGTATCAAAAAAACGTTTTTCCATTGACACCGCTATTATTTTTACTACCTTTACTCCTCGGCAATGTTTTTTTTTTTTTTTTTTTTTTTTTAAGCGATGATTAGAATTGTAATCATCTAACATGTGATGAAAGTGAATTTATACATTTTCTTTGTTCCTGAGAAATGACAAAAAAAAAAAAAAAATAGCAAACACTATTTATTTATTAAATTGCTTATTTAAACTATTTATTTACTATATTGAAATGGTTGGTAAAATATTGGCTAATTGCGAATTGATTCAAACTTTATACAAGGGTAAATAATAAGCATTTCTTTATAGCGGGTTTAAATATTTTATTAATTTAGTAAATGTTTGTGAATTTATGGATAAAAAATTGTTTTTATTTTTCTTTATAAATAGGTAAATGATAAATATAGCATTATATTAGTTCTAATTGTATTAAGTTTTAGAATGCTTTAAATATAAAGTTATTGTAAATCTAAGAAATAGTGTTTAATAACTTTGTTGAAAATTCTGGAGAACAAAGAAAAATGTATAAATTAACTTTCATGATGCTTAGGTTTTATTACAATTCTAATCCTCACTTTTTTGAACAGAAGCTATAATAACGGTGTCAATAGAAAGATTGTCTTTTACCGATTTTTGCAGGCATGAAGGTCCAAGTCTGGTTAAGTTTATTATTGTTATTAGTTTCTCACAAAATTTTATACTTACTTCTAACTGTTAACAAATATTAGGTTGGTGCAAAAATAATGACGTAATAATGTCTTTTTTGACGTTAAAAAATACGTCAAAAAACGACATTATTACGTCATTATTTTTGCACCAACCTAATAGTATGGCTTCGAAATTAAAACTGGATAAATTTGAATTTGAAAACCTTAAAGGCACTGTTTCGGACAGACGTGCTTTTAAGGTGACGGCATGTGATTTCAAATATGAAATGAAAGTAATTATTTTCTTCAAGATCCTTGCCGTCGATTTCACGATCGTAAAATTTAAAAATAGACTGAGCGTTGCAAATAAAATAAAAAAAAGCATGGGAAAGACATTTAGAATTATTAATGCGGAATTATTAATTACTATTTAATAATTATTAATTAATGACGACTTATTGCCTTGATCAATGTATCCTGCTGAGTGGGTAAGGTATGTGCGTATTATATTTGACAGGAAATTCCTGCCTATGTCATTGTATTTGGCAGATTCATACTGAACAAAAATTCAACCCGACACTTTAAAAATTAAGATATATCGTTCTAAGCAGGAAACATTGAAATATCCTAAACACAAAAGAAATTTTACTTATAATTTAAGTTTAACTTTGTATGATAGCCACTTATGGCTAGTTTATCGTCGTCGCTGACTGGATAACCAATTAGAAGAAAAAAAATTAATGCAATATCCATTCGCAAAAAAATTTCAAAAAAAAAAGAAAAGAATTATTTTTACAATTCAAAATACATTTCGGCTTTAAATACCACACAAAGGGTTGGTAATCCGTAAAAAAACCCAAATATATTGTATTAATAGAAAACAACAGTGGCTCTGAGATATTGATGCCAGGCTAAACCATGGTTCTTCGTCTGTTAGGATGTTTAATCGGTTCCTCTCTTGGCCCAATTCACGAATGTCCTGCGTTCGATTCTTGGGGATGACTCATTATTGCTGCAATGTGAGTGTCCACGGTATGCGGATCAGTTATAACAAATTTAGAAAATTAAACATAGTATAGTTAGCATTACGAATAGTCCAGGATCGCAATTTGCTACAAAGTCAAAATACAAACCTAAAAATCAGATTCAAGCGTTGTAATATCTGCAATTTCATATGGATGTCATGCCTGGCGTCAAATTCGTTCAGGAATGTTGTAACTCTAATCTATAATGCAACAGCTTTTTCAGATCCTTGGTTAGAAATGACTTCAGGCGAATGAATCTTATAAATCTTAAAAGAGACAATAGTCCATCAGATTCTATAGACTGGCGCCAAAAAATTCACAAAGAGCTTTACTAAATAACACTTCCAACAACAAAATAGAACATGTATATAGAAGAGAAAATAATAATCTCTCCGAAGAGGAGTAAATTTTTATCTCTTGTTTCCTGTTTAGGATTAGGTTTCCGGTTTCTTCTAAAATGTACTTCAACTCTATACTTCTGATGTCTCCGTCTAAACTCTGAAATTATTCATTTGTTATTCCTACTGAGTTGGAGTAGATAGGTTCACCCATCGCCCGATTCACACACCTCCACGGTCTTATTGAACAGAGAAAGAGGTTTATCCCTTGTATCCTGTTTAGGATTGGTTTTCCGATTTCTTCTAAAGTCTTTTCATTTTCTTTTACTCCAAGTAGCTCCTTGCGTCTTAGTGGCATTATCACCTCCCTTTGGTTGAATTGATAAAAAAGTGTATTTTCGATACTACCTCGTCCTCCCACCAAAAAAAAAAAAAAAAAAAAAAAAAATAACTAACCCCCCACAAAAAAAAACAAAACAGTTTCAATGAAAAATCTTATCAATATTAAAGCTATAAAACCGGACTTGAAAAATTTATTTTCTTGAAAGATTGCTAAGAAATTTTCAAAATAAAATTCGGTTGACAGTAATGTTAAGTGTAACAATAAATCTTCCGTCAATGAACGTTGCATGTACGGAAAGTCTAATTACCATTACCATTAATTTTACGCCATTAATTTTATGATTACCATTAATTTTATGATTACCATTAATTTTATGATTACCATTAATTTTATGATTACTATTACTTTTACCATGACCATAATATGCATTCAGTAAATAAACTTATAAATCTGAAACATTTTCGCTGCAGTAGTTGCAGGCTACATTTTATTTTAAATAAAATAGCAGAAAGGAGGAGTTACGTTGATTCAGCCAGATCGGAGGGAGCTTCCCCAACGTGACAGGCCCGTCAGTGTTTTTACCGATTGTGGGCAAGCAACAGAGATAGATAAGGAAGTGTTGAAAGTGATAGAAGGTTGGTCAGATAAATGGGGACTTTCTAGGGTGGTGGGTAGCTGCCGGAGAGGTAGGGTTGGGTTTGACAAGTGGGGTGTAGTGTGAGATGCCTTGTCTCAATGCATATATATATATATATATATATATATATATATATATATATATATATAGATATATATATATGGTAGGAAGTCTGTGTACTTGAGACCATATGAGTGTAATACGCTTGCATATATGTATGCCAGAGTCTGGGCGCGTGTTCGCGTGCGCCCACGCGCGCGTGTGTAAGAGGTCTACACCTTCGATCTCAGCTGCTCATTCATCACTAGACTTGCCAGGTCCAATCAAGCGTGAACCCTCCCCACCACTCGTCTTCCTGCCGCCGCTTTCCCCTTCTTCTACAGGTCATTAGCTTCACACAGACATTTCGCCAACGTTTCTGCCGCCACAAGATTTTTCGATGAGGCATGGGCCAATAGAGAGCGTCGATGACATTGATGGAGCATCACTGGGGCCCCTTTTCGATGATGGATGGGAGACACGCTGACACATTAATGCGTGGCTAACACTGATGTGTGTGTGTGTGTGTGTGTTTGTGTGAGGGTGGGTGTGTAGGGGCGTAAAGAGTATGGATAACACTTTTTGAGGCTAGGATATGGGTGGGAGATGAAGTTAATGTGTGGGTGTGTAAATAACCAAAAATAAAAAAAAAAGCAAACAATCAAAGACAATGATGGACGAACGGTACTTTACCTGAGAAATGAATATACGATGGCGGTGGGACGGGCTGAGAGAGGGGAAGGAGTCCAGAAAAACGGAAAAGGAAACGAGCAAAAGTATCAGAGAAGAGGAAATGGACTTGAACTGTCTGTGAAAGTAAACATAAGTAGACATTTATCTATCTTTAGCGTTTCTCGATCTGCTACGATGGTTGCGTCGTTCTGTTCGTTGTTTGAAGTTCAAAACCAGGTGTTTCTTTTTTTTAAGCCGATTTTCAAGGCGAGCAACTTTCCGCCACGAGGCGAAATAACGCTACTGAATCGCGGAAGATGCGATTTTCGAACTGCTCACTGCGTATAGCGTCAGGTTTATCACTGCGGAGAGTGAAATCAGATCCAAGTTCAAGTTCCGGTTCAGGCCGTTCCGTTCATGTTGTAACCTAGAAAGGGTTACTGAAAAAAGAAATAACCAAAATGATGTTGGAAATGAAATGGTAATCTTTATAACATCAACAAAATACAATACTCGCCAGCGAGGTGAAATAGGTAAACCACTGTTACTGGTGGAATGCTTTGAAAACACCCCCACTTAGAATAGTGTCCAACGTATTTATGAGGATTGGGACATACCCATTAGTGTCCATAGGTGCGGTATATAACACTATACGAAGTTAATATCTATCTATCTATCTATCTATCTATCTATCTATCTATCTATGTGATGCGGCCTATAAAAGGTTAGTGAATGAGGAATAACCAAAACGGAGGTTGGAAATGAAATAGTAATCTTTATAACATCAGCAAAATACAATACTCGCCAGCGGCGTGAAGTAGGTAAACCACAACTAGTGGTGGACTATTTAGACAGCGTATTACCCCACCACTTACAATAATGTCCAACCTATTTATGAGGATTGGGACATACCCATTAGTGTTCATAGGTACAATATATACATACATATATATATATATATATATATATATATATATATATATATATATATATATACCATTATTATCTTATAATCTAAAAATATTTTCTGGCTTTGCATAATCTGCAATGGGTTAATAAACCGTAAAAAAACAAATCAATGATACCATGCACGATGTTTATGTTGTAACCTATGAAATGTTACTGAATGTGGTATAACCAAAACGGAGGTTGGAAATGAATTAGTAATCTTTATAACATCAACAAAATATAATACTCGCCAGCGGCGGGAAGTAGGTAAACCACTACTAGTGGTGGACTATTTAGACAGCGTATTACCCCACCACGTACAATAATGTCCAACGTATTTATCAGGATTGGGACATATCCATTAGCGTTCATAGGTACGGTATATAACAGTTCACTTCAGACTTACGCTTTTAGGATAGACGTGAATCCATCTCCTTCTCCCTCCGAAGCTATGGATTAAATACCAGGCTAGACTGGGCTCTCGAGCCTTGGATGACAGCCAGTCTAGGAGAATGACAAGTAAATGTTGGACAAAATTCTCTTCTTCTGGGGAGTACTAAAGTAGTAGATATGTAGTTCTACAAAAGGACACTGAGAATGCCATGGACCGAATATCAAAAACGAAGTTCTAAAGACAATGGCAACCAAAAGGACGCTTAAACTTAACACCAGAAAGAGATAGCTGAGGGTTCTGGAACACAGAATGAGGAAAGAGCGCTTGGAAAATTTGATACTCACAACGCACAACGTAACCTGAGAGATTGAGTGAAAAAATGGCGTAGCGGGATAGGGGAGAGATGGCAAAAACACAAAACTTATTAAGAGCTACAACTGACAGGGAATTGTGGAGAGCCATGATTGCCAACATCTTGAAGAGACTCGGCATATTCGCTTAATTTCAACTATAGTCCAGATGGGGTAGTAGCACCTATAAGGGTCCCAACTATGGGCAAATAGTGACCCTTGCACCAAACGAAGGTATTTATGGCTGATATTCTGTTTTGTGAATTCAGTTCGTTATTTAACAGCAGACACACCCGCCAGAAGTCTTCCTGTCTTACTTTCTCCATTTGGATGTGCGGTATTCCATCTCTTTCGCTGACTAGGCTTCTTCTTGTTCCAGTTCCCTAATCTTTGGGCCAACATCTAGATCTGTTCAGTGTTTCTGTAATTCTCTATTTCTTGAATATTACTTTGACACATAAATCTACCCTCCAAAATCCCTACAGATATCATCACGGAAACATTTTACAGTACTAAAGGATACCCTTCAACTCATTGTTGTCTTTAGTAAAGAGTTTGAGATTATCCTTGTAGAATAGGGGATTAAACAATCTCCTTTTTGCTTTTATCCATAGTTATTACTGTTTAGTTCATGCGAGAAGGGGGAATGAGGACACACAAAAGTGAAGGTGTCACAGGGAGTCTCCTTGAAAGATTCCTCGTCGGATATTCAGGCGATTGGAAGTGGCAGTAGCTTCGGTGTGATTTAGGTATAATGTGCTTTTCCACAGTTCCATGTTATATTTAAGGAAATTTACTATCACCGAGGAGACTTTGTCCATTTCCAAAGCCTTTAGGATCCAAGAGTATGGCACATTAAATGCTGACATTTCGACCTTTTTCCAGCAATTTTCCAGGATCTTTTTATTTCTTAGTAATTGATCTTTTCAAACATATGAACCTCTTCGACATCTCTTTTGTTCCAAGGGAAGAATGTTGTTATCATCGAGAAAAGAGTAAGTAGAGTGTGTCAGAACAGACGTGATCAATTTATATTGATGCATTTTACAGTATTGAAGATACCCTTCAACTGATTGTCGTTTTTTTGGCAAAGTTTTTGATATCCTTCATGTAGAATAGGTGATTAAACACTTTCTTTTTTTTACTTTGTATCCATAGTAATTACTGTTTAGTTTATA
>OZ010587.1:91364873-91439873 GCA_963932145.1 Acanthosepion lycidas
AAAAAATATTACTTGGAATATATTTTTGTAAGAAAAAATGTAATAGATTTTTGTAACAAAAAAAATGGCAGCATTGCATTTTTTGCCAAAAAAAAAAAAAAAAAAATTACCAGCATTACATTTTTTTTACCAAAAATATTCTAGCAATATATTTTTGTAACAAAAAAGCAATACATTTGTGTATCAAAAAAAAAAAAAGAAAAAAATGGAACAAACTTACTGGCAATAGATTTTTGTAATAAAAAAAAGAAATAAAGAAGCAATAGATTTTTTTAACAAAAAAATAAATAAATAAATTACCAGCAATTTTTTTGTAACAAAAATAAAAAGCATATATTTTTGTAACAAAAAAAAACAAACTGTAATATATTTCTGTAACATAAAAAGCAAGAAATTTTTGCAAGAAAAAAAATTACCTGCGATACATTTTTGTAAGAAAAAATAGAAAAAAAAAGCAATAGATTTTTGCAACACAAAAAGCAATACCTTTTTTCATAACAAAAAAGCAATATATTTTCGTAGCAAAGAAAAAAAAAATATTACCGGCAATTCATTTTCGTAACAAAAACATATTACTAACGATATATTTTTGTAACAAAATAAAGCAATAAAACTAATAATAAATAATAACAGCAATACATTTGTGTAACAAAAAACAAAGATAGAAATACATTTTTGCAACAATCAAATTAAATTACCAACAATACATATTTTTGTAGAAGAAATTACTAATGGTCCCAAGAAAATTAAATTTCGACATTAAATGACCCATGAGGAGTTGAAATGCCGTAAACTAAACGATTTTTATTTTTATTTTTATACAATTATCTCATGTAGCGTGTTTGTTCGCACGTTTGCAATTCTGCATTCGGCGGCCGGGAATAAATTCAGATAAACCCTGCTCCTGGCTCTCCGCTAGTAGTTCGTCCTGTGTGAATTGTGAGGGCAAATTCTTTTCTGGCATGATCCAGGGTGAGACACATATTACAATTGTCAACCCATTAGGTAAAGTGAATGAACCAATCCATGGACAGTCTACTTATTCAATAATTACTTACTTCAGGTAGTAGCTGCTATATACATTGTCAGTCATGACAGAAGGTAAGAAAATATCATGTGATTGAAAATGTTCGTGTATGTGTTAACTGGTCATGTCTTTTTATATTTCTTGTAAAAAATGTAAATAAAACATTGAAATCTTTCAAGTCGCCAGGGTTCTATCCTTGAACCGACTTTCTTAATTTTCATAAATGATATTCGTTTATATATATATATATATATATATAGTCATCCGCAGACAGACTGTTTCGTTGCTCATCACTGTGGCTAGACGACCGGTTGCTTCTAGCTAGGATCGAAACACAACTGAATAGGCGGCAGTCGGAGATTTTACCCCTAAGCCGTTGGCGCACGATGGGGAAGAAGGTGAATTTAAGCGTATTTATTTTTAGATAAACACACAGTGAGTGAGAGCACTCGATTCGATTTGCCGAAGAGTCATGCATTATTAGCCGTAATAGTCATTTACATACATACATACATATATACATATATATATATATATATATATATATATATATATATATATATATATATATATATATATATATATACCAGCAAAATTGTCCAAATCTTGTAACAGCATAACTGTCCTTCTCATTTAATATCTAAAAAAACACTAAACTGAGTTTCTTTTTTCCAGGTTTTCAGATAAGACGTTTAGCCATCTTGATACCATTTATCGTAAGAATCACTGGAAAAACCTTTTGGATTATTCAGCTCGAAAGAGAACAGGCTAAAATCGTTTTGTGTCAGCCCCACTGTCTTTCAAACAGTACAGTGGTTAGAGGAAAAATATCATGCAGGCCTTCAGTAATGGTACGAAAATTCATACTCTCGCTTCCATCTTCAAAATCCCTTCAAGATCCATCAAGAGAACGGTGAATAAGTTTGAAAAAGAGGCAACGGTAGAGAGGAAAACTGAATAAAGAGTAGGAAGAGGGATCATCATGTCAACTTAGAGCTAAAGTGATCGAGCTAAAGTGATCGATTAGAAAAGATCCAACTCAGTCCATGAGACGTTTTGCAGGTGAGAGAGAGCAACTTTGACAGTGCAAGGAGCAGTGAAAAAAGATTGAAAATGAAATCGTACGTGAAAACTGTGAGGCAACTTGTTACTCCAACACAGAAAGTTAGAAGGTTAGAGATGGCGAAGGTCATCTTGAGTAAGTTGGAAAATGATCCTGGAATAATATATATATATATATATATATATATATATATATATATATATATATATATATATATATATATATATATATACCCAAGTATAGGATTGGTGTATTTGTGTGTGTATATATCTAAATACATCTACATGTTTATGTATTATAATCTGATTGTGTACGTATTGTCGTTTGCAAGATATCCTCCCCCTGCATCTGTTTATGCTTCAAATATATCTATGTTGTCTTGAAGTTCAGTGCAACATTTGATCTTAATGTTTATTCCAACTACAATCCAATAAAAACAAAATAAATAGAATAAAATATGTATTTTTTCTTTTTTCCGCAATAATTTTATAATTTTAAACTTAATATAGATTAAATTTAAATTTTAAAATGGGTAATTTTTAATTTTTAATTTTATCGCATAATTTAATATTTATTAGTTAGAATGAATTCTATTTTAGTTTAACCCCAACATTAAAGCATTAAATAATTCTTATAACCAAAGTTCGTTGTCAAGTTTTTGGAATTCTCATATACTTGTATTTTGATTGGTCATTTCAGATTATGTAACAGCGTTTCCCCTAGCGAGTGATGTTTGATTGATTTGAACCTTTTAAAACCCTTTATTCTGAATTCAAAAGACACCAGAAGTGTTGAAATATTTTTGTATTGATTTTATAACATATTTATGTTAGAATTTTCGAATAAATAATTATATATATATATATATATATATATATATATATATATATATATATATATATATAATATATGTGTGTGTGTGTGTGTGTATTTGAAATTTATTTCATTTCTTTGTGAGGTTTCGATCCTCAGCTTTGATTAATTAAAGATGAACATCTAATTTTCGAATATGATCGATTCCATCACGATTCTTCTGTTAAGCTTGGAGAGTAATTATACATGCTTATTGCTCAAAGTAAAGGCTTATAGTGTTATAAAATCTTATAACGGTTTAAAACTTAATCTAACAACTGGACAATTATTGTCTAAAGATGTGTCGTTGAAAACCTCGGAAATTTTTCTTTTGATAATCTTTTGGGGGAATTTTTTTTTCATTGGTCGTGCTATCATTCGTGTGTTAGAGTCCATCAAAGGAGAAAACCTAAATTATTACAACCATATTTCAGAATCTAGTGCCATGAAACAGCAAATAGTAACAACATACAACGATAAAACTTAATAAACATTCACCCGCTGAAATACGAAAAATACTAATAATACTAATGTCATGTACAAAAAAATTGTAAAAAATTCTCTAAGCAATTGCTATTAAAACTAAAAACCCAATCGTCAGTAGTTTTTAACACCGACATGAACACGGTCAATCTCTTGAATAATTGACACAGCCATTTACTAATACCTAAACACACCCACACAACCATAATAAACTCGTCTCGTTTTCGCACTAAATCTAATAACAGCAGACATTTTGACATGTACAATGTAAAGAAAATATTCACCTCTGATGACAATCAACAAATGATCGAAAGCTCATGGAAACCTAATTAAGGGTTTCTCTTCTATCATCTGGGTCCAAACGCGCGAGAAATTGAACGGTAAGTAGAGGGGGCGCAAAAATCAGATTTTCAAATGGGGGCGGGGGGGTTCCGTTGTATTTGACGACGCATGTTTAAGCAATATAGACATTCGGCCATTTAATAGGAGTAGATAGATTCGCCTATCGTTTGGTTAACACTCCGTCCTGGTATTTTGAACAGGAGCAGAGGTTTATCCCTTGTTTCCTGTTTCGGATTGGGTTTCCTTCTAAAGTCATCTTCAGCTCTGCACTCCTAACGCTTGTCGTTTTTACGCTAATTTTACGCAACCTCGCAGAGTAACCCTCTACCTTGAGTGGATCTTAGGCCTTCTATTGGGTGAACATTAGTTAAAAAGAAATAATGACAACTCTCAACTTGATATCTATCCTGATGACACGAGCATTTACTCTTGTCCCGATAGTAAGTCTACTCCAGCTTGCATTTTCGGCTGACACAAAATGGGAATATCATATTGAATATCATATTGAATCCACTGCCAGGTTCCCACCTATGGGAGTTATTTCACTGTTCGTGGCAGGCAATGAATTTTCTTTCCTCAATCTATCTTGCATAAGTCCACCATTCGTACGGTCCGATACTCCTATATATCTAGAGATTCTTGATAAAATCCAAAGCAGAATCAGCAATATTATTGGTGCTGACCTGGCATCTCGGCTTCAGCTATTTTTTGTAGATTCCCTGTGCATTTCCCATAAATGCTTTCATGGTAATTATTCGGATAAACTCGTCACTGTTATGTGCCTGAATACTCGAGAAATTTTGTCAGAAAAATATGCGTCCTAAAGTACTACAATTAAAAAATCTTCATAAAAATCACATAAGTTACCTCCCTTGCAAAGAGGGAAAAAAAATTGAATTTACGGTGTTAACACCTATAGATATGCAACTCCTGGAGATGGTCTCAGATGTGATTGGAAGTACTTTGGAAAATAGAAATTATTTAAAAGAAAATTTTGGAATTTTTTAATCAATTTTCTACAGCCACAGAGAAATTAATTGAAATTAATTAATCGAATTAATTAAAACTAAAATAAATAGACATAATAAGTCTAATTTTATCTCTTGAAAATATATTTTCAATTGAGCACTATTGAATGACAAGCTAATTGTAAAAACAACAGCCACCTGCGTTAATGCGAAGCTCTTTAATAAAATAAATGGAGCACTCCAGTGGTTTGTTATTTGTTTACATTTTTAAAAACAATACGCTAGATTTGGCTGACTCATTCTGTCGAGTGAAGATAGCTCAGTGGTAGAAACTGACTGACACCAAATTGGTTGGGTTCCAATCCTGGCTTGAAGCATTCGGATGTCTAGCCGCACTGAAGAGCTGTGATACAGCGAAAAATTACTGTCTTTGCGAAGGACACACACACACACACACACGCACACACACACACACACGCATATATATACATATATAACGCACGTCATAGAACCCAAAATTTTCTAAACTCATTGTCTCTTTCAAAATTGATGATGATGTTTTCTGTAATTTTCTTTAGAATTGAACTTCAGACAATTTCTGACGGAATTTCCTTCTTGTCTGAGAAGGATTATTCGTAACTTGGAAAAGTTGATCATTAAAGTTAATTGACACAAAATGATGTTTTTAATAATATCCACACAAATCTTTCGTTGAATAGTTTAGACACGTTCTGTCTACTTATTCTCAATAGGATCCTTTCATATTCATAGATGACCTTTTTTTGTGAAAGACGAGAGAAATACGCCATGTTGATACATATTGTATTTATTTCCGAGTACTTTCGACATAGCACAATCTCATCATCAGGGTATTGTTAATTAAGTATTGTATCGTTCGTTGTTATGAAAGACAAAAATTATTGTGATCATCTGAAAATTAATTTTCTTGTATTTGGAGTGAGGAGTGCTGCGTCATGGCATGGCTATATATATATATATATATATATATATATATATATATACACATATATATATATATATATATATGTGTGTGTGTGTGTGTGTGTGTGTGTGTGTGTATATGAGGGAGATAATATGATATGTAAAATTCTATATATAAGAAAAAGTTAGGTAATCGAATGACAGCAGAAAAAAGCATTTCTTCGTCTAAAACATCTTTCATTGAATACGGTCGACAGGGAAGATTGAATTAATTTTTTAAGCTTTTCCAGCATTCTAACATTTTCGCGTTTTGTAGGAGTTTAGGAATATCAAAAATGTTCATAATTTGTAATGTCTCAAGAGGTTTCGGACAATTCTGTAGCCAATTTCAATGGTGTTTTGTCTTTGGTCTTGTCATTTTTTACTTGTGTCTTGACTGTTACATTGTGAATTATTTTGGCGCTGTTTTTTGAAAAAGGAGCGTTCATTCCATGCTCTCACAAGCCGCGCGCGACTGGAAATCGTGTGATCTTTATATTTAAAAAAAAATTTAAAAACTCCATTTCCACTATTACATAATGTCTATTTTATTTAAAGAACCATGCATCAATATATATATATATATATATATATATATATATATATATATATATATATATATATATATGTGAAAAGTGTGTGTATATAAATATAAATAAATATATATATATGTGTACAATTATTTATATATTATATGCGCGGTACTTATAAGAAAGCGCTCAATATCAGCGATAGAGCTAACATATATGGTTGGTTACTAATCATTACTAATCATTACTAATCGTTACTAATCATTTCTACCAATTTACGATTTCTACCAATTTACAATAACTATTAGCTAATTATATTATATTAAATATTAAACATCACCATATAAATAACCAATAAGGATTACAAATTACTACCTGTTACATATACACGGTCAAAAACAAACAAATAACCAGCTTTAAATATAACAAATAAATCACCATTTTTTTCAAAATTTAAAAATAAATATAAATAATAATAATTTTTACCAATCATAATTTCACACAAACCCCACCACACGTATATACATACATTCGAGGAAATATTATTCACCGGAGAAAAAAAATGACATGTATACATTCACGAGACATTTCCGCCACACTTCCAATCTTTAAATTTCAATATACAAATGCGTATGTATAGACACAACACCACCCGTATACATACATATGTCATATCCGAAACTGCCCACATTTATATATGTATGAGTCCCGATGGACGACCAAGTATGTATATGTGTCTGCATACATCGATGTTTGCGTCAGTACGATGAAAAAACAACTAAGTTTCCCCCACCACTTCCACAATAACACCAATACACGCAATCTACATAAAACCAAAAATTTTAAAAAATTAATCAGTTTGTCTGACGATCGCTAAAGCGTGAAACCCAGGATCACAAGCTCACATCTATCCAACCATATATATATATATATATATATATATATATATATATATATATATATCTTTTTGAATTTGTAGGTCTGATGAATTTGATCGTGATTACGATTACAATGTAATATTTTATAACCATGGAATACTAGTGTTAGTGTTTGTGACTTTTATATAATATTCTTACTCTGTCCTGGACATTGAGTTCTACCTGTATTCTATCCTCTTGGAAATTTATATATATATATATATATATATATATATATATATATATATATATATAAGAGAGAGAGAGCGAGAGCGAGAATGAGAGAAAGTAGGAGAGAGATGGGGAGAGAGAGGAGGAGAATGAGAGTGGCGAAGAGAAAAGAGAGAGAGTCTGCCCAAAAACGTATACACACTTCCGGTAGAGATAAACATATATAGATATCTTAATACTAAATGTTATTCAGACATTAATTCAGGAGATTGTGACAAGTTAACTTTGGACTCTACAATCACACGAGATGCTCAAAATGGCGGCCTTTTAGTTTTCAGACATTTATTAGCACAGCGAACTACTGCTGGGGACATGTTGGCGAAAGTGCCCAGTGGAATTGCTGCTATGTCTTGTCTAACGGCCATTAATATAATGCCATCTGACAAGAAAATATGGTAGTACAGTAAACAGTGTTATGGCAATTTGATAAAACTACGAAAGACAAGTTCTTCTTTTCTTGAAGTGTGCATGTATTTTTTGGGCAGACTATATATATATATATATATATATATATATATATATATATATATATATATATATATATATATATATATATATATATTGCGCAGATCAGTACGAAAATTTCCGTGATTGCGTAGGTCAGTGTGAATTGATTGGACGGTTTTTGAAATATTAGAAAAAAAAGGTATCTCGATAATAATTTGGCACGCAGTGTATATATATATGTCACACATTATGAAATGGACAAAGTCCGACAATTATTTTAAGACATTTTTATGTTTATACATTCTTTTTATAGATACAAATATTTAAATAAATGCTCCGTTTATAATAAACAGTATTAAACAACATTTACCGGCCTGAATGTCCGAGAAGTTTCCACAGAGAATATTCGTCCTCCGACAGGATTCGAATCTGTATCCTATACCTAGCCGTCAGTTAGCTTGACGTGCCATTACCGATTTGGCCACAGAGAAGCTTTCGGTTAGCAAGGTCGAATTTACTGTATTTACAGAGCATTTACTTAAATATTTGTATCTATAAAAAGAATGTATAAACATAAAAATGTCCTTATATATATATATATATATATATATATATATATATATATATATATATATATATATATATATATATATATTGTTTAATATCTGATATATTTATCGAGGGAAAGTCAGGGATAGAGCGTTTATATAGTGTCGGATAGGAAATCAACGATGCATAGTAATTTGCAGTTTCCCATTTTAGATGATCATCAGATCATAATTATTTCATAATATAAAAAATATAAATAAGCGTGGCTGTTAAATCATTAATAGGTAAAAAGAGATTGTAATGAAAGAAATTGCTGTCGATAAACAATTTTAATAATAATGTTCATCCAATACAAGGCACGAGAGCAACTGAAGCTATAGAGTTACTGTTAAAATTACAATGGTGAATGAATGGTGGGGGGGTAGTAGGAAATAAAGATGATGAGTACAAGGAGGATGAATAACGATTGTCCCTTGACTCAAAGAAGTTAAGATTGCAATATTCAGGGAAGCACTCACGCGGGAATCTGCTACACAAAGTAGCAGTTCTAAAAAAAAAAAAAAAACTGAGAGGAAATAAGGATGATTCAAGTCGGTGAATGTAGTATGGTGTGCCCTATCTGTAAATGTTTGAACTGTTGGAATTAAAAAATAGAGCTCATCTGGACATTTGCCATTGAAATAGCATTAGAGTACCGAGAGGCTTAGCTGTAAAGGTATGGACTGGTGGAACTAAAGATTCGATCTCTTCTGAACATTTGCCATGGAAATAGCAATAGAGTAGCAAAAGGCTTAGCTGTAAAGGTATGGACTGGTGGAACTAAAGATTCGAGCTCTTCTGAACATTTGCCATGGAAATAGCAATAGAGTAGCGAGAGGCTTAGCTGTGAAGGTATGGACTGGTGGAACTAAAGATTCGAGCTCTTCTGAACATTTGCCATGGAATAAGCAATAGAGTAGCGAGTGGCTTCGCTGTAAAGGTATGGACTGGTGGAACTAAAGATTCGAGGTCTTCTGAACATTTGCCATGGAAATAGCCACAGAGTAGCAAGAGGCTTAGCTGTAAATTTATGGACTGATGGAACTAAAGATTCGATCTCTTCTGAACATTTGCCATGGAATAGCAATAGAGTAGCAAGAGGCTTAGCTGTAAAGGTATGGACTGGTGGAACTAAAGATTCGAGCTTTTCTGAACATTTGCCATGGAAATAGCGATAGAGTAGCGAGTGGCTTAGCTGTAAAGGTATGGACTGGTGGAACTAAAGATTCGAGCTCTTCTGAACATTTGCCATGGAAATAGCGATAGAGTAGCGAGTGGCTTAGCTGTAAAGGTATGGACTGGTGGAACTAAAGATTCGAGCTCTTCTGAACATTTGCCATGGAAATAGCCACAGAGTAGCAAGAGGCTTAGCTGTAAATTTATGGACTGATGGAACTAAAGATTCGATCTCTTCTGAACATTTGCCATGGAATAGCAATAGAGTAGCAAGAGGCTTAGCTGTAAAGGTATGGACTGGTGGAACTAAAGATTCGAGCTTTTCTGAACATTTGCCATGGAAATAGCGATAGAGTAGCGAGAGGCTTAGCTGTGAAGGTATGGACTGGTGGAACTAAAGATTCGAGCTCTTCTGAACATTTGCCATTGGAAATAGTGATAAACTAACGACAGGCTTGCAACGTTACGCCTGCGGGAACGATGATTCAAGATTGCGTAGAGGATTTTAAACACTGTTCCAGCCCAGATATGGCATCGATGCACCGTTTTTGGTCTAATCTGATAAAACATGGCTAAAAATACCTTGTAACATTGGATGTCAGTTATCCACCAATATTAAATCATGTTCTACACGATTGAGGATTCCAGATTCTGTAAAAAAAAAAAAAAGAAAAAAAGAAAATAGAAAAAAACATAATTTGATATCTAAGCGATGAACCATTTTTTTCATTTCGTTTAGTTTGCGTTGGGCTTGTGAAATCTTGATAATCAATCTGTACGAATCTGAACCAGGATAGACAAAATGGCGACCATTGCATTAAAACAAAATAACTGACGGCGGGAAATATATGAGAATCTAGCGAAGGGTTAGTAAGAGATTATTGCCGAGTTTCAAAACTAATAAATAAGTTTTTTTTTTGTATTATTTGGTCAATTGAACCTCATGTTATCCGGGTAGCCTCGATACTGACTTGAGAGGATCTGAGAACGAATTGGGTGCAATCGGTGCATGGTTCATACAAGCTGACAGGATGTACACTTAATGACATCTTAGTGAATTTCTTTTTACCTCAAAGAACGAGAAAACCGTTTGAGATGGAGTAACGATAGGCTATTCGCCTCACCGCATTTCTCTCTCAACATCTCTCTTTTTTTGACTTTTACTTTTCATTCTTACATTTCGTATTTTCTTTTCCTTTTTATCTTTTCTTTTTCTTTCATTCTTTCTTTCTTTGTTTCTTTCTTTTTGTATTTTTGTTTCTTTCATTTTACATTTTTACATTTCTTACGTTCGATATATTCTTTTCTTTCATTCTTTCTTTCTTTTTTCTTTCTTTCTTTCTTTCTTTCTTTCTTTCTTTCTGTCTTCACTTTTCTTTCTTTCTTTCTTTTTTGTTTTTGTACGTATTTTTGTTTCTTTCATTTTATATTTTTACATTTCTTACGTTCGATATATTCTTTTCTTTCATTCTTTCTTTCTTTCTTTTTTCTTTCTTTCTTTCTTTCTTTCTTTCTGTCTTCACTTTCCTTCCATCTTTTTTGTTTTTGTACGTATTTTTGTTTCTTTCATTTTATATTTTTACATTTCTTACGTTCGATATATTCTTTTCTTTCATTCTTTCTTTCTTTCTTTTTTCTTTCTTTCTTTCTTTCTTTCTTTCTTTCTTTCTGTCTTCACTTTTCTTTCTTTCTTTTTTGTTTTTGTACGTATTTTTGTTTCTTTCATTTTATATTTTTACATTTCTTACGTTCGATATATTCTTTTCTTTCATTCTTTCTTTCTTTTTTCTTTCTTTCTTTCTTTCTTTCTTTCTTTCTTTCTTTCTTTCTTTCTTTCTTTCTTCATTTTTCTGTCTTTCTATTTTTCTTTCTTTATTTCGTTTTCTTTTTTTGTTTTATTTTGTATGTTTGAGTTTTTTGATTCATTTTTGCTTTTACTTTTATTCCATATGTTTTCATCTTTCTTTTGTTTTCTTTCTCCCTTTTCTGATTTTGTTTCCTTTTTCGAATTTGTCTTTGTTTCGTTCGTTTTTATTTTCTTTCTATTTGAGTTTGTTCTCTGTTTCTTTTTTTCTTTTCTCTCATACATTTCTTTTTTTTCTTTTTTGTTTTCCCTCATTTTTGTTTCTTCATTATTTTTTGTTTTCTTTCCCACTTTTCTCATTTTGTTTCCTTTTACGATTTTGTCTTTTTTCTTTCTTTCCTTTTCACTTATTTTCCTTTCTTTCTTTTCAATGTTTGGGTTTTTTCTTTTCGTTCATATATTTGCCTATTTTTATTTCTGTGCTTTTTTGTAAATTAGGAAAGGTCACTGAATGAGGAATAACGAAAACGGGGTTTGGAAATGTAAATGTAATAACATCAACAAAATACAATACTCGCCAGCGGCGTGAAGTAGGTAAACCACTGCTACTGGTGGACAACAGCACATTACCCATCTTACAATAGTGTACAACGTATTTATGAGGATTGGGACATACCTGTTAGTGTTCATACGTACAGTATATAATAATTTTCTTTCTTACTTTTTTGTTTTTGTTTACTTTTTTGATTTTGTCTTTCTTTTTTTATTTTTTTTATTTTCCTTTCTTGGTTTTCCATGTTTTCGTCTGTTTTTTTGTTTCTTTTTTGTTTTTGCTTTAATTTTATAGATTATTTTTACTTTTTCTCTCTATTTTCTTTCTTTTTTCTTTCTTTGTTTCTCTTTGTTTTCTTTGTCTCTTTTCTATTTTTGTTTACTTTTTGGATTTTGTCTTTTCTTTTTGTATGTTTGTGTTATGGGACCATACCCATAATAACATAACGGACTATTCCATACGTAATAAATACTGCGCCTCAAGAGGAAGCAGGGAGTTCAGTCTGAAGTCTGGAGTGAGGTCCGTCCGAAGTCTGTCAGTCAGTCAGTCGAGTCAGAAGCAGTCCGAAACACAGTCGCGTTCAGACAATTACTACAAGACGTTGTAATAGTGATACTGGTCGAGACTACATTGTTCTATCTACTAAGCCTGATTGTTCGTACTAACACTTTCTACTTCTCTGTATATATTCCTGTTTATATTATATCTGTGTTATTCCATATTTGTGTTCGAGTTCTTCTTTATTGGTTCTACCTTGGACTATCACCGTGATACAAGGAACCGGACCATAACACTTATGTACGCAGAAAGAATTGTGATACCAACATCGTTGCAAAAACTTATCAATTTACAATTAAGCTGGCCAGACATAATCGTAGATTCCATGCTAAGAGTTTTTTCTCGCACTTCTCATTTGTGAATCTCCTTTCCGGCTCAATGCATTTCAGCCAACTTTAATCTGCAAAGATTTAAATGCAATGTCAATCGCTATCTACTGTCCGTCTGATTACTCTTTCCTCTTCCCGCTCATGTTTCTGTTCCTAATTCCTAAGTCCGAAACAGAGTCGCGTTCAGACAATTACTACTAAACCTGATTGTTCATACTAACACTTTCTACTTCTCTGTATATATTCCTGTTTGTAATATATCTGTGTTATTCCATATCCGTGTTCGAGTTCTTCTTTATTGGTTCTACCTTGGACTATCACCGTGGTACAATGACCTGGACCATAACACTTCTTGGGAGTTTCTTTTTGACTATTTCCCTTTGTTTTGTACGTTTCTTTCTTTCACATGATATTCCCTTTTTTGTCGTTTTTCTTTTCTTGCATCTTTTCGTTTTTTTTTAATTTCTTTTTTTCCATTTTTGTTTTCTTTGTCTAATTTGTTTTCTTTCTTCACTTGATTCTTTCTTTTTAGATTTTTCTTTTTTTTTTAACATTCTCTCTTACTCTTTATATTTTCTTTCTTTTCTTACATTCTTCTGAGTAGAATATTGTTCCTTCATGTAGAATTTCAATGATATACAAGAGAATTTGGTAAAATAGCGACTGTGAATTCAATCCTTGGTCGGATAAAGCAAACATAATTAGTGGAAACACAACTAGTGGGTTGGAGCATAATTATCAGGCGTTTTTGTAGGCGAGTTATTTGTGAATAAAAGTTGCTGTTTTGTTTACTTTTTAATAAAATTTTATTTTCACGTTATAAAAATGCGTGCCGATAATCATACGCTCCGGAATAATCATTTAAAAATGTTATTGTTGAATTGTTATATTTATTTTTTCATAATAAATGTTGTTTAAAAAACGCCTGATAATTATGCACCAACCCAATAGTAATACGTGAGCAATACTGAAAAAAGAAAATAAAAAAAAAAAAAACGAGATAACTCTGGACCTAGAACAATCTAGGAAAAATGACTACCCGGTACAAGACCCAAGAATCACTCGAGGTAGAGGGTTACAGATTATGAGGTAAGGGGCACGGTTTATAATAATATTTGTAGAAGATAACGGTTAACCCTGGACTTTAATAGATCAAGATTGGTGAGCGTGGAAACATCCTCTTGGGAGTCGGTTTCCTTAAAGTAGTGGCTCGTGGGAAGAAGCTCTCCGTGTGACAAATACATTTAGCCAATGGAATACGAAGGGGATGAGGCTAGTTCCCTAAATGGTGCGCATATCGGGTTTTAGAAATGAAGGTCAAAACTAGTGGAACTAAATAATGAATGTAGTTTCTCTGAACCCTTTTCATGGACATAACGATAGAGTAAGTGAGATGCTTGCGACATTTCGTCTATGGGTATGGGGGTTTTACAACTTACTGCTTAGAGTGGAAAATGATTAATCACCCACAGGGCCGCGTACACACTTTTGGACTCTATCGAAACTTGGAAGTGAAAACTGTGCAGCTCCTACTCATAGTGATTTACCAAGCGTTGCTTAGATGTGGCACGAGGCTGAAGGTATGGGGCACCCAGTGAGGATCGAACTCACTACTCAGTCGTAATTGTTCTAGCGAGACAAGCTAGCTAACTATTAGATCGCCTCGAAGTGCCCCATCTCTTGTTCATATATGACATTAGTGCTTCCATTTTTGCTCTTCTCTTGCTCTTGTAAAGATAAAGGATGGCAGGAGGGGTCAGATTCTTACTGGAGCGCTCCAGAGAACCAACCATTTGTCCAGCAGCTTTAGCGATGGATCGTATACATGTGTTGCCCTTGAGGTCTGGATTGAACTTAAATCCCAATAGGTATTCAAGTTACGGGGCGACCCAGAGACAACGCACGTTCATCGCGAGCAATAAAAAATGGCTTTTCCAGATACATTTCCTAGTATTTAACCCATAGCTTTAAGGGAGATGGATTCATGCCTTTGCCGAATGTGTTTGCGCGTAAGTAAATGAAAAGAACCCGACTAGCAATGGCCAAGAAGGTTCATCCACCTTTTGAGAGGTTTTATTTTTATTCCTATTACCTATCTCGCCATCTTCCTCATCAGAAAAGCTTGGTGCGATAATCGGTTTAGTTGCCGGTGCCCCGATCATACGGTAGACAGTATCGTGTTACATGGTACCAGTAGCACTCGTCGAGTAACGTTACCTTGAGTTTAGTAGACAACAACTACACTGAGAATTCGACCACAGTATTTTTTTTTCCTCGTCGTCTTGAGTATTTATTCAAGGTGCGATGGATAAATTGCCGTCTATATGACACAAAAGTGGAAAAAGACTGACATCTCATTTTAACAGATATACTGGGTGCGATGGATAAATTGTCGTCTAAATGACGCAAAAATGAAAATAAGACTGCCATCTCATTTTAACAGCTATATTTACCAAAATTACACAAAAATATCTAGAAATACTAAAGCGTGAATTTATTCAATAAAATCGCCATTGGCTTCAAACACGGCCCTACAGACGACTTCGGAATCACCTGTAACTCTTCTGGACGGTCTCCTTGTTTAAGGTGGTGAATGCTGCCAAAATCCTTGCCTTCAGTTCATCTTTGATGTTACAAGGAGTTTTGTTAGTCTCTCGTTCAAATGCGCCCTACGCATAATAATCAAAGGGATTGTAGTCTGGGAAGTTAGGTGGCCAGATATAAGGTGTGATATGGTCGCAGAAATTGTCTTACAGCCATGAATGTGTTCTCCTGCTTGTGAGGCATGGTGCAGAGTGCTGCTACCAGACATAGGATCTTCCAAAACTCACCGTCTTGACCCAGGGCAGCACTACCTCGTCAAGGCACTAAACGACGCAAAAAATGAAAAAAAAAACTGACATCTCATTTTAACAGATATACTGCATGCAATGGATAAATTGTCATTTAAACGATTTATTTATCAAAATTACACAAAAATATTTTGAAATACTAAAGAGTAAATTTATTGAATAAAAACCTCATTAACATCAACCACAGACTCCAGACGACTTCTGAATCTCCGGCAACTCTTCTGGATGGTCTCCTTGTTTAAATTGGTGACTACTGCCATAATCCTTGTTTTTCGTTCATCTTTGGTATTACAAGGAGTTTTGTTTTCTCGTTCAACTGCTCTGCACACATAATAATGAAGAGAGCTGCAGTCTGGGGAGTTCGGTGGCCAGATGTAAGGGATGATGTCACAGAAATTGTCTGACAATCATGACTGTGTTTCGCTGCTTGTGTGGCATGGTTCAGAATCCTGTTTCCAGTCATAGGATCTTCCAGTAGCCACCCTCTTGAAACAAGCTAGCACTACCTCTTCAAGGCACTTGATGTAGGTCTTCTTGTTGTGTCTGAGGCCTTCAGTAACAAATTCAGGGGTTCTTTTCTTATCACAACGATCAGATTAAGTTTTCCGAGCTGCTGTACTCCATTAGACTCATCCAAGTTTTTCCGAATCCTCTACACAGATTGACACCTAAACACTCTGAAATGTTTGTATTGGAGCTGCCGGCGCGAACGCCAAGCAGTACAGCATGCCGTTTCCAAATTTCTGGCAGAGTGAATTACATCATAGTGCTCTTTTACTCACAGACGGTGCCCAACAGACCCTGCTATATGGGCAGTCGACAAAATCAAAATCAAACAACGCGCATGCGCTAAATTGAAAATATAAAATGGCGACAATTTACCCATCACACCCTGTACATGTGCATCGCCGTTTTTCTGGCATCGTTAGTTCCACAGCCGTTCCAGATTATCCGTGTTGCCTAACTCTGCTTGTGGTTGCCTCGAGACTTTTTTCGGAAATCGAATCCAACAATCACTGGTTGACACAGATGAGATCTTTGGTACCTCGACTTTATAGATTTGCGGGAAGGTCTCATTATCTTACTGTTGAAATATTTAGATGTAACCGTAAATTCTATACTACGACTTTTTTTTCTCGTATTTCTAGCTTGTGGAATTCTCTTTTGGCTTCTTGCTTCCCAGACAACTTTGATTTAAATACAATATCTATCGTTATCTTCTGTCTTCTTAATTCTTTCTCTCTCTCTCCTTAATAATGTTTTTCTTTTGCATATTTACTCACGTTCAGTAACGCCGTGTGACTTAGAGTCTTTACTGCCTTGTTTGGCCTGAAATGATTAAAAAAGAAAAAAAAAAGAAAAAAGTCCGACGAAGTCAAATTGAGAAAAATACGATATGTATAAATCCATGCATTTATCTCATCGGCATAAATATATTAGGTTGGTGCAAAAATAATTTCGTTTTCTAACATATGTTACTATGTGAGAAAACGAAATTATTTTTGAACCAACCTAATATTTGGATTTTGAAAGCGTTAATTTTCCTGGCCGAACTTCTTTTTAATTTTTACCAGTTCTAAATGAATTCAATTTGTCAGCTATTTTCAAGCCTTTGTATGAGGTTGGCCAAAATATTCGTTTGGTTTATTAAGTAAATTTTATACTTCGTACATCCGGGTAGTGACCCTGGCTGATTCATGAAATATTGTTTGATAACTTGAGGTATTGAGAGACATAGTAATCCGGAGGAAAAGAAATATTAAATGGAGAAAAATATGAGAGAGTTCTTAATCGGGTTGGAAACTGATTCAAAAAAAAATATTATTTCAAGTATATAAACCATTTATCAGAAGATCATCGGTATGATTTGAACTTAAAATAAACCAGGATTCCCTGCCTAGTCCCACAGGAAGTGGTGACTAATGACGTCATTGTGTTTGTGTTATATAGGAGAAGATGTTTTGTAACATGACATGATGGATTTGTGAGTAAAGATAGACATTTGTAACATTCACTACCTTTCATTTTCCAAAATGAAGCTAGATAACTTAAACTTTTCATAGCTTTGGTGTTAACAAAAAAACAGTCAAATTTGAACTGAAAACCGGCGGGGTTGAACATTGATGGCCAGTGAGCAAACATAGGCGATCCCATTATGGAATTAAGTAGACCACGTAACCATAGAGGAAACGTATATATAGAATTAACTTTGCGTCTAGTTGATCGCTATTTCTAGTCTATCCTCTATTACTATTCGGATCGCATTTCTATTTTATCCTCTATTAATATACGGACCGATATTCTCTACTCTATTCACTTTTATATTTCTCTTTTCAGATCACTATACTGATTAATATTCGAGCGAGTATTATCGAGCAAATACTATTAGTGCGAGTGTTATTCGAAGGCGTCTGACACCAGTATTGTTCAACGGCGTTACTATAGTTGTATCTGCGATTACAAAGTCTCTACTACAACGAGCATTACGAAATTCACAACGAGTATTCGTTGACATCACAAAAGTGGCAACGCGTGTTCATTGACATCACAAATTCTTTAAAACTCAAACGTCACTGGAAACTATTATTTTAATTCCATATGCAGCAGACTTACATAGACAGCTTACCAAAATGTCCGGTTTTGAGTATTTTAGAAGCATGCTTCACATGTAATGCTAATAGAAAACATCGAGAGTCTTTGTGTATATGCCTAATTAATTAAAGTCCTTATACGAACTGTTATCCTCACAAGCGCACACACAAGAACTTTACTCATTTCTCGCTCAGTAGCCAGGAACACGCTATTATCCTTTTTCGTCGACATTCTAGCAGCAGCTGGCAATACAGCGCATTTTAACTACTACCTCTCAATGCCTCAAAGGGAGATAAGAATTTACTGAAGTTGAACTGCATTCGTGTGATGGCTGCAACTTTTATATTCAATCATTCATTAATAAATTGTCCATAGCTTTATCAACAGAGTCTGTTAATTCTGCTAGAAATTCACTACCTTTCAGAAATTCGCCCAAATTGAGAAAGTCGCTAGGATCGTAACATTGCCTGCACCGCAAATGTTTTGTTGGAGTGAATACGATAAGAGGCCGCATAATTCATTCCAGCAGGTATACAACGCAGAGAAAGATTTCCTCTAGACTACACAGGTCTGGTAAGGAAGAGGAACGACGGAAATAGCCACGCCCAATTCACGCATCTGTCACCAAAGTGTAATACATCGAATCGTGTTTATCTGAGGCACACGGTGACCGGAATAGCCGATTATATCACGATTATGCCGCGTTTGTTCACATTTATTACTTTTGATACGTTGACGACCCTAGCTCTCCTGTTATATTTGATGCAGGTAGCACCAACCCATGTTACAATTAATAAGTGAACGGAAATTTTAACCAGCTCAATACAATATATATTATGGTATGATCATGACGAGGCGATACGGTGGACATATTTTTAATAATGAATATCTTTTTTTCAGTTGTTTTCAACCGAAAAAAAAAACATTCATATTCTTATCCAGTCTGGTCCGTCCATCAAATTGGCTTTCAAAATAAAGGTATTAAAACACGGATCAAAGGCTTTAGTAAAGAAGATTTTAATCTATTTCTGCATAATTGGTAGGGTCGGCTTGGTATTAAATTATGAACAGATCTGCTTTAACAATCTGGTCAGCACTAGATAAGTTATGATAAATAAGGATAAATAAGCTGGAATTTGACGTAGTCAATAGTTTAGACAGTTTTCATTATTCCCTGCATCGTAATGTTCTCGTTACGGGTAAGATTCTTCAACGGAAGATGCGACTAGAGGCACAGAACTTTGCATTGAAAGAGCAGCCAATTACTTCCACGTAGGATCCTGTGCACACCCCATGGTGTCGCCCGGACGAAATCAGTGCATTTCATGGTCAAGTGACAAAAGTCGCTATAATTTTTGCTTAAGGTAGCTACGACATCAACAGTTATTTTACTTTTTGGTATTTCGCCAAAACGACCCTTGCTTTCCACTGTTGTGATGACAACCTATACTTCCTTGATACTTGGTATATGTCAACGTAGTAGAGACTTTGTAATCGCAGATAGCAATTATAATACGACAATGACTAATACTCGTATAAGTCTTTAAATAATACTTGTAGTAATAGTACTTCGTATAGTGAGAAGAGAATAGTGGTCCGAACAGTATACGGAATAGAGAAGAAATAGCGAATACACAGTAAGTGAGGATAGAAAAGAATTGCAAAATACGCTGTTTACTCGTTCGCCCACAAGGACGAGATGTGACACAAGGTCTTATTAAAGTGGGGACCCGAGCGCTTGTACCCGGGTAAGGGACAAAAATTGCCCTCAGCCCCCGCAACCGTCGGTTGCGCTGGCCTCGGTGCGAGCACCGATCCCTCCGTCCGGTGGAATGGGAGGGCGCGGCCTCGGGCAGCTGTTCCCCAGGGCTGGGGACCTCTCAGTATAATTTTCTCAGTTGCCCCTCTGTCCTTTGACAGAGAAGCTCCTGAGCGCAGTCTGTCCAAAGACAGAGACGCAACTGAGAGATGATAAATAATGCATACAAATTACTAAGAATAGCAAAATACATCTTGACGTCACGAGACTACCTATATATATATATATACGTTTTTTCTATGGTCACGTGATGTAACTAGTTTAATGAGATCGCATGTGTTTTTTTACTGGCGATCTACATTCAAACACTAGTTTCAGTAGCGACACTTTATTCCCATATAACCCTTTTTGACACGTCTTCTATTTGCCATAAATAAAATAAATAAATAGCAGTAAAATCAAAGATGAAATAAAATAAACCGACACGCCATTTTGGAGAGAAAGTAAAAGTACTAATAGTAACTGAGAAAAGGCTTCGTAGTAAACAATATTTTATAGGTTTGTTTTTAAACGATAAGGAATTAGAACTGGGATGACATTATTGCTATTATTATTATGATAATCATTAATAGTACTTAAGTTTATCTAACTCTGAAGCATCCGTCGGCCTTGAGAGACCCTGGATCTACGCCCGAAATGTTATGCCATTTCCAGGGTGCACGCCTAGGCAGGGCTTTTATGAGAGATTGCTGCACGTCTCCCCTCTCCACACCATCGATGTTGTCCCAGGGAAAGGCAGAGTTCAAAATCAGCTTGGCACCGGCGTCGTCGCAGGTGTTGCCAGAACGAAACTTACCATGAGATCAGACTGTCTTAAGGACTCAGGCTCCGGATTTCAGTGGTCCTTCTCCTAATCTGGTTGCAAACCACGGCTACACTACTGTTTGCCCATAGTTGAAGGTTTTGAATTCAGAGTTTTTCCTTCTCTTAGACCGGTCGCCACCCAAGGCTATAGAACCTAGTCTATTTACCTAGAACTGGAGAAAAATGAGAGGGATTCATACCTATTAGCACGTAAGTGAATGTAATCAATTCGACTGGAATTCGAACTCTGCTCTCCGATTTCTCAATCCGAGCCGCAATCCATTACTCCACCGGGTCTCTTCAGGCCGGAAGAGTTGGATTCATACCTTTCCCAAGGGTATTCATAAGTGGATATAATCAATTCGACTGGATTTCGAACTCGGCTCTCCGATTCCTCAATCCGAGCCGCAATCCATTACTCTACCGTGACTTCAACACTGAAATATTTAGTATTTATTAATTTTACGTCCTGTTTTTTTTTTTTTTTTTTTTTTTTTTATGATGGATTCAGGTTACATGACGTCACTGGTTTCATTTCAATTCCAGATAATAAGTTTCTGTTTGGGAAATATTTTTCGTCTTATTTCTCGGAACGCTTTGGCCGAGAATATTGATTTTCTGCTGAAGATCGGTCTTATCCCAACTATGTATACCTATGTCATCAGCAAGGCCTTCTTCATCATCAGTACAATATAGGCCATGACATTAAAGTGAGTTAACTTAAAATATTAACTTTAAATAGCATTAAATATTTGAATGGAGCTTCTTTTTAAATTACGCATCATTTTTAAAATATGTTATTTCTTGACGAAAATGAATCCCTTTTTCTTTGTAAATTCATCACAGAAATCTCCATTTATCTCAATCAGTGTTTTGATTAAGTTTTTCTAAGCTTAGCTTAGATATGGCACAACATGAGCACCTAATGAGGATCATATATATATATTATGCCTATTAAATTCCCTGAGGAACATAGAGCCGCAAGTTATCTTTGCGGTTTCTGTAAGAAGCCATTTTTTTAAGTGAGTAGGTTCTTAGCCTACTACACAGATTTTGAATTCAGAGTTATCCTTCTCGTAGACCAGTTGCCACCCAAAGCTATAGAACCGAGTCTATCCTGCTATTTACCCGTAGCTGGAGGGAGAAGAAGAGGATTCATACCTTTCCCAAGGGTATTAGCACGTAAGTGAATGTAATGGATTCGACTAGAATTCGAACTCCGATTCCTCAATCCATTACTCCATCTCTGTGCTAAGTCCACTGTGGAAGTTGTCAGAGTTATACGCTTATTCTGAGTATTTCATTTAAATTTGCCTCCAGTGTTTTACTCTGTTCTTCGTCTTGACTTCATGTGCCTCCTCCCAGTGAGGATCATACTCAGTAGTAATTGTTCTAGTGAGACAAGCTTGCACCACCTTGAGGCACCTAAACTCATTTAAATATGTGTCCTAACTGAAATGCACACGTAAATAAATTAAATATTTAAAAATTTCTCCTATATTATTCTTTTTATTTATTTTAATATTTATATTTTAATCGTTTTTTATTTGTATTTTTATTTTTGTTACCCACAAAAAAATCAATTTCCTGGCCTTAAATAAAATTCAACATTAAACAAACTGACCTGGCAAACATTCATTATCGAAAATAAGTAAAAATCAAATTAACGTAAAGGTATTTTTAAACGATACTTAATATTAGAAAAGCAGTATTTATATATAACAGTTATCTCCCTTTGATTTTTGTTTGGCTTTTCCGGTGAAATGAAACATTCAAAGAAGCGAAGATTTGATTTAAACACTTTCGATGACGCCAGTTTTCTTATGAAGAGGAACCGATCATGATATGAAGGAAAAAAGGTTGGTCATCAGCCTCTCTGGAATGAAGTCAGGAAAAAGAACACAGTAAAACACTGTAGGGGAACATAAACAAATGACTCTTCCACAGTGGACTTAGCACCCTTTTCAGGAGACTCTGTTCAAGAAAGGACATTCCACTACCCGAGTATAAACATTAGGTTTTAGGACCCAAAATTTATACCTCAGGGTTGGGTAGAGAGATTAAAATTTTGGTTAAATCACATCTGGTCTCTTGGCAGCTGTGAGTTCAATCTCTAAGATGGGTAATGCGGAGCATGGTATTGCTTCACTGAAAGAAACCGACACGCAACATAAGGGTGACTAGGTGAGAGTATTAACGAGTTATCTTCCAATGAAAGAAATACCGTAATTCCCCATGTATAATACGCCTTCATCCATAATACGCATCCCTAAAATTGTGCTGAAAATGTGGGAAAATCCGTCTACTCACGCATAATACGCACCCCTTGTTTGGTAATCAAACCCTATAAATTGTACCTCTCCAGTTTCATTACGACCAGCGTTTCCTACTCTTATTTTTAAAAAAATGGTTTTAAACATAGAATAATATTATTCTAATTTAGTTTTATGATACTTCTTATTTTATTATACATTTGTAAGTATTGTTAGGTACATATGATTGTATTTGACATTTGTATGGGGTAGCAATCGCCGAGTGTTAGTGTCAAATTGTCATATGTTTGTGGTAATTAGTCATTTTGCAATTGATATTGACCTATGAAACGACAATTTTTAAAGATTTTTTGTAGCTGTGCATCCCTGATTTTGCTTATCATTTTTTTTAGAAAAAAGTGCGTATTATACATGGGGGAATTACAGTATATACCCTTGGATTAAATAACGGTTTGGGTTCAAAATTCCGAGAAAGTTGCCGAATGTGACAAACATCTGAGGACGGAGTCAACGATATACACTAATCTTAATCTTATCTCGGGATTTGGACTTTTTTATTTTTTTTATTTTTATTTTTTTTTTAAGCATTTCATCCCAAGCAAGGCGGGAAGCCACTAGGACGCAAGGGGTTACAGAAAATTTAGAGCAAGATCAGATAGGCGCGACAGAAGAAAGGATGAGGGTAGTGGATAGATCAAGGCAACTGGAGACGTCGATTGGCATTACACTTGAATAGCTGGAGATCATAGCTCACAGGGAAACAGGAATAGGGAAGGGAGTTCCACAGGCGAGAGGTGCGAGACATGAAGCTATTAGAGTAGAAGAGACGGCTACATTTAGGAGTTTCGACAGTGAAGGGGTGAGAGCGAGATGCCAGCCTCGTAAGGCGCTGGAACTCATGACATCTGGGAACCAGCGAATGCAGCTCCTCGGAGCAATTTCCATGGAAGTAAGCAAAATATAAAAAGAGGGGAAAAGAATGAAAAAGAAATAAAAAAATGAAGAAGAAATCGAAAATAATAATAAAGAATAAGTGAAGAGAAATAAAGAAGAATAAAAAAGAATTGAAGGAAAAGAAATAATGAAAAAAATAAAAATGCAAATGAAGAATGAAAAAGGTTTTATAAGATTAAATGAAAGATAACAATAAAAAAGAATGAAAGAATAATATGAAAGAATTAAAAAAAAGAAAACCAAAAAGGAATGAAAGAATAAAAATTAAAAACAAATTAACAACAACGAACAGGAACGAAAGAACAAAATGTAATGAAAGAAAAAGAATTTAAGAATGAAAAAGAAATACGAATGAAAAATAAGCAATAATAAAACATAATGAAAGAATGAAAAATAATATCAAAAATGAAAAAAATAAAGAAACGGAATTATATAATAAAAATTTGAGAAATAAAGAGTAATGAATAATAGAGAGTATTGAAAGCGAATTAAAAAGAGAGAATAAAATTAATGAAAGTGAAGAAAGAAGAACGAAAGAGAATGGAAGAATGAAGCAAGATGAAAAGAATGAAGAACGGAAAGAAATAATGAATGAAAGACAAGTGAAAAATGAAGAATGATTAAAAGACAGAAGGAAAAAGAAATAAAGAAGGAAAAATAATTTAAAAAGAAGTCAGATGAAAAGGAAGAAGATGGAATAGGAAATAAAGAAAGAAAAGAATTAAAGAATGAAAATCAATTAAAAAACGAAGCTACATTAAAAAATAGAAGAAAAAGAGATAAAAAACGAAAAAGAATGAAGCCAGATGAAAAGAAAAAAGGAAATAAAGAATGAAAAACAATTAAAAATGAAGAATGATGAAAAGAAAGAAGAAAAAAGAAGGAAAAAATAATTAAAGAATGAAATTCAATTTAAAATGTAGTCAGACTAAAAGATAGAAGAAGGAAAACGAAATAGAGGACGAAAAATAATGAAGCCAGATGAAAAGAAAGAAGAAGGGAAAAGAAATAAAGAATGAAAGGCAGTTAAAAAATGTAGCACGATAAAAAGGCTGCAGGAAAATAAATAAAGAACGAAAAATAATTAAGGAATGAAAAACTGAAGACAGATGAAAAAGAGAAAAGAAATAATAAAGAACGAAAAACAATTAAAATGAAGAAAAAATGAAAAGAAAGACGGAAATAGAAATAGAGAACGAAAAAGGATTAAAAATGAAGCCAGATGAGAAGAAAGAAGAAAGAAAATGAAATAAAAGAAGAAGAAATTAAAGAATGAAAAACTGAAGCCAGATGAAAAGAAAGAAGAAGGAAAAAGAAATAAAGAATGAAAATAGTTAAAAAAAACGAAGACAGATGAAAAGAAAGAAGAAAAAGAATGAAGAATGAAAAACAATTATAAAATGAAACCAGATTAAAAGAAAGACGAACGAAAATGCAATAAAGAACGAAAAAGAAGGAATGGTAAAAAAAAAAGAATGAAGTAAGATGAAAAGAATGAAGAACGAAAAAGAAATAAAGAATGAAAAGGGGAAAAAAAACGATGCTAGATGAAAAGAAAGAAGAAGTGAAAAAAGAACGAAAAAGAATGAAAACTGAAGCCAGATAAAAAGAAAGAAAAAAGAATTAAAGCATGAAAGACAACTGAAAAAATAAATCAAGATTAAAAGACAGAAGAAAAAAGAAATAAAGAATGAAAAAGAATTAAAAATGAAGCTAGCTAAAAAGAAAGAAGAAGGGAAGAAAAGAACGAAAAGAAATTAATGAATGAAAAACTGAAGCCAAATGAAAAAGAAAGAAGAAAGAAAAAGAAAAGAAGACTGAAAATGAAAGAAAGACGCGAAAAGACAAAATGAAAAGAAAACTGTAAGGTTGTGACAAATTTCGACAAACACTTCAGTGAAATACTAAACTTGTTTTTACCGGCGTCAACGCCACTCTTACCACTTACCTCTTTTCGCTCTGTTCAGTTCAACCAAAGCTGAAAGTTGACGCTGAGGTCGGTCGTCGTCGGCTAGCCTCTTAAATTTCACAGACAGATGTCATTTATCAACGTCCAATCATCGACGTCATCACTCAATACAAACCGTTTAATTGACCTCTACCCAGTGAAGACCCATCCAACCCAGCCGGTCGTCTTAGACGACCGAACCCTCCTCTGCTTCATGACAGCCTGTCTTGTTTGCGCTGCTCCACAACTGCTTCGTGCGTATGACGATGGTGAAGCGGCGCAGGACATCAAAGGCGCGAATTGGTGGCTTTGGGTCATTCGCTGTCATCTGTCCAATTATGCAAATTAGTGCACGGGCGAGAGGCTATACAGGAAGATTTAAGACGAAACGGCAGTGTGGTTAGAGAGAAAGGATCGCGCCTTTATGTCTCTTCTCTTCCGGTCATCCCGACGTTCGATTTGTACTTGTTCCGTGTCATCTCCTTGTCACCTTGCTGGGCTTGCTGGCAGCAATGATGACAAAGTGATCGCACACCAGTTTGTATTATTAATGATGGCAAACAAAAGCAGCGGAAATTTGTAGATAACCGAAGACTGGAAGCAAGATACCTTTCGTAAGGCGGTGATTAAGCAATTCATACAGATGATTGAGGGACGATGTAGTAATGGATAGACGTTCAGATTGAGGAATCGGAGTGCCGAGTTCGAATTCCAGTGGAATCCATTACAATCACTTACGTGCTAATACCCTCTTCTTCACCCTCCAGCTATGGGTAAAATAGCAGGACAGACCGGCTTCTATAGCCTTGGATGGCAATTGGTCTACCGCAGAAAGAAATGGCAACCTACTGCGGGAAAAAATATCTGCCTCGTCAGTCATGTATCGAAAGTTATCACGTGCATCACGCTTGGGACATAACTGATTGACTGATGCGCTAATACCCTTGGGAAAGGTATGAATCCTCTTCTTCTCTATAACCGGGTTATATAGCCTGGGATGGCAATTGGTCTACCGCAGAAAGAAATGGCAACATACTGCGGGGAAAAAAATCTGCCTTGTCAGTCATGTATCGAACGTTACATGATCGCCTAAGCGTGCATCCCCCCAAGCCATGGGTAAATAGCAGGACAAACCGGGTTCTATAGCCTTGGATGGCAATTGGTCTAGCGCAGAAAGAAATGGAAACCTACTGCGGGAAAAAAATTTGCCTCGTCAGTCATGTATCGAAAGATACATGATCGCCTAAGTGTGCATCGTGGATGGCACATAACTGACTGACTGATATTACACTCAACTTCAAAGTTCGGCTTTGGTATGTTAAATAACGATATATTTTTTACAAATACCGTTTTAATTTTTATTTATTTTTTTGAAGGAATGAGTTTAAAAGATTAAAAATAGAACATAACTGACTGATCTCATACGAACCGTTATCTTTATAAGCGGGAACACAAGAACTTTACTCAGTTTGCGCTCGGTAGCTGGGAACAGCTTTTTCGTCGATATTTTAGGAACAGCTAGCAACACACCAGCATTTTAACTACTGGATACCTCTCTCTGCCTCAAGGGGAGATAAGAATTTACTGGAGTCGAACTGCATGCGTGTGATGGCTGCAACTTTTATATTCAATCATTCATTAATAAATTGTCCATAGCTTTATCAACAGAGTCTGTTCATTCTGCTAGAAATCCATTGGCTTTCAGGATTTCGCCCAAATTGAGAAAGTCGCTAGGATCGTAACATTGCCTGGACCGCAAATGTTTTGTTGGAGCGAATAGGATAAGAGGCCACATAATTCATTCCAGCAGGTACACGACGCAGAGAAAGATTTCCTCTAGACTACACAGGTCTGGTAAGGAAGAGGAGGAACGGCGGAAATAGCCACGCCCAATTCACGCATCTGTCACCAAAGTGTAATACATCGAACTTTGTCGTGTATCGAATCGTCAGTCATGTATCGAAGAATACATGATCGCCTAATTGTGTGTCACGCATGGAACATAACTGACAGGTGATGGCGAGTGACGTTGATCTTTTTTTTGTTCTCCCATTATTACAGTTCCGTTATAAGCGAGGTAAGCTAAAAGGTGCTTGCTTTAAAGCAATTATAAGCAAACTGGCCATCAGCTAGTGCACAGATTTTTTTTCTCATCAATATTGATTGATTTTTTTCAATCATTTCATTCCAAGCAAGACAATAAAGCTACTAGGAGTTACTGAGTGTTTGAAAATATTTGAAAAAAAAAACTACTATTAACGAGAGAGGACAATAAAATGACAAGATTTAAGAAAGCCGACGATAACGATTGACATTGCATTTTCATTTTTCAAGATCAAAGATAACCAGGAAGCAAGAAGCCGGAAGAAAGTTCCACAAAAAGTGTGATAGTAGAAACTCGTAGTATAGAACTTACAGTTTGATGTAGCCATTTCAATTGTAAAATAATGAGTCTTTGCCGCCAATCTAGTATTGCGTTTAAATTCATAAAGTCTATGTACCATAGGGGAAAGTTCATCAGAACAATTACCATGAAAGTATTTATAGAAAAGACACAGGGAAACTTTGTATTTTATGGATTATCAACCCATTGAATGGTATTTAAAGCCATATTAGATTGTAAGGATTTTTTTTTAGATAATAATGATTTACCCTAAACGTAGCCGCTAGTGGCCCGCTGGCCAGTGGTCCTCTTGTGGCAGCCACCGGTAGTCCTTTAGCCGTCCACAAGAGGTAACACGCCGGCTGTCCGACAGCGGGCCACCAGTGTTTAAACGCTGGCGGCATGCCACCCACTGACAGATTTGTGGCGTGTATGTAGGGTAGTTATACAATGTTTATTAATTAAGCCCTAGTTGGGGAGAAGAGGCAGATTTGTACATTTACCAAAGGCATTTGCGCGTAAATGAATATAGCGAACCCAACTAGAATTGGAACTCGACAAGGCATTATCCACTGCACCACCCGCACATCCAAGCTTACAACACCTATTATTTTCAAGCGGTCACCCATGTATATACTGACCAGATTCGACATTGCTTAACTTCGGTGATTGACGTGAAGCGGTATTTCAACGCGATATAGACATAGGTCTCATCAATACTGAAGACTTTTGCTGTATTATGACAGTCTTAGTAAATCTGGACGAACTAAATTGATTAGCGAGCCAGTTAAAGAGATTTATAGCTTGTGCCAGATTAGCTTAAGTCAGAGGGCGGGTCGCCGTAAATCAGTGATTATTAATTTAGAGTATATACAATCAAAAGGACATTTTGAGACAAAAGAAGATGGGTACGAAATGTTTTCGCTTTATTTCTTTTGAAAGATGAAATCAGATGCATAAAAAAAATCATCATTTAAAATATTTCTCTAATGAGAAAAGAAGGCCTAGGAAATTTGACACTCACATATCATATTGAAGGCAAAAGGGGCAGAGGAAAAACAGCGTATAACCTGTTATTGAGTGGTTTCACAGTGGAGGCTTGTATTTGTACTAAGTCGGTCCTAAAATAGGTTCGACGTACAAAACGTTAGGAACATGATATAATAGGTAATGACGCAGAGAAATCTAGTTGTGGTCGCTGATACTTTAGTATCCGACTAACGGTTGTCCAGCATCGACTCGCTGACCGACCCACTGAGCGAGGGTATTTAGTCACCCACCCACGTGGTCATCATGTGGCACACAGCCGGTTTAACGTGGGATGCCCATTGAACCCGTATAAACGGGTTCAGGGTCGGTTTACCTCCCCGAAAGAGACTCCGCCCTTCGGCGTAGCCTCTTTCGGGTTCCTCCCCGCCCGAACGCAGAGAGTTGAACCGATCAGCCGGTCAACTGAGCCACTGAGCTACTGACTTGTTACTCTTACTACTCCTACTTATTATAGGGGAGAGAGTCTATTAACTATAGAATAGGGGTGTTCCATTATAACATAACCCCTGATTTATTTCTTTTGAACGATAAAATCAGATACATAAAAAAATCATTTATATTACATAAAATCAAGGATCAAAAATGGATTCCGAAATTAATTTACTAGAAAACTACTGGACATCATATTAAAAAATCTTGTAAATTGTGCAGGACACCTAATGGGGTTTCTTGGTAAGAAAAATATCTTGGGTTTCTCCACTCTCAATAAAAATGTTGACATTAGGCATTAGTATTATTATTAGATTGGTGCAAAAATAATGTCGGTTTTTGATGTTAAAAAATATTATTATATACTATATTAGTCGGGGCCGGTGCAAGAGTTTCGTGGAACCGGAATCTTTGAGACGGGTCTCCCCACTCTTCTATATCGGAAGTTTCATAAGGTAGTAATAATATAAAATACACATTTTATTGTGACCTCATTAAGTACAATAATGGATCAGTAAGACATCTTTAATTATTTCTTAGATACAACGGTTCAGAGCTTACTGACCATCACTAACATGCCCAACCCTTCAGTTAAACTCCACCCTACCCATTCATAGATTGTGTGAACGACAGTGGCTTATAAAGCCAGCCATAGATCTGCATTTCTTGTCACATATGTGGCATATCAAATCATTTCCGGATAGTGGAAATTGACTTTGATCCTCATCACTTCCAATGTGCCTTTTCATATGACGTGTCTGGCAGGAGCTGGACTTGCACACCCTAGTGCAGGTCAGGCATTCATATGCAATAGACTGTCGGTGTTGGTGTGATTTCTGGTGACTGAGCAGACCCGCCCTGGACAGACATATCTGATTGCATTGGGTACATATAAAAGCAAATTCATATATACAGGTGACTAAGAGAAGCTATACATTAAGTATTACAAAAGCATTAGAGGTACTTTAATAATGTTTCTAGGATTCATTTGATATTGGAATCCATTTCATGTTTATTATTGATACGGGGGAGTAATGGATAGCGGCTCGGATTGAGGAATCGGTGTGCCGAGTTCAAATTCCAGTCAAATCAATTCCATTCACTTACGTGCTAATACCCTTGGTAAAGGTATGAATCATCTTCTCCCATCCAGCTATGGGTAAATAGCAGGAGAGACAGGGTTCTATAGCCTTGGATGTCAAATGGCAAAAATCTCGGAGAAATGTTTCTAGGAATCATTTAATATGAGAATTCATTTCATATGTGTATTATTGATATGTTTTGTATAATCAATACGTTTTGTGCGCACATTTTGTTTTTCATTATTGTATACCTACTTTTGTATTTGTATTTTTTACAATAATGTTCACTGTTCAAAAGGCCCAAGAGCCACTCGAAATAGAAGGTTACAGGGTAAGAGGTATAGTTTTTGATGATATGTGGGGAAGATAAACGTATTAGTCCGTATACAAATATATAAACCCGCGGTCTCCCATGACGACATCCTAAACCCAATAGACCCAATGAATCAAATCGGAAAAGCAAGGAACCCCTCCCCTGTATGATATGATCATATAAATTCCTAACTAATCAGGCCTGAGTTACGGGAGTAACGTCTGTGCGAGTAGATTACTGCATATACACGAGCAGTCACGCCAGTTATCCAAAATTTGACTATCATCGCCAGAAACTTGATGTCAACAGTGTAATTGGATCCCGAGAACGTGAAGAAAATGGGTCGGTTTTTACTTTTTTAAAATAAATTATTTACCACAAGCAAGGCAATAAAGCCACTAAGACGCAAGGGAGTTACTCAGTAAAGGAAAATATGAGGAAAGGAAATATTAAGGAGAGGGGACAATAAAAGAACAGGAATTAAGATGACGAGAGATAACAAATGGCATTCATTAACATTTTTTAAGATCAAACGACCGTAAAGCAATAATCCGGAGATATCAACGAAAAGTGTAGGAGAAGACACTGTTAGCATAGAACTTACGGTTCCATCTAGCTATTCCAAGTCTAAAATGACGAGACCTGGCTGCCAATCTAATACGGCGCTTAAATTCATAAACCCTAGGTACCATAGAGGAAAGCTCATCAGAGCAATTACCGTGAAAGTATTTATAGGAATGGCCCAAGGAAGCTAACTTATGGCAGTGGAAAAGGGACTGAAGCTGAGATGTCAGATCAGGATCAATAACATTGCAGATTCTTCTTTGTATTCTATCTAGAATCTTTAATTATATAGCAGAAGCACAAAACCGTACGTGACGGCTATATTTAAAGCCTTTATAATTAGGTATTTTTCAACAATATGCCATAGGTGTATAGTGACATTGCGAATATAAAATTAAATACATTTTTGGAAAATAAAAATGTTTTTGGCATTAAATAACCCATTGAAGTTGATATGCCGTAAAACAAACCAAACCAAAGTACATCAAATAAAGGGATGGAACGCTACTGGAAAGAGAGATAACAGCTACTGGACTTAAGAAACCCATTTGTTTAAAGAGGAAGATTTTATAAATTTCAATCGACTGTAGTACTGGCTGCTTTGACAATAAATACCTTTTATTTTTTAGCGGCATATCAACACTTCTATGGGTAATTCAATGCCGAAATATAAATATTTAGTATGCAATTTTATTTATTTTTGAGATAATGGTTTTAGTGATACAAGTCCTTTTAATTATCCTGTAACTAATGGCAGGAGAGTGGATTGATACCTTCCCGTGTGAATATAACGGACCCAGCTGCAATTGAAACTCAACTCCCTGATTACAATTCTGAGCCATTATCCTTTGCATCACCCTTATATCCATGTTTACAGAACCTGGCATTCCCAAGCGGTCACTTAACTACGTACTGACCAGACTCAACGTTGCTTAACTTCGGTGATCGTACGGGAAATGCTGTTTCAACGTTGCATGGTCGTAAGCCCGCCGAATATTTATTTGTAAGAAAACAGCTAATTACCTTTACCATTAAAGAGGAGGAGAACAGATAGTACACTTTGATCCAAGTTCGACATGAAGGGAATGAAAAAAGTTTTTAGGTAACACTACATGCTCGGATAATGAATGCCGAATGTTTCCTTATAAGGAAACAGCTAATATTTCCATTGCCATGAAGTTTTTTTGGGAGTAGAAAAAATATTTTTATTAAGACAGTTAGACAGATAAAATTTGGCTTCGTCACTTGTAAAGAGGGCAGCATTTGGGAGAATATTATGACGAATATAGGAGAAGTGATCCTAAAAAATGGGAAAAGATTAGTTAAATAAAGATGCCATTACTACCTGCTTTGCTTCAATAACGCTGCATCAACGGACGTGAGAAAATAGGAGATTTTATTGCCACGATCTGTAATTTAAGTTCATGCTGTTTTAACCGTAGAACACTGAAGTAGTTGATATGTCATTTGCTTGTTTGCCTAATGCTTGGGCGTTCGGACCAGAACAGCATTGATTTGTTAATTTTTCTATATCTACTTTTGTGTGGTAAAATTTATGGGCAGAGAAAGAAAGAAAGAAATAGACAGGAGAAAAGACATCATTATTGTATGCCATATCGATGAATAATAAAAGGAAGAATAGTGAGAAGAAAGAATAATCTTGCTTATACGGAGAAGAATTTAATCGAAAGTAAAAGGTAAGAATGTGCAAAGATACATTGATACAGAAGAAAAAGCAGGAGAAAAAGTGGAATAGAATCAATCCTACGTCCACCTGCGCAAGCGCAGTTAGCATTTCCTGTCCACTGAGAGGTTAATCTGTTATTTTCCCACCTACTTCGTCTTCCTCGCTTCTATCAGGCATCGGGCGTATCTATGAGAAAAGGCATGCAACGAACAAGCACTTTAGCGGTCAAGCTGATCCCGTCGACCCTCTGCCAACTGAAAGTTTGTCAGACATCTTCAGCACCTTCTGAAGGGCCTGACCTAAGCCATAGCACATTTGCACACTGAAAGACAGTCGGGGGGTAGCATTGGACAGTTTGTATGTCAGCAAGTGGAACAACAGAAGCGGGGATCAATGGAGCGGTCAGCGGTGCCATCAATGGACGACTACTGGCCTGTCTTCACCAATGACAACAACAGAGTACAGATCTTGACATCAGGGCTTGACCGCAATGGACAGTGCCATTCAACTATACAATACGTACGCATACATTGAGGGCTGAGGGCCACGTCATATGCAAACGGGACAGTGAAACAAATAAACGTGAAAGAAAGGCTTGAGGCCAGAGAGAAGTTTGGTAAGGAAGGAGGGGAAAAAAGTTGTGAATTTGTTCCAGGAAAGAGGGGATTATTGATGGAGTTAATGGAGGATGTGGAGAGAGTTAACGAGGGGAAAAAAAGGGGGGGAGAAAGATCGGTAAATGGAACAAAGAGAAAGAATCGCTTAAAATATTCGATAGAAAGCAAGCAAGCAATAAATAAATAAAATTACCCACAGAGAATATAAAAGGAAATGAATATTTACTAATATAGAAAACAAAAAGAACCCTACGTTCTAGGTTAGATATTTGCTTAATTCATACCACTGCCATATGCCTGTGTCTGAGCCCAATTATTTCGAAAGTTGATTTTCAAAGCAATGATACACCATTTGCTAACAAAATAACCATTCTCTACAGTCTTGTGATAAACAAAACTAAATTTACCTATCGCTTGGCCAGGATAGTTATACATTTTATACCAGTAGGCCACGTAAGAGTTAGAATTTCGACTGGTGAATTCCAAGATATGCAGATATTTTCCATTGCGAAATTGGCGCAGTACAATCATCTTAATGTTATTTACATTTTTGCATTATTTAGATAATCTTTACTTTAATCGTTCTCAATCCTTAATAATGTTATTCATTTAAATATATTATTTCACACTCAGTAACCTGTTGCATCTTAGTGACTTTATTGCCTTGATTGGAGTGAAAGGATTTAAATAAAATCGTAAATTCATTTCACATATAGTTACGAGAGAGCCGGTAGATAGAATAATATAGAGTATTATTATAGAATAATAGAAGTGTTGAAAGAAAATGGCTATTTTTGTAGTGATGTTATAACATGTTTATATTATAATTTTTGAATAAATAATATTGGCGCAATACAATCTTCCATTTTCATAGGCTTTGGATGAACTAAGCTAATCTTAATAAATATATTCAAGTGATTTCGAATAATTTTCAATGTAAGCAGACAATGATTATTGTAATATTGGTGCTACAGGCTCTTCCTCTCAATATTTGCATGTGTGTAAGATTAAAGCAAATAAAATGAAATTGAAAAAAGAAAAAAGAGAATATTTTGAAAGTAAAATGTATAAAAGAAACGTATGTATATATGTACATACGCGTGAGTCTTATGAATCTATGTATGTGTGCGCGTATGTGTTAGCATGTATATGCGTCTGTATTCATGTGCATGCATGCGTGTGCATGTATGCATATGTACTGTTGACCGTGTTTGCCGTAGTCTCTGGATATAGAATCCAGTGAAGTACGTAATGTGTTCAATATCAGAGGTTGGCAGTGAAGATTCGGAGAAAGTAGCAGCTGTTAAGTAATTCTTTAAGTCTTCGATATCAGAGGTTGGCAGTGAAGATATTTTTGGGAGAAAAAAAAATGGCTGCCTTTATACACGTCGGATTGAATATTTTGAGCTTTCTGATTGGTTAACCCTTCTATTGGTGGACTATAAAATGAGTCAGCTCATTAATACAAAAACTACCCAAAAATTCTAACATCTACATGTATGTATTAATGAATAGATCACACACGTTATTAACTTATGGTGTTAGTCCGTGTGTGTGTGTGTGTGTGTGACAGGAACATTCCCTTTCACAACTGATTTCCAAAAATTATGATGAAGCTTAAATAAAAGCGAAACATGTTAAATTTATAAACGTTTCCTATTTGTTACTTATTCTATCAAATGGTAAATTGACTGCAGCCGAGATGCCAGATCAGGACTAATGACACTGCAGATTTTTCTTTAGATATCATCAAGTGTCTCTAAATGTATTTGATATGTACCGGAAAGGGACATATTTGAACGAAGTAGCTAAGTGGTTTTGGCTACTATAACCAAGTAGAATACGGTAGCAGTAATCGACTGGTACGCGTCGTAGTCGCAGGTAAGAAGTGTAGATCAATGGCGTAGTTCAATGAGCGACGTTATAGACTTAGCTCTCAGACTAAGGCTCTTGACTTCTTCTGACTCTCCTACACATCCCTCGATATTTATGACGGACACCAGCCAATCACACTCCCGTGAGGGGGAACACAGGTGTATGCATATTCCATTATATCAGTATTGCAGAAGCACCAGACCATATGAGGTGGCTATATTTTATGCATGGACGAATGGTAGACTTATTAATATGTAAGATAGATTCCATCGAGAAAAAATTCCTAGAACCACAGAATGAACCAACTTTTCCAGTGGTAGACCTAGCAATTGATTCAATATAATCTTTCCGCTTCATTTCAGCGGATAAATGCTAGCCCGAGAAGACACAACTAGTCAATCTGAAGGAGGTTAGCATCAGCCATTTTAATGGAAGGCAGACAGGAGTTTTTGAGACGATTAAACAAGATTAGCTTCGTTTTGAATACGTTATTGGAATCAAATAAGGATTAGAAGCCAACAAAATGATAGCATAAGGAACAAATAAGAAATCTTTATGAATTTAACATGTTTCGTTTTAGTATCTCTCTATATTTCTGAGATGAGGTATTATGTACACTATTTACATTATTCGGACTATTGCACTCATCTTTGTTGCCATATTTATTATAACGTTTCGGCCGTTGTACGCTCCAGCCTTCATCAAGTGGTTGGAATGTCGAACTGAACCCTTTATTTCGCTCGCTGGGGTAGACTGTTCTAGCTCCACGTGCAATATCTAATGGATCAGTTATCTCCTGTTAATTCTCCATCGCCTTAACCAGGTTTTGAACTCACATACTCTTTGGGTCCTGCCACTAGATCTAACTAACGCCTTTATCCTACGGTGCCATGTGTCCTTGAGGACATCTCGGTATAAATTTCTGGGTATTAGAAACCTAATGTCTTCAGCAACCATTTTGTTCATGCTCAAATTGCAATTTTTTTGCTGTTATCATTGCATGTTTTTTTTACCAGAGCTCATATTGCAATTTTCGTTGTTATTATTGCTTTTGTCTGGCACTCCTTATCACTGGTTCCCATAATGTATTCATTTCTATGCTTGGTCGGCTCAGGAGATTATTGTGGCCTAGCATATGTGCTTACGTTTACGAATTTTCCAATGATGTTCTTTGTCTATGATTTCAACCTGATCCCATAGAGGGCGGTGATCTCTCTTTTCTCTCCATATGTGGTCAGCCACGCCTCATTTTTCCACTTCTCCTCGTGTTACAGCTTTCTGGTGTTTCGTTTTTATTTAAACTTAATGAGAAAATGTTGGAAATGTAGGGAAGAGAATGCTACATTACTTTCAGTTCTGTGTTCATTATTTTTCATTGGTAAGATAGATCGCATACGTTATTGACTTGTGGTGTTAGTCAGTGTGTGTGTGTGTGACCGGAACATTTCCTTTCGCAACTCATTTCCAAAAATTATGATGAAGCTTAAATAAAAGCGAAACATGTTAAATTTATTAACGTTTCCTATTTGATCCTTATTTTATCAAAAGATTTTATCTAAGTTTAAACGTGTCTGCATGTATGTATATATATGTCGATGAATGTATCTCTGTGCATAAATGTATATATCTATGTAACGCGCATGAATGTGTGTGTATGAATGTATGTATCTATATGTATTTAGAAATGTATCTGCGTATATATTTATGCATGTGTATGCCTCATTCTCTTGTTCTCTCTGTGTTAAGAAAGAAATGGTAAAAAAAACAACAACAAAACACAAGAGAAGACAATCGTGGTGTGTGGAAGGTGGTGAATAGGCGGGAAAAGGATGTAACCTAAGGCTAGGTATCTGAACTTTGTTTTCATGTCCCGTTGAACTTAGATCCGGCCTTCTCGTACGAGATGTTGGCTGCGAAGGTCTTGTGTGCGTGAGCTTCTCTGCTCTTTTGAGCAAGTCAGCCGGGGTTACCGACCGCTGTCACTTGCACTGAGTCAAGGAAGCAGCCTCCTATACGGCACCAAAGAGATTTTTAAGCTGGGGGCCGCCGGCAGTATCAACGTTTAGTGGAAATAACAAACAAAGGAAGAGATGAGATTGTGGAAATTGGTTTCAGTGACAAAGAAGAAGAAGAAGAAGAAGAAGAAGAAGAATTTGATGATAAAAATACTCAGGAACTTTTAAGATTAAGAAGCGAGTGTAGCGGAAAAATGATTAAAAGTCTGAACAAAAAATAATTAAAAAGATTTTTCCTCAAGGAAATTTCTACGAACAGTATGATAGTAAGATTTTTTTAGAAAGATTAAACATTCGAAGGAAGAAGAAAAAAGAAAGAAAAAAGGCTAATAAAGAATGTAAGAAAAGAAAAGAAAGAAAAAAGAATGAAAAAGATTAAATGAATTTCAGTGTCAATAGAGAAAGGAAAGAAAAAAGAAAAGAAAGAAAAACAAGGAAGAAGTAAACTGTGATTAAAAAAAAGAAAAGAAAAAATCAAGAGAAAAATGAAAGAAAGAAGACCTCGGAAATACTTTATGGAAAAAGTGAAATCAGATTGAGTCTGGAAAAGAAAAAGAGAAAAAGAAAAACTAAGAAAAAAACATGAAGGAAATTATAAATAACGTCCAAGAGAAAAAAGACGAAAGAAAGAAAAATGTGAAAATTATATTTTGAAAAAATGTCAAATGAATGAAAAATAAAGCAAGAAGAAAAAAAGCAAATAGAGGAAAAGAAGAAAATAAATGAGAATTAAAACAAAAAAAGAGAGAAAAAAAAAAAGGGAAAATGAAGAAAAAACGGCTGAAAGGTAAGTGTAATAAGGGAAAAATACAGAAGGAAAAAGAAGGGAGAAAGAAAGCAAAAAGGACGAACAGACAAGAAAAAAAAGACAAAACAACTGAAAAGTAAATGAAGAAAGGAAAAAAAAAACAAAAAGAAAGAAAAAAGAAAGAAAAAGATGGAAGAAAGATAAAAATCCTAAGAAAGAAAGAAGAAAAGCAGTAAAAGATAAGAAAAGAAAGAAAAAGAAGAAACGACTGAAAAGTAAATGAAGAAATGAAAAAGAAAGACAGTGGGAAAAAGAAAAAGAAGAAATAAAGTAATATATTATAAAAAGAAGACAGAGAAAAGAAAGAAAAAAGCAGCAAAAGAAAGGATCAAAATTACGTTATAAAAAAGTTAAAATAAGTGTCAAGTGAAGAGAAAAGAGAAAAAAAAAGGAAAAGAAAAAAAGAAAAGGAAAAACAGAAAAACAGATAAAATGATTGAAAGACAGTAAAAATGAATACATAAAAAAAAAATGTAGAAAGAAAGATTAAAAAATAAAGAAAGACAATTTTGAAAGTAGATTATTATAACAAGTACAAATCAATGTCGGAGTGCTTTGAGCAGTACCAAAGAGTTTTATGTTAAGCGTTTCAAACTGAAAGTCCGAGTAAGAATTGAAACTGCATCAATTATATATATATATATATATATATATATATATATATATATATATGTAGCGATTTTCTAAGCACTGCTTAGATGTGGCACAAGGCCGGAAGTATGGAGCACCCAGTGAGGAATGAACTCACTACTCAGTCGTAATATATTCTAGCGAGACAAGCTTGTTAACCATTACACCACGCTGAGGTGCCCAAAGTGATTTTCCAAGCGTAGCTTAGATGTGGCACAAGTAAAGCATGGGGCACCCAGTGAGGATCGAGACAAGCTTGCTAACCATTACACCGCCTCGAGGTGCTATATATATATATATATATATATATATAAACAATCTATCTATCGCTCTCTCTCTCTCTATATATATATATATAAACTATATATATATATATATATATATATATATATATAAACTATCTATCTATCTATCTATCTATCTATATATATATATATATATATATATATGTATAAACTATCTATCTCTATACATATATAAACTATCTATCTATCTATCTATCTATATATATATGAGAACACATATAATGAAAAAAATATTTTGCCATCATTTTCAATGGACAAATTATTTTCCACCCTCCAATCTTTCTCTCACAGACGGGATGTGGCAAGTACTCGGACGAACTGCATTATTTGGTTTCGACAGTTCTAACCTTCACAGCTAGTACACGCCATGCAACTCAAATCGCAGCAAACCACCCCGTTCATTCCGTATTCTAATGAGGAGAAGTCCCATTCGAACAGTTTCATCCCACTGCACTGTGCAATTCACTCCTAAGATACGCCGATCACTATAATCTTAACCTGCTCAAATCTAGCGTTAATATCCTCCCACACTGACTCTTACCCTGTCACGCTATACCTCGAGTGGCTCTTGGGCTTTGTACAAGGTGAATATCACTGTAAAAAAAAACAACAACAATCACATTGTGTGCTGAAATATTCTAAAATCATTTTTTGGTTAAAAATAATAGCTATCTTTGATGTTTAATCATCAAGGGAGAAATCATTAATTTTTTAGATTAAAGACAACAAAAGAAATGGTAGGCCAGCGCTACTATCTTCTTCTTTATGTGTTGTTTCCCCTTAATATATAGGCGGTCATGGCTCACCACAACTTCCTGTCCTTTGTAGCTCTAAATAAATTTTGTCATTTCCTTATTTCTCCTAAACCCTGTTCTACGAACCATTTTTTTCCAAGCTCGTCAAGTGTGTTATTCGCTGTTTTCTTCTGTCCCTCTTACCCTCAATCAGTCCTGTGAGTACCAGATTTTCGAAGCTCACTTTCCCCATTATATGCTCCAGAAATTTCAGTCGTCTCTTCTTGATGTTAGGTATAAGTTTCATTTTGTTTCCATTTTTTAAAACCACTCTTCTGTAGAACCACATTTCTGTTGCTTCAAGTATCTTCTTCATCTTTGAGGAAATTGTTCAGCATCCACTGCTATCGCGTAACAGATCAGTACACTTTTCTTTGTTTCTAACGAATTTTATCTGTTTCTTAATACTCTGCTTAGATTTTGGAAAGCTTCTTTGTCTATCTTAGCGCATCTTCCGATTTCAGTGTCGCATTTTCCGTCCTCTGTTAAAATACTTCCCAGATATTTAAATTTTTGTGGTTGTTTGATTTTAAATGATAAGCTTTATCTGTGTATATCGCTCAAATATAACCGATGCTAAAAGACGACGTAAAACTGTTGCATATTTTTCTCGAGCACAAGAATTTGCTGCATCACTATATATCAAATAATTAGAGTGAATGTACATGTCATATGGCTGGTTAAATTATGATGGTGATATATGTTGATGGGTAGTGTTGTGGATTCCGAGATGAAATTCGGTCTCCAATGAATGACAAACGCAAGAAATAAATGGGTAATTCTGTTAGTAAATCCAGGAACGCCGTTAGTCGTAATAATAATAATATATATATATATACAGTCTCGAAGTAGGACTTCCTTAGAGTCTACGTGCTTGTAACTGACTTCTACAAGCGGTTACTTCACTCTATTACTCTACCTCCAACTCAATCACAATCTCTGCTCACTCTCTCAGTCTCTCTCAATCTCTGTATATTCTGACTGACTCAGGGTATTTAACGGCAGCAGTCCCAGTAACACTCTGGTCGAGTCCACTTATATGAAAAAGGGGTGGACCCCATAACAGTTAGACAGGTTGTCGTCGACTTACGACCTATAAAACTTTCGACTTTACGCCCATTCCAGCGAATTGGTATGTCTGTTCATTTAGCCACAACTGCTTCGCGGCTGGGAGCGTGAGTGTTTTCCAGATTTGTGTGCGACAATCCCCGCCCCAGCTTCTGGAAAAGCTAGAATTCCCACGGGCGCCTCAAGCTCAGCATTTTGGCCACCTCACGGAAAACTCCTTCTCACACCCCGAGTCAGTTAGTGTCTTTGACATTTTTCTTACAACCCCCCCCCCCCCAAAAAAAAACAAAAAAAAACAAAAACAAAAACAAAAAACCCAAAGGCTTTCTAATGCCCAGACGAAGGGGTAGAAATTTATTACAGGCTTTGAATAATGGCGCCGGTAAAGTCAACGGTCAGGAATTTACCGCTTGTACTGGCCGGTTCAAGAGATTCAAGAAAATATTCCAAATTCATTATGTTCGTGTGACTAGAGAAACAGTGAGTGCTGATAAGGAAGTGGCTAGTGCAGATAGACTAGCAGCGAGTGCAGATGATGAAGAAGCGAGTGCAGATGGAGTAACAGCGAGTGCAGATGAGGAAGCAGCGAGTGCTGATGGGATAGCAGCGTGTGCATATGAGAAAGCAACAGGTGCAGATGGGGAAACAGCCTGTGCAGATGAGGAGGCAGCGAGTGCAGAATAGGAAGCAGCGAGTGAACATGGAATAACAGCGAGTGCAGATGAGGAAACAGCGAGTGCAGATGGAATAGCAGCGTGTGCAGATGGGGAAGCGTCGTTTTCAGATAAGGAAGCAGCGAGTGCAGATGGAGAAGCAGCGAGTGCAGACTGGACAGAAGCAATTGTAGATGATGAAGCAGCGTATGCACATGAGGAAGCAGTCAGTTCAGATGGGGAAACAGTGTGCAGATGGACTAGCATCGAGTGTAGATGAAGAAGCATCGAGTGCAGATGGGGTAACAGCGAAGAATAGTGAATGCAGATGCTGTAGTGTCAAGTGCAGATGAGGAAGCAGCGAGTACAGATGAGGTAGCAGCAAGAGAAACAGTAAAAATATTTATTAAAAAATACAATAATACTCAAAGAAAAATAAATCTAGTTTGCAAAATTAAAATGGTCGTAACCAATCGTAATCGTAAGTCGATGACCTGTACTAGCAAATTCTACTTGTCTATATATAACCGTTACGCTTTGCAAACAACTCCTGACTCGATTACCGTTGCACAACCGACATCAGGGAAGTGTTTGTCGCCAGAGTATCTCAGGGTTCGAATGTATCAATATCCAGCTAATCTTTTTAACTTTTATCTTTCTTAAATAATTTTATTAATTTTTTTCCATTAATTTAATATGCAGAGAGAGAGAGAGAGAGAGAGAGAGAAAGAGAGAACGAGAGAGACAGAGAGAAGGAAGGAGGGAGAGGGACGGAGAGAAAGTCAAGCAGAAAAACGTGAAAGAGAAACAGTCCGTGTGTGCGTGAGAGCAAGTGAGTGAGTGATAATAAGAGAGAGAGGTAGAGAGATAACCTGAAAAAATGAGTGTGTATGTGTATGAGAGAGAGAGAGAGAGAGAGAGAGAGAGGGAGAGAGAGAGAGGGAGAGAGAGAGGGAGAGAGAGAGAGAGGGAAAGAGAGAGAGAGGGAGAGAGAGAAAGAGGGAGAGAGAGGGAGAGAGAGAGAGAGAGGGCCGTAAGTGGTTATGTGCGTGATATATTCATCTGGGACCATTTTCATTTCATCACCAGTCCTTGGCACTTAAAATGGACATCCCAGTTCGCATGTCAGTTTTGGTTGTAACATTAACGAGATCTTCAAGGGCTGGAGAACAGACACACACACACACACACACACACACACACACACACACACACACACGCCTGTGGCCCTTTTGTCCAACCCTGTCAACCTTACCATCGTTCACCTTTCAACCTTCTTCTCAGGCATAGAACTCGGTCTCGCCTCGGTGTCACGCCGGACAAAACAAAAGTCACAAAACGATGGATTATTTATTTCTTGACCGCTACAAACCTGAAACATGAGACAAAATGCATGAATTTCTATAAAATCCTCGAGCTGCTTATCCCATTAGTGTATGGAATGATATCGGAAAGTTCTCGATTGGAGCGTTCAAATGGACGCACAGCTAACGTTCATTAGTACTCAGTAGGGAATTATCAGAATTGAAGAAGTATTCCGCTGTATCATATTATTATTATTATTATTATTATTATTATTATTATTTCTTCTTCTTCTTCTTCTTCTTCTTTTTCTTCTTCTTCTTCTTCTTCCCCCTCCCCCTCCTCCTCATTCTTCTTCTTCTTCTTCTTCTTCTTTCCCAACAGCGCTGGTTGGAACGGGTGTGACACGCTGGAATGATCACGTTTGCTTTTTGATTCATGGTCGCCCAAGTTTATTTACGCGTAAGTGAATGTAACAAATTTGACTGGAATTGGAACTTGATTCATCCAACTTCTTATTCAGAGCCATTATCCATTACACCAACCACATATCCCAACTTACAGCGCCTTGTATTCCCAAACGGTCACCTAATGACAAGACTCGACGTTGTCAACAAGATATGACTGTAAGTACATATTGGAGTCTTCTTATACTTCTTAGGTCTTCTCCAGATTTATGGAGAGTAATGGGAATTTTTTGTCTGTGAAGAAAGAATTTGCAAGGTTGAAAACAATTCATCAGCCGTGCTGTTAAAAGAGAAACTTTTTTCCCCAATTTCCTTGAGAAGAACTTTCACTGAATCCATGTTACTGGACGAGTTTAGGCTTTAACTCTATCAAATTCGGTTATGTTAGTTGCATTCATGTGTAGATTCCACATATGCAATGAAAAAAAAAAAAAAAACTACTGAATATGATATTTATGTAACCGATGATTAAATATAGATATTTTATAATAAGGACAGGCCAGATGCCGCAAAGGAAGTAAAATGAACTACGTTTAACTGTACAAAATAAGAAGGTGATAACCTTTATATGGTTTGCAGCGAATCCTTGACTATGAACTCTATCTGTAAAGAAAACGACTGATTCGAATAAGTACTGTTCCCATATAAGCCGGTCATAGTAAAATCGACGAAAAGACTTAAGACAAAGCTCATAATATTCCGTAAAGCTCGACCAAATTTTTATTTGGTAACAAAGCAAAAATTGTTACGACTTGGTCGAGGCATTTCGCCCATCTGCTGTTTTGACTAGACATACCATCTTCAGATTACCATTTACCAAAGAATTTCAGTTCCCTAGTAGACACCTACAGCTGTTTGTCGCTAAGAACGATAAAAAAAACTCTCAGGTGGAATTGGAATTTACTGGAACATAGGATAATCTAGCGAAAGTTATTTTGTTTAATAAAGTTAATGTTGAACAAAGTAGCCATTTATTCATTTCAATAAATCGAATGAACATTTTCGCTCACCCAATACAATTGAGACAACAACAATAGAATGGGAAAAATATTCGTCAAGCCCCTGTAAATATTGTGTGCAATTCTACGAGTCAGTGTTAAAAATTTCTTGACCTGATCAACTCTTCACTCCAACATATCTATCTATCTATCTATCTATCTATCTATCTATCTATCTATCTATCTATCTAATCCTTTCCATATCTATCTATCTATCTATCTATCTATCTATCCATTTAACAAAGGGGAAGGGGACCATTAAAGAACAGAAGGCGCGAGCGGATACATATATATATATATATATATATATATATATATATATATATATATATATAAAGATCAAGCCAAGAGGATCAACTTATCTTTCAGTGGAGTTGATATTTCCACACAAAAGTCTGATTCGCCGAAGCGAGAGTTCTTAAGCTAAAACAATATTTTGGCCGGCCGGCGATTTTCCTGGATTCTTTTTCTTTCGGAAGTGTTCGGGGGTCCACAGCATTTCGTACAGGCGTTTCGTTGGGTTGATTCAGTTTCATAGCAGTCCTTTCATCTCTAGTCGACAGACTTTGCTGTCTTCTTCATCTCAGTGGGCAGTCTGACGATTTTACCCAGCGACGTTCAACTGTCGCTGGTCAGAGGAAAACTGAAAATCCATTTTTAGATTTTTGCTGTCCCCAAATGCAGCCACGTGGGTTCCCTTCGTCCTTGATCGGGTACGCAGGAGAATGGGGCGCAAATCACGCAGTGTTTGTGTGATGGCCAAAAGTTCAATCCACGCTTAGTATGTTCTGATCACGTGAATCGCAGCAGGAGACCCTGACGGTGCCTGGAATTCACTTATGGTCAACTGCCTGATAGCTGCGAAATTTTGGAACCAGGTCATTCCCGCGTCGGGTCACTTCAAAGTTCACGGGCCCTTGGTTAGTGGGTGGAAGAATAGGTAAAGAGGGAAAGAATTTGTGAAGAGAAGAGGAGGGTATGGCTGATCATGGAACATATTCGCTCGCAAGTTGAAAGCATTGGATTTTATCTATTTTTATTTATTTATTTATTTTTTTTTTATAATCTAACTAATTTTCAACTAGAATTTGAGATTTTACTTTGGGGTGCTTTTTAGCCTTACGCCTATGTGGTTAATGAAATCGTGGCTACGTCACAATATATATATATATATATATATATATATATATATATATATATATATAAAGAAATATGGTCTTAAGGTGTGCTATATCTATGGAATAAAGTGCTCAATATCAGAGATAGAGCGTATATATATATATATATATATATATATATATATATATATATATATATATATATATATATCAGGGGATCAATTAAAATACGCGACCATGGTTTCGACCTGACGGTTTCTTCGGGCGATACTTTTAAAATGATCACTTTAATGTTTTTTTTTTTTAAACAAAAAACACAAAGAATTCTACATAATTATCTTTTTTTAAATAAAATAACGGCTCACGATGATTGAAAGGCAAATTTTACAATGAATGCCAAAAATTTGTGCTGCAGTAATCAAGGGTAAAGGAGAATATTTTGACGAGAGCAAAATTTAATCATAAAAGGCATTTTTTCTTTTGTCATAATTACATTTCTAATATAAAATCATCTCTCAGATTTTTTAACGATGTATGATAATCTATTATTTAAATACAAAACAGATTTTTGTGTTCACTTTAAAAAATTACCAGGGTTGACCTGAAACTTTTGAACTTTAGTGCATATATATATATATATATATATATATATATATATATATATTAATGGAGATCAACGTGTTTTAGTGGACTCAGCAATTTTCAATCTGCTTCTCTGAATCATCTTCAAGAAGCGAGAGCAAGATCTAAAAGGTCAACCAGTCTAACAGTGATCTCATCTCACAATCCTCACACTTGCTCCATATGTGGCCTCCTTTGTAAATCACTAGCAGGTCTTAAATGCCACTTAAGATTAGCGCATAAGCTTTCATAACTGAATCAATAAGCTGGCAGATCCTCATACGTCGAAACCGACGGGAGAGTTCATTATTATTATTATTATTATTATTACACACACACACACACACACACACACACACACACACACACACACACACATATATATATATATATAATGATAATAAGCATTTTTGTACCATTATTGAAAGACGAAAGGAAATCAACGAGTTTATATATATCATATTTATTCCGAGTACTTTCGACAGCCATGCCATGACACAACATTCTTCACTCCACATGTAAGGAATTTAATTTTCAGATGACCACAACAATTTTTTGTCTTTCACATCAATGAACACTACGATATTTATCCTGTAATTAATAATACCCTGTTGATCATATTGTGATATGTCGAAAGTACTCGGCAAATAAATACAATATCTATCAACACGGCGATTTCCTCTCATCTTTCAATAATGACAGAAAAAAAGCTTATCTGTGAAAGGATCCTACCGAGAATAAATAGACAGAACATGTCCAAATTATTCAACGAAACATGTCTCAATATATATATATATATATATATATATATATATATATATATATATATATATATATATACAGAAGGAATATTTTATCAAATGTTTACTTTTTTAGCGCTCTTTCGGACACTTCTCTAGCCATTTTAAAGTGGGGGGTGGTTTTTGATGTTATGTTATTTTCATGTTTTGACTGTGTGAATTGACATCATTATCCGTGATGTATACAATCACACTTCTCCCCCACCCATCAATATTAAACTCACTATTTAAAAAAAAAACATTATCAGCATGTACCACTCAAGTACATTTCCATTATCACGTAGGCAATATTTATAATCAGACGGTATCGCGATGGGATCTCCTTTAGGTCCCCTTTTTTCTAATTATTATATGGCACATTTAGAAAATAAAATACTTAATGGCACCAATAAGTCCCCTATATAATTAAGATACATTTTGGCTAAAATATTGAGTATATTACAAATTTATAAACACATTTGAAAGTCACTCCGTCCTCAAATATGCACTAGAACTCATTATTAATTATATTGATGTACTTATGATGTACTAATTGACTGCAGCACACATAAATTTACTACTTCTCTATGTAGAAAAAACCTCTAGCATTAATTCGTGTCTTCTTCATTATAATAGTGAATACCTTTAAGGATATAAGTTAGCTGTTATAAACAACTTAATCCAACACACACAAATAATATCTCCTTGCAAAAATAATGTCGTTTTTCTTTTGAAGTTGAACGTCAAAAAACGACATTATTTTTGCGCCAACCTAATACGTTATTTTTATCGATACATTTTATTTAAGTAAATATTCTATTTTTAATTAAATAGTATTAATTAATTAACCAGCCTGAATGTACGAAAAATTTTTAATTAATTAATTGCTATATCCCGTCAGATCAAATGACGGTTTACGTATACGAATAAAGGTTCAATTCTTATCGCAGAACGGATATTTTCTACGAAATTTCTCGAATATTCAACCCGGTAAATGTAATTAATACTGTCTACTTAAAAACAGAATATTTCCTTAAATGAACTGTATCTATAAAAATAACGTATAGGCAATATATATATATATATATATATATATATATATATATATATATATATATATATATATATATATATATATATATATATATATATATATATATATATATATTAAAAAGAACAAAGAAATCGCAAACCTTTTTGGTTGTAATGTGAATTTTTACAAAAATATGCTTTATTCTTTTTAATATACATACTTTTCTCTCGTTGGAACTACTATAACCTCATCCTTTTATATTTATATATATATATATATATATATATATATATATATATATATATATATACAAGTATAGCATTGGTGTATAGGAATATATTCCAATAACCCAAAAATCCTATTCTTAAAAGAGTGCTCAATTTATACATACATATATATATATATATATATATATATATATATATATGATCGGTTGCTGAAAATTTTGCGTTTCAATCTACGACAGAAAATTCGATCAAATGTTGAAAAATTCGCCCCCGCGTATGTACGTATATATATATATATATATATATATATATATATATATATATATATATATATATATATATATATATATATATATATGTACACGAGAGTTTCATTTTCAGAGCACACAAAGCCTGATACATTTTGGTATATAGTAATATCGACATGTACACTTGTGTGCGTGTGTGTATGCGATCGCGTGTATGTTAGACCTGTGTCTCATAATGTATCTTAATTTGTACACCCAGAAGAGGAAACTGACTTTTTTTTTTTAAATCAATATTGCAAGATTTTTTTTCTTTTTAGCTTCTATGTTTCCTTGAGGTTTTAGTTAAGCTTATCGTTAACCACAAAATTTTGATTTCGTTTCCGAGTTTTCGTTATTCTAAACCAGTACAAAAACATCGGACTGTTCCGCAGAATCTATCCGATTCCTTCTTATTTAAATCTGAAAAAGAATTAGCATTTTCCTTTTTCAGCCATTTTAATTAGAACTTTATATCTTCCTCTTAGAATTTACAATGGAGGTCTTCAACATTCCCAGCCTTCCTTCTTTCATCACAACGGTTTCAGCCGATCACCCCTCTCCAAGTTTTCTAGTAACCCCTCCAACCTCAGGGAATAAAAACCAAGTAAACAATAAAAGTATTCACTGAGACTTTATTTATTATTATTTTTAAATATTTGTTTTCTATTTTCATTACTTTTTTTTATTTGTGGTAAGCTGCTTCAAATAATTGAAGAGATCTGTTGAAACTGTAACCCAACGGACGCCATTTCTTATTTGCCACTTCATTCAGAGAATGTTGTTTCGCGCCAAAAAAGTTTTTGTGGCGCGAAGTAATTGAGGTTCGCGCGAAAAGGAAGATAACCGAACAGGCGAAAATGCTTTATATGGTTCTTGCTTTTTATTCTTTTCGTTTTTGTTTTATAATTTTTTTTTATTTTTCATTTTACTTTTTCTCTTTCTGGTTGAGGAAATGCACTGATGAAACGATTTAGAATGTGCATGGATTGATCGATGTCTCTTTTCAATGCACGAAGAATGGACGACGGTACAAAGAAGAAAGAAGGAAGATTCGAAAAAAAAAAAAAGAAAAAAAAATTGAGAAAAAACAACACAAAAGAGACAAGTCAAAATACTTATAAGAAGGTAGAGAAGATATAAACACGAGTGTCAAATTGATACATTTGCAAACAAAGAGAATAGAAAATTATCAATATTTTTTTTTACTTTTTCGTTTTATATCTGTGGGATGGTTTAGGAAATATGTAGACAAAAATAAAAAAAATAGAAAGAAAGGAAAGAAGGAGACAGGAATGAAAAAGAGAACGAATAAAGTTAGATAAGGATAAACAAAAGAATGAACGAAAGAAAGCGAGAAAGAAGGAATGAATAAAGAGAGCAACAAACAAAGAAAATCAAGAAGAAATAAGAAAGAAATACCCTACTGAAAAAGGAAATAAACGAAGAAAGAAAAAAATATCGAAAGAAAAAAGAAAAGAAGAAAAAAGGACGAATGAAAAAAAGAAAGAAAAGAAAATAAACGAAGAAGAAAATAAGAAAATGTAATATGGGGAGACAAAAGGAGAAAGAGAGAAAGACAGTGGAGAGAGAAATCGAGATAAAGAAGAGCAAGAAAGAGAGAGAGAGAGAGATAAGGAAAAGAAAGGGAGGAAAGAAAAAGAGAAGTCGATATGATGAAAGACAGAAAGTAAAGAGAGAGAACTAACGCCAGATAGTGTAAGAATGGGAAGGAAATTGAAATAAAGAGTGAATGAAGAAACAAATAGAGAAAAAATGAAGAACAGAGACAAAGACAAGAAAGAGAAAGAAAGGAAGTAAAAAAAAATGAGATAGTGCAGGAGAAAGACAAAAAGAAAGAGAAAGAGAGCGCTAAGAATAAGAAGGAAAGACAAATAAAAATAGAGAGAAAAACAGAAGAAAGAGATAAAAATAGACGCAAAAAAAGAGAGAAGCAAGTGAGAAAAAGAGAATAAGAAAAAAGGAGAATGAAAAAGAAAATAAGAAAGAGTAAGATAGTAAGATAAATAAAACACATAACACACATGACACAGTGGATAAAGGCGTTGGTTAGATCCAACAATAAAGAAAAGAAACACAAAGAGTTTGAGTTCAATACCCGGTTAAGGCAGTGGGGAACTTTCAGAGGGAAAATTAACAGGAGATAATTGATAGCTGACATCCATTAAAACATGGCACGTGGAACTAGAACAGTCTGCCCCCAGTGAGCGAAATAAAGGGTTCAGTTCGACATTCCAACCACCTGAAGAAGGCCGGTGCGTACAACGGCCGAAATGTTGTGATAAATATGGCGACAAAGATGAGGACAATAGTCCGAATAATGTAAATAATGTACATAATACCTCATCTCAGAAATATAGACAGACTCAGAGAAATAGAAATCGAAAGAAACATAGGAAAATGGTAAGAGAAACAAAAATGAGAAAAAAAGAGAGATAAACAGAAATAAAAAAACAAAAGAAGAAAGAAAGAGAGAAAAATAAAGAAAAGAAACAGAAACGAAGGAAAGCAAAAAGAGAAAAGGAGTAAAAAAAAGAAAAGTGATAAAATGAAAGAGAGTTAGGCTTAAGGCCATATCACGTTGAAATTCCGGTTCTCGTATGATCACAAAAGTTGAGCAACGTCGCGCCTTGTTAGTACCTAGAAGGATGACTACATGGGAATTCCAGTTGCAGTAAGTTTGGATGAGTGGCAGGTGTAATGATGATTCGGAATTAGAAATCGAAGAGCCGAGTTCCAATTCCAGTCGGGTTCATTATATTGACTTACGTGTTAATACCTTTGGAAAGGTAGAAATCCACCTCACCCACCTCCCGTTATGGTTTAATTAGTAGTACTTGTATTAGTAAATCAATTTTTATCTCCAAAGTATTCTTACAAACGCCAAAATATTTTCTGGCTTTAAATAAACTGATAAGGGTTGATAAACAGTAAAAAAAAAATCAATCAATCAATATAATTTGCGTGTTATGGGTATAGTAGCGTATTTTAATCACATGATGAATATGAATATGATGGATGTTGAATAAGGTTGGTAAACTGTAAACAAAAAATCAATCAAACGAGAGAGAGAGAGAAAGAAAGAGAGAGAAAGAGAGAGAGAATAATAATTGGAAGAGAAAATTGTCATACAGTGACGTACCAACAGTCACGTGATACAAATCTAGTGTTGTGTCATGACAGTAATTAGTATGGCGTATTGAAGTGATCAGAGGATTGTGGTGGCCATACCAACGGCCCGCAACAGCCTGTCCAACGATTTGGGAAACTTAGAACGAGAGAAGCGAGAACAGTACGGGCAAAATGAGGCAGTGCCCCATCCTGTTGAAAATACACTGTTCGTCTGATTTGTAGGGGTATTTTATCAATGGCAAACTCTTGCAGCATTTTTAAGTAAGCATTTTCAGTCACCGTTTGAGTTTGTCAAGAAATATGTGTCAATTACATCTTATGACTTCTGGTTATGGGCAAAGATAAGAGATTCGTGTGTATAGCAAAAAAGTTAGAGACATTGAAGAACTGAAGGAGAGAACAAAAAGTGTAATAGCAGACATCCCCCGTGAAATCTGTCAAGTTGTACTGTTGACCGCTGGTTTTTGTGCATCAATCGTGCTGGTGGATAGTAAGCACTAGTATGATTCCTTTCATACTAGTGTTAACATAATTTTGACTCACGCTGTATATTCATCAATAAAATTCATGTTGTGAAATTATTTTTTATATACATTTTTGTCCAATTTGCGCTTTTCTCTTTGTGATGATTATTAGCCTTTGTAGGTTAGTTGCTTTCATGTTTTTAGCCACGGTTTTTAACCCATTAATACCCACCTAATAAACCATTTGTATACGGATAGAAAATGAATTCAATAATTATACAAAAATAGAAACAGGTGTAAGTCAAAGATGTGTCTTTTTTTTTTTTTAAAGCTTTTCACCCCAAGCAAGGAGGGAGTGCCACTAGCAGGCAATGGGTTACAGGGTGTGGGAGTGGGAGTAAAGAGGCATGATAGAGGAAAGAATGAATAGAAGGATGGGTAATAGATCAAGGCATTTGAAGATGTCGATTTACATTACATTTGAATATTTGGAGATTATAGCTATCAGGGAAGGAACTAAGAGGAAGGGAGTTCCACAGATGGGAAGTGCGAGACAGGAAGCTATTGTAGAAGAGACGGTTACATTTAACCGTTTGGACAGTGAAAGGGTGGGCCTGAGATGCCGACCTAGTGGCACGTTTAAATTCTTTGAGGACACATCGCACAGTGGCGTACAACGGCAGAAACGTTGTGATAACATGACGACAAAGATGAGGACAATAGTTAGAATAATGTAAATAGTGTACATAATACCTCATCTCAGAAATATAGACAGATATTGAAGGATCGGATAAATATAGCAATAAAGATGAGGACAATAGTTAGAATAATGTAAATAATGTACATAATACCTCATCTCAGAAATATAGACAGATACTGAAAGGCCAAAACGTTGTAATAAATATGGCGACAAAGATGAGGACAATAGTCAGAATAATGTAAATAGTATACATAATACCTCATCTCAGAAATATCGACAGATACTGAAGCAAAAATGAGGACAATAGTCCGAATAATGTAAATAGTGTACATAATACCTCATTTCAGAACTATAGAGAGACTACAATCCTAACAACATAAGTTCTGCAGATGACATCGAACTGATAGCAGACACAAAAAGGAAACTACAAGTATTCCTGCAGAAGTTAGTGAAAAAAATCAAAATAAAATATCAACTGCATGAAGACAGAATACACGGTTGTTAGCAAACGGAACAACTCAATATGTAAATTACAGATCATATAAATGCAACATCTTAAATATCTGAGAAGTGTTTTAACAGAGAACCGAAAATGCGCCACTGAAATCCGAAGACACATTGGGATGGCGAAAGATGCTTTTCAAAATCTAAGCAATGTATTAAGAAACATAAAAATTGTTAGAAACTGTTACGTAATATCAGTCCTGCTATATGGCAGTGAATTTTGGGTAATCTCTTCACAGATGAAGAAATGACCACAGAAATATGCTGAAGGATGCTGAGAATAACTTGATCTAAACATGTGATCAACGAAGCAGTTTGGGGGAAAATGGAAACAAAAAAGGACACATACTTAACATCAGGAAGAGATAGTCAAAATTTCTAGGATACATAATGAAGAAAAAGGTTTTGGAACATTTGTTACTCACAGGAGAAATTAAAATGTAAGAGGGACAGCGGAAAACAATGTATAACCTCCACCCTTGTGCAAATTAATTGAAACAACCACTTTAGTTTCCTTTCTTTTACCATGCGGTCAGTTTTAGACCCACTGCAGTGACAGGGTGTAATCGATTTATATTTTTCCTCAGATTAGGTCATTTGCAGTGGCGTGGGGTAATATGAATCTATTTTCTAGGTGTATGATGAAATTTGTTTGGCATTGAAAAATATTGCGTCATCCGTGATTGCATCAGATTTTTATAACTATTGTCCCGACTGTCGATTAGTTATCCCACGAACATTGTCTGCCATGGATGTTGCTCAAAGGAAGCGTACAAAAATAACTCCGCATGAACACAATGACAAACCTTACCAGTGAGCAAAACAAAGTATTATCGACTGGCTTGGAAACTCTCCTGATTTAAATCCAATCGAGAGTCAGTGGCCAATGTGCAAGGAAAATTTCGTGGAATGGACATACGAAATACTAACGTGTGCACTGGGTCATGTTTCATTGGAAAAATATGAAAAAAAAAAGTTAATAATAATGGAATTATTCGTTTTGTTTCAATTTATTTGCAGTAGGCTGTACCTATCAAATTTCCTACCTATAAAATTATTTACTGATGAACATGAAAACTAACTGAAATGTTCCATTTGTTTTATTATTATTGTTATAGGCGGGCGATATAATGTGGCTATTTGACAACAATAAATTGACAAACACGCGAAATAATTGACCAATCCCCGGACAGAATTGATGCTGTGTGTATTGTTAGGATTGGTAGAAAATTTACGGCTAAGCACTTCTACTCGAGAACATTCTTTATTCATTATTTGTTCTGAAAAAATTGTCAAGTTTGAAATATGAAAATTTGACATGGAAATAGCGGTAGAATATTAAAAAACTAACGACGTTGCGTCTGGAAAAGAGACTGAAATGTGGAGAATAATTTATCCCCGCTCCCAAATAGAACAAGATTATCGATTATTAACTCTACCAAGGCTAGAAAGTAAAGACTGTTCAGCACTAGGCCAGATATTGCAACAATGAGAGGTGGTGACATCATTTTTACCAAAGCAATGCCAATCATAAAATTAGGGAGCTATTTTACATATTAGATTTTGGTAACTAAATAGTTCCTTTGAGGACAACATAACACAGAAAAAGGAGTAGATTAGATCCTATTTGGTACAAGCCTTTCTACTCTGATCTTCACAATATTCTCAGACAATAGATGACAGCCATTTCTTGTATCAACATGAATGAAATTAACTAAGATTTTAAGCCGAATGTCCACGACAAACTACACACGTATACTTTTAAAACCGATGATAATTGGTAATATAAACATCTACTTTGAGTCAAAATAAATCCCTCTACGCACTTTGGGTAAGCTCCAGAGAAAAGATTTTGACAAATCCGTTGAGCCAATGACGAAGGCATTAATAGCTTTAAATGGACACATATATCAACAGTATGCAGCGCCTTATACGCATCCACCTTTGAAGTTTCATATTGTTGTGTCTCTGAACGCATTTCAGGTCTAAAGTACGTGTACACAAACACTCGCGCACACACGCACAGAAACAAATGCACACACATACACACACACACACACACACATATATATACATAATATCGAAAACCGAAAAAATATACATCTATCCATCAATCTATCTTTCTCTCTCTCTCTCTCTCTCTCTCTCTATCTATCTATCTATATATATATATATATATATATATATATATACTCGACTCTCTCCCGTCGAATTCGACGTAGGAGGGTCAAGCACATCAATTCTCAGGAAAGCGACAGCCCGACAACGACACAGAAGATTTGATTATAGTGGTGAAGGTTTCGTGCAGGATCATCCACACTTTTTGAAGGGCCGATTATAGAGACCTGGTGCACTACGTGCCACAGTTTTATTGGATTCTTTGAAGTGCTTGTAGTACTTAGAGGTAGGTCTATAGGTTAGAATACGTTTTATTTAATTACAATTTTAAAAGATGTTTAGGTTAGAATTCGTTTTATTTAACTACAATTTTAAATGCAACTTTAAAATATTTTCACTGTACGATTTAATAGACTATATTTCTTTTTAAAAGAACTAAATGCATTAGAATTACTTACAGTAAGTAAAATTATTTTTTCATATCAAGTATAAGTATGTATATTACGATTTTTAAAAATTTTATATTTAAATATTATTTAAGTAAAATTTATGACAATTACGGCAAAAATAGCTAATTAATTTCCCTGATTTAGTAAACTTTATTTTTTTTATAATCTTAGTAATATATAGTTTCACATGTATGTACAAAGGACATAGGTCATTCAATGGCCTACATCTTCTAGCTTTTCATCATAATTTCATTTTTCAGTAGGTGTTTTATTGGATTCATTTAAGTGCCGGTAGTACTTTGAGAAAGGTGTTTAGGTTAGAATACGTTTTATTTAACTACAATTTTAAAAGATGTTTAGGTTAGAATTCGTTTTAACTACAATTTTAAATACAACTTTAAAATATTTTCACTGTTAAACTATTTTTAAAAAAAACAAAAAAACAAGTAAATGTAATAGAAGTATATAAAATTATTTTTTCACGTTAAATATAAGTATGTATATTACCTGGCCGCACTTTTTAAATTTATTTTTATTTTTAAATATTATTTAAGGAAAACTTTTGACAATGACGGCATAAAATAGGTATTTCATTTCTCTGATTCAGTAAATTTTTATTTTTTATAAACTTAGTAATATATAGTTTCTCATATATATATATATATATATATATATATATATATATATATATATATATATATATATATATTCAGGACATTCTTATCGTCTTTGATGTATGGAGGTACAGAAACTCTGTTCTTAGAAGCGAACAGCCAGACTACTCACACATATGATTTGATTAGAGCAGAAACAGCCACATTTTTTGGAAGAGCCGAATATACGGAACTGGTGCACATAGTGTGCCACAAGGTTCCCAAACCAACAAAACTCCCCAGGTTTTGAATTCAAATTTTCCCTTCTCCTAGAACTGTTGCTATCCAAGGTATCAGGACCCAGTCATTCCTGCTATTGACCAATAAGAAGAAGAGTGGCGGATTCACACGTTTCATGAACTGGAAAAGCAAAGGATTAATTTCCTTTAGTTCCATTTGAAAACTTCATCTTTCTTATAACCGCAATTTGGGGCATTAAGGATAATATCTGGGTTGAATCTGTGGAGTTTCTTTCCTTTTAAGAGAGATACCCCCCGCTCTCTTCTTATCACAACTCGTGAAGTCTGTCCTGCCGAGGCTTCGATATGGGTAGGCTCTGTATCAGTTTTCAACTGCTGTTAAATTTTAAATTAAAAATCTCTAGTTCCGATATTGAATGCTGTTCATTCTAGACTGAATAAGGCTGACGTACTCAGCGTCAGTTGAAATAGACTATACTCATTTTAGATTACTTTGTTATGTAATTTATATGTTCTGTTATAATATTGATCTCTTTATATATATATATATATATATATATATATATATATATATATATATATATATATATATATATCAGAGAAAATTTATTTACTTTTATTATTATTTTTTTTATCCCGTGGTCATGGTTATTTTTTGTTTTAGCAATAAATACTATTCCATAATTTTCCTTTTCAGCCGGCATTTCCCTGAAGATCCATTTAGGTGAAACCTAGGTAGGTTTGCCTGGCTCCTTAAGATTATCTTAGGTTTTGCTTTACTTAGTGTATTGAGCAACTTACGTAGTTGTCTTTTTACTCGTTTTTTTTTTTTGACTTGGCGCATAAACACTCGACGAACGATTGTTTTCGCCTTGTTTTAATGTTCTTGGTTCTTTCTTTTTTTATTCCCCATTTTTCCTCGGGTACCGATTTGTTCTACTACAAATTGAGCTATCCGAAGTTTTCCCAAACGAGTACTACCATTTATATATATATAAGGGAAATTAAAAAATACCTCATATGTATACATATTTCACCCCACGAGATCTACCTTGCAGGATTTGTTAACACCAAGGTGTTAGGAAATATAATAATAATAATATAAAAATATATATTTTATTTCCTAACCCCTTGGTGTTGACAAATCCTGAAAGAGAGTTCTTGTTGGGTGAAATTGCTATGCGTATGGGGTATTTTTGAATTTCTCTTGTATGTAAATTATTTATATATGCTCTGTAATAGATACATTAAGCTCTTTTTGTGGATCAGTTTTAATATTTTATATTATTAAGATTCACTTGGATTATTTACACACGGATTTTTACACACACACACACACACACACACACACACATACACACACACACACACATATATATATATATGAAATTAATAAAAGGTTTGACACTTAGCTGATGATGTTATCTTTCAGAGACGGACCCTCCGAGAATCACACCGTCTAATTGTCCGGTATATATATATATATATATATATATATATATATATATATATATATATATATATATATATGTATGTATGTGTGTGTGTGTGTGCAAATAAGTAGTGTTCAAGAAAAAAAAATATATATATGTGTGTGTGTGTGTGTGTGTGCAAATAAGTAGTGTTCAAGGAAATATATATATATATATATATATATATATATATATATATATATATATATATATACATGAAATTAATAAAAGTTTTGACACTTAGCTGATTGATGTTACCTTTGGCATCCCGGAATTTCATAGATGGACCTTCCGACAATCACACGGTATACTTGCTTGATATATATATATATATATATATATATATATATATATATATATATATGCATATATGCAGGTGTGCGCGCGCATGCGTGTGTATGTGTGAGTGTGTGAACCTGAATGTGCGACTGGTGTAATGGATAATGTCTCGAAATTATTCATCTAAGAACTGAGTTCTAGTTTCAGTTGGGCTCGTTATCTTCACTTACGCACAAATGACCTTAGGAGAGGTAGGAATCCACGTCTTCTCCCCCCAGCTATGGGTTAATTATTAAGACTTGCATTGATAAATTCATCATTCTTCCCTTTCCACAAAAATAATTATCTTACAACCTGCAAAATATTTCCTGGCTTTAGCTAACTTGCCAACTGTTGATAAGCCGTAGACATACGAATCAATCAAACCAAATTTAGAGCAACGAAAGATTTTGTTAGTGATCTCTCATTTTTTTTTTTATATTTCGAACCATTTTCCTGGTTTACAGCGAAAGCTGAATATAAATTTTCCAATGTTTCTTTACCTATTGAGTTTCCTATTGTAGGCATCCGTTTATCTCGTTAGATAATATATTTAGCTTGATGGAAATTCTGGATGATAGATGCAGTTAATGTTATTATCCATTAGACCAGCCAAACATCCTTCGATTCTTTTCAGAATGTCTTTAATTTTGGTTAAAAATCTGGTATTTCTTAGATCAATGGAGAAACAAAGATTAGTATAGGAAATTATAGAATCTTATTGTGAAAAAAACAACATTGATTTGGAAATTCTTGAAAAAGTCAAATAATTCTCGGATTTTGATGAAACTTTCAGGATTTATTCTCATTCTATTCTTTTTTTTTTTTTTTTTTAGAAAATCTAAGTAAAATTATTTTTTTTACATCTGTTGCTCACCACCACTTAATCTTATGAAATTTCTAGAAATTAAAATTTCATCCACTTACTATTTATATTAGTTAGATGCAGAACGCCTTGGGGAATTTAAAGGCTTAATTTATTTTTGTATAAAAGAAAAAACATTTACCGAAAATCTGTAAAATAAAAAATGCAAAAAAATCATTATTTAATTAGAAAATCTTTTAACTGCTATTATAAATAAAATATATTAAGGGTACTATTGTCATGAGCAAAAAAATTTAGCGTCTTTTTAAATAATCTTTGGAAATTCTTGCAAAAGTTAAATAATTATCGGATTTTAATGAAACTCTGAGAACTTATTCACAAATGAATGTAATTATTTTAAGATTTCTCGAATTTTTAGGCCATTAGACGCAAATAAATACACTTTTTAATAAATAAACGGACCTTCTACTCAAATATGGGCATCCACTAAAAATAACGTTTAAAGTGATAAAATCTGTCGGGTTAATAAATTAAAAAAAACAAACTTTGACTTCTTTAGGAATATCTCTCAAATATGTTCCACTGAATATGACAGGCAAGGAAATTTTGATTAATTTTCTTATTGAAATTTTCTGGTATTCTTACGTCCTGGGTATGAGGATCCGCCTCATGGATAAGACGATAAACTACGTCCAACAGCAAGGCCTCTGACAGGAGCTTTTGAGGAGCGTCTTAATTGCTGGTGTTCCCAGATCCACCCTAACACGGAGTGGTAGCACCTGTTAGGGTCCCAACTATGGGCGAATAGTTAACCTCTATACTGGGGTCAAAATACTAAAAAATTGTAAAAATAGGTTTCAATACCAGTAAAACGTTTTTGTAAAGAAATTATCAGCAAAAAATCTTTTAAGAAAAAAATATTACCAGCAATAAAAATCTTGTCGGAATTAAATAATCAATTGAGGTTGATATGCCGTAAAACAAGCCAAACCAAACCAATCTGGCATTCTTAAATTTTTCCGTTTGGTGGGAATAAGGGAGTGTCAAAAGTGCCAGTGGTGTCAACTGCATCACACAATTACACCTTAAAAAACAACCGTGAAAAGAAATTAACGATTGACAACACAAACACTCTTGAAAACATCTCAAGAAATGGGTGAATGCGCTTGAGACATTTTTGTTCTTGTATAGAAATATTTGTTACAAAATAAATTCCTTGCATTTGCCTTGATAAAGTCTCACGGAGGACGTAACAAGTCGGCTAAGATAAGTTTTCATTTTGTCTTTATTCATATTGTCTTTTTACAAATATACACTATCAGAAATTTTACGCATACACATACCTGATGCCTAGTGCATAAAACTGAGTCATATTGTGGGATATATATATATATATATATATATATATATATATATATATTTAAGTTATGAAGAACTTGGTAATCCGTATGTGTAATTCCAAGGAGGATGAAATCCTGAGACCTGAATGTAAATCCACAGCTAATATCTAAAAGAAAAACAGACAACTTTAAGCAATAAAAATTTAATTAAAATTTTCTTTTTTCCTTTTTCTTTTCTTCCTACTCCCCTCCTATTTCTATATATCACTTCCGTCAAGTTAACCATCTAAATAGGTCAAGGTCTGCTCACTCCTCCTCCCCCAATACAAAGTTGAGAGAGATATGAAATTAATCCCTCCCTATACTCTACTATGTCTCTTTAACTACTCCCTTTACACTCTCTGTTAAATTAAAAAAAAATTACACTACCCATCAATTTTAATTTCATTTTTCGTTTCATTTCATTTTTGGAAGTGCTATCTGATGATCCGGCATCCTTTAAAAGGACTCTGGTGAAATAAATTATGATAATGGTACCTTAAATTGGTCTGTTTTTCTTTTAAATATATATATATATATATATATATATATATATATATAAGTGTGTGTATGGGTGTGTGTGTATATATATATATATATATATATATATATATATATATATATATATATATATATATATATATATATATATAGTGTCTGTCCCAAATTAATGTATACACTCTTTAATATTAATAGTGATATATTACCGTGATATGACAAAGTTTACAATATATATGAATATATACATATATGACATTATATATATATATATATATATTGTGATATACATATTTTCATAGATCTATATATAGTCATATATATATGATAATATATATATAAGATAATATGTATATATATATATAGTATACATATGACTATATATAAATATATATGTATGACAATATATATATATATATATATATATAAATATATATATATACGTGTGTGTGTGTGCGGTGTCTGTGTGCATATATATATATATATATATATATATATATATATATATATATATATATATACCAATGCAACTTTTTTAGTTTCACCGTTTGTGATTGCCTTTTTTTTTCTCTGAAGAAGTTTTGGACGAAAAACGTTCCTTTTTAAGAATACTCTCCGTCACTATCAAAACTATATATATATATATAAAACAAATAAAATTAATACAAATAAATAAATAAATAAATGAACAAATTAAGAAAATCCCCAATGCTAAAATAACCGTTAGAACAAATAAAAATAAGCAAAAATAAGCAAAATCAAATAGGAATAATCAATCTAAATAAATAAACAAATAAATAAATAATTTAAAAACACTCCCCCGCCAAAATTAAAGAATAGACTACGGCAAGCAATCTAAACATTGGACGAATAAATAACTTTAATTTTCTTCCCAGAAAACGAACTATTAAATAAGCGACCTAAGCAAATCACCCGCAATTTTTTACTACGTTAATAAAACATGGAAAAACGAAAAGAATAAATAATACAAAATATAAATGAAAAACAAGTAAAATAAATTAACCTAAACAAGTAAATAAACAAACAAGCCACTCCCCCAAAATAGCCGCTAGAATAGATTCTCCACAATGCATCACTGACCTATATATATAAATAGTCGAGGAAAAATCCAACATTCGAGACCTAACAATTGCGTCTCGCATGAAACAACCTTTCAGTGTTGACGTCAATGTTCACTTTTATATTATTTTTACATACACTCTATCTCTTATATTGAGCACTTTATTCCATAAATATAGCACACCTTAAAACTATATATATATATATATTGTCTATTTGGGCAAAAATTCGTCTTTTATACAAGATTTAATGATGAATGACAAAGTACCTCGGCTTAGCTTTTTTATTTAGCAAGAGTTTTCTTTTATGGATACAAAATGTGTATAAACTCTCAAAAGGTTCTGCATGTCCGGACGCATTCGCCTGTACTTTTACCCATTAAGAAACATGATTTTTATTTTATATTTTTAACTGAATTGTAAGAACACAAGAAAAATCAAAGAAAAATCTTAACCGCAGTACCATGCCAGTCTTCTTTAACGAAACATATATATATATATATATATATAGATAGATAATATTAGTGGTAAATATACATATATATGCAAAATCATATAATTCTGTTTTCTTTTTGAATTTGTAGGTCTGATGAATTGGATCGTATTTACGATTCCAATGGAATAAATTATGACCATGGAATATTAGTGTTTAAGCCTTTTTATTATATATATATATATATATATATATATATATATATATGTTTACTGACAGAACGATTACTGGGGGGTTCGTTTACGAAGCTCTAGAGTCGGGACACTGAAAATAACATTAATCAGCTAAGTGAAAAATTTTAGATTTGCATTAATCTTATATATATATATATATATATATATATATATATATATATATATATAGTGACACAGAGAGAGAGAGAGAGAGAGAGAAAGAGAGAGAGAAAGAGAGAGAGTGAGAGGGAGCGAGAGAGAGTGGAATTCTAACATGGTGTGTGACAGTTTGTATGAAAACTTTAGTAATGTAATTAAATAGACAGATATATGTGTGGGGGTTGGTGACAGTGGTGTTTAATCAATATATAGAGAGGGGGGAAACGATAGCGTGATCGTAGAGATTGATAGATGTGTGTGAATTTGTATGTAGTCCATTTCTCTTGTAGTGTAAGCTTACGAGTGTTAAGCAGATTTTAACTGTCTGATTAAAAGCATTTAATTCGTGCTGCTGTCATGTCTGAACTTCAAGAATATTCGCGGACGACATCGTAGACATCTATTAGATGAGAAAGCTGATAAGTTCTAAATTGAAAAATACGCTGTCCACTTACCGTCGCCCCTCCCATTCACCTCATTCCATCTTTGGCTTTTCATGGCTTTCAGTCCCGTACCTATCTATCCCTACCCCCGCAACCCCGTTAGATTTTCACTGTCAATTCATCTTCTCTCAAATTCTTTGAATGGTTCACTGATATTATCGCGATCAATTGATGACGTCACAGTCGAAGAAGTTATTTATATATTCACCATGATTTCAATAACAATTCGACTGACCGTTTGTTGAGGGGGGGGGTGGAGATCTAATTTGAATAATGTTCCAAAATATTCTCTGAGCCCTTCGCTTCCGCTTAATCGTTAGCAAACTTGTCTTGTAAGCAATTACTACTGCGAATAGGGTTCTATATCCTCATAGGGTACTCTATACTTGTGTCTCTATGCTATACGTATTTAGCTGTTGCTATTATTATTATTATTATTTTTATTTTCTTTGCTTTCTGGCGTTTACACATTTCTTTCCGGGTCCCACCCAGGGACCTAAGGTTAGAAATGGCATCATGACACTTTTCACTGACAAAAAAAAAAAAAAAAAAAAATAAAATAAAATAAAAATTACATAGATAAAGCCCTTCGTAAAGTGTGGGCTGTACTTGTCAGAACAATTTTTTGTATCTCCTTGAGGCATGGGCTTCCAGGAATCCCTGCAATTAGTCTACTGCAATCTTTTCCAATCAGTCCTAGGGCTCCACCTACAACAGGGATTGTTGATGTTCCCATATGCCACATTTTCGAAATTTCTATTTCAAGGTCCTTGTATTTTGACAGCTTTTTGAATATCTTCAAAGATACATTGCAGTCAGCAGGGACTGCCATATCAATAAGGAGGCACCGTTTTTGTTTGTGGTCTTTAATAACAATATCTGGGCGGTTGGCCTTGATTGTTCTGTCAGTGTGAATTGTGTAGTCCCATAGAATTGTAACAGGTCCATATCTCCGTAACCGGGTCTGGGTGGTGTTCATACCAGTTTCTTTCAGTTTCCTTCCTGTAGAAGTTGCAGATTTTCCGGTGCAGATATTGGCCCACTCTGTCATGTCGGGTTTTATATTCAGTGGGTGCCAACATCGTGCAACCTGATACAAGATGATCAATCGTTTCTGGATATTTATCACAGAATCTGCATTTTGGGCTAACACAATATTTTAGTATATGTGCTTGATAATTCCTAGTTAGCAAGCATTGGTCCTGCGCAGCAAGGATAAAACCTTGAGTTTCCGCTTTCAACCCTGCACTGCGTAGCCACTGATGGGTACGGGTTTTGTCTACATCAGCTTGTTTGATACGGGCAGAGTATTGGCCATGAAGCGGTTTATCTTGCCATCGCTTCTGTATCTGGTCGGTTGCATTCGTCTTTGCTGTCTTTTTTAAGTATTTTGCAGTTTCAGCCGGTGTATTGTGCTGTAGTTGCTGTAGTTGAAGCTCCATTTTGAATTTGTTGGCTTCTTTCATTACGGAGTAAAGACGCTTACTACTTTCATGTTCCTTGACGCATACCATCATCCAGTCTTCTGTAGTTTCCAAGTATCTTTGGAGGCCAATTGTTGTAGTTTTGTAGGACAGTTCTAGTTGAACTAATCCTCTGCCTCCTTCGGATCTGGGCACATACAAACGATCAACATCAGCTTTGGGATGATGCATGCGATAGCAAGTGAGAAGCTTTCTAGTTTTGACGTCCATTCGCTTAATTTCAGCTATGGTCCAGTTAAGGACATTAAAGCTGTAATGCACCACTGGGACAGCCAATGTGTTTATAGCTGATATTCTATTTTTTGAGTTTAGTTCAGTATTTAGTATCAGACGTACACGCCTGTAGTACTCTTTTCTTATTTTTTCTTTCATATTATTATTACTCCGCCATGTTAAAACACACAAGACATGCCACATGATGAGAACATCAAGAAACCATTTGCGGAGACCAAGGCATACGACCGCGACAGATGAAGAAGAGGAAGAAGAAGAACAAAAAGAAGAAGAAGAAAAGTAAGAACAGGAACAATAAGAACAAAAAGGAGAAAAAGAAGAACAAGAAAAGCAAGAAGAACAAGGATAATAATAATGATAATAATAATAAGAAGAAGGAGAAGAAGAAGAAGAAGAAGAAGAAGAAAATAATAATAATAATAATAATAATAATAATAATAAGAAGAAGAAGAAGAAGAAGAAGAAGAAGAAAAAGAAAAAGAAAAAGAAAAAGAAAAAGAACAGGAACAATAAGAAGAAAAAGAAGAACAAGAAGAGCAAGAAGAACAAGAAGAAAATAATAATAATAATAATAATAATAATAATAATAATAAGAAGAAGAAGAAGAAGAAGAAGAAGAAAATGAAGAGAACAGCAACAACAACAACAACAACAACAAAAACACTAAGAACAAGAAGAAAAGGAAAAAGAAGAAAAAGAAAAGGAAGAAAAAGAAGAAAAAGGAGAAGAAAAGGAGGAACAAGAAGAACAAATAATAATAATAATAATAATAAAGAAGAAGAAGAAGAAGAAAAAGAAGAATAAAAACAAGAAGAAAAACAAGAATATTATTATTGAATGAGAGAAGAGAACTTCTAATTAGTTACACTGGAGTACCAATATACTACGCTCAATATACCCAACAACTATACGCATTAGTCTCAAATGTAGGCGATATTATTATTGTTTTGTGAGAATTCATCACCCCTACATGGTACCCGGTTTGGTAATGTTGGTTGATTTTGTTTACCGGCATATCAACACTTCTATGGATTATTTAATGCCGAAAACTAAATATTTTGAATATAATAATATTTTGAACACACACACACACACACACACACACACACACACACACACACACACACATACATATATATATATATATATATATATATATATATATGGGAAATGGAGGCGAGATATAAAAAGGACTTTGTTGGGTATAATTATGGAACGATAGGAATTACATCTGAAATTTTAAGTTAAATATTTTTAGACGTACCTGTGCATGTAGTATAGGTAGTTTAATTCAAAACCATTATTTTAGTCCGATGAAGTCATTCTAGAGGACAAAACGCATGAGACACAATATTTCCACTTTGTCATTCATTCGCATAACATTATACTGATATGTAGAATTCATATATCATATTCATCACTATATATATATATATATATATATATATATATATATATATATATATATATATATTATGAATATCAACGGTAAGACCAATTTTATTCTTCATGATGAAAAAAATAGAAGCAAAAAATTAAAAGAAAAAAAAAAACAGCCGACCGGTTTCGCCCACATTCAACAGAGCTGAAATCGAGGCATTATATATCGCAATACAAAATATAAAACACAAATAATATATAATATTAAAGGTGGAATAATAAAGATAGTAGTAAGAAAATGACAACACTGAGATAGATAGATAGATAGATATGAACAGTTTAAGAGTGAAATATAGATAGATAGATAGATTGAGTGACAGAAAGATAGATAGATAGAAAGGAACCAAGATAGATAGATATGAACAGTCTACGAGTATATAGGTAGATATATAGATAGAAACGAACCGAGATAGCTAGAGTTTCAGATAATGAACAAATTAAGAGTGACATATATATATATATATATATATATATATATATATATATATATATGTTAGATACAGTTATCTTCCAAACATTTTCTATTGGATTCAGGTTGGGGCTCTGGGCTGGCCACTTCATTTGGGTGATTCCTTCTTCTTCAAATAAAGCCATAACCTTCTCAGCCTTGTGGCAAGGTGCATTGTCCTGCATGAAAATAGGAGATTCATAAAGATTATAGTGTAATATTGGTACCACATGCTGCTGAAGAAGCCTTTTGTAAATCTCAGCATTGATATTGCCATGTACGCGGATGATAGGGCCAACTCCTGCAGATGAAATAATTTCCCGCACCATCACACTGCCGCCACCAAACTTAACGGTTTTCTTGACAGATTGAGAAGACAGTCTTTCACCTGTTCTACGGTGTACGTAAGTTTTGCCCTCAGAACCAAATATAGTAAACTTGGACTCGTCACTGAAATGAACTGTATCCGATTGTGCGTCAGTCCAAACAACATGTTCTCTCGCATACTCCAGGCATGCCATTTGGTTTCGCTTTGAAATGAGAGGCTTCGAAGCTGGAATACAGGCATGCAATCCTGCATTTTTTAATCTGCGAGCAACCGTTTTCCTTGAGATATTATTATCTGTCTCTTCATTAACTTTACGGGCAATTGATGTAGCAGTTTCAAAACGGTTTTTTGTAGATATTCTAACAATTCTTCGATCTACTCTTTGCGATGTTTTTGGAGGTCTTCCGGCTTTTAGTTTCGCATCTAACGTTTTATCGGTTTTATACCTGCTAATTACACGATGAACGACACTTTTAGACCTATGAACAATATCAGAAATTTCTGAAATTGACTTTTTTTTCTTGATAGCGATAATGAGTTTTTTTCTTCAAAAGAGATCGTTTTGCGTGTAGAATTTGCCATATTGCTTAAAAATAAAGTCCTAATGATAAATGAACTTTTACTTATTGTTAAAAAGCTTCATCGAGTTTTTTAACAATGTAAATTAAACGTTTATGCAAATTATTAACATCGTTCCTTAACTTTTGTCCAGTAGCTTATTTCCTTTGTTCCATTTAATATTTATTAAAAAAAAAACTATTATGTAAATTTTTGTAACTTTGTATAATAGTTATGCATTACACCCTAATCTTTATTCGGTAAAAATTTCATTGCTAATCATGCATTATTTTTTAAGTAATACACATATTTATGTCTTTGTTGTTTCTGTTCCTTATATTATGGCCGCTACTGTATATATATATATATATATATATATATATATATATATATATATATATATATATATATATATATAGATATGAACAGTATAAGAGTTAAATATAGATAGCTTGATAGATGCATACATTGATGGATTGATAGGAAGATAGATAGAAACGAATCAAGATAGATAGTGAGATAGATTTCCACTACAGCCCGGAAAACTAAATCTGATCATTCCGATAAGAAAAGAAATCCAGAATTTGTCTCAAGTGTCTTGAGGAGGTGCTGCCCTGGACCAACAGGGTGGCTGCTGGAAGACCCTATGTCTGCTAACAGGACTTTGCATCGCGCCACACAGGGAGGAGAACCCAATCACATGTGTCAGGCAATTTCTGCGGCCATATCACTCTTTACATCTAGCCGACTAACTCTACAGACTGCAACCCCTTGGTTATAATGTGTGGGGTGCAGTAGAGCGAGATCCCAACAAAAGCCCTTGTAACACCAAAGATGAACTGAAGGCAATGGTTATGACAGCATTCACCATATTAAGAAAGGAGACCTTGCAGAAAAGATGCAAGAGATTCCGAAGTCGTCTGGAGGACATGTCTGAAGCCAATAACGATTTTATTGACTAAATTTTCTCTTCAAGATATTTTCGCGTAATTTTGGCAAATATATCCGTTAAAATGTCTGTTATTTTCATTTTAACAAAATTTAGACTACAATTTATCCATCGCACTCATCATGCGTATACACATACATACTTACACATATACGTACACACACACATACACATATATATACTCACACACGTAAATATTTATATATATATATATATTTATGTATATATATATATATATATCGATAGATAGATATATGTCAACAACCTACGAGTGAAAATAGATAGATAGAAAGATATATGTCAACAAACTACGAGTGATAGATGTCAAAAAATATGAATGATAGATAGATAGAGAGATAGATGTCCACAGACTGTGAGTGATAGATAGATAGATGTCAGCAAACTACGAGTGAAAAATAGATAGATAGATGTCAACAAACGACGTGTGAAAAATAGATAGATAGATAGATAGATGTCAACAAACGACGTGTGAAAAATAGATAGATAGATAGATAGATAGATAGATGTCAACAAACTACGGGTGATAGGTAGATAGATAGATGTCAACAAACGACGTGTGAAAAATAGATAGATAGATAGATAGATGTCAACAAACTACGAGTTATAGATAGATGTCAACAAACTACGAGTGAAAAATATATACAGATAGATAGATGTCAAGAAATTACAAATGAAAAATATCTAGATAGATAGATGTCAACAAACTACAAGTGAAAAATGTCAAACTATGAGTGAAAATGGATAGATAGATAAGAAATTGAGCATACTGACTGATAGAGACAGAGTAAAGAAACAGATAATCCTGAACAGTCTGATGGATAAATATATAGATAGGTAGAAAAAGAATGATGTAGATGGAACTTCAATAGAAATAGGCAAATTCCAAAAACTTAGAAATATATATTTACACCATGTAAATATTTCAGATTATGAGATACACAGTCATTGAATAACATGCACAAATGTATACAGCAGAGCACACATGTATTTCCTTCTAAATACACGTGTACACTGTTACTTGATTCATATTTACACTTTGATGCACACGAAACCTCACCTTCATCAAACGTTGCCTTCTCGCTTTCGTATTTTTTCTGACGTTATTACTGTGTGATTGGTTCTTAGAAGGAAAAAATGCTAACAGAAGCTGTCAATTCTCAAAAAGAAGTGAAAAAGAAAGGATGAAAAAACATAGATATATCAAAAGGAAATCTCAATAAATAAAAAAAAATCTTTTGTCTATCCATCAGATCATCATTGTGTGTAAGGATAGATTGAGATTTACCGCTGGGTTCTTGATGCCAAAGGAAATCAACATCTGTCAGATTCGGGCTCACACTCCAACAAACGATTCAATTATTCTTTCACGTTATTTTCCTTTTGCTTTATGTAAGAGTTTCAGCTTTCTTTCGTTTCTACGAAGGGTGGGTGGGGGGTTATTTGAAGATTAAACCAATCAGCACCGTCACCTCAAAAAAAAAAAAAAAAAAAAGAAACCAAAAAACAAAACAAAAAACAAACAAAATAATAAATAAATAAATAAATAAATAAATAAATAAATAAATAAATAAACGAATACCCGTGACATGGCCGTTGTCGTTGTCTTCTTCTTATTATTATTATTCCTGTTCTTTTTCGTCCTTGTCTTATTTTTCTTCTTCTTCGTATTTTTCTTCGTTTTTCTTCTTCTATTTCTTCTTCTTCGCATTCTTCATATTCTTATTGTGCTTTTTCTTCTTCGTGTGCTTCTTCTTCTTCTTGTTTTTTTTCTTCGGATACTTATTCTTGTTTTTGTTATTGTTCTTGTTTTTCTTCGTCGTCTTCTTCTTTTTCGTATTCTTCTTCATATTCTTCTTCTTCGTATACTTCTTCTTCTTGTTGTTGTTTTCTTCTTCGTATACTTCTTCGTATTTTTCTTTTTCTTCTTCTTCTTTTTTTTTCTTCTTCTTCTTCTTCTTCGTATTCTTCTTCTTCTTCTTCTTCGTATTCTTCTTCGTATCCTTCTTCTTCTTCTTCTTCGTATTCTTCTTTCAAGAAATGAATGTCAACGTTTCGAAAGAAACGCTCATCTACATCCATAGACAAAGAGTAGTTTTTAATATATACACTCATTCACTTCTGTCGAGACCAGACTAACAAGTGAGATTCTGAAACGCCATGATGTTTTTTTGTTTAGAGATCAGACGAGTTTTAATGACTTAATTACAGGAAGGAAGAGTAAAATTAACACGGAAAGTAGCGTTAGACAAGGATATGTCTTCTCACCAGATTAATTTACATCCGGGCAATCCCGAGGGAATCCTACTAATCCCATCTCGCTGTCTTGACTGAATGCTGATATTTTGGATAAGATGCTGCCAGAGTCACACTATAACTTCCGGTCTAGAGAGAAACGATAGATATGAACTTCATAGCACGACAAATTCAAGAGAAATAGATTTAACAAAAAACAAGGCCTATCTCAAGTTAACTTAGATCTTGCCAAAACCTTCGACACTGTAAACAGAGAACTTATGTGAAAAATCTTGAGACACTTAGGCTATCCTTGTCACTTCTTAGACATCATCCATTTATTATTTACATTGTTCGGACTATCGTCCTCATCTTTGTTGCCATATTTATCACAACGTTTCGGTCGTTGTACGCTCTGGCCTTCTTCAAGTGGTTGGAATGTCGAACTGAACACTTTATTCGTTCGCTGGTGTAGACTGTTCTAGTTCCACGCTATGTTTAATAAATGTCAGTTATCAGTTATCTCCTGTTAATTCCCCTCTCCAAGTTCTCCACCGCCTTAACCAGGTATTGAACTCACAACTCTTTGGGTCCTGTCACTGGATCTAACCAACGCCTTTATCCACTGTGCCATGTGTCCTTGAGGAACTAGAACAATTTACCCCAACGAGCGAAATAAAGGGTTCAGTTCGACATTCCAACTACCTGATGAAGGCCGGAGCGTACAACGGCCGAAACGTTGTGATAAATATGGCAACAAAGATGAGGACGATAATCCGAACAATGTAAATAGCGTACATAATACCTCATCTGAGAAATATAAACAGATATCATCCATTCAATGATGTAGAGATAACGTTAGTAGTGTAGGGACATTATTATTAATAAATAAAAATATAAAATAATAAATATCACTAATAAAATAAAACAAATAACTTTAAAACGTTGTTTAAAATAAAATAAGTAAAACCAAAATAACAAAAGTTCTCCCAGCATGCAACGGAAACTTTTCCTGTCTAAAAAAAATGTATTATTTCTGCCTAAAAACTCTAAACTCACTTTCGACGCTACCGACTCTCAAGACATCCATCTCCTCTCATCAGCACCCGCACCCTGCTTGTTATAAGTCGATGTGACTTTCTCCCTCAATGACATACAACCTTAAACACACATATATAAATAAACAAGCACCAGTACGCAGAAATTAATAAAATTATAGGATTTTAGTTAACAATTTAACATGATTTTAGTGTTATTTCTATGTATGTTTTTATTTCTCTGAACACTCGGCTATCCCTGCTGCTATGATGTGAGTGACCCCACAGTATTTTACTTTGTTTAACTGCTTATCAAATCCTTATTGATCATTAAATTCTTAAATTTAATTTTCTTGGGAGCATTAGTAATTAACATAAAGTTATTGCTGGTAATTATTTTACTATGAAAATGTATTGCTGGTATTCTTATTATAAAAATGTATTTTTAAGCCTTCATAGAGTTTTGTTTTTATTTGGGGCTCAAATATTCGCCCATAGTTGTGACCATAGCAAGTGCCGGTTGAACTTGTGAACAACAGCAATTAAGAGTTGTTTGCATCTCAAAAATTGATCAGAGGTTTTGCTGCCGGGATGTATTTTATCGTCATACCCAGGACACTGGTTTACTTTTAGAACTCATCAAGGCACGAAATAGTGACAAGCAAGATGACCATGCAGCACTTAGATTGTTCTCCATGTTCTTTTCTGTTGTCTTTTTTTTCCATGACTTTACGGAATGTGACCAGGATATATATTCACCAACGAATTTATTCGTGCACCCATCAATTTTGAATATTTTTATCCATTTCTCAGAATGCACGCGTGATGCCAGTTTTTTTTTATATGTTAATTAGCACATACGAAAAAGGAATATAAAACTCAATTTTCAGAACAATAGTTTAAATGCAATAATTTTGACAGGAAGAAAATCCCAGAAAAGACTTGTTCAAATCTTGTGAAAAAATTTAGAAAATGATTGTAACCAGTTATAAAGATGAGAGACCATGTTATTGACTATTAATATTGTGAAAATTGTTCAATTTGTTCTATTTTTATATACTGTACGAATAATTTTGTCTTTTCTTATTTTGCATAATTCGTCTGTCAAATTTCTTAACCAATTGTTCTGAAAATTGAGTTTTATATTCCTTTTTTGTGCTTATTAACATAATAAAAACTAGCATCATACGGGCATTAGATTTAGAAAGATGAATAAAAAAATATTCAAAATTGAGGGGTGTACGAATAATTTGGTCGTTGACTGTATATGAGGGAGCTTGGAAAATCATGCCCCCTTTTAGAATGTTTTTCTTCTAATATATTATTAAAATAGTTGCACAAAAATACATTATTCATTTCCAATGATTAATGTTTCGCCTTTGTTAATTTGATATCAGTCTTTTTCGGTAGTTTACTTAAAACATTATCTACTCCTCCATTTCAACATGAAAAAAAGAAAAAAAAAAAGAAAAAGATGCGTTTAATTTTTTACATGAATTCAAGCATGCTCATAATGTTTCTCAAACTGCTTCCCTTCCAACATTAACAGAAAATGGAATGAACGATCGTCACATGATCGGATAGTAAGGGGATGATTTCTGAAGTTCCGTAGTGGGGATACGAGTCTTTAACAGCAAGGTAGTAGAGGACGTCCATTATGCAACAGGCAATCAACATGTGAAAGCACTAGTTAAAAAGAAAAGAAAAAACTCACGTCAAAGTGTCAGAGAAATGTCTCGTGTAATGGATGTCAGCATTTCGAGAATATTGGACCATCTCATGAAAATTGGCAAGCTGAATAAACTCGTTAAATGGCCTCGATATGGACTCAATGAACGTCAAAGAGTTCGTCTTTTGAAGTGTGCTCGATGCTGGATCTGCGAAATTCGAATGATTAATTTCTTGACTGTCTAGTGATCTGTGATAAGAAAGGTATCCTTTATCAAAATCATAGATAACCAGCTCAATGGCTTCATCATGGCGAAGGACCCAAAC
>OZ010587.1:91442373-91507373 GCA_963932145.1 Acanthosepion lycidas
AGTCCGGCCTGACGATTACCAGCTTAAAAAATGGGAGCTGGTAATATGCATACTTATATTAGATATGAAAAAGTAATTTTAAATAATTTAAGTAATTCTATTACATTTACTTGTTTTAAAAAGAAATATAGTCTATTAGTAATTAAGAGTAAAAATATTTTAAAATTGTAGTTAAATAAAAAGTATTCTAACCCAAACACCTCAAGATAAAATCTTTAAGTATACAAGTACGAAAAAATGCCGAAAAACTTTTTGCCGTCAATAAAATAAAAAAAAAAAAAACAGACCACATGCATTTAACGGATGTCAGAATTCATTGAAAAATACATCCCTACCCTCCCGAAACTTAACCTCTGTTATGAACGTAACTCATAATTGATACAACAATAATTAATAAAAATGAAAACGCTACCACCCCCTGTCTAAATGACTGGATTTCTTTGTATCCTTGGAAACAGGAAATTATGAATTTATGTGTGCGTTTAAAACTCAGTAAATTTAAAAATAAGTTATTATAATATTCGCTTGATGATGAAACGGAACTGACGCTTTTAATTTAATTATATAATTAAATTTGAAGTTTTTATCTTCAGTTTTTGAAACATGGTTATCACTGTGTAGCGAAAAAACATATTTTAAATCAGTTAATTTATAATATATATATATATATATATATATATATATATATATATATATGTGTGTGTGTCTGTGTGTGTACATGTATCAAAAGATAAAGTTGGAGTTGCAGAAGAATAAAGAGAAATTAATTCCATGTCTGTGAACACTGCACCCCAAACCCTTACTGAAAACAAAACAAAAAAAAAAGTATCTTTTAAACTTGTGAACCAATTCCATCGATTTTTAAGAACCAATTTTTACTTTCGACTCATCGCATACAGGTAGGGCGGCCATCACCTCGTAATTAACACTTAATGGACAAACACTTCAATTCAATTTGTCACCCCAGAAAAGACCCTTGAATTTTAAAAATTCGACAGAACAATCGATTGAAAGGTTTTATGCATTCTTTATTTTTATCTCAGTATCAAACACCTTTTGTCAGATTAGAACCTTTCTCAAAGGGAGAGTTATATATATATATATATATATATATATATATATATATATATATATATATATATATATATATATGTATATATGTATGTATGTATGTATACATGCATTATTATTATTATTATTTCAAAACTTATTTTAGTGGATACACGTCCGTGCAAAGAGAGGCGCAGGTGCGAATCCTGTCGGAGGTCACATTTTCTTTATTCAAGGCTTTTTTTGAATGCGCAGGCCTTTAGACGAATGAAATACAGTTTTAAAAAACGGTGCGTCTACTCAATACTCAAATACGGTTATCAACTAAAAGTAACATTTGAATTACTAAAAGTATGTAAAATTAATATATATATGTATATATAGACTCAAACACTAATGTTCCGTGGTTATAATTTATTACATTTGAAACGTAATCACGATCCAATTCCTCAGACCTACAAATTCAAAAAGAATTCGCTTATCTTGCTTCTGTTGCACTTCACTCTCGAGTTTTCATACATTTTCCCCCTCACACTTGTTTCCCACTCCCACACTCTCACTAAAATTTGTTTTTTATACCCGGAGTTATATTTTCCGATTTCTTTTTGAATTTGTAGGTCTGATGAATATTGACTACTAATATTATCAATATATATATATATATATATATATATATATATATATATATATATATATATATATATATATATATATATATATATATATATTATACTGTGTAAGAGATGGGGATATAATTTGGAATATTTACATGAGAAAGATGTTATGTACAGCAGCACCGTAACCAAAAAGACAAAATAAAACCCTGTAAAGTCAGTACAGTGTAACCCTGATATAAGAGAGTTGTCGGGACTAGATAATAAATCTCTTATATCCGGGTTTCTCTTATATCCGGGTTTGGTCTATTTTGTTTAGGTAAGTATGGCTCTAATTTAGAACCAGAGAAAACCTCTCTTATATCCGGGTTTCTCTTATATCCGGGTTACACTGTATAATGAACTTTATTTTACTCTCTCTATTTATTTACGTAAATGCAGAGTAGAGCAGATTTATTTATAAATTTTTCAAACCAACGTCATTGCACTCGGTGTAAAAGATGTGGTTGGATGTGATGAGTAAGGACATCAATAATTCGATTGATAGCTTTCAACAATCTTTTGAGCGTTTAGATTTCAAGCTCGTCTGAAAATGAGTACAAAAATACCCAATTCCCACAGACTGACTTCAAAATGTTACAATAAATCCAAATAAAGTTGATATTTTTTTTTTGTATTAGATAAATTGAAGGGAAAATATATTCAAACCAGAATTCTAATTATGAATCACTATAAGTAGGTACTTCCAGTTATTGCTAAAAATTCAGTTTTGTAGTTTCAGGGGGAAAACCCATTAATTTGAAAATTCTTGCAAAAATCAAATAATTGTTTAATTTTAATGAAACTTTCAGGATTTATTAAAAAATGAATGAATTTATTTTTGGAATTTTTATTTTTGGAAAATCTTGGTAAAAACATTTTTTTTACATCTGTTACCTCCCACCCCAATTAATTTTATGAAATTTTCTAAAACTTCCAAGCGGACGCAAATTGTATCATACTTATAAGAAGGACTCCTTGGGGAAATTAAATCATCAATTCTTTTTCCACAACTAATGCTAACTTTTTAAAAAATCTGCTCCAAATCGTAAAATAAAAACTGCAATAAACTATGTAATTATCAAATTAGATAGACTTTTATTTGCTTTTATAAATAATATACATTAAGGACATTATTATCTGAAGAAAAAAAATTTCGATGACTAAAGAATTTTTACAAGAATTGTTTGCAGTTTTTTTTAGTTTTTACATTTTTTTCATTTTTCTTTAATTTTAAAAAATGTTTTAAAATTCATTCATTCAGAGTGTGGGGTCGGTTATTAAGTTTTTAATTGAGGACTATATTTACTAAGCGAAAATTAAAAGCTTAATACAAATAATTCTACCAAAACTTTTTACCGTAATTAAAAATATTTTTTGTGTGTCAAAATGTTAAATTTTTTTAGTATGAAATCTTATGTGACATTATGGTTAAAAGGTCACGTGTTTCATAGCTTGTCTCCTCCTTGGGGAAAGCCCTTTGACATGTAAATGTCTTATCTCACTCTCAGTTATTAAATTAAAAATTAAATTGAGATAATAAAATTATCTCATTTATCAATTTAAACAGTGAGATATTTTAATTATTAATATAATAATAATTTTATTAGTTATCTCAGTTATTAAATTAAAAATGTAATAACTTAATGTAATATTAATAATTAATAAAATGATTTATCATTATCTTAGCTATTAAATAATGAAAGAGATAGAGTTAACTCAATAATGTAAAAAAAAAAAAAATAAATTATTATAAGAAACAAAAAAAAAAAAACGTTATGTCACTTTTGATGCACCGTACTAAACCTGTCAACACATTCAGCCATCAAATTATCGATGGAGACGTGAAAATAACAAGACCCCGAGGACAAGAAATGTTTGTCTAGAAAATTTTATGTTACAAGTGATTTTTGTTTCAGAACAGATCAGTGTATCTTTAAATTTGCTAATTTTACGAAAGTAACGTTTCAGAAATGTATATTTTATTTTAGCGGGATTTTCAAAACCGAAAAATAAGTTTGTATTTCTCTAAAATAAGTTAAAAATGACCGTTTCGATTGATTTTTTGGAAGCATCGATTAAAATCATTCAAATTTCTATTTGAAATAATCCACAGTACTTTTTTTTTTCTGGAATTAGAAAACTTAATCCTTTAGCTTTCAATTTAAGCGGTTGGAAAGCTTCGAAAAGGATTTTTCCTTTATGAAAAATACATTTAAACCTTAGGTATACCGAATTTTTTTGAGGTACCTACACTATAAGCAAAATATGCAAGTTTTCACTGTGAAATCTGTAAAAATTGTATAAGATTAAAAAACTGTTCTTACAACATTTGTTAGTTCCTAATTTATGAAAACAAATATAGATAAAGGTGTATACAATACCATAAAACTCGTGAGCACGAATTAGACGACAAAATGTATTAAATTTACATTGTTTATTGAAAATCACACTAAAACTAGAGCATTGTATAATATAACATCATAATATAGCTAAATTATTTAGTATAATTTTCCTTTGAAATAAATGAAGATCTTATTGATGGGACAATGATTTAGTACTGATGTACTTGTGCCTTGCTTTTAGTCCATGTACAATTTGTGAAGCTTCAGTAGTTAACTGCTCGTTCCACACCTTGCGAATGTGCTGGTAACTTTGGCAAATCTAATGTTGTATTCTCTTGTAGCTCATTATTTGAAAAAAAAAATAATTTGCAAGTGAAGATTCACAACTTTCATTTCATGGGAGGTTAATCAAATTTAACCAGTGTGTCGCTCCAGAGCTCAATGTATTTTTTTTTAAAAAAAATATTTTCTCTGTTGGCTGGCTACTTCTAAAAAAAAAAATGTGCTGTAAATTTTTAATACAACATTCTTTATTTCAGTTGACTGTTAATTTATTCTCTTGATCATATTGAATATATATATATATATATATATATATATATATATATATATATATATATATATATATATAATTCTTCGTTATGTAATTTAGTATCCCTTTTAATTTCAAACCAACTAACTGCATGTATTTCCCAAATTATGATATTAAATAAATTTTATTTGCCTGTGCAATTTATCATATACAGTGTAACCCGGATATAAGAGAGTTGTCGGGACCGGAGAAGAAGTATCTTATATCCGGGTTTCTCTTATATCCGGGTTTGGTCTATTATATATACATTAACACAGGCTCTAATTTGGGACCAGAGAAATCTCTCTTATATCAGGGTCTCTTATATCAGGGGCTCTTATATCCGGGTTATATTGTAGTTCTTATGGATGGGCACCACTGGTTAATAAACGGACTAACCTTATCATGGTTAAATTTAACCATCTTGCAGTTTTCCGGGCAGCAAAATTAGCGAAATTCCTGCTTCATATTCTAAGGTCATTCTCTGGTCACATCTTAAATTTTCTTTCACCCCCGCAGTAAGATATAAGTTATCTAGAGAGCCTTTGATAGAGTTAAATTCTACCTGGCGCAAATCCTGGTAATCATTTTCGCAAAGATTCTTAAGATTCTTTTACGGATTTGATCAAGAATCTCTATTTACATAGCAGAAGCACCAGATTAGATGTGACCGGTGATAGTCATTGCATGGATGAATAGTAGACTTATAAATATGTAAAGTTAATTGAGAGTGAACCGACTTTTCTACCAATAGACTAACAAGTGTTTCAATATGATCTTTTCACTTCATACGTGAAGAACATATTAACCCGATATGGCGCAATGAGCCACTTTCTGGAGATTAGCATCACCCACGCTGATGGAAGGTAAAAAGGTTCTCTAAGAAAAGCAGTTTCGTTTTTGAAACGTTAAAATGAACAAGACATTTCTAGCCTCATTCAGCAATAGAATGCTGGTCATTGTTAAGATCAGCTGCCAATTTGACCTTGTCGAAACGATCAGACTTAACAGTAAGACAGTTCTAAATATTTGTGTCATAAGCATAGATACCGATTTTAGAATTAGTGGCATCGGGAACGTCGTTAATAAAAGTTAGGAACAAATTAGGTCCAAAGACAAAACAGATTTTATCAAGGAACCAAGGTAAATATCAATAGCACCGAGCCATATGCGGCAGCAATATTCTAAACATGGACGATTAGTAGACTTATAGATATATAAGATAGATTCTGGATTCTCGCACGACACTGAACCAAATTTCTTAGCAGTTGACCTAGCAATGGATTCTTGCAGACAACTATGTGTTCTGTCTTCTTACAATTGATGAATAAACTTTCCTTTTTTGCTTTCATTTTGCTGCCTTGCCTAGAAGGTCCTGTCGTTTTCGGTCTGTGATTCTCCACGTCGTCAAGGTACACGATACATAAAAAAAGACGTTTCTCTGCCGTTACTTGACAAAGAAGAACATGAACTGAACATGTGAGCAATAAGGAAGTTTTTAAAAAATGGAAGCTGGAAGGACACGTACGCTTAAAATCACATTAGATTTCTAAATAGATTGTGAGGAAAATTGGAAAATTTAAAATTCTCTGGACAAATTGAGGGATGGAATTGCAGAGGGAATCATTGAATAACTACTGTTTAGTTTGTGTGAATGAACGGAAAAGCGGAGAATAAGACTCATGTTGCTGAGAATGCAGAGGAAAGGAAGCTGTAGAGAGCTGTGATCGTCAGCGTACCGACGGGAAACGACTCATAAAGATGAATGAAGAATATTACTCAGAATTAAAGAATTTGAAAAAAAATTCAACTAGATTCATGAATCGTGTTTCGGTTGTATATTTCAGATATATGGATGTTTAACTTTCAGTTTCGTAATGTGTTTGTGTGCCTGTACGTGTATGGGCTTAACTTTTTGACTTTCGCTGTGGGGCAGAGGTTAACTTGTATATGGGTTCGAGCGACAGTCGGTGCCCAACAATTGCACACTTGAGCCAGACAAAAATACACTTTGAAAAGACTTTCTATGCAAAGTCGCAATGGAGGATTTTAAAGAAACGGGCTGAAAATTCTGTCAAGATAATGGTTTTAAAAGCTTTACATTCACTGAGGTCACAACCAGAAGAATTTGCTCTTTTCTGGGGATGTGTCACTTTCAAAGGTAGAACATAATCAGCAGCCATGAAAAAAACAAAAAAACAAAAACAAAAAAAAAGATCCTAAAACAAAAACAAAATGAATCAAGCCAGATAGAAACGAAACTTCAACGATTCAAGAACTACATATACAAACACATGTAATCGGTTCAGTCGAAGTGAAGTTTAAGAGAGAAAAAAAAATGACAATTTCGAAATGACATTTGAAGAGATGGGTTCTTCTTCAATGCTCTTAACCTTTTTACTTACTGTCTTAGAATCGTCATTTTTACCTCCTTTTGTTACCTGATCTGACCTATTGCCCAATTCTATTCCACTCAACTCTTCAAAATTTCTATTAGTAGAAAAAAAAACGACAATAAACACGAAAAGCCGCGATGTTTTTACACATGAATTACTTTCTTCACACCTGCATACTCACTGGTCGGTGATTTTGAATTTGACATGCAAGAATAGCGGGAATCTACACACACACACACACACACACACACACACACACACACACACACACACACACATATATATATATATATATATATATATATATATATATGTACCCAAGTATATAATTGGCGTATACGGAATGTATTCCAATAACCAACAGTTACTATTCTTAAAAGAGTGCTCAATACAAAGTAGAGCAGATATAATTATTTATTTAAAAAAAAAATAACATAAACATCTTATAAAAATCACTACAATAATAGCCATTTCACAAAATGGCTATCTTTGTAGTGATTTTATAAGATGTTTATGTTATAATTTAAAAAAAAAAATAATTTATATATATATATATATATATATATATATATATATATATATATATTTACTCTGGATTTACATTGAGCTCTCTGGATTTTATCCTCCTTAGGTTTACCCATACGGATTACCTAGTTTTTCATAAACTATATATATATATATATATATATATATATAAATATATATATATATATATATATATATATATATATATATATATATATATATATATATATATATATATATATATATATATATGTACAAACAATTTATGGGTGTATATTTTACAAAATGAATCAACGATTAAATTTAAAGATGTATGCAATTAATTTATGTAATGCATCTAAATTTAGAATCCAGTGCATTACCCCCATGCACACACACACACAGACACACACACACATGCATACATATATATGAGTCTGCATGTCTGTGTGTGTGTGAGAGGGAGAGGGAGAGCCGAACGTGCCATTCAATATAGTCTGATCGTCACTGCACCTTCTACATGCTTTATCTAAATTCATAAGCTTAAACATACATAAACGCACACACACGTACGCACACATACACACTCACACACACACATATATATGTAGGGTGCGATGCATAAATTGTCGTTTAAATTAAAATGAAAATGGCACGGGCAGCTCATTTTAACAGCTATATTTACCAAAATTACCCCAAAATATCTTGAAATACTAAAGCGTAAATTTATTCAATAAAATCGTCATTGCCTTCAGCCTCAGTCTTCAGACGACTTCAGAATCTACTGTATCTCTTCTGGACGGTCTCCTTGTTTAAATATGGTGAATGCTGAGATTATCCTTGCCTTCAGTTCGTACTTAGTGTTGCAAGGAGTATTGTTGGATTCTCGCTCAACTGCGCTCCAAACATAATGATCAAGGTAGTTGCAGTCTGGGTAGTTAGGTGGTCAAATGTAAAGGGTAATATGGTGGAAGAAATTGTTTGACAGTCATGACTGGGGTCTCTTGCTTTTTTGACGTTGTGCAGGCTCCTCTTCCCAGGCGTATTGGATTGCATCATGGTATTCATTTCTCAGAGATGGTACGCAACTGACCCTACTATAATGTGCAGTCGACAAAATAAAAATAAAAAATAACGCGCATGCACAAAATTAAAAATATAAATCGGTGACAATTTACTCCTTGCACCCACCTTTCTCTCTCTCTCTCTCTATATATATATATATATATATATATATAAATATGTATATATATATATATATATATATATATATATATATATATATATATATATATATATATATATATATATATATTCCAACGTTCATAGCATTAATCCAAAAGAGGGCTCGATACCGATAGTACAGCGATAATTATTTGTTATAATTTTATCATATAGACAAAACCATTTTACTCACTACAAAGATGCAACTTGGTTTCAGTGCATTTCAACTGCACTTCGACGGGTGAGAATCGAAAATGGTTATGAATATATATACATATATATATATATATATATATATATATATATATATATATATATATGTATGTATGTATGTGTGTGTGTGGGTGTGTGTGTTTGTGTGTATGTCTGTGTTTGTGTTTATACGTGTGTGTGTAAAGCTATAGATATAACTAAAATATATTTGTAAAAAGGCAATATGAAAATAATATTAATAATAATTCCATTATAAAATTAATTCAGTTACATTAATAACATTTACTCACTTTCGTTTATTAGACATTAAATTTTGTCCCTTTCCATCCTCCATAATTTACGTAGATATTCAGTTAGGCTGCAGTATAGTAACGAGCATTTCCAAATTGAAAAATTCTGAAAAAATAACGATATTTTTTACTTCTGTTTATAAATATTTGCTGTAAAAATTCAGTTTTTACATTTAACTTGATAAAATCCATCAGAAAAAAGGAACACATCGGCTAAGATAAGAGTTTTCCTTTTGAATATTTCATATATATATATATATATATATATATATATATATATATATATATATATATATATATATATATATATATATAGTGTAGGTAATAAATCCGTTGGTATATAATCTTAGTTGATCCTCAGGGTGTTGATTTTAATGTTCGTTTTTATATTTATATTTACATACGCTCTATCTCTGATATTGAGCACTTTATCCCCTAAATACAACACACCTTAAAACTATATTTTTTCATATATATATATATATATATATATATATATATATATATATATATATATATATTCAAGTGGAATACATTGCATTCCCTTACATGCTAATACCCTTGGGATAAAGCATGAATCCTCTTCTTCTCTCCCCCCCACCTATGGTTAAATAACAGGACTGACTGGATACCATAGCCTTAGATGGCAAATAGTCTAGAAGAGTGGTTGGTTCTGCACAAAGCCTTCAGCACTACAATCAAATGTGCCTGGTTGTCTGGCTGTCGGTTTCTAGGAACTAAGTGCCCCGACCGTCATACGTTGTAGGGAGAGGTTTCGTGGCGTAAGCTGTCCGCCGGACCGTTCTCGCTTCCTTCTGCCGCCTAGCCGTGCTTAGGATCCTTGGTAGACGCGGGTCAAAATAAGTTTTCCGTTTGTATTTTTCATATATATATATATATATATATATATATATATATATATATATATAGAGAGAGAGAGAGAGAGAGAGAGAGAGAGAGAGAGGAGACAGAGAGACAGAGAGACAGACAGAGAGAGACAGAAAGACAGACATACACATATACAGATACAGATAGTGTGAGAGTGAGTGGGTGAGTGAGATTTCGGTGGCAATCTTTCTTTTGTACATGTTCCATTGAATAATGTGTCGGATAAAGAAATTTTGATAAGATTTTATTCATTTTTTTAATGTCTCTACAGTTTTTCTGTTATGAATATAGAAGTTCTACTAAGTGATTATTGTCCCAAGCGCTTTCAGTTAATTCATTAGCCATTTTCAAGGGACTCATTGTTAGTATATTTTTGTTCATCTATTCTAATCTGCCGTGTAGAAAATAAGTCGTAATTCCATACTAGTGTGCATTAAAAACTTCTTAATACATTGCGGCTAATTTCAGAGTAAATAATATTGTTTGCAGGCTGGAAGAGTTTTAGAAAATTTGCTTTCATTATCTTTCAACGTCTATTACAATTAGATGATTTTAAAATGACAGTGTTACATACAAGGAATTTTATTGACGCGAGAACTTGGAAATGAGTGTTTAACTGGTTCGTTATTGAACTGAGATCAATGAGGCATCTTAAAAAGTTGTCATTTGAACAATATATTTATTTTATTGTAGTAGATCGTTTGTTTGTTTGTTTGTTTGGGTTTTATGGCATATCAACCACTGTGGGTTATTTAATGCCAAATCCAGCTTATATGAATTTTAAATGCCTATTTTGTATAGAATAAAAAACGTATAGCTGGCAACATTATTGTTTAAAAAAAACAAAAAAAACGTATAGCTGGCAACATTATTGTTTAAAAAAAACGTATAGCTGGCAATATTATTCCTTTTCTACAAAAAAAAAAACTTAGAGCTGGCAACATTATTGTTTCAAAAACTTAAAGCTGGCAACATTATTGTTTCAAAAACTTAGAACTGGCAACATTATTTTTCTGAAAACATTATCTGAGACCTTGCTGTTGGATGCAGTTTATCGCCATACCCAGGACGCGGATGTAGTTTACCGTCATACCCAGGACGTTGTAGTTAACCGTGGCTGTGATGTTGTTGATAGAAGTGGAAGAACACATGTGGGGGGTTAAGATTTTCCTGATAGCCGGTCCGACTACATGAGAAAGTTGGACTTTAATTAAGTCCAAAGAAGGCAAAGAAAAACAAACATAAGACCGATAAATATATGTATAGAAATATATATATTAATAACAAGTTACATGGACAGTTACAATGGACAGAGTGTGTGTGTGAATATTATATACGTGTGTGTGTGTGTGTGGTGAGTGTTCGTACGTACATGTATTGTGCTTAGCGTGTTCCCAGCATTTGGGAAACGCTACCTCTGTGAGCGTTTACATCTGCGAGGTGGTAAGGCTGAAAAGCCTGAGAAAAAAGTGAGAAAGAGGTGAAGGGTCAGCGACGATTTATAGCCAGGGAAGAGAGACCCCTGGTGAAAGGGTTAACGAACTAAAGGAGGAGTTAACTCCGACATTATGTTTTCCATCGTAACGTGAATATCTGCATTCAAACTAATGGCCTGAATATGGGTAACACCTTAGGTTCTAACTTCGACTTTTATTTGATACATGTTTGAACATAACAGACAAGCGTTGCTTGATAATAGAACGGAACCTTGTATTTCAATTTTAATTTTATGATTGAATTTGAATTGAAGCTTTAGTTTTGAAACATGGGAATTCCGTTGTTGTGATGATTATATATATATATATAGTGTTGACTTCAATGTTCACTTTTATATTTATATTTACATACGCTCTATCTTAGATATTGAGCACTTCATCCCGTAAATATGGCACCCCTTACAACAATATTTCTTCATGTATATATATATATATATATATATATATATATATATATATATATAAACATGAACACTGAAGTCAACACTCAGAGGCGACAGACTGTTTCATGCTAGACGCAATTGCAGGCCGAAAAATATTTATATTTACATACCATCTATCTCTGATATTGGGCACATTATCCCATAAATACAGCACACTGTAAAACTATATTTCTGCATATATATATATATATGTGTGTGTGTGTGTATGTGTGTGTGTATGTGTGTGCGTGTGTGTGTGTAATTTATTCGAAAATTATAACATAAATGTTATAAAATCACTACAAAATAATCATTTTGTTTCAACACTTCTGGTGTCTTATCAAGTGATGGTGTTGAATGTGGAGCTATATGATTTGATACTGAGGTCAACTATGACTGGTGACTATTTTTTTCCCGCTTGAATGCAAATTTCAGGCTATATATATATATATATATATATATATATATATATATATATATATATACATACATATATACACACAGAGGAGAGAGAGTGAGGTTGAAAAGGAGGGAGAGAGTTACATTTTGAAGATAGATTTAGCCCAGCGATTAGTTTTATAGTTACGCTAGACACGATACAGCAAGTTATAACATCGAACCAATCGACAGAAATATAGTTCTACATAAGCCTGCTGAAAATACCATAGGGTAGAAATGTGAGGAACGGCCAAGTTTTAAAAGAAATGAGAACTAGAAGGACTTTTATACTTAAAAACAGAAAGAGATACTTGACATTTCTGGGACAGATAATTAGGAATGACGGCTTGGAGAATTTAAAACTCAAAAGGCGTACTGAAGAAAGAAGAAGCAGAACTTAACAACGAGTAACCTAGCGAACGAGTTTGTGTCAATGGATGGCAGAACGGGGACAAAGATACTCAAATTAGATCTACAAACGATAGGAAGATGTGGAGAGGCATGATTTTCAACTTTCTGAAGAGTAATATTAAATATGTGTAAAAACGAGGTAGATATTAGGTTGGTGCAAAAATAATGACGTAATAATGTCGTTTTTTGACGTTAAAAATACGTAAAAAAAACGACATTATTACGTCATTATTTTACACCAACCTAATATTTACTTGAAAAGAGGAGAAAAAACGATTTTTAACGTTTTAACCTTTGCTTTGAGTCTAATTAGCATACGTAAGAAAATAGAAGTGTGTGAAACAGTTTTCCGCTTTATAGCGAACTGAAAAACAAATTCTTCCCAATTACGCATGCAGATCCTTGTTTTACTCTGCGCTGTCTAAAGAACCATTGTTTTGCGTCTTGCTGGAACAAAGTTCCTGTAAGCACATTCCAGACGTGTCAGTTTCGTTCATGTAAGACATTGGTGTTTTTGCAGGGTGACAAGCGAAGAAGTTACCATTTTTGACGATCATTTATTTGACATGCCTTTAAGCCAGGAAGCTGGAAAGCGGTCCGTGCGAATCCATGACATCTTAGATTCGAGAGTTTTGGGGGTCGGTCTTGAAAGAAATAGCGTAAAAACCAATTGTGATTCGTCGGCAGGGGTTGGGTAGGAAAGTAGAGAATAAGTAAAATATTTGTGGAAAAATGTTTTTATGACCGGACTGAAAACTTAGCAATAAAGAGAGGAGGAAAGATACAGAGACGGCAAGAGAGGGGAAAGAAAAGATAAAGGGAGGGTGGGAGCGTAAAAAAAGAAAGAGAGGGAGAGACAGACAGAAACAGAGAGAGAGTGTATATGTGTGTATGTGTCTGTTTGTGTGTGTGAGTGTGTGTGTAGTCGATAGCGTAGCTAACACAGTCAAGATATTAGAATACTAATATTTATATCCACATACTAACTCATGTACATAGATTAACACGTACACACACACACACACTAGCGCATACACAAAAAAAGAAAAACTGTAATACATCTCATCAATAAAAAAGCTTTCTTTTTACGCAACATTTATTTGAGGCTACGCATTTATTGATGACAACACCATTATATATATATATATATATATATATATATATATATATATATATATATATATATATATATATAATTTAATTTAATTTAATGAAAAACAGACCACTTTAATGCTCCATTTGCAATAATTTATTTCATCAGAGAATTTTATTTTTCGCTGGATCTTCAGACTTCACTTTCAAAAGGTGAAACGAAAAATGAATTTAAAATTTACCCTTTTGACGTGAAGTATTAAGTTTATATAAACTGAGGGTGGCGAGGAATGGTATGAGAGACATGGTCGAGTTTAGAGAGGGAAGGAAGAGTTTTAAAATTTATTTTTATATTACTTTTTATTATAATACTTAATATTGAGGAAAATAAAATTCTCTGGTGAAATAAATTATTACAAATGGAGTGTTAAAGTGGTTTGTTTTTTTCTTTCAATTATATTATTCGCTCCGACTTAACATTGAGCTCTCAGGATTTCATCCTCTTCGGGATTATCCATACGGATTACCAAGATTTTCGTTACTTAACTATATATATATATATATATATATATATATATATATATATATATATATATATAGTTACTTACCTATATATATATATATATATATATTATATACTCGACTGGTGTAAATAAACCCGGATAGTAAAATTTGCAAATAAAATATATTAAAACAAATTGGTATCTGGGGAAAAAATTGTAAAAAAAAGAAAAAGACTAAAAGCATCTGAATAGCCCGAAAAAAATCGCCCATTGCCGTAATTTCTTGTCCAAAGAAGAAAAAAAACAACAAAAACAAACCAGTAAAATAAGGAAATACGTAAAGTGCTCAATGCACTAAGTAGAGCATAGTATAAAAAATCTTAGTGAGCCAGAAACTACCTACCTAGGTTTCACCTAAATGGATCTTCAGGGTAAGATGGGTTACTCTAAAGGTCCAATAAGTAGGTAGTTTCTGGCTCAGTAGAATTATATATATATATATATATATATATATATATATATATATATATATAATATAATATAAAAGGCTCAAACACTAATGTTCCATGGTTATAATTTATTACACTGGAATCGCAATCATGATCCAATTCATCAGACCTACCAATTATTACGATTTCAATCTAATAAATTATAACCATGGAATATTAGTGTTTCAGCCTTTTATATTATATCTTGCTCTGTCTTGTACATTGAGCTCTACTTGGATTCTATCCTCTTGGGAATTTATGCATATATATATATATATATATATATATATATATATATATATATGTATTGACCACTAATATTATCAATACATATATATATATATATATATATATATATATATATATATTCCACAAAAGTGAGTAAAGATTTAAATAATTTTTTGAATTTTATTTTATTACTAATTATATATGTATATTTCATTTCTTTTGTAACTATTGTGGGTGGGGCTGCAAATGTGATCAAATCTGCCAATAAGAATGACCTCATGAATTTTTATTACTACTTCTGTAGCAAGATCAAATCTGGTATAATTATGGGATAATTCTTAAAAGTAAGAACTAGATGAGATATCCCTGGATATGGGCGTTGGGCCGAGAATATTCTACCGCTGTAGATTAAATAAAATGTTACGTTCGGAATCCTCTGTAGGTAACTCGAATCGATATACACCTACTGAAGTATATTTTATTATATGTTTTTTTTTTAAAACATTAAGACGCAGGGAGTTACTGAGTGCGAAAAATATGAGAAAAACATAAAGTAAAAACATTATTAAGGAGAGGTAACAATAACAAAAGAAGCAAAACAAGATAATTACCTTACACGGAAGCCACCAATCTAACGCTGGGTGGCATGCCACTAGCGTTTACCGCTGGTGGCCGGCTGTCGTGTTCGTCTTGGCAACGTTAACACTTGTGGACTGCTAGTGGCCCATATTTAGCCCTAAGTGGTGTCACCAGAGACCGCTGGTGTTGCCAACGGTGGCTCGCCAGCAGGGCACTAGTGGCTTGTGTATAGGGACAGTAGATTGGCATCGCAATCAAATTTTTGAAGATCAATGTTTACTGGAAAGCAAGTAGTCGGAAGAGAGTTATACAAACGAAAGTTTGGAGAGAAAAAACTATTAGCATAGAACGGTTACGATTATCACATGTAAATTGAGGAGTTCTCGGTGCCAATCTACTAAATTCGTAAAGTCCAAATGCCAGAGAAGAAGGTTTAGAGGAAAGCTTATCAGAACAATTGACATGAAAATATGAGATGGCAGGTTAGAACAGAGAACATTCCAGATTCTTCTCGGGATTTTATATACATGTTTCTGTATCTCCTGCAAAGGGAGACACAGGATCAAAGTATGCCTGAAGACGCAAGATTTCTTTCATAAGTTTTTCGACGTATACAAAAACAGAAATTCTGTATGAATAACAGAATAGATAGATAGATAGATAGATATCAATGGACTGAGATAGATAGATAGATAGATAGATAGATAGATCTTAACAGATAGATAGATAGATAGATAGATAGATAATTAACATCGATAGATACAAAGAAAATTAACATAGATAGATATAGAGATATTTAACATAGATAAATAGATAATTAACATAGATACATACATACATACATACATACATACATACATACATACACATATACATAGAGAGATAGGTAATTAACGTAGATAGAAAGATAGATTGGGAGCGAAAAATCGAAAAGAATTGATAGCGGAAAATTTTCCGTAAGATAACCCATTCCGAATCCTGTCGCAAAAAAAAAAAAAAAACAAAAACAAAAAAAAAGCAGAAGAAATTGTAAGAAATCAAAAATAAATAAATAAATAAATAAATAAAGAATAATAAAAAAGAGAGGCGATATTCAAAGAAACAAAACGAAATGTTTTGTCTAAGAGGTAATAAAAGTTGTGGAAATTTAGAGTAAGAGAACGCACACATGTGACATAAATATATCACAAATGAGATAGATATGAACAAAATGAGATAAATAGCTAGATATGAACAAAATGAGATAGACAGATAGATAGATAGATATGAACAAAATGAGATAGATAGATAGATAGATATGAACAAAATGAGATAGATAGATAGATAGATAGATAGATATGAACAAAATGAGATCGGTAGATAGATATGAACAAAATGAGATAGACATGAACAAAACGAGATAGAAAGACATGAACAAAATGAGATAGCTAGATATATATATATATATATATATATATATATATATAGAGAGAGAGAGAGAGAGATAGATAGATAGATAGATAGATAGATAGATAGTTGAGGAATTGTAAGTTAGAAAGTGTCAGAAAGTTAGATACAGATGACGGAATATTGTCCCGAATAGAAGTAATACCGAACAATAAAAAAAAAATGCAAAGAAAAAGCCCCATAATCAATTGTAAGAAGTAAAAAAAAAAAAAAAAAAAAAATGAAAATGAAACGAAAGCAACATAAGAACAGGTTTAAGAATAAGCAAAGTAAATCTGTTTGTGTTGTCCACTCGTTTCCATTCTATATCTGATGTTGGCTGATATGATGTGATAGGAAGAGGCGGCCAGTACAGAAAGCAAGTCAGGGGAAAGGGATCCCGTCGAAGCAGAAACTAGCCAAGCGTTTAATGGAAGTAAGACATTCATAGGTAATGTCCGCCTTTTTAAGAATTTGCCTTCTCGAGTTTTTGCAGAGGCAAACTGAGAGAGGCATTTCAGCCCAGCACGAATGGCTAACATACATCATCTCTGACACATATACACATCCATATATACTTCATATATATATATATATATATATATATATATATATATATATATATATATATATATATATATATACGTTGACGTATAGAGTTAGGAGGGTATGGATTGTGTATATTTGTCCGGGTTTAAAAGTAAGTAATTTACTTTCTTATAAGTGACTGGTCTTTTTTTTTTCTATGCATACGTGGAGAGTTATATGTGCCGGTAAGAAATGTGTATTTATCTATATTTAAATGCATATGTTTGCTTTTCTTTGCAACATAATCATACCCAAGTTTGTTTCATTTTAACAACATCCAAAATCTAATAAACTATCTCTCTTTCTCCATCTACTCCCTTATATATATATATATATATATATATATATATATATATATATATATATATATTCAAGCATGATTATTTACCTTACCTCCCCACGAGGCAGGATGTGGCACAAGGCCGTTTTTAATGCAGACCAAACCCGAACCCGTAGGCTCAGGCAAAAATTCCCCGTAGACCCCGCAAAATAACTGGGTCGGGTAGCTGTCTGCCACCCCAGATGAGACTCTGCCCATCGACAAAGCCTCGTCAGGGTTCCTCTCCGCCCGAAGTCAGAGTGTTCGACGAGCACAGCTGGAGACGAATCTACAACTAATTGCCGCAGCAATATTCAAGCATGCTTTGTTAAATAATTTCGGCGAATAATGTCTATTTATTTTAGTTTTAATCCTTTCAAGACCACGAATTAATTTCTTGGTGTCTGTAGAAAATTGATTAAGAAAATTTCCAAAATTTTCTTTCAAATATTTTTTATTTTCCGAAGTATTTTCAATCACATCTTAAAGCATCTTCAGGAATTGCATATCTATGGATGCGTTATGCGTTAACACCAGAAATGCAAAATATTTTTTTACCTATATGCAAGGGAGGTAACGTATTAGATTTTTTTAAAAAAAGATCCTTTAATTTTAGTATTTTAATTTAGTATTTTTTATATAACACATTGCTGCTAAAACATTGTTCCAATACTCGCAGTTGACTTTATTTTTGGCTGTAATTCTCTTATATGAAGAGCTTCCAGAATTTTAAGTTTTTGATTATAATTATCTTGATGAAGCACTGATGTATTTTCGACTAATATCTGTCTAAACTCTGGACATGAGTGTTTCCTTAAATGGTCTGATATTGAACGATGCTCGTTTATGTGAAACGTAAGCCTTCTCGTCATCGTCGTTGTTGTAAAACCAACATACGTATTAACGTACTTTAACAACAAATTAATTCGTAGACTTGGAAGGATTAAAACTAAAATAAATAGACAATACGTCGAAATTATTTAAGCAAACCTGTTTGAATCAAAATATGCTGCCTAAATATATATATATATATATATATATATATATATATATATGTATGTATGTATACTGCCTAAATATGTGTGTGTGTGTGCGCGTGCGTGCGTGCGCGCGTGCGTGTGTGCGTGTGTAGGATGTATAATAGTATCCGAAACAAGAGTGAAGATGATGAGACAAAGTGGAAAATTTTTAATCAGAGACGCATTTCTTCGGAGAAAAAGCTTATTTTCTTTGGTGTCATCAGTTAGACTAAAAGACGTAAAGTAAAACTATGTGTTAGGCGAGGATAGCTCTGATACAGATATAGATAAAAAAAAATCAAGCTCAGAGACTCTTTTCAAATGTCAAGTCAGGAAATGACAAGCTATAGTAATAAATCAGATTTACGACAATCAACTTATTATCGGAGATCCAATGATACCCTCATAACAAAATCTTGTTTTTCTTCTTTGAGTTGAACTGATGACGCCAAAAAGAACATACACTATTTCTCCGGCGAAATGCGTCTTTGATTAAAGAATTTTCACTTTTGTCTCTTCAGGCAAACAAACAAAAAAACAAACAAACACACACACACACACACACACACACACACACACACACACACACACACACATATATATATATATATATATATATATTTGGCAAAGTTTAGCCAATGTTTTCGAAAAAATAACGGTAGGTCAAAAGGACGATATGTTCCTTCTTTTGACGGGGACGTTTGTTAAACTTTGCCAAATTATTCTTGTAAATAAACATTCTAATAAATAAATAATGTTTCCATATTTCTGAGATGAGCTATTTTAATTATTTAAACTATTTACATTGTTCGGACCGTTGCCATTGTCTTCGTTGCCATATCCACGACATTTCGGCCGTTGTACGCTCTGGCCTTCGTCAGCTTAATGGAATTTCGAATTGAAAACGTTATTTCGTTCATCGGAGTAAACTGTTCTAGTTTCACGTACCATGCCTCTTCTGGATGTCTTAGAATCAGTTATCTCACTTTAACTCAACTCTCCAAGTTTCTATTCACCTCTGCTGACTCTTTGTGTCAAATCACTGAATCCAAGCAACGCTTTTATCCAATGTGCCATGTGTCCTTGAGGACATCAGTGTATAGATTTTTGGGATTCATAAAGCTTAATCTATCAGTAATTTTTTTTTACCAGAACTTATATTACAATGTTTTTGTTATTATTGCTTTTCTCTAGCACTCTGTATTACTGGTTCCCATATTGTATTCATTTCTATGCTTGGTTGGCGCAGAAGACTTTGGTGGCCTAGCATATGTGCCGATTCTTTAGGTTTTCGTATCTTCCAGTGATGTTCTCTGTCGGTTATTTTGACCTCATCCTACGAGTGAGGTGCGGTGATCTCATTTTCCTTCATATGTGGTCCGCTACGCCTGATTTTTCTATTGCTCCTCGTGTTACGGCTTTACGATGTTCATGCAGTCTTATCATAAATCTTATCTTATCTGCAGCATTATCTTAATAAATAAGGTTTAATAATATTGTTGTCAGTTCTCGAGAAAAAGTATCACTCAAGAGGCTCGTATTCTATTTTAATAGCTTTTAAAAAAATAATATCAATTGCAAACAGCGAATACAGTAACAGCAGTGTCAAATGAAAAACTGACCTTTGACACACAGTATTTTTTTCTTGGTGGGGGTACGATGATTAAATTTGGCTATAAATTTCTTATTGCTATAAGGACTATATTTAATGGGTACACGTGTTTAATTTGTCATTTTTCTTATTCAAATCAAAGGATAAATTTCAACAGGCCTTGAAAAAAAGAGGAGTAAAAATGCAGAAAACCTTCCCCCCGACAGGAATCGAACTTGCATTCCCATTTTCGATCAGAGTATACACTTTTTTGAAACCCAGAGTATGTCCCTATCGATTAGACTACGAGAAATCATCACAATCCAAGGTTCACTTATCTATATAAGAAGTGTTTTCCCTGATAGTAAAAATGGAATGCAGGTTCGATTCTCACTATTTACATTATGCGGACTATTATCCTCATCTTTGTCGCCATATTTATCACAACTTTTCGGCCGTTGTACGCTGCGGCCTTCTTCGGCTGGTTGGAATTTCGATTCGAATCCTTTATTTCGACCACCGGGGCAGATTGTTCTAGTTCCACGTCCCATCCCCCTTCCTGATATCTCAGTTATTTCCCTTTAACTCTCTAAGTTTTTGCTTCACCACTGCTGTGTCCTGGTATTGAACTCACAACTCTTTGAGTCTAGTCACTGGATCTAAGCAACGTCTTTATACACTATTTACATTATTTTCCTCATTTTTGTCACCATATTTATTACAACGTTTCGTCTGTTGTACGCTTCGGTCTTCTTCGGGTGGTTGGAATGTCGAACTGAACCCTTTATTTCGCTCACTGGGGTAGCCTGTTCTAGTTCCACGTGCCATGTTTAATGGATGTCAGTTATCAGTTATCTCCTGTTAATTTCCCTCTGAAAGTTCCCCACTGCAGATACTGAAAGGCCGAAACGTTGTAATAAATATGGCAACAAAGATGAGGACAATAGTCCGAATAATTTAAATAGTGTACATAATACCTCATCTCAGAAATATAGACAGATACTGAAGGTTCGATTCTCGCCGGAAAGCACATTTCGTCTATATAAATAAATGTCGGGTGAGTCACAGCTTTTCAACTTTACTCCTAGAGACCGTGGCCCAACATATCATACCATTTTGGAATCAGGCTGACCACGTGAACAAATTGAAAACATTTTGGGCCAGATTAGGACCCGCAATCTTGAAATTTTAGATTCCCAATTTTTCATTATTGTGATTATTTTCGACAATTTTTTTATTTTTTTTTTTTGCGACGAATTTTTTTTTGTACAATAATAATTTTTATAACTTGAAAATAATTTGCGAACAATTTCAATTAATTGTGAAATCTAGCGAAAGTCACCCATGAAATAAAAATAATTGTTTTTATAGAAAGTAAGGACCTACGTACATCAGATAAAGTGTCAGTAAAAGAATTATCGTTGAACTTTTAAAAGTAAGCTGAAATATTAACGCAATATTTAAATACAGCGATCAATTTTGAGTTTTTTTTTTAGTAGTTTATTGTTGCTTATTGAATACGATAACAGTATGCTTTGCTTCCTGGTTATAACGATAAACTACATCCGCGTCCAGGGTAAGACGATAAACTACGTCCCACAGCAAGGCCTCTGATCAGGAGGCTTTGAGGAGCGTGGAACCTCATCTTAATTGTTGCTTTTCCCAGGTCCACCCTGACCCGGGGTGGTAGCATCTGTCAGGGTCCCAGCTATGGGCAAATAGTTTACCCCGAAACTGAGGCAAAAAGCCTTATAAAAATCTAAAAATAGGTTTTAATACCAGAAATAATTTGTAAAAAATTATTACCAGAAATAAATTTTTGAAGAAAAAAAATATTACCAGCTATACGTTTTTGAAAAAATAATATTACCAGCTATACATTTTTGAGGAAAAAAATATTAACAGAAATAGATTTTTGACAAAATAAAATATTACCAGAAAAAAAAGTTGTCGACATTAAATGACCCATTGAGGTTGATATGCCGTAAAACAAAACAAACCAAACCTTGCAAAAAGAAATCTCTGCCAACAGAGGACCAGATTGCAATAAAAATGGTCAAGGCTGCAGTGAAGGATAGAAAGTCCCGTGCAAATAAAAAATCAGATCAAACGGCAGCTAGGAGAGAATCCAATGCTGAGAATATGCAAAGACTTCGAGACTCTCAAGTTCTTGAACAAAGCTGAAGGCCCAATGAAGAACCATTTGCAGGAGTTAGCTTAATTGCCGAAAAATAGGCTGCTTTTAAGCTAGTTTCAAATAAGATATTTCTTTTTCATGAGGCATTTTTATTGCTTCAGACAATATTTTTAGTGGAGATTTGTATGTGAATTTTTTTTTTTTTAAATTTTTATGTGTATTACATCTATCGCCGTCGCCATTGCTTTGTTTATGTTTTGGATACGAATCTATGCAGATTTTGGCTTTCGAGAAAAAATTGAACGAAGAAATGTGCTTTCCTAAAAAAAAGGAAAATAGAACGACGCTGAGCTGTTCGCTTTCTGTGACCGAGCGTTCTCAGGCACCCCGGATTAAAAAGTGGTTTCTCCTACAATGCAGGGTGTATTTGCAAACCATGCCGGAAAGCATATTTACTTTATTAAGATTTCCTTTGAAACTTTGAGTTTGGTTCGGTGATGTTTTTTCAGATGTTGCTCGTTAACTACAGATTCTACCACCTCCCTATCAAGTCTCGTCTCTCCACTGGGGAACTTCAGAAACCAGTGACATGCAGTCCGATTATAAGTGGACCATTCACTCTGTGCTCTGTTAATGTTGGCAACAGTTTGCGAACCATTATGACCAAGCTCGATCTCATACAAAAAAAGAAAAAGAAGAGAAAAAAGAAGCAAACTTATCTATTCTTTTTTCGTGCTAAAGATGTGAGGGTATATAATTCAGTGGAACCTCGGTTTACGAATTTAATTCGTTCCTGAAGGCCGTTTGTAACCCGAAATGTTCGTAAACGGAAACTATATTTGCAATAGGAATCAATGTAGAGAAAAAAATGTCAGAGTACAATAAAATTAGAAAAAAAAGCACGCCACAACACACGAATGTATACAATATGGCGGTCGACTCAGAAATGATTCCGTTCCGGTTAACTCAGTTCAGCAATATTGTTCGAGAACCAAAATTTTATTTGATAACCGAGGCATTTTCATCTCGAATTTTCTGTCCCAAAACCGATCTGTTCAACATGTGAGACATTCGAGAACTGAGTTTGCACTGTATTTAAAAATAAATTTAGAAAGAGATTGATACCAAGGATAACATTTTAATCATTAATATTTTTATGCAACTACTTTAATAATATATTAGAACACAGTTAAAAGTTTTATTCTAAAATTTGAAATTATTTTCCGATCAATCTAATACTAAAGTTGTAACTATTAGCATCTACTAAAACGTTAAGGAAACGGATTCTGTTATTAATTTTAAATTTGTAAACAAAACATAGAGTTGATTCTCTTTCCTCGGAGATTACTTTAAAAATTTTATTTCTTCTAGAATTTTCCTCGGTATGAACATATCATCAAAATATCGTAGGCATTGTTAACAATTTGATTTTCTACGTGACTCGTAGAAATTACATAAAATCGGAGCTAGAGGTGAACTCATAGCTATACCTTTATTTTGTGCGTAAATGTTAATATAACGATCATAATAGTGCTTGTATCATTCAGAATGGAAGAAGTTTATTCAGAATTCTTTACTTAATATTAATAGGTAAAAGTGAAGAATGCTTACATACATTTCATGCGACAATCTATAGTTTATTTGCTGGGGATATTACTAAAAGAACTTTGAATATTTAATGTGGCTTGCTTGCCATTACTTGGTTTGTTTGAGCGTAATCGAAGAAATGTTTTAGTGAAATTTATACTATATTTCTTTTAATTGGGAATAGTTTATTTGTTAACAATACACAACTAAAGACTTAATAAAGAACCGATAAATCAGGTATGCATACTTTTTGGACTCAGGGAAAGATTTTAAAGCAAAACGTCATGAGGTAAGTGGAGGGTATCTCTTTTTACTTATATGAGTTATCTTCAGGACTAACAATTACCGTTTGTAGCCGTTTGGTGTAAGACTATAATTTCTTTTTATTATTATTAATTTCCGGACAATAAAAATATCAGTTTGCTTTGAAAGAGCAATTTCAGCGAGCAATGTTTTCTACTTTTTATAATATTTCTTTACCGAAACGCCCTGGAACAAAAAAAAATCCCTTCCTTTTTCAGTTGCGATAATTGTTTTAAACTCTGTTACTGTAAACACAAAGACCATTCATCCGGCGGATAATAACAGTAAAAGAATATTGATAAGTAAAAAAATCCCAATATATATTAAAAATATATATTGGGATTTTTTTACTTACCAATTTTTGACTTACCAATTTCGGTTGTCTCAACTTGTTAAGAAAGTTTTTGGAAAGAAATAAGTGATTGATGGGAAATAATGGACATACCGTTGTGCTTTCTACTTTTTGTACTACGTCCGTTCAGAGCATAGATGATTATGGCCCTCTACAGCTTCCTGACCTTTGGAGATGTAAGCAATGTTTATGCGGTTACTTTCTTCTCCATCCCTGTTCTGTCATCTGTTTACACAATTTCGTTAGGGAGGTTAACCTTTGTTCTTTTTGCCCTCAATTGTGGGTGTCAAATCTTCAAAGTCCTCTTTTCTCATCATGTGACACAAATATTTTAACGTCCCCTTGAATGTCCCTTTTTGGCCCCATTATGCTTAAAACTTCCTCGTCGATTACATACACCGTCCATAGTATTCTCTGTACCATTCTGTGCAGCCACACCTCGTTTCCCTCCTGATTGTCGTAATATACTTATCATTTCCAGTTGCCTGTAGAACTTTTCAGTTGATTCTCATAACATTCTTTTCGTTTCAATTTCTTTTAGTACTATTGAGTGGATTCTCGTAAAAAAAAAAGGCAGGGTATGTGTGTGTGTGACACTATTTAGCGGTCGCAGGAAAATCAAAAGCGTGAAATAATTAAGGCGATAAGAAGCTATCACGAAAAGACATATTGAGCGATGTTATTTTTTTTAACAAAGAAAAGTGGTAAAGATTTTATTTTCATTTGCGAAGGAAAGTATTTTTTTTTTCGCAGAAGACAGGAAATTCGTAAGATCTCGGATCTGTCGAATTAATTTATGCTACGAGGCGGCGAATAAAAGATAGCCCACTGCCCATGGCAATAATGAAAATTTCAAATTGGTCAAGTGGCCTACGAAACAGAAGCTGGGAGATAATATTAATCACGTCACGTACTGACCGAGAAAGACTTCATCGGAGGCCACCCAAGAAGAAAGGGAAGAATAAACCATTAACTATCTTTCGGAGATATCATTTGGTTTTTGGAAAAATACCTGTTTTATGTTAGACCTGGCCATGATGAGTATTACCGGGAGAGATAATTAGCGCCAGAGTGCGGAGACGTCCAGTTAACCACCCACTTGACGCTGGCGAAAATCTCGTTGATAAAGTCCAGGTGACATTCGGTTAAGATAGAGATTAAGGACCACACTACGAGTCGTAGAGGTCTGGTGTCGGGAAGAAAAAAAAAAAAAAAGAAGATAATTTTTTTTTTCCTTCGAGCGAAATTTTTTTTAAAACTGAGGCCAGTCTAGCCACACCCACCCTGCTGGACGTTCATTGGCTGAATGGTGGCGTGAGCGGTAGGCGAAGGTAAACTATGAGAAAGGAGGGGAGGCCTGTTGACGCCTCTGAGGGGATTGGTGTGAGATACCACTGTGAGAGAGAAGGGAAACCTGTTGACGCCCTCTGAGAGAATTGGTGCGAGATACCAATATGAGAAAGGAAGAATTTGGGAGGACGACACCCTTAAGAACCCTTCTAAAGCAAAAAGTAATGGAAAGTGATAAATTTTCCTGTCCGAAAACAAAGAAAATCCTTATTGTGGATTTAGAATTATCGAGGAACCCCAAACCACGACAAGCCCACACCCGGTTTTGGTCGGCGTCCATATAAGCAGAGTCGCAGCGAGTTAGTTAGGCAGTTAGTGAGTTGCAGTTGGAAGTTGGAGAGGCAGACGCAGACGCAGACAGAGTTGAGCTGTGAGCTCTGAGACCAGCCTCGCAGGAAGCTGACTGAAGATCCACGCATTCCGACTTCAACTTCTAACCAAGAACAATATATTTTTGAAGAACGACTTAGACTCACACCACCAACACAAGTTTTACGAATATCGCCTGAAGATACCAAAAACCAGTTATTGAAAAACAACTTACGATATTAAGACTCGCCTAACAAACACAAAGTGTCACGAATCCATAGAAGCGGTTTGTGAGAAAGACGCAGTCATGTATTCAGCAACCAGATATAAAAATATTTGTTATTCTTTTTTAACACATTTGAACTTTTCGAGTTGTTACTTTATTTTCTTTTACATATACTTGTGCGGTGTTACCTTTGCTCGGACTCGGCTTGCATTACGGCTCGGCGACTGATTGATTTCGTCTACCTAAGATCAAATCACAACGTTGGGAGGTTAGACTAGAAATCAAAGCAGTTACTTCGGTAATCAGACGTTGGAGGCGAGCTGATACCGAATCTTACCAGATTCCCATCCGAATCAGCAAAGGTTTAGAACGTCACATTTGGTGCCGTGACAGCAGGATCACGTCACATTTGGTGCCGTGACAGCAGGATCACGTCACATTTGGTGCCGCGACCAATACCAAATCTCATTGGTCGTCGCCAGGATAGACTGGCGAGGAGAGGCCGCCAGGGTGACGTCAGATGTGTGTAACGAATGCACGGCCGCAATTTTCGACGGATTTGCAACAAAATTTACATGCACATGCTCCAAGTTAACGGGAAGGCCCAAACCGACTTTGCATTTCCCAACTCCCATCGATAGTAGAAATAATCGATTTTTTCATGCTTCTACGGCAATTTTCATGTAGTTTGCGGCCATTTTCTACTGGCCAGAGTGAAAGGCAATAGCTGGCTGCCACGAATAGGCAGGACATTGTATTGGCCAACGTGAGACCCAAAAGCTGACTGACACGAATGTTAACTAGCATGCTAGCATGCAAAAAAAAAAAAAAACGATAGCTGCATTCGTCACAAGTGGGAAAAATTTAAATCTGCACGGCACTTTACTCCAATTGGCTCATTCGCTTGGTTTAAACTCAACGTTGATTCTGATTCCGTAGAACGGGATTGGGTGTGAAAAAGTATTTGTTGTTAACATTCTTTTTTCATTCGGTTTTTCCAGTTACGAGTCCTTTTTTAAAGCTGATCGTTTTGTGTTCATTTTGTTTAGTTCTTTCTTTGTAACAGATTTAATGTTTAGTGTAGAGCTTAGAAAAAATTCGCAGTGTGAGATAGGCAAGATATAAGGCGTGTAGCAACATCAGCACGGCAAAGGGCACTCCTTTAAAGGCAAAGAAGGGTAAAAATATTTTAAGTCAAGTGATAGCGATTGCTGTATGAGTCGTACGATTTTTGAATCAAGCCCGGGCAACGCCGGGTCATGCTGCTAGTTTTCTTTATAAAATTTTAGCTGATTCTCGTAATATCCTTTTAGTTCCATTTGTTTTAGTACCTTTCAGCTCATTCTTGTAATACCTTCTAGGTCCAATTGTCTTTAGAACTTTTCAGCTGATTTTCGTATATTCTGGCTAGTTCCAATTTTTTTTAGAAATTTCAGCTGATTCTGGTAATAACCATCGAGTTCCAATTGTCTTTAGAACTTTTCAGCTGATTCTCGTAATATCTTCTAGATAAATTATCTTTAGAGGTTTTCAGATAATTCTCGTTCTATTCCTCTACTGCCAATTGTCGTTAGGACTTTTCAGTTGATTCTCGCAATATTCTTCATATTCTGAATGTCTTTAAAACTTTTCAGCTGATTCTCGTAATATCCTTCTAGGTCCAATTGTCTTTAGAACTTTCGACCTTCTTTCGTTTTCCTTACATTAATTGGGATTTTTTCTTATTTAAGTTATTAGGTCGTTTGACACGTTGTCTGCTGTTCACACCAACGTCGTTGTTTTTCCTTTAGTAGTATTAGTATATATATATATATATATATATATATATATATATATATATATATATATATATATATATATATATATATATATATATATATATATATATATATATATAGTAGGGCTGAGGCGAAGGATTCTTGGCCAGTCTAAGAATGAATTCTAAAACAAATTCCGTTGTTTCGTCATTCGGTCAGGATTTGGTAAGTGGGTCGGACCAAGAACGTTTCATTTCAGCGTTCTACACTCAATATTTATAGTGATTTTCCAAGTGTAGCTTAGATGTGGCACACGGCCGAAAGTATGGGTCACCTAGTGAGGATCGAACTCACTACTCAGTCGTAATTGTTCTAGCAAGACAATCTTGCTAACCATTACACCGCCTCGAAGTGCCCGAGTAATTTTCCAAGCGTAGCGTAGATGTGGCACAAGGCCGAAAGTATGTGACACCCACTGAGGATCGAACTCACTACTCAGTCGCAATTGTTCTAGCAAGACAAGCTTGTTAACCATTACACCGCATCGAGTTTCCCACCCTCCATATTTATATAAGATGTACTTGTTGGTTAAGATTGTGTCAGTCTTTTATTCTAATGATTGAATTCCACGTTCTATCACAGTAAAATATAAATATGTCGAATGTCCATTTCTCAGATAAGATTTAGACCCTGATTATTTCCACGATCACCACCATCATAATCTGTTCAAGCCTAGGGTTACCTTCTTCACATATAAACTGTGTCTCTATCATATTACAGTGTAACCCTCTAGTTCTAGTGGCTCTCTGTTCTTGTACAGAGGGAACACTGCAGTAAAAATATTTCTTAAGTTTTAAAAATTATTTTTTCTGAGTAAATTTCGGTTCAGGGTGGGGGGAAAGGATTAAGGTAATAAAATTATCGACTAAATTCTAAACCTTGCTACATGACCAAGGAGTGGGAGGGGAATTGAAAGTGAAGGAAAAGGAAAGAAAAACAGAAATGTTTTTTCTACTACAATAAATTGTTTTAATAAACCTGATTTTTAACCAATGCCTACTCGATCTGAGTGAAATCAGAAATGTTTGTTTTGATTGCCAAAACTTTTCGGTTTAATCGGAGCCGATGTTTGGCTATAAAAAATCCCATAAATACGACCATTAAGGAGAGTAGTTACGTGACGCCGATGTGTGGGAGACGCGACGGACACCGGTCAGTGGAGGACCCGACACCTTCCATAACATCTGAAAACCTGACTGAGCGTAGACTTAACGAAACCCACTGTTCAACGAAGTGTTGACAACGAAATTGTCGTTTTCACTACAGAATTAAATCTCATTTTCACCCTGACTATTGTTACAAAATAGTCGCTTCCATGACAGAGAACAAATACTATTCTCAAAACGACGTTCTACGCTGAAGATTTTGAACTCATGAACTTGACAACTGACATCAAATCACAAGAACATTCACATTTTATACCTTAAAGGTAAATAAACACTTTTAACTGGGTATGGCCTCACTGAAAACCTTTTATTGTATTTTCTTCCTTATAATTTACATTGTTTTGTATACGCTGGCATTTTTCTTGCGATATTTCGTGTTATTTGATTGATTTTGATTGTAAACTTGATCTTTTCCTCACAATTACCTTTGAGCCTTCTTTTTTTTTTTTTTAAAAAAAAAAAGGTACTTGACCAGAAAATTGTTACCAACTTTTCACGATTTGGACAATTTTGCTGTTACAACCGGTATATCAGTATATGAATAGCTTTGTCGTTTCTAATCTTATCATTCGATCTGTCGTTCCCTTAATTATGAATGCAGTGTAACCCAAATTAGCGCCATACTTACCTAAACAAAATAGACCAAACCCGGATATAAGAGACTTCTTCTCCGGTCCCGACAACTTTCTTATATCCGGGTTTGTCTTATATCCGGGTTTGGTCTATTTTGTTTAGGTGAGTATGGCGCTAATTTGGGGCCAGAGAAAATCTCTCTTATATCGGGTTTCTCTTTTATCATGGTCTCTTATATCCGGGTTACACTGTATTTATAAATATTGATTTTTTCTTTTTACATTAATATCAGGAGTGCTGCTGGTACCACGTGACTCAATGAGGGTGGCAAGACACACAGCAGAATTGAAAACAAGACCTGTGAAAGGATGGATGTACCGTCTTGTAAGATTAGCAGACATTTTTCACAGCCAGATAGACTGGGTTCCATAGCTTCCTATGCAGCCAGAGTGGTGATCAAACGACATCACTGGACGAAGGGCTTCCTAAACTGAGGTCAAAGGCGAGAGCGGAGGTATCACTCCATGGAATCAACAAACGTACGTCCGTGACCTAAACGATATTACGACGAGGACATCGGCTGTGGTTTGAGCTGGAGAGAGAGATGGCCATTACCAGATCTACTTGCCTAAGGTACGCTATGCATGGATAAGTGAATGAACACTTTTCCAGCTTCTAACCATCATATGTTGAAGGAAATGGATAGTTCCTTAGCTGCACAGAGACCCTACGACCACATCCGGTTATGAAACTGATGATGATCCTGATGCTGGCCTTATTAGTTTATTAAAAGTACCCTTCTGTTCGATATTGTGCCACGATTTTCGTTGTCTTTTGCTTCAACACGCAGATCGGTTTTCCTAATTAAATGCTTATAAAATTGACAATAATACAATTATTAATATTGATAAATGTCTGGATGCTACACTAGGCATGGCTTCTGATGTTAATAGTGTGTTAATTTGTATATGTTTTGTTATTAATGTAATAACAATAATAATAGGCACGTGACCGAGTGGTTACAGTGGTTGACCATGAGACCGGGGTTCGAATCACACTCTGGTCGATTTGTTAGCGGACTGGAGAAGTTGGTCCCAGCTTGCGGCCTGAAAACCACGCCATCAAGCATTGTGAGTGAAATTGACTAGGCGATACACATGGGGGCCGTCTATAGCTATGCTATCAGGAAGTCATTGAGCATGCTGGCCTTGTTCAAGATAGGTGACGCGCTCTTTCCCACAAACGGTAAGATCTGCTCAGCATAGTTGTAGTATAAATCACAGGCGGGCTCTGTGGGTATTGGACAAACGCGCTAGTAAATGGGTATCCTCGAATACGAGTGGTCAGCTATACTGGAAATAACCCGTTCAGTACAATGCCTGACATTAACCAATTGCACATGAACCCCCACCCCTGTCCCTCTATGTTCATGAGTGGGAGAGCATCATGTTTTAGATTCTTTGTTTAAGTTTAAAAGATGAGGCAGACAAGGCGACATAGGAGTCTCATCTAAATAATTGAGAATACCACCAATAGCCGATTGTCTGTTATTTAACATGAAGTTAAACCTAACTGGGGGACTTGCAAAGTTTATCAAGTTCTGTCACCATATTGCGAACATTGGGCACCTCGAGGTGGTGTAATGGTTAGTTACGACTGAGTAGTGAGTTCGATCCTCACTGTGTGTTCCATACTTTTGTGCCTTGTGCTACGCTTGGAAAATCACGACAGCGAACATTTGGCTGTGATGAATGTGTCAGATTATACCCTTATCAGTCTAGGTGTCTTGATGGGTATATTTGGCTTTGTATATCTGTAGTTTTAGGTCTGACGGTAGTGGATTCTGATCGGAAGATTGGAGGTTTTGTGTACGTGGAATCACATCTTAAATGCTATTGTTTCCCAAGCCCACCCTAACCTTTAAACGTTCCACCTATGTATAAATGTTGAAATCCCAAACATAAAAAAAATAAACACTATGAAAGTATAAAAATACATTTTTATAGTAAATTACCAACAATGCATATTTATAGCAAAATGACCAGCAATACATTTTATAGTAGAATTATTAACAATACATTTTATCTGTAATTGAAGGCATGCAATTGTGTTCAAAATATAGTTAGTTGAAGCCATAAAATTTTGTTCAAAATATTTAGATTTCGGCATTAAATAACCCATATTGGTGTTGATATGCCACTAAACAAAAACATTCAACATGTAAGAACTCTTCTTGTGCATTAATCCATAGAATATCTTACAATTTCTTAAATCAAACTGTATTCCAAAATATAACTTCAACGAAACTACAACGTAAAATGCACATATCAGCACCTCTAGTTATCATGTCAGCGCAAACACGTATCTGCGCAAAGGCTCAGTACCATCTACCATGTATTCAACTGTGAAAGCAGAATAACACATATTTTTGTTAATTCGAAGATCCCAAGAAAATAAAATTTCGGCATTGAATGACCCATAAGGAGTTGATGTGCCGTTAAACAACCAAACCAAACCAAACCATTGTATATTTGTACTCCAACGTAACTTTGATGGAGTACTGTTCTATCACTCAACAAAAACAACAACAACAAAAATAATAATAATAATAATTATTATTATTATTATTTTATCAGTCATCTCATTTGTGTTGCTTTATTTCTGATCCACTACTAAAGTAACAATCGTAGAATGGGAAAAAATTTGGATGAAGAACGAAAATATATGACTAAACGTCTGTTGATATGTCACCATCGTCAAATCGAAGACACGTCGTCCGTGTCAGGCGGGATTCAAATGCGGAATACGAATTTTTTTTTAATTTTTGTTAGTTTACTTCTTTAATTTTGAATCAATATTTCTGACTGAAACGGTTGTAGAATGTCAAAACGAACCAACAAATTTCGGTAGAAAAAAAAAATAGCTGCCATAACTTGAAAGATAAACTAGTCCGAAAATTTACGATATGGCGATTTTCTAAGCGTGGACAACATGTGGCACAAGGTCGAAAGTATAGGGCGCCCAATGAGGATCGAACTCACTACTGAGGAGTAACTGATCTAGAGATACATGCTCGTTAACCACTACACCACGTCGAAGAGCCCAAATGATTTTCTAAGCGTGGACAACATGTGGCACAAGGTCGAAAGTATAGGGCACCCAATGAGGATCGAACTCACTAATCAGTAGTAACTGATCTAGAGATACATGCTCGTTAACCACTACATCACATCGAAGAGCCTAAATGATTTTTTTAAATTTAGCTTACATGTAGCACAAGGTCGAAAGTATGGGGTACCTAATGAGGATTGAACTCACTACCCAGTAGTAACCGATCTAGTGAAACATGCTCGTTAACCACTACACCATGTTGAAGATCCCAAATGGTTTTCTAGAAGTACCTTAATGCTAACCATTACACCACGTTAGAGTGCCCATTTTTAACTGTAGCTTACATATGGCACAAGGTCGAAAGTGTGGAATACTCTGTGAGGATCGAGTTCACTATTCAGTAGTAATTGATCTAGCGAGACAAGCTGGCTAACCATTGCACCACATCGAAGTGCTCTCGACATTTTACAATATATGTTAAGTTTTCTTTTAGTTTGCAAATTTCTGTAACTTTTTTTTGCTTTTCTTGAGTCACCACTCTTGCACTATCAAGATTTATTTGCCATATTTAACGGCATATAAGAACTAGTTTCTTTTTTTTATAATAAAAGGGCTAATAATTCTCCCGCGAAGTTGAGGTCCCCTGTAGGCTCTTGGGGTTCCCTGTAGGCTCATTTCATCCCCAACGCTCACTAAACTATAATTTTGCCTCAAACGGTCATTTCTACAAGCTCCAACACCATACTATTTATTCAAAAGAAATTATTATTATATATTTTTATTTTTATTACCAATAGTATAAAAGGGATTATCGTAATAAAGAACCGTTGACATTCATCTGTACCAGCTGATCCACCATACTTAGATATGCTCCAACATACTCCTATCATTAATTCGCTGGAAACTTCAGAAGAATATGCAACAAAGGAAATTTCCGTAATGGTAAAATATAAACCTGGAAAACCTAGCATTAAGGTCGCAGAGATATATGTCCGTCATATGAAGCAGTCAAAGAAATATAATTGATGAAATGATGGGTGTTTTTTTTTTATTGCGAATTTGTTCCTTTTTTTGTATGCAGAGTAATATTTTCCGCTATAGCTGAAATGTTTTTGTAATGTACTGATAGATTGCGTTAAATATTGCAAATGCCTTTCCCCTTGAATGTGGCTTGTTGAAATGAAGGAAGGGCATATAAAATTATCCTAATTTTTTTATGCTGTCAAAAAAAGTATTTTAGCGTTGGGGTGCGTGTTCACGTGATTACAATTGAAGAACCATGCAAGAAATTGGGTTTCTACCACGGACCGTTTCTTCGCTTTTTTGTAGAAACTGTAGTGAAACAAATTTGTCAATGTCGCTTGGGTGATTTAAACTGTTTACATTGTTCGAAATGTTGTCTCATCTTTATTGTCATATTCATGACGTTTCAGTCGTTGTACACACCAGCCTTCTTTATGTGATATACGGCCGTGCATACAACAAAGATGAGCACAGCAATCCGAACAATGTAAATAGTGTAAATAGTGTACATAATACCGCATCTCAGAAATATAGACACATCCTGAAGAAGGCCGGAGTGTATAACCGCCGAAACATCGTGAATATGATAATAAAGATGGGACAAATATTCCGAACAATGTAAATAGTGTAAATAGTTACAATACCTCATCTCTGAAATATAGACACATCCTGAAGAAGGCCGGAGTGTATAACCGCCGAAACATCGTGAATATGATAATAAAGATGGGATCAATATTCCGAACAATGTAAATAGTGTAAATAGTTATAATACCTCATCTCAGAAATATAGACAGATATCTCTTGCCTATAACCGTTTTCTTTTCCGTCCATTGTTAGGGTAAGTAAGTATGAGAATCGTAATATTGGTCGAGCTTAAGTCATCCTTGCGCAGAGTTGAAACAACCAAAGAAAAGTTTGTACATATTTTATCGTTGGAATCAAGGTTATGGAATGTTTGCTTTTATTTTCTTCGTCCAGAAGTTGGGGCAAGGATAAATATCGGTATAATGATCGTGTTCAAGTTAGCCATGCGCTGAGTTGGAACGATCAAAGTACTTAATAAATGGGGCTGCAAGCCACGTCAAAAGCTGTCGTAGGAAAGTGAAAAGTGACACTCAATTATCAGTGGGCCAGGGAAACTAACGTTCTCCAGCGGGACCGCCCGTTTTCTACGTCTGCTATATCTTGGAGCAAGGGGGAAGAAAGAGGTTTTGGGAGGAAAATGTTTTTCTTAGCATCATGGGAAAATGTATTTTTTTTTCATTTTTGGTTATTCATTATTATTATTTTATTCATCGATTTTATTTCATTTTCATGCAACCTAAATATAATAGAGTCCCTGACATCCGGACTAAGAAGGATTTCCGGATATGAGGAATTGATTACAAAGTCCGGATATGAGGGGTTATATTTAGATTAAAATAAATGAACTGAAATCAGGTTTAAAATTTATTTTCAATGTTTTATAGAAAACAAAATAAGCTAATGGTGAGTGAAATATAACGGAATTGATTTTAAGGAAAAAGAAATAAATTATGTAATATTAATGAAAATTCATTAAGTTAAGTATGCCACGTATGCAAAACAAATTATGTAACGAAGATTTTTTAATCGCTGTTGCATGATGATTCTTTCTCTTCTAATGTCATGCTCAACTTTTTCCGCATTTCGTTTTGCTTTTGTTTTTGATTTTTTTTTAAAATGAAAGACATTTTTTAACTCTGCGTTATTGCAATCGGCATAGTTGAATGCAGGCTTTCTTTCCATAAAACTGACAACCTTTTCAATAGCTTTTTCAATTTCAGTTCATGTTTCATCACAATCGTGTTTTTTATTTTCTTGTTCATTGTGACAGTGTGAACGTTGGAGAATAGTTTTTTTTTCGAAAATGTTATATCATACAATCTAGACTTTCCTATGCTGAACTCAGCCATTAGTTACAATGAACTTTTACTCTTTGTCTGTTTAAAATTTCCACTTTTTGCAATAGTTGTTCTTTTCCTCTTATTCCCATCATCTTTTGCACCAATACAAACCATTAGTGTGAAATAAGCATAAGCAATTATCCAAAGAAAATTTCCTGAAAAACAGAAATTTCAAATCAGTTACATATCACACAAATAGTTTAAATATGCACATCAAAATCATATCCGGATGAGAGGGATTCCGAATATGAGGCTCTCCGGATAATTGGATTCCAGATATGAGGGATTCCGGATATGAGGGATTCTACAATATGTTTGAATTTACGATAAGTTTAAAAAATGAGAAAAAATAAATGTAAACGAATGACATAAATTATAAAACAAATAACCACTAAATTTTAATTAAAATAAATATTTACAATAAATATTTACAATAAATATTTACAATAAATATTTACAATAAAAATTTGCTAATAATATTTAATGAGTTTTTGTAATATTCGATAAATATATTCACAATTCAATCAAATAAATATGGGTAATCCCAAATATATGCCACACCTAAGTTTTAAAGTACATTTTAAAAATCTGTCATGAAGGTTGTATTTTAGTTTATTTCCATTCTAATAGATCAAATATAATATTTCCGATTAGCAAATACTTTGGTGTATTTCAAACCGAATTTAAATTGACCTGGATAATTTTTTTCTGATTTTCAGTAAAATCATTAAAATCGTCCATATTAACAAATCTGTCAAAACAACATACTTCTCTTTATTAAATATTCTTTCAAAAATAAAATATACTTTTCTGAAACGTTATCTGAGAAAAAATTAGCTTATTTAAGGTTTAATTAATCTGAATTGAAACAAATATTTCTTACGTTTTTAATCGTTTCACCCCATGTAAGGCAGTAAAGCCACTAAGACACAATGGGTTACAATATGTGAATAAATTAAGAACAGAATCATTAATAATGAGCGGTAAGAGGAAATAATAATCAGGACAGTAGATAGCGATTGACATTACATTTAAACTTTTGAGGATTAAAGTTGACTGGAAAGCATGGAGTTTCGCAATTTTTAGTTTAAAATATCGCAGAAAAGCAATTGTTAATATGGAGGTGGCTGTTTTATGAGGTTTTGACGCATTTATCGACACCCTGATGTTTGACTAATTTATGTAACGAGGAAATAACTGTAATAAATTTACATGAAAAAGTAAAATGTAAACGCCGTTGTTCTCTCCTCAATAATAACACAGATTTTGACAATAAAAATTTAAAAATTAAATTTCCATCATGTATGCTGATTTTTTAAAGAAATTTTTGGAGATCCCGAAATAAATCCGTTTGATATGCTTACCGAAAATCAAAAATATAAAATGTGAAAATTAATTGTATCTATAATTAAGTAATTTATAAATAAACAAATAAATAATGGAGGTAAGTTGGAATATTATGAATTATATTATACATAGAAATTTACACTAATAGCATTTTTATGGATATGTATAAAAAATAACAGGTTCAAAATTTAAATCGTATGTTGTTTATAACGAAACTCTAGCGCATTAAGTATCAGGTCATCCCATAATTTCTGTCCAAATTTTGAATAAAGAAAACAAGTGACCAAATGTTACATTTAATTACAGATTCAATCAACAATGTATTTTCCCTGATTATCTATGACTTCCTTCCATCTATTAACAAGCTTACTAATTCCATTACTGTAAAATTCTTTTGGCTTTCATTCAAAGAACTCACAAATGTCAGTTTTAACCCCTTCCTGTGTTACAAAAGCTGTTTCTTCCAAATTATTCTGTAAGCTACGAAACAAATGGTAGTCTGAAGGAGCAAGATCGAGAGAATAAGGTGGATAAGGAATTTTCTCCCAACCAAGTTCGATCTTTTGTGACGTGATTCTTGCTGTGTGGGGTCGCGCATTGTCCTGATGAAACATCATCTCTTTTCGATTCACTAGAGCAGGTCTTTTTTTCCTCAAAGCTTGATTCAAACGCTCTAATTGCTGAGAGAATATTTGAGCATTAATTGTTGCATTGGTAAGAATTGAAAGTGGATTATTCCTTGGTGATCCCATCAGATTGAAAGAAGAACCTTTTACCCATGAAGTTCCCTTCTCGGCTGTGGCTGGGGTCCTTTCCCTTTACCAAGCCACTGTCTACGACGCTTAACATTTCGATAAGAGATCCATTTTTCGTCACCAGTCACAAGTCTATCCCAAAAAGGTGAAACAAGTTGGCGAGAATGGAGAGAAGAGCAGATGTCAACACGGGATTTGAGGTTGTTTTCATTTCAATTCATGAGGCACCCATTTTCTAAGTTTAGGAACTTTTCCCAGTTGTTGAAGATGACGATGAACAGTTGTATGGTTTGAACTGAGAACCACTGCTAATTCCTCAACTGATAAAGCAGGATTTTCTTCAAGGGCTGCTTCAAGAAGCTTTTCATCAAACTCAACTGGAAGTCCAGTTCGATCTTCAAGGGTGAAGTCTCCACCTCTGAATTTTGCAAACGATCTTCTGCAAATTCTTTCATTCACACATTCCTCTCCATAAACTGAGTGAATATTTCTAGTCGCTTCGGCTGCTGAGTTTCCTTTCTTGAAATCATAAAGCATTATGTTCCTCAAATGATTCTTGGGTACTTCCATGTTAGCAGGGTTTTAATCAAATAAAATTTAATTTTATTGTTCTCTGAAATAAAATTTGATCAGTTTAAATGCATCTAAACATAAAAATAATGTTCAGGTCCATTAGAGATTATAAAATACTCTTTAAATTTCGTTAATTTTAACAAAAAGTTAGAATTCGGACAGAACTTATGGGATGACCTGATATTTGAAAATTAGAAATACCGTTCTTTCTGGCCCTCATACGTGTTTCGACGTGAAGCAGATGAATAACACATTGAAATTTTCCTGATTAACTGAATATATATATATATATATATATATATATATATATATATATATATATATATATATATGTATATATGACAAAGTGATATATGCGATATAAAGAACCATATCAAATGTATAGAAGTGCCAGTGCTTTCTGCATTCTGTTGAGCATTCTTCTAGACTCGATGACTTGCCTAAATCCCTAAAATTCTATTAATATCTCCGTACTTGACCCAGCTAATGCTCTGCGATGAAGCGGTTCGGGGGAAAAGGAAATCCGTGGCTCTTGGAGCACAATCCGTTGGATTATGAATACTTGGATGGGTATCACCACGGAATTTTATGAGTAGCGGCGCCATATCGTGTTTATTCAGTCCCTTCTTCGTCACCTTGTGCCGTTTGTACAGTTGGTGTGACATTGTCTCGAAACGGTTCAATGTCCAATGCTTTCTGCATTGTGTTGACGATGCTTCTAGACTCGATGAATTGCTATAATGATTTGCCTAAATCCCCCAAATTCTATTATTTATATGAATATACAGGATGCGATTGATGAATTGTTGTCTAAATTACGCAAAAATGAAAATAACACTGACATCTCATTTTAACAGATGTATTTACCAAAATTTTCGCCAAATATCATGAAATAGAAAAGAGTAAATTTATTCAGTAAAATCGCCATTTGCTTCAACCACGGCTTCCAGACGACTTCGAAATCTCATGCAACTCTTCTGGACGGTATTCTTGTTTAGGTTGGTGAATGCTGTCATAATCCTTACCTTCAGTTCATCTTTGGTGTTACAAGGAGTTTTGTTGCTCTCCCGGTCATTAATAATCAAGAGGGTTGCATTCTGGGGAGTCAGGGTGTGAGATGGGAGGGGTGATACGATCGTAGAAATTGTCTGACAGCTATGACTGGGTTCCCTTGCTCGTGTGACATAGTACAAAATCCTGTTATTGTTTTTCAGTAGGCACCCTATTGTCGCAGGGCTCTGCTATCACCTTAAGACACTTGATGTAGGCCTCCGTGTTAAGTCTGAAGTTCTCACCAAGAAACCTGTAAGTTCTTTTCTTATCAGAACAATCAGAGTAAGTTTTCCGAGATGTTGTACCTTCGTAATCACCATTAGACTCTTTCCAAATCCTCTGCACTGTCCTCAGATTGACATCCAAACACTCTGAAATGTTCGTAGTAGGGATTCCGGCACGAAGGCCAAGAAGTACAGAATGCCGTTTCCAAATTTCTGGCGGGGTGAATTGCGTCCTGGTGCTCTTCCACCATACCCCGACAGACGGTGTCCAACTGACCCTACTATACTGTGCAGTCGACAGCATCAAAAAGAAAAAAATGTGTATTCGTGAATTTAAAAATATTAAATAGCTACAATTTACCTATCGCACCCTGTATATGGCATCTGTCAGTCACAGGAGACCATGGATCTGCGCCCGAAGTGTTATGCCCTCAGGGTTATTTTATGAATGATCGTCAGTTGTCGATGTAGTACGTCTCTCGTCATCACGCCACGGATGTTGTCCAAGGAAATGGCAGGGGTCAATACAGCTTGGCAGAATGAAATTGAATATGAAATCGGACTGTCTTAGGCATTCTGGCTCCGGATTTGAATTTGAGCTGTTCTTCTTTTTGTCTGAATGCTACAGAACACGGAATGTGTAGTTTAAATTTTTGAAGAACAAGGTTGACTGGAAAGTAAAAAGCCGGAAGGGAGTTCCACAAACCAGATTGTGATAGACGAAGCAGTTAGCATAGAACTTACGGTTGCATTTAGCCAGTTCCACTGAAAAATGATTTGCATAAATCCCCAAAATTCTATTATATATATATATATATATATATATATATATATATATATATATATATATATATATATATATATATATATACAGGGTGCGATTGATGAATTGATGTCTAAATTACGCAAAAATTAAAATAACCCTGACATCTCATTTTAACAGATATATTTACCAAAATTTCCCCAAAATAACTTGAAATACTAAAGAGTAAATTTATTCACGTATATCGCAATTGCTTCAACCAAGGGCCCCAGACGACTTCGAAATCTCCTGCAGCCAATCTAGTACTCCGCTTAACTTCATAAAGTCTAGCTACCATAGAGAAAATCTCATTAGAACAATTACCATGAAAGTATTTATAGAAAAGGTTCAAGGAAGCTACGTTACGGATGTAGGAATGTAACTGAAGCCAGAATGCCAGGCCTGGACCAATAACATTGCAGATTTTTCTTTGTATTTATATATTTGTATAAACATATAATTCCAAGATCACTTGATATTTCATCGTGAGAAACATAAGGCATCAGATATTAACACTGTTTAGCTTAAGTGTAATTAAGATACACTTAAAAATTAATTTCACCCTAAATAAAGGCAATAAATCAATTGAGACACAAGGGTTACTGAGTGCGAACGAATTTAAGGAAAAGAAAACATAATAAAAGTGAAGGAAAACTAAACGAACAGGAATTAAGAAGAGAGAAAATAAAGAATGATATTGCATTTACATTTTTGAAGATCAAATTTGACTGGAAAGCAAAAAGCCGAAAGGGAGTTCCAAAAGCCAGAGGTGTGACAGCCGAACCATTTAGCATAGAACTAACGGTTGCATTTAGTCAGTTCAACTGAAAAAATTGTGAGACTTTGCCGCCAATCTAGTACTCCGCTTAAATTCATAAAATCTAAGTACCATAGAGAAAATCTCCCCAGAAGAATTACCATGAAAGTATTTATAGAAATGGTTCAAAGAACCTATGTTATGGATGTAGGAATGCAACTGAAGCCGGAATGCCAGATCTGGACTAATAACATTGCAGATTATTCTTTGTATTTCATCAAGCATCTCTAAACACTTAATGGAGGTCCCAGACCAAATGAGATCGCAGTATTCAGTACATGGACTAACGGTAGATTTATTAATGTGTTTAATATCGATTCTGACGAGAAATATTATCAAAGTCAACCAGCTTTATTAATAGCAAATCTATCAATTAATTCAACGTTATTTTCCCACTTTATATCAGTTGATTAGGAGCAAATCTAAATGTACAAGGACCCAATAGAATATACTCACTTTTGGATTGGATACGTCAGAAACCCTGTTTAACTTTGAAAACCGCGCACCAAAAGAAAACATAATTCCAAGATCCCTTGATATTTCATCGTGAGACACATAAGGCATCAGATATTAACACTGTTTAGCTTAAGTGTAATTAAGATACACTTAAAAAACCATTTCACCCTAAAAAAAGACAAAGCAACTAAGACGCAAGGGTTACTTAGTGCGAACGAATATAAGGAAAAGAAAACATCATAAAAGTAAAGGAGCGTTAAACGAACAGGAATTAAGACAGAAAATAAAGAATGATATTGCATTTAAGTTTTAAAATGAACGTCCCCCGTCATCACGTCACAAGGAATAAGGAGGGGTAAATACAGCTTGGCAGAATGAAATTGAATATGAAATCGGATTGTCTTAGACACTCTAGCTCTTGAATTTGAGTTGTTGTTCTTCTTGTCTGATTGCTGCAGAACCCAGAATGCTGTACTGTTTCATTAGAGGTTTTTGAATTCAGAGTTTTTCTTCTCCTAGACCGGTTGGTACCCAAGGCTATAGAATTCGATTTGAATTCGAACTAGTCTCTTCGATTCATCAATCCGAGCCTCTATCCATTGCTCCATTCTATTGGAGTTTCGCCTATTGTCCCAGTATTTTGAACAGGAGTAGAGGTCTGTCCCTTGTTCCCTGTTAATGATCGGGATTTCGTTTCCACCTGAAATCTTTTCATTGTCTTTCACCCCACTTACTTCTTGGTGGTGCCTTGCTTGGTTGGTGCGAATTGATTAAAAAAATAGCAACATAAACTGTGCCTCTTACTCTGTAACCGTCGACTGGATCTTGGACCTTGGGCCAGTATGAACATCATTGTAAAAAAAACATACGTTGATTTATTTTTATTCCATTTTTGTTAATGTGAAAGTGTTTAATAAACTTTCTGGTAAGCAGCATTGCTGCTATCTACAAACAATATATATATATATACATTTTTGGGGACATTGGCTATATGTCTACGCAGGATGAAATTATGTATGTGCCTGAGTTATCGAGCAGTGGGTGGCCAGTCACATGGAAGAGAAAGACAAGATATGGCTTATGGCTCAGTGATTCTGCGGGTGACTTTTTCTTGGCATGTTTATTTCCCTTTAAGGTTTTTCTGTTCGCCACCCTTACCTCGTCACCCGACCTTTACATATCCCGACCCGCCACTCAAGCTATGCATTTCTGGCCCCTGGCCCCCCGTCCCCTCACAAACCATCCGACTGTCACTCTGTGTCACGGTTTCCAGTCTCAAAGAAGGCGCAGCGTTCGCTCTTCAAGACGACCACCACTGCCACCAATGCCGCTATTATGACCACCACATTCATCGCGGTCCGAAAATCCCGCCTTTCCGCCGCCTCCACTATCAACAACAACAACCACCACAACAACAACAACAACAGTAACAACACCAGTCAGATTTAAAAGAGCAGCGGGGAATAAAGAAGCGGTTCCGCAACCCCCCTGCCCCCTTTCTGCATCATTCAAAGAAATACTAGTCTTCTCTTATTTCTTCTTTTTTTTTTTTGTCGTTTCTCCTGTCCTAAAACATTTGACATTTTCGTGCTGCAAATCCTTCTCTTGTTTGTTAGTTTCGTTGTGTCATCCTTCCTTCCTTCCTTCTTTCTTTCTTTCTTTCTTTCTTTCTTTCTTTCTTTCTTTCTTCCTTTCCTTTCCTTCCTTCCTTCCTTCCTTCCTTCTTTTCGTTCGTCTTTTTCATTTCTTTCTTCGTTCCTTCCTCTTTCCTTTCAGACGTACCTTTGTTTTTTAGTTTCCGTTTCTTTTTATTTATTTAAGCTATTTTCTTTCTTTCTTTCTTTCTTTCTTTCTTTCTTTCTTTCTTTCTTTCTTTCGACTCCTTAATTCTTCTAACCATCTTTCTGTCTTTAATATTTTTTCTATTTCTTTCTTTCTTTCTGTCTTTCTGTCTTTCTTTCTTTCTTTCTTTCTTTCTTACTTTCTTTCTTCGTTCCTTCCAGACATACCTTTGTTTTTTAGTTTTAGTTTTCGTTTCTTTCTATTTCTGTAACCTCGGTTCTGTTTCTTTCTTTCTTTCTTTCTTTCTTTCTTTTTTCTTTCTTTCTTTCTTTCTTTCTTTCTTTCTTTCTTTCTTTCTTTCTTTCTTTCTATTTCCTCCTTCCTTCGTTCCAGCCGATTTTTTGTTTCTATTTTCTTTCATATTTTTTTCGCTCTTTGGTCATTATGACTTTAATTCAGCATTTTTGTGTTTCTTGGCTCATGCCTTCTTTCTTTCTTTCTTTCTTTCTTTCTTCGCTCTCTGTTTTCTTTATTTCTTATCAATCGTTTCTTTTCTTTCTTAACTTCGTTCTTTCATTACTACATTATTTATTTGTTTTTTCTTTCTTTCTTTCTTTCTTTCTTAATTGATTTTTCCTTTTATCGTTTTTGCTAAACCTTTTTTTCTTTTGTCTGATGTCTTCTCTTTCCACGTTTCGTTTCTACTTCCACCTTTCATTTTTTCTTTTTCTTCTTCTACTTATTTTTTCTTTTCTCGTCATTTTTAAAACAATTTTCCACCATTATAAAAATCATCATTTCTTTTACTCATAGTAAATATTCTTATTTTAATCATGCTCTCATTATTTTAATTGGAAATTGCCCATGAAAGAACAAAAGAACGAGATAGGAAAAAAATGAAGATAAGGAAAGTTCTAAGAAGACGAAAAAAAAAAAAAAAAAGGAGAAAACTGTCCTTTTCTTTAAAAGAACTAGTCGTTGTCAAGGGTCAGTTTTCTTTATAGGCGCCATGTCACACCGGCATTCACGACTGGACAAAATTGACAGCTGTCTATACGATATAGGTTCGGTTCGGGTCAATGCCGGCCTGCAATCTTTATAAAAGGTTGCGCAGTCAGTCGCAATTTCGATCAAAATTCTACCTACGACAGGGCTTGGTCGACCGGGCCGGGGGAGGGGAATTTGAAAGCTGGTGGACTGGACAAAAATCCAAACGGGGTTTTTGGCCTTACGATCAAAAGCTCTGTCAAGATATGGAGTTGTTTTCCCAATACATCGGCTGAAGTTTGATTCGTCATCGTCTTTGGTGTTTGTCATCAAAGTATTTCTGACTAAAGATAATGTTTTTTTTCCCTTCTTCTCTTCCATTTTCAGCTTCTTTCAGATTTCTTTTTTTTTTCCCCGCGATTTCTTTAAATCTTTTTATTTCCTTCTTTTGAGACTTTCTTTGTTGTTATTTCGTCACAAGATTTGTCTATTTCTATCCTCTGCCGACAACCACATTCTATGCAATACGCTTTCTTTCTCCCACTTTATCCATTTCTTCGATGCAGAACGTATATATATACATAGGAATAGATTTTCTAAGCGTAGCTTAGATGTGGCACAAGGTCGAAAGTACGGGGCACGCTTTGAGGATCGAACTCACTACTCAATCGTAATTGTTCTAGCGAGACAAGTTTGTTAACAATTACACCACGTTGAAGTGGCTGAATATGTGGAATATATATGTGTATATTTTAAGATGGTTACTTTATGAATGGTCGACTTTCTACCCACGAGAATCGGGTTCGAATCTTACTATAGTCAATTTGTCAGGAAGATGATTTCTTGATGTTATATATATATATATATATATATATTATTTAAAAAAAAATGATTCCTTCGCTACATAAGGGTTCTCATGTTTCAAAAACGAGAGCCGAAACCCTCAATCTAATTATTAAAATTAATTTCCGTTAAAGTGTCAAGCCCTGTTTCATCCTCACGCGAAAATTTAGGAATGACCAATCTTGAAATTTACGCATCTTTATAAGAATGTTCATTCGTAAAATTAATTACTATGGAAACGGCTGTATGGAGCACTGCTTTTAAAAAAAATAAAAAAATACTAAAGAACTCCGGATTATTTGCCTAACGTGTTTTTCCTATTTTTCTACATATCTACACACACACACACACACACACACACACACACACACACACACACACAAACACAAACACACACATACACACACACACACACACATATATATATATATATATATATATATATATATATAAGATATTTTTATGTTTATACATTCTAGATAAACATAAAAATGTCTTAAAAATAATTGTCGGACTTTGTCCATTTCATAATGTGTGACGTCATTTGTTTAAATTTGTATACACATCAAGCAGATATGGATGTACGAGAGAAAATCATAGAAAATTATAGTTTAAAATCAGTAAAATCGACATTGCTAACCGAAACTCTCCTCTGTGCCAAAATCGGTAAAAGTATGTCAGGCTATATGACGGTTCCGTATAGGATACAGGTCCGATTCCTGTCGGAGGACACATATTTTCTATGACAATTTCTCGGACATTCAGGCCAGTAAATGTTGTTAATACTGTTTATTATAAAAGAGAGCGTTTACTTAAATATTTGTATGTATAAAAAAAGAATGTTTAAACATAAAAATGTCTTAAAAATAATTGTCGAACTTTGTCCATTTCATAATATATATATATATATATATATATATATATATATATATATATATGAATCATTATATATATATATATATATATATATATATATATATATATATTGTTATTCACAGACAGACCGTTTCGCTATATCACAGCTCATCAGTGTGACCTTCTGTTGTCTCTAACTAGGATCGAAACCCGGCTGAATTTGCGTCAGTCGGAGAATCTACCCCTAATCCTTTGGCGCACGGCAGGGAAGAAAGCGAACTTAAACGTATTTATTTTTAGATAAACACACCAGTGACCGAGAGAACTCGATTCGTTTTATAGAGGAGTACCACATTATATATATATATATATATATATATATATATATATATATATATATATGTTTTAATTTTATATATCAAGAAACAGTATTGAGAAAAACAGAATGATAAATTGGAAAATAGTTTTTGCGTCACGTTTCATTCGATAGAATTTCATCGAACAGGACTTTTTTGATGTTACCATGACTACACATGCACACGAAACGAGAGACACTGGTAGTTTCAAAACTTTCGAAAGAATATTTTTGAAAGAATAATTTTTGAAAGAATATTTTTTCAATTTAGCCAAATTCATCTATATTCTTTTTCTTTTCCTTTTTCTATTTATCCCCATTTTTTCTTGATTATCCTACGTTGTGACAACAGAAAATCTGCCAAAAGCGGTAATATATTGGACGCAGATTTACCGTGTCTGACCTCGCGATCAAGTAACTTTCTAGTCATTTTCGCTTTATTGAATTATTTTCTTTTTTAATCAGAGTAGCATTCGCTATGTCAAAATTGTCGCCAGATTCTTTATGATGAACAACCAATGTGTTTTGTGTATTGTTTTTTAACATGTGCCTTTTGTGTTCATATAGTCTTTTGTTTATACTTCTTGAGGTTTCTCCAATAGATTCTGATATATTAGGTTGGTGCAAAAATAATGACGTAATAATGTCCTTTTTTGAAGTATTTTTTAACATCAAAAAACGACATTATTACGTCATTATTTTTGCACCAACCTAATAGTTTTGGCCTGTGGCTTTGTTTTTTTTATTGATTATGTCTTTGTTTTAGATGTAGTTCGAACAAATTTTGTGTTGAGTTTAGATAAATTCTTTTCGGTTGTAGTTGTCATATAATTTTTTTTCATTCGTTGGAATTTTCAGGAAAGACAACTTTTCCAATTTGGTATATTTTATGAGCCTTTTGTATCGCATTGAATATGAAATGGTTTGGGTGTAGAAGGGTTTTGAAAGTATTTTCAGAATATTTCCCCTCTTCGCGTAAATATTTTGGGCTGCAAATTTTGAGTGCTCTTAAATAGAATTCAATGGTCTTTCCGGATTTTATTTATTTGTTATGATAAGAATAGCAATTTATTAGATCATTTTTATTGGTTGATTTTCGGTGGACACTAAATTTTAGGCTGTTGTCAACTCGTTGTAACATGATGTCTAAGAAAGGTAAAGTATTTTTTTCTATTTCGTATGTAAATTCTATTGTATTTCAGCTTTGTTTAGGTTATCCACAAGATCCAGTAAGTTAGTATCACGGGGGCATATTAATAGAGCATCATCATTATATCGGAAGTAAGTTGATTGTTTAGGTAAAATATTTTGGAAAACACCAGATTGGAAAATTCTAAGTAGATACATGCTATCACACCACTGAGAAGTGATCCCATTGTTAATCCAAACTTTTGTTTGTAAAAAATGTTATGAAATGTGAAATAGTATTGATTGGTGATGAGACGGCAATTTTTTTTATTATTTTAGCTATTAGTAAGTTTGGTTTGGTTTGGTTTGGTTTGTTTTACGGCATATCAACATCAGTGGGTTATTTAATGCTGACAAAAAAATTATTGCTGGTAATGTTTCTGGGAACAATTTTTTCTTCAGAAATCTATTTTTGAGAATATTTTTCCTTCTAGAAATCTATAGTTAGTAATATTTTTTTTCAAAAAATATATAGCTGTTTTTATTGCTGGTATTTTTTAAAAAAGTACTGCTGATAATAATTTTTCCTTCATAATTGGTAATAACTTTCTTTTTCAAAGTATTACGAAATATTTCTGGTATTAAAAAGTATTTTACACAAGTTTGGGTGTTAACTATTTTCCCAAAGCTGGGACCCTAACAGATGCTACCACCCCGGGTCAGGGTGGACCTGGGAACACCAACAATTAAGAATTGGTTCTACGCTTCTCAAAATCCTCAAAATCTCCTGATCAGAGGCCTTGCTGTTGGACGCGGATGTAGTTTATCGTCATACACAGGACGCTGATGTAGTTTATCGTCATACCCAGGACGCCGATGTAGTGTATCGTCTTACGCAGGATATTGGTAAGGAAAGGTTCATCTTTGATTGTATTATATGCATTTTAAGAGATTTATATATTTTTAAATCAGGATATTAGTATAAAGTGATTTTATATCTAGACTAACCATCAGATTGTCAGTCGTATTTGTTTCTCAACAAGATTAGGTGATTTTTTTTGTATGTGTTTGAGTGATGGTTTCTAGAAGAGGTGTTAAAATTTTTACTATGGTTCTAGCTAGTTCGTGGGGAGGTAGTATTTCTTAGTGCATTTAGACATCTCAGTGTTAATGTATTTTCGTTGTTAGTTTATTTTTTTTTTATAGTAGAAGTAATTATGTCTTGAATGAAACCTTTGGTCAATTCGGAATCGATTTGGCTTCTGATTTTTTACTATAGTGCCAGCGCGTCAAATAACCTTGAGAAAGGAATGAATCCGCCTCTTCTCCCCCTAGCTGTGGGTTAATTAATAAAACTTTTATCACTAAATAATTATTATCTCCCTCCTCCAATAAAAGTCTCTGTATGTAAGTGTGTGTGTGTGTGTGTGCACGCGTGTGTGTACGGGTGTGGGTGCATGTTGTCAGTTGAACCTAGTTATCAAAATTTGTCGAATGTCCAAACATCATGTTTCTTTTTAGTACCTATATTCAGAGAACGTAAAAAGATTACTTGCTTACTTATTTTAGTAGTTCATTTTACTTGCAATTATTGCTGCGTGACGCAAATGATAGTGTATTATTAAATAAATTACCTCTAAATAACTTATATTATTGCCAACTAAAACTGTTTTTACAGTAGTGATTAATTTCAGAGTTTTTTTTTTATGGGGAAATTAAAAGGCACCGTTATTCAAGGAACTTAAAACGATTACTTGCTTACTTATTTTAGTGGTTCATTTTACTTCCATTTATTTGTCACGTGGTTCAAACGATAGTCAGTGCATTATTTAAACAAATTATCCGTAAATAATCAACATTTTTTTTATTATTATAGTCATCAGTCACTTATTTATTGCCAACTGACTCGGATTGAAGAATCGGAGAGCCGAGTTCGAATTCCAATCGAATCCATTACATTCACTTACGTGCTAAAACCCTTGGGAAAAGTGTGAATCCTCCTCTTCTGGGTAAGTAGCTGGACAAACGAGGTTCTGTAGTCGTGGATGGAAACTAGTCTACTGCAGAAAGAAATGGCAACCTACTGCGGCAAAAAAATCTGCCTCGTCAGTCATGTATCGAAAGATACATGATCGCCTAAGCGTGTATCACGCATGGCACATAACTGACTGACTATGCAATGTCAATCGTTATCTTGACTTTTTAATTCATGTTCTTTTGTTGTTCTCTCCTCCTAAAAGATTTTACTTTTTCTGATGTTCTTTCACACTCATTAAGATCTTGTGTGTGTCTTAGTGGCTTTCTTGCCTTGCTTGGAGAGAAATGATAAAAAAAAAACAAAGTAAAACTTTTTACATTTTTCTAAGTAGCGAAGTAATCGTTCTGAGCAACGCGGTTAATCGAAATAATTTCTGAGCAATTTTTTGAGTTCTTTATTTTTTTGAAAGAGATTGTTGGTTAGAGAGAGTAAAAGAGAAGTCTCTCTTTCTCTCTCTTATTTATTACGATAGGGTGTGGAAAAGCCATTGCCCTAAACTAATTTCCAAAGTTTACCTAAATGACCAGATATTAGACAGTTTTGGGAAGTCCTCCGACGGAGCGAGAACTTTTCCGTGCTAATCTATCTCAAACCGTTCTTTATCTATCTATCTATCTATCTATCTATCTATCTATCTATCTATCTATCTATCTATCTATCTATCTCGGTCTGTTCAGATCTATCTATCTATCTATCTATCTATCTATCTATCTATCTATCTATCTATCTATCTATCTATCTATCTATCTCGGTCTGTTCAGATCTATCTATCTTGGTCTGTTCAGATCTATCTATCTATCTATCTATCTATCTATCTATCTATCTATCTATCTATCTATCTATCTATCTATCTCGGTCTGTTCAGATCTATCTATCTTGGTCTGTTCAGATCTATCTATCTATCTATCTATCTATCTATCTATCTATCTATCTATCTATCTATCTATCTATCTATCTATCTCGGTCTGTTCAGATCTATCTATCTATCTCTGTTCAGATCTATCTATCTATCTATCTATCTATCTATCTATCTATCTATCTATCTATCTACCTCGGTCTGTTCAGATCTATCTATCTATCTATCTATCTATCTATCTATCTATCTATCTATCTATCTATCTATCTATCTATCTATTCTTTCGAATGCATATGATGACTTGCTGGAAAGTCATTCGACCAACCCAATTCCCAAAACATGACAAAATGAGCAAACAGAGTGTTCTTTTATTTGTTTGGAAGGGCTCCATATTCGAATCGAGAAATTTTCAGCGCTCACTCTCACCGTAGATCATACACCGAAATAAGTCTACGTTGTTCATTTCGCTATCTATCTATCTATCTATCTATCTATCTATCTATCTATCTATCTATCTATCTATCTATCTATCTATCTAGCTAGCTAGCTAGCTAGCTATCTTGTCTCCGTATCTGCCCATTAATGTTTCTCTACCATTCTACTTCTCCTTTCGTTTTATGGCATTATTTACGGATTCACGATGTTTTCTTGGTAAAGTCATAGACCTCTGTACACTCATATGTATAAGAATCTGTCAATATCTATGTAGACATTATTAGAAAGCAACTATGTGTCCGGCTCAAGTTATGCCTCGGCGAATCAATAAAGTCATATACTTATAAAGGTACAGCTATATATATATATATATATATATATATATATATATAAATATATATATATATATATATATATATATATATATATATATATATATAGCAAGAATGCGTATTTATGCGTACCGAGATTTGTATGTATGGACAGGGTGTGATGGTACTTACTAAAAGTTCACCCTTCACATCCATTCATAAGACTAATCTGGCTAAAGCGGATTATCTTTGTCATAAGCCCGGATTAAATTCCGGTGTCAGATTGAAGGGGAAGTCTTGTGTCTGTCTTTTGTTCCAAAACTTGCCTTCGTGTTCCAGCGAAATGATGCCGACCTTTCAGTTTGTTCGACAAACAAAAGTGGAAAGTATATATATATTTTAAGATGGATACGTTTAAAAATTCTATCTATCTATCTATCTATCTATCTATCTATCTATCTATCTATCTATCTATCTATCTATCTATCTATCTTTGTCAGTGTTTTATTCGTGATCTAAATCTCTTATTCATCCCTATATTTTGTTCGAGGAATATATCCGTGCATATTTTATGATGGCTACTTCATGAACGGATTCGCTTTCTAGCCATGAAACCCATGTTCCGAATCTCGATTTATCAGGAAGGTGACTTCTTGATGTTATCCTCCTTTGGGGTGGGGTGGGGGGGAGAACCCAGCGTGCAGCGCATTTTGAAAGTGTTTGACCTAAGCCTTATGAGTGAAATTGTGTAGACGGAGCTTTGTTCTATTAGGTTGGTGCAAAAATAATGTCGTTTTCTCACATATGTTACTATGTGAGAAAACGATATTATTTTTGCACCAGCCTAATACCAAGAAATAGCAAGTCATCCAGACCGAGACGCTGAGCCTACTAATTTTGTTCAACTGTTGTTCGCCACAGCACAAACACACACACACACACACACACACACACACATATATATATATATATATATATGTATAAGGTTAATGCTCAAAGTTGAGAGTGGAGGAAAAGAAAGGAAGAAAAACAGGGTAAGAAAGAAGATGAAGAATAGAAAGGAAGAGAAGAAGGCAAAGAAAACAGGAAGTGGTGTAAGTCTTGATATGAGTGGTAGTCAGAGGGGAAAGAAAGAGAGAGTGAGAGAGAGAGGGAAAGCGGAGAAAAAGATGACCTATTTAATATACTCAGTAGAAGTCAGACAATACGTAGACCAAATGAACCATCAGAAATTAATGAAACAAAAAACAAATATTATATAAAAATAATAAGTGATAAACCCCAAAATATAAAAGAAAGATAATTCAGAATTAAAGAGGATTAAATTAACAAATATATCAGGAATGAATATTAAGGGAAATATAAAAAAATATAATATAAAGTGTGTGATGGGGGGGGGGTATATAAATATCTTACGATGAATACATCCAAATTAAAATATATCATATTAAATATATATATATTAAGAAATGGACAAAGTCCGACAATTTTATTTATTAAAGACATTTTTATGTTTAACGTTCTTTTTTTTATAGATACAAGTATTTAAGTAAATGCTCTGTTTATAATAAACAGTATTAAATAACATTTACCGGCCTGAATATCCGAGAAATTTTCATAGAAAATATTCGTCCTTGCATCCTATACGGAACTGTCATTTACGCTGACGTGCCTAACCTCTCGGCCACCAAGGATAGTTCGGTAGGGAAGGTCGAATTTACTGCTTATAAACTTCAACCTTGCCAACCGAACGATCCTTTGTGGCCGAGCCGTTAGGCACGTCAAGGTAAGTGACGTTTCCGTATAGGATGCAGGTTCGAATCCTGTCAAAGGAAGAATATTTTCTATGAAAATTTCTCGGACATTCAGGCCGGTAAATGTTATTTAATACTGTTTATTATAAACAGAGCATTTACTTAAATACTTGTATCTATAAAAAGAACGTTAAACCTAAAAATGTCTTTAATAAACAAATTGTCGGACTTTGTCCATTTCTTAATGTATGACGTCATTTGTTTACATTTGATACGCCATGAGCAGTTATGAATGTACGAGATTCATGGAAGATTGAAGAAAAAGAAAAAGAGAGTAAAGAAGAGGAACAAACAACAAATAAGAGAAATGGCATTTAATAGAGGGATAGAGAGAGAAAAAAAGGAAAATAGAATGCTAAGGTCGTGAGAGTGAGGGGAACGGAAGATAGAACATATACAAATCTAGACAGAAGTTAATAACGGTTGAAGATTAACAATGTATTTAAATTTATTAACTGTTCTTCAAATAGAAAAAATACATGAGAAAATGCAATCATTAAAGTGAATCAAAAGCAGAGTTTTTTTTTAGATTGTAGTTAAAGGATAATATAGAATTTAATAGTAATGCTATAATTATTATATAATAATTTTAAAATTATAAAAAAATCATTATTAATAATTTATATCCTGATAACTCGTATTCAATTATTATATATTTATATTAACTTATTAAGAAAAGCTTATAAACGAAAATTTATTTTCTTATGAAATTATTAATATTAATTTAATTACTTATTTAATTATTTCCTCAAATGTTATATACTCTTATTAATTTATTAAGTAAAATTTATTTACTTATGAAATCAATAATACTCTATTTAAATATTATATATTTAAATATTTATAAAAAATGTTGATTGTTAAATTATTAATTTATATTAATAATAATTTATAATAAATATTATAATCAATATTAATATATTATATATTTATATAATATTAAATATATTTAAATTTTAATATTTCTATTTTATATTTATATCACATCTATATAAAAAAATTTAATATTATATAATAATAAATATAAATAAAAAGGAATCTAATATTATAATAAAAAAATTAATCATTTTTAGTAAATAAACAAGAAAAATCTGAATATTAAAAATAATAATACCATAAAGGAATAATTAGATTAATTAGATAAGTAATAACCGCTTTACAATATAAGGGAAAACGTTTTTAAGTAGATAAAAAAGTTACTACCGTGTTTAAAAATAGGATCAAATTTAAAATATATAGATTAATTATAGATTAAAATATAAAACTTCAGATAAAATAATATAAGTTCAAAGAATAATTATAGATTAGATTATAATAGATTAAACAGATAAATTTAGATTAGATCATTAATTAAATTAGATAAAAGCCTAAAAAAATCTTTTAAGACGCGGGGGGACTTCAACAGCAAGTAACAAAGGACAACCCTAAAAGAAATGAATTGTTAGTCATGAAAAAGGAAATTAAAGCAAGATGAAATCATACGTGGCATGGGTGTATATATATATATATATATATATATATATATATATATATATATATATATATATATCAGTTATTAGACATATATATATATATTTATATATATATATATATATATATCAGTTATTAGACATATATATATATTTATATATATATATATATCAGTTATTAGACATATATATATATATATATATCAGTTATTAGACATATATATATATATCTGTTATTAGACATATATATATATATCAGTTATTAGACATATATATATATATCAGTTATTAGACACACACACACATATACATACATATATATATATTTATATATATATATATATATATATATATATATATATATATATATATATATTAATCAGTTTGTCTGACGATCGCAAATAGCGTGAAACCCAGGTTCACAAACTCACATCATATATATATATATATATATATATATATATATATACACACACACGAGTTTCACGCTTATTCAATTGAACGTTCAAGTCGTCTGAAGATCCCGTGAACGTGAAACTTGGGTTACGACTAGAGCGATCCATTTACAGGTTTTAACATAGTTAAGCGTTTTTTGCTCAGTATAGGCAGTCTAGGCTTCGAGCACTTTATTTTACTAAGTAGGTAAGTGTGCTTTTAGGCTTTTTTTTACCTTCTGTTGTTTTTTTTTATACGAAACTGTAACTGGATAAGAGTTTTAGGTTTTAGGAAGTTTCTGATATTGTCCACTTTATTCCATAAATATAGCACACCTTAAAATTATATTTCTTCATATACATATACATACATACATATATATATATATATATATATATATATATATATATATATATATATATATATGTGTGTGTGTGTATATATATACATATATATATATATATATATATATATATATATATATATACCGGTAAAATAAGTAATCTTGGAAAAAGTTAACTTAACCTTATTCAGTAGAGAGGTACTTCTGATCAACTGGTTTAAGAACTTCGAAGTAAAAAATAATTTTCAACCAATTTGATATTGTAGATTTTTATCTATCTATCTCTAAGGACATTTTTCATTTAGCATTGGAATTCGCTGAAATTTATTCAGACATTTCGAAGGATGAAACGAACATTATTTTAAACTGTAGAAAATCAGTCTTAATACATGACAGCTGATAAAAAATTCGTCTGATAATTTCGATTTAACAATGGGATCATTGGATTCTGCAGAGTCTTTGGACTTAGTTGCACTGTTCTTATTGTACAACTTCACTGCGTATGAAGAGATTGATTTGAATAGTATAGGGCTTTATAGAGAAGATGGACTCATGATCGTAATTAAATCTACTGAAAGTAAGATTGATAAATTTAGAAAATTAAACCATAGATTTTTTTTTAATCTTTTGGTCTTAGCGTAGTTATTAATTCTAATATTAAACAAGTTGATTTTTTTTAGACGTAACGCTAAATTTGGTTTTCAATAATTTTCAAACTTACATGAAAAACAATGCCAACCCGATTTTTATCCACGCTCGTTCTAATCACCCACCATTTGTAATTCAACATATTCCACCATCAGTTGAACAACGTATTAATCAACACTCTTCTAGCAAAGAAATATTTGAAAAACATAAAACAGTTTATGATAAAGTTCTTAGGGATAGTAGGTTCAGATCTTCTGAAATAAGATTTGTAGAAGATTATAGAAACAGGAAGATCATATGGTATAATCCGCCATTCAATCAATTAGTTCATACTAAATTCAGACATAAATTTTAAAAATTAATTGATAAACATTTTCCTAAAAATAATTCTTTAAGTAAAATTTTTAATCCGAACACTCTAAAACTTAGTTATAATTGTACTAATAATTTCGAGAAAATAATTAAATTACATAACAATAAAATATTGAATTTATATAACAATAATAACCGTAATGCTAATGCTGACCTTAATTTATCACGTATAAATTACCTTTGTAGTTTAGAAATCCCGACCAATGCTCTTTATCTAACAAGTGCTTAACTAAATCCCTTGTCTATATGTGTTCTATTTCATCAGCAGAAAATCCAAGGGTTTCTAAAATATATATTGGATGCACAATGAATCAATTTAAAAAGCTTTTCTATAATCATCTCTCATCCTTTATTAATGCGGATAAACGAAATATGACTTCGCTTTCTAAATATTTTTGGAAATTAAAAGAGGAATATAAAACACCTAAAGTTAAATAGAAAATTCTCAAACAAGCTAGACTCTCTAGGTCGGTGGACGAACCATGTTCTCTGTCCCTGCAGGAGAAAATAGAAATAATTAAGTTCTTGAATAGTGACATTATTAAATCAACGATATGAAACTACAGCAAATTGTAAACACATTAAAGAATTAACCTTACAATCTTGCTAAATTTCGTAACTCAATAATCAATCCTCTTTTGTAATATTATCTTTATATAAATATTTTAATGTTATCATCAGTGATTTATTCTAGCTTTAGGTATTATATTGGTTAGTATTTGTAAATTACTGGTAATATGCTTCACCATGAATTAGTAAATTATTTTTATTTTTTTCTCTTGCAGTATTGATAATAGTTTCTAATTTAAAATTAATATAAAATTATTAAAAGTTTAAAATTCATTTTATATTCTAATTTATAATGTAAGGTTGGTTTTGTTGAGTATTGCATTACTTTTTAAAGTGTCCTTTATTTACGTTCTATGGATAATTTAGTTTGAATTTGAGATTTCATAAGAAATGCCATAAAATTTGAAACGCAACATTGTTAACCAATGTATCTATTGACGTTTCATTCCCGTTCAAATTAGAATTCTCTTATTCAATATAATTTCATTGTCTTAATTTGTATCAATATCTTCTCATGTTATTTTCTTAACTTTCCTCTTCCTTTGCATCTGTGTAATTTTGAATATACTCGCCTCTTTCTTTTAACGTTCTTTTCTTTCCTCTTCCTTTTCCTTTTGTTGATTTCGTATATTATTTCCCCTTTTCTTTATGAAAATCCTTTTACATTGTGTGGAAGATTTTCCGAAAACGGAAAATGAAGTGATGTTTCATAAATTACAATTTTAAATTAGCTCGTTCAATACCAACATTGTTAATTACTTGATGAGACATTCGATTTAAACGTTAAAGCAAAATGTACTATTTTGTAGTAATTACTTACATATTCTAATCTATCTATCTATCTATCTATCTATCTATCTATCTATCTATCTATCTATGTGTGTATGTGTATGTGTAAAATATATAGAAAGTAGCCGTTGGAATCATATTTTTAAATAAATAATTATATATATATATATATCAAAAAAATATAGTTTCAAGGTGTGCTATATTTATAAGATAAAGTGTTCAATATCAGATAGAGCGTATGTAAATATAAATATAAAAGTGAACATTGAAGTCAACACTCAGAGGCGACAGTCTGTTTCATGCTAGTCAGGCCATATATATAAATAGTCGATAAAAAAATCCAACACTTGCGGCCTGACCATTGCGTCTAGCATGAATTAGCCTGTCGCCTCTGAGTGTTAACTTCAATGTTCACTTATATATATATATATATATATATATATATATATATATATTCATGAATCATTCATACAAAAAAAAATATAGAAGTTAATGATTTAAATGGCGAGAATACATCGTCGCAAACAATATAAATAAGATACATCAACCCCGAACCTGTATATGAATGATATGATCCCCGTTTATAAATTCCAGTTGCATAAGGTCTTTTTAATTTTTTACAAGCTTTCGTCTTTTCCTACAGACATCATCAGGTATGGAAGTAGATTTTGTTCTTGTTTTTACTTCTCAGTAATAAGAGGACAACGAAAATAGAGATGTAATCCGAAAAAATGCTATGAGAAATGTATTATTGTTTTGGAACGTGCGGTCGCAACGCTGAATTTGAATTTAAATTTTAAGGTTCTGCGTTTTTGTACAAATATAGCAATAAGAGAATTCCTTTTTACTGGTAGATTTTCCGTGAATATGGCATGAACTATATTGTTCAATAATTACAGTAATGTCACATTTATTATCCGAGAGTTGCACATTGGATCAGTTATTTAAATTTCAATTAAAAGGTGCAATTATAATTTATAAATTCATGAATCATTCATAAAAAAACAAATATAGAGGTTAATGATTTACATGGCAAGAATACATCGTCGCAAACAATATAAATAAGATACATCAACCCCGAACCTGTATATGAATGATTTGATATCCGTTTATAAATTCCAGTTGCATAAGGTCTTTTTAATTTTTTACAAGCTTTCGTTTGTTCATACAGACATCATCATATATGGAAGTAGATTTTATACAGGTTCGGGGTTGATGTATCTTATATTGTTTGCGACGATGTATTCTCGCCATTTAAATTTTTAACCTCTATATTTGTTTTTTGTATGAATGATTCATGAATTTATAAATTACAATTGTACCTTTTAATTGAAATATATATATATATATATATATATATATATATATATATATATATATATATATATATATATATATATATTGGGTTGGACAAAACGTCTCTCATATTAGGTGGTGTCTAAACACGTGATTTCGCTTAACACGTGACTGAAATTTATGAATTCTGAAAGGTGAAATTTAATTCCGTTTTCTATATGATTCATGATTTGGTTGTGTTAAAAGGGAAAATGGATGAAAATTAGGTACACTTTTGTCATTTGATGATCTTCCATTGTGAATTGAATTCACTGGCAAGGCAGTGTGTACTTGTACTCAGTGGAAACAGACCGTGCAATTATCGAACAGTACGAAATAAAAAAAAAATCCAACAAATAGAGGTGATATCCATAGACACAGGAACGAGTAGATTAAATAAAGGGCTTAGTTCGAAATTCCGAGAAAGTTACCGGAACCGACAAGCATTTGACGACCGAAGAGCGCAGCGGCCAAACGTTGTGATAGCAACAATAAAGATGCGCACAATAGTCTTCATGTAAATAATGATAAATCATCATCCTATATATTCAAAGAGTGTAAAAGACGGATATAAAGAAAAAATGGCGGGCATGGGAAGAGACTTAGAAAATTATTGATAGAAAAAAAAGAAAGATAGAAAGGCAAGTAGAAAGGAACAGGGGAGAAAAGAAAAAACAGAAAGAAAGTAGAGAAAAAGAAGCGTGGCGAGATAGAGAAATGTAACGATAACTATAAAAATGATAGATATGACGAGACTAGCGTCATAGGTTCCCAAGTAGCATCTATGCGAACGACATTACTATTTACTCCTGCCTCAAAAACAAATCTAGTGTCACCGACAAAACTAACCTGGCCGTTTGTCTCGAAAAGGACCTCCAATCGGTTGTGGATTGGGTCAGGTATTGGTTATAATGCCTCCAAAACAAAACTCTCTCTATTACTCACCACAGAATGTATGACGCTCAACTCCTCGAGAACACCTCTTTGCGACTGCTCGGTCTCACATTGACTGCTGACCTGAGATGGAACGAATACATTGAGTCAATAGCTTCGTCCACCCCAAGGAAAGTTGGCTCCATGTGCCGCGCCAGGAAATTTTTCTCACCGGCGTCGATCCTTCAAATCTACAAATCAACCATTCGCCCTTGCATGGAGTATCGCTGCCATATATGGTCTGGAGCACCTTCTAATTATCTCAAGGTCCTTGAAAAAATCCGAAGACGGATATGCAATGTAATTGGCCTTGATCTGGCATCTCGTCTGTACTCGCTCTCTTTCGCCTCCCTCTTTCTTTTTTTACAAATACTTTCACGGTAACTGCTTCGATGAGTTGCTTTCGCTGCTTCCCAGACTTCATGAATTGAAGCGTTCAACGAGGCTGGCATCTCGCTCTCACCCCTTCACTGTCGAAACTGTTAAATGTAGCCGTCTCTTCTACTCCAATAGCACCATCTCTCGTACCTCTCGCCTGTGGATCTCCCTCCCCTTTTCTTGTTTCCCTGATAGCTATAATCTCCAAATATTGAAATGTAACGTCAATCGACGTTTCCAGATGCCTTGATCTATCCCCTATCCTTCTCTTCATCCTTTCCTTTATCACTCCTCTTTGCTCTCGCTCCAACTCTCTGTAACCCCTTGCGTGCTAGTGGCTTCCCGCCTCGCTTGGGGCGAAACGCTTAAAAAAAGTGATAGATAGATAGATATTAACAGACTGAAACAGATAGATAATTATTATTAGTCATAGTAGTTGTATTTAAACGAGATTTTATCTCGAAATTTTAGATCCACGTTCTTTTGTTCATATGAAATTCAAACAGAAAATAAGATAACCTTCATAAGTTTAACCGGTTTCGCTATTAATTTAGCTTCATCTGAAATTATCTTTTTCAGTGGATCTTTGTAGAGATGTTTCAAGTTTTAAATTATATCTTACTTTATTTTCATTGCTTAGATAGACGCCACGTTTTCATTTTATGGCGTTAGTATGTACATTTTTTTCTTTAAATTTATATTAATGTTCACTTAATACAAGACATAAGAATTGGACCTTAAGGTAGAGGCTTACTGCATGGTATTGTGTAGCGATATTGACGTCAGCTGATATATTATTAAATGGAAATCTGCTGACCTTTTACACAAATGGATTCGGAGATTTATTTTACAGAGTGTTATCAGTAAGTAAAGTGGACTTCACAAGTACATGCCGTGCTGCTTGGACAAAGAGCCACCTAATGAAGATAGTTAATTTTTTGACCACCACTACAAAATTAAAAAGAATGTCTCTTTAAGACAGTGGTCACTGCCCACGAGAAGTCAGAGAGACGGCGAGGGCTGACGGAGAACGACGTGAGAAGACGCCCGTTAGACTTTTTACCTACGCCTTATATTAGCTTCACCCGTCTACAGCAGTAGATTACAATAAAACCTTATTACTGCTACGAATCCTCATGGTATTATTTCGCAGGTAAAGATCTATCCGAAGGACAATTTTTAAGTCATAGGCTTTTGACTGGAAGAAGCTGGACTCTGAGAAGGAACCTAATGTCTAGTCTGGCCTGCAACGCTACAGTTGTGTGAGCGTAAGTGACGACAAGAAGTGTCGCTGATGAATTTAAGTAGGCAAGATAACTTGTTTCTTATTTAATCATTTTGTCGGATTTAATTCATATTACTTTAATTGATATTTGATTTCTGATGAAACTAAATATAATAGCGAAACATGTCAAAATCATAAATGATTTCCTATTTGTTCGTTATTTAACCATTTCATTGAATTTTTATCCATATTTTCAACTCTTTTGTTTTGGAGACTTCATTTTCCTTCTGATTTTAATAAATCTTTGTTTTCTTTATCCGTCATCTTTTTGGCAATTTTCTTTTGTTTTTTCTTAGAAACTGGAAGTTTTAAAACTTCCAGTTTCTATCTTTTTTTTCTTATTCACCCACTTCCACATGGCACCATGAATTCTAATGGATAGCGTCTCGGATTGAGAAATCAGACAGCCGAGTTCAAATTCCTGTCGGGTTCATTACATTCACTTACGTGAAAATATCCTTGGACCCACCTATTTTTCCCAGCTATGGATTAAATAGTATTACGTGTATCCGAAAAAAATTGTTATTCTATAAAAGAAAATATGTTTAATGTAATATTCACTCGAAAAAAAGGAATTATTCTTACAACATAAAATATATTTCGGTTTTAAATAAATCGAAAAAGATTTTATATCACCTACCACTACTCGTTTCTGAGCACAACCGTATGTCATGGCGGTTAGCCAAACTGTTAAAAGCACCTGCTTAATACACACACAGTTGATTTATAATACAACTATAGTGAGCGAACCTTAGTTGCAGTTTCTGGGAGAGAGCGCATAATCTGGCGTGATCAGTTTTTTGAACAAGGCCATTACGCTCAAACCATCAGCCATGTTGACTTGTAACTTCTGTCTACCCAATTTAATTTTCAATCCGTGGTTTAGTTTTCATGCACGGTGCCGCGCGATGAATCCACGAGGAAAACGATTTTGGTGAGAGCCGAACCTGGATTTTATGGTCAGGAAGTCGGCCACGCATTCATCGAAGACCCGAAAAGCCGTAAAAACAAATCAATCAATCTCCTGTGGATGGATCAGTATTTCCTTCTTCCTTTCTTTCTGTTATTTTCTCTTCTCTTTACCTTTCAATTACTTATTCGTATATACAATGATTATATCTCTGTTTTATCTTTTCTTTCTTTCTTTCCCATCTATAGGTATTTGAATTCTTTTGTTCTTTCTTTCTTTCTTTCTCATTTATGGCTATTTGAATTCTTTCTTTCTTTTTATTCAATATCTGGCTATTTTGAGTCTTTATTTTTTTCCTGATATTTTTCCTTCGTTCGTTCCTTCGTTTCTTTCCTTCTTTCTTTCTTTCTTTCTTTCTTTCTTTCTTTCTATTCAGTCTCTGGCTGTTTGAATTCCTTCTTTCTTTACTGATATTCTTTCTTTCTTTCTTTCTTTCTTTCTTTCTTTCTATTCAGTCTCTGGTTGTTTGAATTCCTTCTTGACTGATATTCTTTCTTTCTTTCTTTCTTTCTTTCTTTCTTTCTTTCTTTCTTTCTTTCTTTCTATTCAGTCTCTGGCTGTTTGAATTCCTTCTTTCTTTACTGATATTCTTTCTTTCTTTCTCATCGGCTATTTGAATTCTTTCTTTCTTTCTATTCAACCTCTGTCTATTTGAATTCTTTCTTTCTTTCTTTCTTTCTTTCTTTCTTTCTTTCTTAAATATTTTACCATTCTTTCTTATCTTTTTCTTTGATTATTTTATATATTAGTTCTTTATTTTCACCATTACGACTTCGACTGCCTAGCATATTTTCCATTCACCTACTCTTCCTCTTTCCCGTGGATTCATCAGAATTTCATCATTCTCTCTTCCTTTTTATCTTCCCCTTTTCTGTTTACTTTCTCTTGTTTTATATGTTACTATCTTTATCTCTCCTTTATCTTCTTTCTATCTTTCATATTCTTTTTCTTTCTTTGCTTTCCTCTTAAACATGTTATTATGCTTTCTTTTTTTTTTCTTTTTTTCTTCTGACCTTCTGTCAAATTATTTTTTTTTCAATTGATTAAGTTTTCTTTTTTTGCCAATCATTTTTTTTTCTACTTTTCTCCCAAACAAATTTTATTTTCTTTCGATTTCTTTCATAACTCCATGTTGGGATTTTAGAGTTAATATCTGGGTCAAATTTTGTGTAGACTTTTTCCATTTAAGCCAGGCAACATCTACCTCTCCTTATCACCAATTAGGCGTTTTGTTTGGTTAACTCAAATTCATATTTTCAACGGCTGTCTCTCTTTTTTTAAAATATTAAATTTAAGTTTCTAAAACTGTATTAGTTCACCATTTGAGTTGAAAAATGCTAGCGTATTGACGCTAGTTGAAATAATCTATTCTCATGAGGTAGTTTTGGATTTCTCTGTTATGTAACTTATATTCTCTGTTATAATAAATA